>JAUMIR010000004.1:158032500-159232500 GCA_030847615.1 Gambelia wislizenii | reverse complement strand
CAGGCTAGTTGGCTGGCTGGCTTGGCCTGCACATTGCTGTTCAATACACTCCAGCCACAAACCTGCAGGCAGAAGCAGAAGAAAAGTCTTCCCTCCCCCTCCAGTGCCTCTGAGGGAAGGCTTAATGGATGGTGTTGTTGTTTTAAATCTTGAGTTAAATCTTGGGATCCACAGCAACAAAATATATTTAAAGGGGGTCCCTGGTTAAAAAAAGGGGGTTAAGAGCCATTGCTTTAAATAAATAATACACATCAACAGAGTGAAGCAATTGCCCCGTGATATGGGGTATCATGAAAAAAGAGGAAATTGTTACTTTTATTTCCAGGAGCAGTCCTTGTGGGATCTTCTACCTCAGGTGCCAAATTATTTTAATCTGCTTGACTCAGAGGTGGGTGGCATCATTTGATGTTCTGACTCAAGCAGAAAAAAATCTTTGGCTGTCCCTGGTTTTCCCCCTTCCCTCTCCAAATACAAGCCTTTCAGGGCAGGGTCCTATCTGTTGCTTATGTTACTTTGTAAAGCACCATATGTAAATGGATGGCAGTGTGTTTAAATAAAAGGGCAGATATTTTCTTTTGATGAGATTTTTAAAAAGCACTTTTGCATGCCTTCTCAGAGGAAAATCTAAAAGGCAGGAGGCAGCCAGCATATGTGAAATGATAGTCATCACCCTCCCACTGCCTCCATCCTTCTAATATAAAAATACATCTCTTTCTTGGGAAGCATCTGCTGTATGAAACTCTCTCTCATTCACAGCCATAACTAATTTGGATCTTCCTTGAACACAATTCTTTAAATTTTAAACCAAGAATTGTCCTGCAAGTATCTGTTCCTAGAAAGATATTTCAGTATGGATCTGATCATGCTTCCTATGCAAGCCCTTCCTCTTTTTCCTCCTTCCTTAACAGTGCTGTCTTCTTTCCTTCTTTTCTAAATTTCATGTTCCCCCTCCCCGATTTCTGATACCAATAAAGATCTCTTATGTATGGAGCTATTGATGTATTTCCTCTTTATGGCTTTCATTCTGAATCAGCAAAATCCCTTTTGCTCACTCAAAAGGCTGAAGCGATTTTGGGTTTACTTTCAGTGTGTTATTTGATCAGCTTTCCTTCAGCTAAAAGGCCAGGCAGATCAATGTCATCATAAAATGCCAGCTGCAACAAAGGTCTTTTGCAATGGTAGGAAAGCAAAGTCATGAAACATTTAACCCAGGGAAGACAACATTGTTAACCACTCAATGTTGCATCATAGACCTTCTTTTTTGTGTGTGTTGAGAAGAAAATGGTGCTGTTTTAGAACTGATGGACATTTTCATTTAAGGTGAATTGCAAACATACAAAGGTAGGCAGAAAATGGCTGCTTTATTCTTAGGACCCTTCAAAGTCTCAGACTAGAAAGGCTAAGTCCACTAAGAAGCTTTCACCTTGCAGGCTGGGCCATGGTTCAAGCAAATTCAGTAGAGGGGAACCATGCATCCTATTTTACAGAAGGCCCTAAGGTTACTTGGAGCAACCTCTATTTCAGGGGCAGGAATAGTTCATCCTGCAGGCTGTATGAAGCTACTACTGCGGGTCCCCAAAACCCCAAATCTCCCCTATCCATCTTTTATTCAGCCTAACATTTTTCAGCCATAGTCTTTTTTTCCCCTAGCCTAAAATTGTCCAGTCATGCCCCCAGAAGACTTCATGAGTCACAGCTGGCCATTTCAAGGCCATTTCAAGAACCTCTGAAGGCCCACAATAGCTTTTGGTCAGAAGTGGAAATGACCACCTAATCACATGCATTCTTAATAAAAAGGGCAGATGCAGTCCACTGAGATCCAGGGAGGGGAAAATAGGGAGGAGGCAGCTTCCAGATCCTCAGCAGTTGCTTAACCCCCACCACCACCACTGCCATATCTGAATGGCTGTCCAGCCCAGATCTCATTTTACAATAAAGACATAAGGAGGGAAAACAGGGACTTCAAAGTTGCCCATTACCAATTAGTGTCTGGTCACAGCCTTCCTCACTACAGTGAGTTCAGAGCTTAGGATGTTGTTAATTTTTTTAATATACCTGGTTACAGTTTCAAAGTCCAAAAAGTAGTAGTTACCATTACAGTTGGCATTTTTAACAGAGTGACCTTTTGCTTTCCTCTTTCTGAAACATAATAAAAATAGGTGCATCAACGTGAATACTTCTAATACTAGAGGCAGCAACAGAGTGAACAGCCTCTGAACTGCGTGTTATTCCTCCTTCCTCTTTTAGTGCAACCATCCTCCAAGAAACTATAAAATTAACTAAAAAGGTAGAAATACATTGCTAAAGGAGTGGCATTATTCCTCATTCACACATTTTTGTAATGTAATGTAGTAACAGTTTCATTGTTAGGGGAAAAGAAGTAAGGAATTGGTAATTTGTAACTAGTTACTTCCAGGCTCTGGGTGAGAAGCATTGCATTTCTAATTAAATTATAACAAAGAGTCTTTTGATGCCTTGAAGAAAAATTAATTTATTATGGCATGAGCTTTTGAGGTCTACAGTCCATTATAGTAATTCTACATGTATGCATTTGCATTTTACGCAAATTTGTATCCTTGGGCTTGACTACACCAGTCACAAACCTCGAATCCCCCCCCCTCCAAATCCAGCCTGATAATGCCACACAAAATGTGGCCTTTTCCTCAAATCTGGTGTGGTAGTGACACACTGTGTAGGGCCTTTTTCGCACCAATCTTGGGGAATAATCTTCTCAATCTGGGTTTTAGAAAGCTCACAGTTTTCTCTGGAATTTGCTGGACACTCCAGAGAAAACTGCTGTGTGAACAAGCCATCCGCACTGGATTCAGAGTTGGGGAGGAGAGGAAGAACAAGCACTGCCTGAGATGCTGCCCATTTTCCCCTCCTTGGTGCCACTTCTTATTCCAAAGGTAGAGCCCCAGTGGTAGCTGCTCTCTCTGAGGTCAGAACCCCCAGCAAACCCCACCACCTGTTCTGGCTTCAGGGAGGTTCTGGCCCCTCCAAGCTCCAGGAAAGGCAAAGCATCAGTGGTAGCTGCCCAATCTGGCTTCAGAGAGCCTCCTGCCACAGGCACTGCTTACGATCACCCCTCTGAGCTCTGGGAAAATCAAAGCCTGCTGACAGTTTGCTTTTCCCAGGTAATAATCATTCTGAGTGCAGAACAGGCAGCTTACTTGCACACAATCACCCAGGAAAAGCAAACTGCCAGTGGGAGTCACTTCTCTGAAACCAGATCAGGCAGCTACCACTGGTGCTTTGCTTACAATTGTCCCTTCAAGCTCCAGGAAAAGCAAAACGCCAGTGTTAGCCACCTGATCTGAGGGCAGAATGTATGCCCGCCCTGCCATCATGATTTAGCTACCTGTTCTGCCTTTAGAGAAGGCAACTACTGCTGGGTCTTTCATTTTCTCAGGGCCCAGAGCTAAGCATGAGTAACAAATAAAAACCCAATGCAGATTTGGGCTTTGGCAGGTGTGGTGGTGAAATAGCCAGAATAGTCCAAATTTCATGCACTGCAGTTTTGGGCTGTCCTCGTCCTGCTGTCAGCTACACCAGAGGTTCTTAACCAGTGGTGTGTGGACTCCCAGGGGTCCACAGTGTCCTCACAGGGCCCCACAAAGGCTTGAAAGCTGCTCAGTCCACCTCCATCTCACAGCAGAGTGGCCACATGACAGGAGCCAAGGCAAAGGCTGGCTGGCAAGGCCTGTGAGTTGCTGTTCAATTTGCTCCGGCTGCAAACTGGCAGGAAGAAGCAGAAGAAAACTCTTCCCTCCCCCTCTGGTATCTCTGAGGGAAGGTTTAACAGTACAGTACATTGTTAATGGTTCAGTGTTTGGGTATTGTTGTTGTTTTAAATCTGGGGGGGGCATGACAAAAGATATTTAAAGGGGGTCCCTGATAAAGAAAAGGTTAAGACCCACTGAGCTATACCACTTAGAGGAGCTAAATTATTGAAAGTGGCAGCTATTATATGGATTTCCAATTTACTTTTCTTTGAGGAAGAAGTGTTTTGTATGGAGGAGTAGCCACTAAACAAGTGAGCCCCCACACCTGCCACAAAGCTTGGCAAAGTTACTTTTTTGGACTACAACTCCCAGAATCCCCCAGCCAGTATAGTTTTGTTTTCAGGCTCTGAGTCTGAAGTATCTGGAGTCACTGGAGATTTTCACAAGGGCTATATATCCCATGGCAGGAACAGAACAGGGTCGGGAAAGGTTTTCCCTTTTAGGAGATTTTCACACGGGCTATATATCCCGTGGCAGGAACAGAACAGGGTCGGGAAAGGTTTTCCCTTTCAGACAACGTTGACCCCGTTCTGTCCTGCATCCATCCTACTCCCGTGACTGTTCCAGAACAATGTAATCACGATATTTCATTGTGAATAGACCTCCCATTGCGTCACTATAACGCAATCACAGGTGTGCGAACAGGAGCCCCGTTCCTGTTCTGAAATGACAGCCACGGAGGGGAGGTCCGTTCCAAGCACTTCCTGGTATGATCTGGACATCCAGGTAAGTGGCACCCTTTATTTTACCCTCCCTGTTTTGATTATATGATTTAAAGAGTGATTTTGTGCTTGGTGAACTGATTTTATGTTTGGGGGAGTTTTATTTTTTAAATTTACCGTCCGGCATTATCATGTGATAACGTAATAACATTTCAGATGGCCGGTCGTAAGAGCAGCCTTACGACAGCTGCATTTATGGCCAGCCAGCAAGGGGAGGGGGAGCCCGTTCCTGCTGCGGAATTAAGGTGAGTGTGTGAAAGATTTATGTTATTCCATGACAGAAACAGGAGAGGAGGTAGCAGGGCAGTAATGGGGCATTTTGGCCCCGTGTGAAAATCTCCTTAGACTATGTCAATCCCGTTCTGTCCTGCATCCGTCCTGCTCCCATGCCTGTTCTGGAACAATGTATTCACAATGAAACATCATGAATAGACCACCCGTTCTGTGTCTGTCACAGAATCACAGGTGTGCGAACAGGAGCCCTGTTCCTGGTCCGAAATGACAGCCGCGGAGGGGAGGTCTGATCCGAGCACTTCCTGGCACGATCCGAACATCCAGGTAAGGGCACCCTTTATTTTACCCTCCCTGTTTTGGTTGTGTAATTTAAAGTGTGTTTTTGTGCTTGGTGAACTGATTTTATGTTTGTTTTTTAAAAACTATTTTTGAATTTACCGCCTGGCCGTTCTCTCGTGAGAACGGCCGAGATTTCAGTTCCCAGTCGTAAATGCAGCCTTACGACAGCTGCATTTATGGCCAGCAAGCAAGGGGAGAGGGAGCCCGTTCCTGCCGTGGAATTAAGGTAAGTGTGTGAAAGATTTACTTTATTCCATGGCAAGAACGGGAGAGGAGGTGGCGGGGCAGTAATGGGGCATTTTGGCCCTGTGTGAAAATCTCCACTCTGAGAAGTCAGCCCACATCTCTGTCTTGACAACACCTGTCTCTGGCTCTCTCCCAGATGAAACACAGTTTGTGCAAAACTTTACCACTGCAAGTGATAGTGTGGAATTTTATCTAACTGTTATATACACACCACTTCCCTATTCAAATAAAAACCAAAGTGGATTGCAAACAAGCAGTATAAAATAAATATAACCAAACAAAGCAATAACATTACAAATGCATTAAAATAATTGCAACAACAATTAAGACAGCAGGGACAGTGACATCAGATGAAAATATGAGATGTACTCTCTCAGCAATTTGTACCCCATAGGCTTCTGTGCTCCAAAGATATTCTGCCTTTTCTAGAAGCTGTTCCATCAGCCAATTTTGCTTCAAACATGATGGAAGCATGATTCAAAATGGATTACAGCAATATACCTCATTTGTCTTTCTAAAACCCAGTGTAAATATCCTAAACTAGTTGGTCTTTGCTCATTGTCTGTGCATTGATATGTTTGTTTTGTTTTTTCACCCAAATTCTGAGTACATTTACTTGAATGCATGCTCCATTGATTTAACTGTCAGGTGCAATGACTGCACAGGCAGAGGTATTTAGTTGCATATTTATGCACCTGCCATTATAAGAACAAAGTAACCCTGCTGGATCACACCGAAGGGATTTTAGTTCTGTTCACATTGCAATCAACCAGTTGCCTCTGAGCAACAGCAAGTGGAACATGACTACAAAAACAACTTGCTGCTTATCTTCCCCAGCAGCTGATATGCATTTTGTTGTGGCACCAGAGCTCTCTGACAGAGGAGATTATCAGATGCGGCTAATGTGGCAATATCACACGACGTTGTCCTTTTGCATTCCACTGTCATTATTCTGGAGTTTCATTTTATTGACAGGCCAAGCCATCAATAGATCACCCATCCTGTTTTGGTGCCGGCATTGCCGGTGTCTGAAACCTCGCACCATTGTTCTGCCGTGAATACAGCATCAACGGGTAGTCCCACCAGAACACCTCCAGGTGAGATTGTGAAAACAAGGTAGGCTACCCTCTTTTTAGGAACCTCCCTGGGTTACTTTTTTTTTTTTTTAGTGTTTATGTGCTTTTAAAAACTTTTTTTCTTTTTATTTTACTTTTTATTTTTGAATTTCCCGCACTCGTGTTTTCTCGTGAGAACGGGCAGGGTTTCCGTCTAGAAAGTGAACAAAGCTCTGTTAGAGCTCTGTTCATTCCCGGGTTGCCTGTTGATGGAAGAGAAGGTAAGTCTGATGGGGAGGGTTATTGTGCCGGGACAGGGACAGGATTGGAGATTGTGGGACAGGAACACTTTTTGCGTTCCTGTCTGATAACCTCCAGAGAAGGCTAAATATCTCACAAAACTACAAATCCCAGAATTCCATAAGATGGAGCTATGGCAGTTAAAGTGGTGTCAAACTGCATTATTTCTGCAATGTGTCAGCAGCCATATTTCTTCTAAAACTGCAGGAAATATACAGCCATCATGACTAGTGGCCACTGATAGCCACATCTTCCATTAATTTTTTTCCCCAATCCCCATTTAAAGCCATCAAACTTGATGGCCATTGCTATATGACTACCTCCGTTTCTGCTCTTTGCATGGTTTCTTCAACAAGCAAAGTTTCCTCATACAAAATTTCTCTCTCTCTTTTTCTCTCTCTCTCTCTGGATTCTCTTTGCAAATGAAGATTCAGGAAGGACTCATCCCACGCTTTCTGCAAGCGCGCTGATGACTGAAAAGGCCAATCCAAGATAAACAAGTCCGGTTGCAGAAATCACAGCAAAGTGATTTTGGGTGATGTTTCCAGGTTGTGATTCTTTCTGCGTTGTCATTTCTCTTCAAGACTTGCTTGGCGTGAGTTCTCAAATAAAGCATTGTGGATTGTGCATCTCCATGCCTCCAGATGTGAAGCCAGGGAGGACCATTGTTGGTGATCAGTTTGGCCAAACCTGAGATGTTGTTTCAGGGAATCCTTGTATCGCTTTTTTGGAGCGTCCCTCTTATGCTGACCCGTGGCGAGTTCACCATAGAGTACTATATTTGGGGGGTGATGGTCTTCCATCCTAGAAACGTGCCCTGCCCAGCGCACCTGTGTTCTCAATATCATGGCCTCAATGCTGGTGATCCCTGCTTGCTCAAGGACAGCAACATTTGTCACATAGTCAGTCCAGTGTATATTTAGGATTGTACGTATAGAGCGCTGATGAAAACATTTGAGGAGTCGTAAGTGTTGGCGATAGATGACCCATGTTTCAGACCCATAAAGGAGAATAGACAGTACAATGGCTCTATACACACGGATTTTTGTGCTTCGCCTCAGGTGTTTGTTACTCCAGACTCTCTTGTAAATTTATACTGTGGGAAGAATTCAGTATCAGAGCTTGTAAGAGTTACCTTTTTTTTACTACACTTCCCCAAATTCCCAGCCACTGGTCATGCCACCTCGGGGATTCTGGGAGTTGCAACCCACAATATTTTATTAGTCTCATGCTGTCACAATAACATCCTAATTTCCACATCACCTGGTTCATCTGTGACAGTAACCCATCTAACAATAGTGGCTGCACTAATGCCTCAGGATTTCAAGAAGCAGGCCAAATTACATCTATTTTGTTGATAATCCAAAGTATTTGGTAAAACAGGGGTAGGGGCAGTGGAATAGCCTGGACATTTGGCTGTCAGCATGACTCACAACCAGTGGAACTGTCCTTCCAGTTTACAGCAATAATAATAATGATGATGATGATGATGATTCTTACCCATCTCTCCCCATGGATCAAGGCAGGGAACAACAACATACAACATTAGTTAAAAATGTACAGCATCAGTTAAAATGCATATCAATCTAAAAGAACAAATAAGACAAATACCTATTAAAACAATCAATCCATGTTTAAAATTTATAGTTTAAAATTCACAATTTAAAAATCATTCAGGTAGGCCTGCTGGAAGAGAGTGCTTTTGAATGCTGTTTTAAATTCAGACAGCGTATTCAGCTGTCGAATCTCTTCCGGCAGGCCATTCCACCATCTACGGTCTTCTGAAGAAATGGTCCTCTGAACTTTAATATTATTATTAAAGATCTCATTAAGAAGCCACTGATGCCACTTGCCACCCAGTCCCAGAATACTGTAGAGATAAAAATTAATCCTCAAAATGAATAGCCTCACATTTTTAAAAAAAATGTATGTAGGCTACTACAAAGCATGACTGATGCTTCTCTAAAAGCCTGAATGTGTGAATCTTATATACTTCACAGGTGAGGAGAGGAGAAGCACACTGGCCTTCTGCCTTTGACTCTGCTTCCCTCATGTATGTGTCTGAAGAGGAGAGTCTATCTGTGGAGGCTTTTCACATGGGGGCTTTCTACTGATTTTTCCACATTGTGCTTCACATGGAAAGCCCCCATGGATAGAACAGGCTCTCTTTTTTAGACACATCAGTTTCATGTGAATAAAGCAACAACCAGGAGGGGACAGGGTAGGCAAGGTTAGCAGACTATCTTCTTTATATGTGGAGTATATGCATGCCAGTAACACTTGAATAGGGCTTTAGTCTCATTTTCATATTGTTTCTCCAAATCGCACTGGTATTCCCATTCCATCTTTTCCTTTGTATCAGATTACAGGATTTTTGGCATACAAAACATCCAACGTATTTCACAGAATCTTGGATTTCTAAGGCAGAGGGCACTTTGCATTGCAGGAACACCAGAATACATAATTTCAGCAAGCAACTCAAAACCACTTTTCTATTTTATTCTCAGGGCCGGTTTAACCATACCACCAAATCAGCATCTGTGGGGAGGCCCACAGCTACAGGGGGGGGGGCGTCCTAACCCTCCTCATGCAATAAAACAAAACAACAAAAACCAGGAGAGGGTGAGCAGGAGCAAGAGAGTGGCCAAACACCTCTTGCTGGCCTTGCCCTTTTTTATTCTCCTGTCTCCTTCAGACTTTCCTCCCTCCGCCCCCACCAAGCAGGATAAGCTGCAGGGGGGAGACCTCCACACAGACTGCGTCGCCCTAGATGTGACCCTGGAGCACCTGGGGGCAAGTGCCGGCGGCGGCAGGAGGCGGCGGTGGCGGCGGTGGCGGCAGCGCCCAGGCTGGGCCCCTTGGCTGGCGCTGCTGCCTGTGCCTTGGTCAGAGGCACCCTGCGTGCTGGCGCTGAGCTGGGGCTGCGAGCGGAGCCTAGCAGAGGCCACTACCCCCTTTGTGAGGCGAGCATGGAGCTGCCTGCCTGCCTGCCTGTGGAGTTTCTTGTCCCTTTGCCTTGCTCCACAGAGAAAGAAGAGGCTCGTCCTGGCCTGGCTGCCCCCAAAGCAGTACTGAGCGCCAGCTGTACCAACCCTGCTGCAAGCGACAAGAAACTCCGCGCCCCAAAGAGTCTCCCCTCTCTTGGCACTCCTCTCCCGCTTTGTCTCTCACCTTTCCCTGCTCCCACAGCAAAGAGGAGCTCCTTCCCTCCCAGAATACCACAGAGAGGCCAGCCTGCCCCAGTGCCCGGAGGGAGGTGGCAGGCAGGCAGGCAGCAGGCAGCTCCATGCTCACCTCACAAAGGGGATTGCAGCCTCTGCTAGGCTCTGCTCGCAGCTCCAGCTCAGCCCCAGCATGCAGGGCTCCTCCCACCAAGGCAGAGGCAGCAGTGCCAGCCTCCCCACAGACATACACCTGCTGCCATCCCCACCCACCACACAGGTGATCACAGGTTGGGCCGTGTGTGTGTGTGTGTGTGTGTTGTCGCTGGAGAGTTGGGGCAGGCAGCTGGAGGAGCTCTGGTGGGAACTGGGCACCCTGGCCGAGCGCCTGGAGGAGGAGCAGGTGGCGCAGCACAGTACAGGGTATTCAGGTTAAGGTAGGGCTCCTGTATCCACTGTTTCATTATCCACCAATTCAATTATCCACGGGACACAAAACAGCATACCTACCATAGAGTCTTCCCAGAAAATATGGCCTCTCCAGCCATTTTCTAGGTCCTCCAAGGCAACTAGAGGGTATTTTAAACTGGAAATACCATCTTTTTAAATGGCGTTCAGTATTATCTGTATATTATTTTGGTATCTGTGGGCCTCCCCAGAACCAATCCCTAGGGGATACGGGGGTCCTACTTTATTACTAATAATGTTTTTGCAGGAGGAGGGTTACAAGGGGGGGGCTACAACGATGATGCCCCCTGCGGATGCAGGTGCTGCAGGGCCCTTGAACCAGCCCTACCACCCTTGCCCGGTGGACTCCGCAGGGCTTCCCAACCCAGGGTCACTGGAACCATAGAGTTACCCCAAAGAGGTGGCTAGGGGTTGCTCAAGAGATGGTGGGGTTGGCCACATGGTGAAAATGCCCCTCACAGCAGGGCCAGTTGAAGGGCCCTGCAGCACCTGCAGCTGCAGTGGCCCCGTTAATTTGGGGGGCCCAGTTGTAACCCTTCTCCTGCAAAAACATTATTAGTAATACAGTCATCCCTTCACATTCGCGGGGGTTAGGGGCAGACAACCCCCGTGAATGTGAAAAAACCGTGAATAAGAAATGAGCCTGCCGACGAGCGGTTTTCCACCCCACTCCCTTCTCAAGGCAGCAAGGAGCTTCCTGAGAAGCCCCTGGCTGCCTTGGGAAGGGAGTGGGGTGTAGCACGAGCGCGGCAGCTGCTTCCCACCCCGCCTTCCCAGGGCAGCGAGGAGCTTCCTAAGAAGCCCCTGGCTGCCTTGGGAAGGGAGTGGGGTGTTGAGCAGCGGGGGTGGGAGGTGCAGGCAGCTTTCCGCGAATGATCAAAACCGCAAATGTGAAAGTCATGAATGTGGAGGGGCAACTGTAATCTGAATATCCTGTACTATGAATAACTTAGGTTGAGTTAGGTTATACTGACCTGAAATAAACATATGGGCCCCCAAAACAAAGTGTTGCAAGGGCCCCCAAAATTCCTTAAACCGGCCCCGTTTATTCTACTGGGTCCTCTGGAACAGGAAATCTGATAAAAGGGTTTCCTTTTGCAATGAAGCTTTGCTTGAGCCACGAAGACCAAATCCACACTATACAAATAATCCAGTTTGAAACTGGATTATTTGCCATGGCTTCTTCCTAATGAACCCTGAGATTTGTAGTTTTTAGCCTTCTCTGCCAAAGAGTGCTGGTGCCTCACCAAACTATTTGATTGCACTAGTGGTTAATGGAGTACGCAGTCTTTTTGTCTGTGGACTTTGACATATGGAGTGCCCTCAGCCAGCCCTCTCCTTTTTTAAGCAGATAGGAACTACATAGCTGCAGCAACTCTAGTTCTCATCCTAGCAACTCAGAAATCTCTTAAAGAAATTATTATATCATAGACCAAAGCACTAACTGGACTGAACAGAGTGTGAAATTAACCTCATAGATGCAACCTCCTGGGTTGTTTTTTTTAAAAAAAATAAATAAATAAAGACCCAGCATTTAAAGCTTTTCAGGAGAAAGTAACAGAACAAAGCCTAATAATATTTATTTCTAGCCAACTCTTACTCATGCCTTGAGTGGTTTGAAGCCAGAAGCCAGGAGGCATCAGATATTAGTCACAGGAAAGGGAGTGGGGCTGGCAGGGCAGGAACGGGGGTATTTGGCCCCATTTGAAAATCTCATTTGTCTCTATCCTCATTCTTTTTCTTCAGCATAAGAAATGCTGGAGAATGGTGGCTTCTTCTTCTTCTTCTTCTTCTTCTTCTTCTTCTTCTTCTTCTTTTTTTTGAGCTGGGATCCATGGTGTCTCTTTTTTTCTTCATGACAGGCTTCTTTCAAACCTCTTTGGTGTCTGGTGATTCCCAGATGTCTTTGAATAAACTCTGCTGGTTGTCAAGATGGCATATATGAAGACTGAACCAAATTTCTAAACTATCAAAATTAAAAGATGAAAACAGATAAACATATCCATTGTACATGTAAAGCAAGAGAGCTTGTCTGTAAGTGTCACCTAGGGCTCTTATAAATGAGACACTTAAAACCTTGCTAGGGGAACAAACACTTGAAAAATACTCTCTAGCCCAGCACTTATATTAGAGTCATAAATATCTTTGGGTGTCTTTAGGAGGAAAAATCCTTAGGGGAACACAGATGCCTCAAGGTTTGTACACACATGCATATACACACACCTGAAATGTTGCAAGCCTACCTATTCAAAGCTGACAACATGAAATAACACCATATGCTTCCAAGAGCATAATCTTTTGTGCATTTTCTGGCAGGTATGATTTCAGAAGCAGACATATAATAAATTTGTGAAGGTGAGGTGTGCATGAAGAGTTTTCTAGGTTACAAATGAATTATATGAAGCTTCTGAGAAAGATCACTCTCGTCTTTCTAGTGGGGTGCCATGAATATTACATCAATGAAACTGCATTCCTAGATTTCATCAATGAGAGTAATGGAGGGAAGATGTCTCAGTACAGAACAGGTGTCTGGAGAAAGTGGTTGGACTGGATGAGGAGAAAGAGGTGGGTACTATTGACATCCAGAAGATGGGAGAGATGCTCGTTGAGAAGCCTGATTCTGTGTGAGAGGTGACTTTACCTGTGGTGACTGTGTTATGATAGGAGGAACTTGAATAGGACTGGGGTTCACCCTTAGGCTTAGACTGTACTATACTTTTTATTGGAGATAGAAGAGATACCTGCAGTCTGGATTATCCACCATATACTGTATATTATAGCACACATGACAGGTGTAGTTTCTCTAGGAATGTAGACAGTATTATTTATTATATAATGCTGATAGTGGTAGAATAAAACAGCATAAGATATAAACAAATTACACATTTCATAACATCAGAATAAAATAGTAGCATGAAACAATAGGTTTTGCTTTTTGTTAGAGCAGTGAAATCAGTTGGAAAGTGTGCTCACTGAGCTTCACTGTCTATCTCTAGTCAAGCTTTGAAAAGTTGTTTTTGCAACCTTCCGGTGTTGTCAGCTTGTACTTGGAAAATCCAAAGGTGAGACTACATATGGCTAGCACCTCTGCTATCACTGACCCCAAACTGAGCCATTGTTAAAAATTGTCTGTGATGGCAATTGTGATGTCCATCCCACAGAGCAGATGAAGGTGTAGGCATTCAAACAACCATATCTAGTCTTATTGTACATTCAGCCTAGGCTTACAGAAACAGTCATCACAACTGGAAAAGAATACCCTTAATACTGTTTGTGTGAATCAGCCCCTATGTGTACAATGTTGGAATCAGACTGTAGCCAGAGTTTGCTTTGGCATAAATACAAATTGAATAAATTTTTTTTAGCAGGGACCCCCTTTAAACATCTTTTGTTGCTGCAGACCCCCAAGATTTAACTCAAGATTTAAAATCCTAGCAACAACAATAATAATACCTGATAATAATAGCAATACGATTACACCATCCATTGATTAAACCTTCCCTCAGAGGCACTGGAGGGGGAGGGAAGACTTTTCTCTTGCTTCTTCCTGCAAGTTTGTGGCTGGATACAGAAGGCTCAGCAGATTATATAATCCAGTGGTTCTTTATTTTGTGATTGAACAGATTGAACGGCAATGTGCAGGCCGAGCCAGCCAGCCCTTACCTTAGCTCCTGTCATATGGGCTGAACAGTCTTCAATCCTTCATGGACCCCCTATAAGGGCATTGTAGCCCCCTATAAGGACATTGTAGCCCCCTGTCATCCACTGAGATTTCTGTAAGACTCCAGCAGACCTCACTGGAGGATGTAATCACTTTGCATCTGGCTATGGGAACATAGCCAGACACTTCTCTGATCCTTCACCACTCTCACTAAGCACAGAATGGTCAGAGAGGGCTAAAGCAACTCTACAGTCGGTCCAGGGGATCAGTGAAAGGCCAGCTGTAGCATTGTTCTGAATGCAGAACTACTACGATATGCTGGAGCATATAGAATTGCAGCCATTGACCATCTAAGTACAGATGATGGCATATGTGTATTTTTGTTTGCATCCATCTTCCTTTCTTTTAAAATAAAATGGCATTCTGATCATGATCAGGGATGAGATTTGGCACATGGGAGGAGTTTTTCCCCATATTGCCCTCTCAGCAAAATCACTGCATGCTGTTCTTTGATCTGGGGGTGGGGAAGCTACTGCCCTTTACATTCAGTGAAACAGCAACTCCCAGGGGGGATTATTTTTTGTCAGGACTCAGATACAAAAGGAAAAGATATACCTTTCCCCCTCTCATGTTCAAGCATTCCTATCCAGACTAGGCCTTTCTATGAATAATGGCCATGCTTGCTGGGGAATTCTGGGAGCTATATATATATATATATATATATATATATATATATCTCCCAAGTGTTAACTAGACATCTCAGAAACAATTAGATGAGGTGTCCTAGTGTGATATCAGAATCACAGCCTTTTTTTACTTTGTGCAGTATTTTTGCTGGTGGAACATCATTCAGTCATCCATGCCTTATGAGGAAAGAATTAGGGAGCTGGGTATGTTTAGCCTGGAAAAAAGACAGTTAAGAAGTGATATGATGGCCCTGTTTAAGTATTTGAAGGGGGGTCACATCAAGGATGGAGCAGGCTTGTTTTCTGCTGCTCCAAAGACTGGAACATGGAGCAATGGATGCAAGGAACAGAGGAACAGAGATTCCACCTCAACATTAGGAGGAACTTTCTGACAGTAAGAGCTGTTCGGCAGTGGAACACACTCCCTCAGAGCGTGGTTGGGTCTCCTTCCTTGGAGGTCTTTAAACAGAGGCTGGATGGACATCTATCAGGGATGCTTTGATCGTGATTTCCTGCGTGGCAGGAGGTTGGACTGGATGGCCCTTGTGGTCTCTTCCAACTCTACAATTCTATGATTCTATGAATAGGGGCAAAGGGCAAATGAGACAAAAATTAAAGCCAAGGCTGTTGATTGCTGCAACCTGGAAAAGGAAGCGGAAGTTCACAGTCTAATGTTACAGATCATCTAATTACTTTTCTAATTATTCTTTAAAAGCCAAGCCTGGACCTTTGTACTTCTGGGTTTATATTACCCTGCATCATTGTCAGGAATAAAACAGATATTTATTCTACAATTTTGGAAATGATATGTATGCCAGATATATGCCTGTAGCACTGAAGTGCTATTTATTTGGAACAAAGGGGCATTTATAACAAATAATAGTTTTAAAACAGTTCTTTACCCGCTTTGAGTGTGTTGAAATGGCTGCCTGAAAATGGGAAAACTTTGGCCCTCTAAATGTTCTTGCTCTACAGCCTGCGTGATCCCTGATTATGCTTGCTGGAGTGGATGAAGAGTCCAACATGGGGGGGGGGCTCAAAAGTTCCTCACTCATTTTCCTCTAGTGTTTTGTTTCCTCCATTTTCTAAGTAGTAGGGACTATAAGCTATATTTTAGAGGAAGGAACTGGGAAAACCACCCCTGAGTAATCTTCACCTAAGAAAACCCTATGAAGTTCATGGGGTTGCCATAAGTCAACAGATGACTTAAAGGCACAAACACACAGAAGAGGGAATTTCAGCAAAAAAAATTCCTGTACATTTACAGGCTAAGAAGATAATGTTTGCCTGTGGCTAAATGGAGAAGAGGAATGGGGCAGTCATGAGCATCATCCCTTTTTTCTTTCATGCTTTTTCTAAAAAAAAAGACCCTAGGAGTATGTCTGCACTTTGATACCATGGCTCCACCTTATAGCAACCTAGATTTTGTAGTTTGTTGAGGGGTACCTATTCTTTGCTAGGAAGCTCTAGTCCACTCCCATAATACTAGACTTCTCTAGCAGAAAAGTCTTAAGCACCCCTTACCAAGCTGCACATCCCAGATTCCATAGGATGGAGCCATGGTAGTTAAAGGGATATCAAACTTCTATAATTGTGCACCATGGTATATGTCTTACATATTAAAATATATAAAAGGTTAAAACAATAAAAACCAATATATAATATAGAGCAGTACTTCCATCCAAGAATTAACATGGGGATGATCAATTGGCCAATTGGCCATGTCATACAGTGCCTGGGATTAGAGAAATGCCTTAGCCTGGTGCTGAGAAGATTATAATGCTGAGGCAATGAATAACAACATGCCATTGCTCTTGCTCTTACTTATTACTTGGAAAGTGCCTGGAGTTTCTAAAAGCTGTACAGAGTTCTAAAGATAATATTACATCTGTTCGCAGGGTAATAATCTAATATATTTAATACAAAAGCAGAAAGAGATGGGGAGGAAAGCAAGAACTGGAACAGTTCTCTTTTCAGAGGGGGGGGCAGGGGGGCAAGTTTCCTGTAGCAGTTTTATTCTCTGGCTCATGGCTGAGGCTATATGGCTTATTACGGTCCTTGGCAATATGTTGGGGGGCAGGGACTGCTGGCTCTTCCTGTGCATCCAACGGATGTGGACATAAAATGCACACACTGAGCATACATGCCTTAGAGCAATGTTACTGCAATTTTTTCCCAGCCAACCTACTTCCTGTTGTTTCATCCAAGCCAGGAAACAGAAAGTCACCAAAGCCAGAGCCAGCTGTAAATGAGAGAGTGGGAAATCAGCGCTGGCCTTAAGGTGCTGGAGCCACCTGCAGGGCTACAACCAGAAAACCATGGATGCATATTTAATTATTAGCTGTTCCTAGCTCCTTAGTCATGTAGTGCTGCATAAAATGGCCAATGTGCCTGATATATTTATTTAAAGGAAATTAGCTCTTATTCTACACGCATCCTAGCAGCATACAGACTCACAGATCAACATCATCTGGAGGGCCATAAGCGGCCTACCTCCTTGCTACAGCCATTTTGATAGCTAAATGTCCACGATTAACAACATAATAAATACATTTTAAAAGCATTACTAAATAACACATTGTTGTGATTAGTATTGTTATTATTATTATTACAGAGCTAGCTTTATTTATTATAAAGCTAGCTTTTCTTCCATATCACAGCAAGTATGCTAATACCCCACCACATGGAAATTGACAGAGATCTTTTATTAGTCTCCAAGGTACTGAATGTAGGGCATAGCTGGGAGCGCTGAGATCCTGGCAACCCAAAGTGGCTGGAAGAGCCTTATTAAAATAGGAGCTCATTGTGCAATATTAAAGGTGTACTCAGGTTCAAGCTGTACTCTGTTGACAGTTTAGTCCAGATTCTTTTTTTTCTTCCCTCATAAAGGAACTCCAGTGACCGTGTTAAAGATCATGATATCTTTTCATCTGGAGATTGGTTATTTTACAATACAGTTGTCCCTTCACATTCGCTGGGGTTTGGTTCCAGGACCCCCCATGAATACCCAAATCCGTGAATACTCAAGTCCCATTATATGCAATGGCATAGCAAAATCTTATATAAGATGGCAAAATCAAGGCATAGCAAAATCTTATATAAGATGGCAAACTCAAGGTTTGCTTTTTGGATTATTATTTTTTAAAGAATATTTTCAAACCATGAATACTTAAAACCGTAAATGCCAAATCCGTGAATGTGGAGGGACAACTGTACTTATATCCTAATTTTCTATTAAAAATAATCTGAGTGGTTAACAAAATACCCAGTTTTTTTAAAAAAATTCCCTATTAAAATTGAAGGTCACTGCAAACCCATAATCAGTGTCAGGAGATTGTGAATGTGGACGACTTGATTTAGCCAAAGCAAAGGTTGTGCTGAAAACTAGGAGGAAAACTGATTTGAGATGGGTATTTCCCTTGTTCTGACACTAGAGTCTGTGGGTTCTCCTAGAACTGATTTTGTTCCTGAATGTTCTGATGCTGGCTGTGGTCAGGAATGCTTTTTAAGAAACATCTTTTTTATTAAACACTTAATTTTCCACTCTAAAAACAACACACAAGGAAAAACATAATTAAAAATACAGACTAAACAACAACAATAACTCCCAACTAATCTAACTCCCTCCTCTCCCGAGCCCATCTAAACCTATCAACACATAAATAACAGACACTACTAGGCACAGTTAGATCCCAGCTTACCAGCTAACAGGTAACACAGCTGTATTGGAAATACCCTTTAGCCAATAAACTTTAATGAAACCTAATGAGATATTTACTTATTGTTAGTGTTACAAAATAGCAAAAATGCATTTAAATCTATAACTTATCAATTACTACTTAAATCAAAACTGCTTAACGCATCAATCTCAAACATCTGCTCTTAACTTGTCGGGAATTCTTTTTCAAAACTCCAGTTAGCGTAGCATCTGGTACTCATCTTAGAGAACACCAATCTTACTAGCATCTCATACATGCTTTTATCACTTCCATGAAGGTGCCTTGGAAGATGTCTAAGAAATAACAACTAATGCAGGAGAGCGCTATCAAGATGGCACTGGGGAAGGTTTGAGGTGAGGGTTTTTTTCTCTCGACAGCATTCCTATTTTAGTGCGCCATTGGTTCACAATTAGTTTCTGAGCCAAGTTCAAAGTGCTATTTTTGATTGCTAAAGGCATAAATGGCCTTGGGTGCAGGGAAATGAAAGGGTATGATCATGGACACTGCATTGGGAATGGGGTGGGGCTCAAGCCCCCCTAAGATTAGATTGGGGGCCTAATGGGGCCCTGAAATGATCAGGCAAAACTGGAGCACCATGACTCTGATGGTAATTGAGTCCCCTCAAGAATTATCAATCAGAAGTGCACAACTATCATTCTTTTACTATTGCTTTCATGGCACCTAGATTGTTACTACCTTCAGTTGGATGGTGACAATGACAACAACAATGACTATTGTTTTAATGCAGTGTATTGTGCTTTCATTGTTTTGTTTTTACATACCTGCAAGTAATCAAAATTAATGATAGTCAAATGTATTTATTTGATTTATATGCCGCCTTTCTCCCAGAATGGGACCCAAGGTGGCTCACAACATATAAAATACAACATATGATTTAAAATATGACAATTAAAAGTTTAAAACAATTGAAATCATGGCAATCTGAAATTATATAAAACATATACAGTTTAAAAAATTAAAACAATAAAAACACACCCCAATAAAAAGCCTCTGTGTGCACAGCTACAACTTAAAAGCCTGCTTGAATAAATAATAATGAGCCCCACACCTTAAACAGAGTTTTGATAAGGTCCACCAATGGAAACATTCAGGGGGTATTCTGCTTTGTGTGCCACCAGTAAAATGTAGTAGGCTGGTGAGTTCTCTATGAGGGATTGGGCTTTTCCCTCAGTGGCTTTGGAACTGGCTTCCCCAATAATGCATGTTTCCCTTTTTTCAGAGCACAGTTAAAGCAATCCTCCTCCACCAGGCTCCTGGTGGCCATTGCTTTTTTCCAGCCTTTGATGCCTATGTCCTTTGGGTGGTGGGGCGGTGGTAGAACTGTTGATATTTTAACTTCGTGCTACTTTGTTGCATTTTCTACTTACAGTACATATATTAACTTTTACACCACTTTGTGGGTCTTTATGCTGAAATGCAATATAGAAACAGTTATGTACTTAGCTTACTCTGCATTATGATGTTATCACATTGTAAATACCTCCAGTCCACTTGCTGTACACTAGTGCAGAAGCTGTGAATGATACTGATGCTGCTCTTCTTTGGCAAGAGCTATGGATAACATGAATCAATGTCCATCCCTTTTCCCCTGCCATCTTCCTAGTAGAACAACCCTGCCATGGAGGAGATCTCAGAGGTGTTGGACCTGTAACTTTCTGTAGTGGTGCTTGTGAGGGCTAAGGTACATTAGAGGGTGCCAATAACCCTCCCAAGAGCACCACTTAACAGAGCTATGGCACTGAAGAAACAAAAGCATTTGAACTGGTCCCATCATCCAACTGCAGGCCTACCAAGATCAAGACCCAGAGGTAGCAGTGTGTCTAGACAGAAACACAGAGCTCAAAACACAGTATTTCTTTGCTAGAACATCATATATTCTGCATCTTTACTTGTGAGGAGAACGTATGCTCTGGACTGGATCCCTAATGGCAAGTCAAGAATTGATACAGCAACATTCCCTATAAAGCTGTTTAAATTAAGTGTAATCTGTGCTGATCTGCCTATACCCTAAAGGTACCAAATCCTATCTGATCTTGGAAGTAACCAGGGTTCGTTCTGGTTAGTACTTGGATAGGAGACCACCAATGAATATCAGGTACTGTAGGCTATATTTCAGATGAAGGGACTGGCAAAACCACCTCTGAGTATTTCTTGCCTAAGAAAATCCTATGAAATTCATGGTTTGCCATAAGTCACAGGCAGTTTGTAAGCGCATGCGCGCGCACACACACACACAATCTGTGCTGATACAACACCCTTTTTACTGTATTCTCTGCTGGACAGCTCCCTGCTAAACAAACCTTCTGGGAATAACCAGAATGGGATAGTACTTGATTAAGTCCCAGCAGACTGGAGGAGGGCAAACGTTGCCCCCATCTTCAAAAAGGGGAAAAAAGAGGATCCCAACAATTATCGGCCAGTTAGTCTGACATCAATACCAGGGAAGATTCTAGAGCAGATCATTAAACAGAGAGTCTGTGAACATTTAGAAGGCAATGCCATAATCACAAAAAGTCAACATGGGTTTCAGAGAAACAAGTCATGCCAGACTAATCTGATCTCTTTTTTAAATAAAGTTACCAGCTTCGTAGATGAAGGGAATGCTGTGGACATTGCATACCTTGATTTCAGTAAGGCCTTTGACAAGGTTCCCCATGACATTCTTGCAAACAAGCTTGTAAAATGTGGGCTAGACAAGTTAACTGTTCAATGGATTTGTAATTGGTTGACCGGCTGAACCCAAAGGGTGCTCAGCAGTGGCTCCTCTTCGTCTTGGAAAGATGTGACCAGTGGGGTGCCACAGGGTTCTGTCCTGGGCCCGGTGCTATTCAACATCTTTATCAATGACTTGGATGAGGGAATCAGGGGCATACTTATCAAATTTGCAGATGACACCAAATTAGGAGGAGTAGCTAATGCCCTAGAGGACAGGATCAAAATTCAGAATGACCTGGATAGACTGGATTGCTGGGCCAAAGCTAACAAAATGAAATTCAATACGGAGAAATGTAAAGTACTGCATTTAGGGTGGAAAAATGAAATGCATAGATATAGGATGGGAGAGACCTGGCTGAACGAGACTACATGCGAAAGGGATCTAGGAGTCCTAGTAGACCACAAGTTGAACATGAGTCAACAATGTGATGCGGCAGCTAAAAAGGCCAATGCGATTTTGGGCTGTATCAATAGAAGTATAGTGTCCAGATCAAGGGAAGTAATAGTGCCACTCTATTCTGACTTGGTCAGGCTTCACCTAGAATACTGTGTCTAGTTCTGGGCACCACAATTCAAAAAGGACATTGACAAATTGGAGCATATCCAGAGAAGGGTGACTAAAATGGTGAAAGGTCTGGAAACAATGCCTTATGAGGAGAGACTTAGGGAGCTGGGTATGTTTAGCCTGGAAAAAAGACGGTTAAGAGGCGATATGATAGCCCTGTTTAAGTATTTGAAGGGATGTCACGCTGAAGATGGAGCAGGCTTGTTTTCTGCTGCTCCAGAGACTGGAACACAGAGAAATGGATGCAAGCTCCAGGAACAGAGATTCCACCTAAACATTAGGAGGAACTTTTTGACAGTAAGAGCTGTTCGGCAGTGGAACACACTTCCTCGGAGCGTGGTGGGGTCTCCTTCCTAGGAGGTCTTTAAACAGAGGCTGGATGGCCATCTGTCAGGGATGCTTTGATCAAGATTTCCTGCGTGACAGGGGGTTGGACTGGGTGGCCCTCGTGGTCTCTTCCAACTCTGCAATTCTATGATTCTATGAAATAGGTAAGATTCTGTTCAACTTTATGGAGGGCTTTGGAGAAGGCAGCACAGTGTGAAGGATTATAGCTGGCTTATCTTTCTTGAAACATTTTTTGCAATTCAGAGAAAAGCTAGGGAAGGGATGATTGCCACTGGCAACTTGGAGAGTAGTTTTCTCAAATTCTAGTTGCCAGGATACAGTACTAAACATCATAAAATATATGGGGAGAATGAGGTCTGTCTAACAAGAGTGATACAATGTCCCATCTTTATTTATATGTACTATAATTTTAATACTTGTCCCCTTCAATATACTCCCTGTTCACACTCACACACTGATGCAGTCTTCTTTTCTACTGCTCGAAGGCATGGAGCAGATCAGTTTCTGTCAGCTGTGTCAACACATGTACCGTTTTCTTCATACTGCATCAATTGACTCACAATGTGTTCCTTTAAACACTGATTTCACTTTAGGGAGAAAATAAAAGAAAAAAGTCACATGGTGCCAAATCTGGCAAATATGGAGGATGTTCAAGTGTAGTAATGTGTTTATCAGCCAAAAACTGCTTCACAGAATGTGCTGTGTGAGCAGGCACATTGTCTTGATGAAGAATGAAGCCATTTTTCCACAGTTCTGGCCTTTTTTTCTAACTCTTTCTCTCAGCTTTGTCAAAACTTCCTTATAATAATGCTGGTTCACTGTTCTCCCTTCTGGAACCTATTCTGCCAAAATTACATCCTTGATGTAAAACACACCCACACACATACCCACACACCAATAAGCATGGCTTTGAATGTGGACTAGTTCTGACATGTTTTTTCATTCTTGGTGATGATGGTGTTTTCCAGTGCATTGACTATCATTTTGTCTCAGGATCATACTTGAAGATCCAGGTTTCACCACAAGTGATGATTTTTTGAAAAAGGTTTGGGTCCGCCTCAAGTTGCTGCAGAATGTCACATTGCTTGACTTTTACACTTAGCATTTTTCTAGCACAGAACAGACAACACAGTTGCTTTAAATGACGACTGACAATTAACTAAACATCTGAGAGTGTTGATGTTTGTCATGCAGGTTCAGGCATGTTCAAGGTCACCACTCAAGCATTCAAAATCAGTTCTCCTTGATTTATCTGAAAAGTAGAAACACAGTCTCGTTATTTAATAGACGCATATCATATACACAGGGTGTTGTTTCAGCTCAGTCCATGCATCCACTGCCATGCTAGTATGGTTGTATAGATCTTGCCTATTTCTTCTAAAGAATCTTTCCACCTTTCTATTTTCCTGACATTTAGCTGTAATATTTCAGTAGAGAGGAGGGGGAAAAAACCTGGGCATGTTCACAATCTCCTCTGATTCTGAGTCTCAAGTACACTTACCAGACTTTTTTTAAACAGATGACTCATACTCAGTTTCAGCATGAAGGTATTTATTTTCCAGCATCCTTTCCATTTAACACCAAGTACAAAACGTGTAATAAGTACCAAGCTTCCCCACCAACAATGAATTAGGACACTATTGATTTTGTGTGTGCTTATTATAGAAAATAAAAGAGCACTAGTTATTATTAATATCCCATTTAGTAATTTATGGTGAAGTTAAACTTCAGCCCAAACTACTGTTTTGCCTCTTGGAACTCCACCAAGTGCTGCTCTTGGCTGATAGATATAATTGTAAAAGAAAGGCTATCTTTATAACTTCTGTTTTGTATAAACAGATCCTTACTGGATCAAAGCAAGGTTTTAGTTCAGCAGCTCACTCAGTAGCCACTTAGCAGCCTCTGCAAAACTCAGAAGCAGCATTCTCTAGCCGGCAACATTCCCTCATCCTGCTCTCTGTTCTTGGTGTTTTGTATTCAGCACAACACTGCTTTTGAGCATGGAGGTTCCTTAGCAGAAATATCCAACTCAATGCAGTACAAGTACAAGTACAGGCATACCTCAATTAACAAAGCCTCTGACAAAGAAGACTCTTTTTACAAAGTCTTTTTCTTCCCACAGATATAGGATGGGTGACACCTGGCTTGACAGCAGTGCATGAAAAAGAGATCTACGAGTCTTAGTGGACGACAAGCTGAACATGAATCAGCAGTGTGATGTGGCAGCCAGAAAAGCCAATGTGATTCTAGGCTGCATTAATAGGAGTATAGTGTCAAGATCAAGGGAAGTAATAGTGCCACTCTATTCTGCTTTGGTCAGACCTCACCTGGAATACTGTGTGCAGTTCTGGGCACCGCAATTCCAGAAGGATTTGGATAAGCTGGAATGTGTCCAGAGGAGGGTGACCAAAATGGTAAAAGTTTTGGAAAGGTATGAAAAGCAGCTTAGGGAGCTGGGTATATTTAGCCTAGAGAAGAGAAGGTGAAGTATGTCATACTGAGGATAGGGCAAGCGAGTTTTCTGCTGCTCCAGAGATTAAGGGCCCATTTACATGGCAAAATAAGTCCATGAAGAATTCGCTATGATTCCTAATAGTTCACACACATCGCACCACAATATCGCCTCATTCAGAAGGGAGGGAGCTCAAAAACTCAAAAGTAGCGTAATAAGGGCTTTCGCTACTTTCCCCAACTTTTTTGAAAAGTAGTGCGACATAGCGCATTATCGATTGCGTGAACTGCCATTTCGCTAAGGGCTATGTGAACTACCAGCAATCTTCCTGATACAGTCACAGCAGAGCTGCACTGTGATTGGTTGGGCTGTCCAAGGAGGGGATGGGCTTGCAAGAGAAGGAGGAGCCTGAAATGAAAAGATCCAGCCCCTGTTGTTTTCAGCCATGGAAGAAATCCAGCAGGCTGTTTGCAGCTTGCTCTGTATGTGTGAGAGAGAGGGGGGGAGAGGGAGGGAGGGAGATTGAGTAGCGATCGGCTCCTCCAGCTGTTCGCTCACTCGCACTCCTCTGATAGCATTTGTGTGTGTGTGTGTGAGAGAGAGAAAGACAGGGAGAGTGGTGAGGGGAAGGGGGGCTTGATGGGGGGGATAGCTCCTCCATGGCTGCCTCCTTCCTCCCACCCTTCTCGCTTTTGGAAGAAGAGGCATGAAAACTAGCAGGCATTCCTAAAGCATTCCGTAGCCTTTGCTAAGGCATGAAAACTAGAAGGCATTCCCCAGAGCATGGAAAGATCCGAGCGCTTTCTCTCTCTCTCTCTCTCTCTCTTTCTCTTTCCCTCCCTCTGTCTCATCTTCCCCCAGATGTGCTTGGGAGGCCACGCTCCCCACCTTTGCCTGTCTGAGCCAGAAAGCAAAAAAATAAACAGAGCAACTGATTTCCCAATAAATCATGTAAACTACCGGGCACTGGTGCGAAAAAGCGCTAAAGTGCAAATTATCGCAATAAAAACTGCAGTGTAATTGAGCCCTAGGACACGAAGCAATGGACTCAAACTACAGTAAAAGAGATTCCACCTAACATTAGGAAGAATTTCATGACAGTAATAGCTATTCGGAAGTGGAATACACTGGCTCATAATGTGGTGAAGTCTCCTTCTTGGGAGGTTTTTAAACAGAGGCTGGATGGCCATCTGTCAGGAATGATTTGATTGTGTATTCCTGCATGGCAGGGGGTTGGACTGGATGGCCTTTGTGGTCTCTTCCAACTCTATAATTCTATGATGAACCCAGGTCCTCCTCTTTTCCTTCTTGTCCTCTGTCTAACTGGAAAAATATTTTCTTAAATATTTATTTAAAATATTTATTAATAATATTAATTTTTAATATTTAGCATTAGGATGGTGGTGAAAGACTGGAGAAACAGACATTTGATTTCCGGGTTGTAACAGCATGTCTACAACTTGGCAATTGAAGTCTGTGTTTCTCCAGCCCTTCACCACCCTCCTAATGCTAATACTGTTTTTAAAAAATAGTCAACAAGCAATGCGAAGGCACATATACACACAGGAGCATGTCTGCAGTAAACAGTGAAATAAAGCTCAAGCTGGAAAAGAATGGGATACTTCTCAGCCAATCCTACTCTAGTTGTCTGTGCCTGTCTACAACAAGCAAGGAAACAGCAAGTGACTCTAGAATCCCTTACTGAGCATGAGTGAACAGCAAAACAGAAAGAAAGGCAGAAAGTGAATTAGACTGCTTCATCAGCTCTTCCAGCACATTAAAGTTATCCCTAGCTGCACTCTGGAAGAAGTTTTCAAGTGATCTCTAGAAGGTTCAAAATGTTCTTGTTTACTTATACAAGGATTACTTGACCTGGTTGTTTCATTTCACATTTGCATGCTGTTTTTAAGTAAAAACTGCAGTAAACACATTGAACGGCTCTTCCTGTTTTTTGTAGTATTGGAACCTATCCCTCTTCTTTTTTTTTAAAGATCATTTTTATTATTGTTTTTCACATAAAAACATATAAACATAACGGTTTGTTTTTCTGTTAAAGAAGTAATGTCCAAGAACACATCTACTTTGTTGGCGAAGGTGTACCTGTATAACCTAGAAGGAGTCTCTTCCCTCCCCATTAGTGCTTGTTAAGCCTTCCCTCTGGTCACTTTTCTGTCTCCACCTTACCAGACAACAGGACTATCTTTCCCTGTCTTTTTTTCTTTATGTGTTTGAAGAGTTCAGGGGCTCTGGAAAGAAAAGGATGATTTCGGAGCCTCTGGAAAACCAACCCTCCCAAGCCTGGCTTTTCCTTTGATGGTTAGGACATCTGCCACCTAGTGACTTAAGATGGTACTGCAGGCTGCACATATTCTATCTAAAATGAATCAATTCATTTTAAAAACAAAATAAGTCTGAGGTGCATGTTGCTAGTATCCCCTTAGTATCTACACAATGTTCTAAGTGTCTAGATTTTACAGTCTTGGAGCTATGGCAGAGACAGATAGGCATACAAACATTATTTTTTCTTATTACAGAAAAACTACTGTTTTGCCTCTTGAAATTCCACCAAGTGCTTTTCTTGGCTAACAGATAAAGGGCATCTTTATAATTTTTGTTTTGTGTAATCAGATCCTTACTGGATCAAACCAGGGTTTTAGTTTAGCATCTCCCTCAGTGATCTCCATGAATGCATCAAACATATTTAGGTGAATTATACCTTTTATTTGTGTTGTATGAAGAAATGTTGTATTTTGAGTGTGCCAGAAGTTTATTTTGCAAATAAACTGTATTCATTGACTTTGACTTCAAGTATTACAGAAGGTGAGGCTAAAAAACATATTTCTTTGCATATATAGAAGTGGGTTGGTTGTTTTGTTTATTTTGTTTTGCACATTTCAGAATTGAAACATTTGCAATTATTAAAACGTTAGCCATGAAACGAAATTGAAAATAAAGAATTGGATTCTTGGATCAAATTGGATTCTTGGATCATGGACTGCGCTTCCATGCGGGGGGGACTTCTGGCAAGAGATGGGGTGCATCTTACAACAGTTGGAAGAAACATTTTTGCCAACAGTCTCAAGAATTTGATCAGGAGGGCTTTAAACTGAGTCAAATGGGGGAGGGAGACAGTATTCTGGAAGGCAAAAGGGCTGGAAAAAATAGTCAAACTGTCATAGAGGGAACAAGGCAAACAGCGCAAGGACCCAACAGTGGGAGGCAAAAAAACTTGCACAGGAAGTAAAGGGAACACATGGTCTCAGATGTCTCTACACTAATGCACAGAGCATGGGAAATAAGCAAGATGAACTTGAACTCCTCGCACTACAAAACAAATATGATATAATACGCATTACTGAAACCTGGTGGGACGAGTCTCATGATTGGAATGTAGGAATAGAGGGGTATAACCTTTATAGGAGAAACAGGCCAAACAGGAAAGGAGGAGGAATAGCATTATATGTCAGGGATATTTACACCAGTGAAGTGATCCACGACATCAATACTGGAAGCCAGGTGGAGAGCATCTGGATAATAATTAAAGGGGAGGGAAACAACAGGGATGTTATTGTGGGACTCTACTACAGACCCCCAAGTCAGATGGAGGAATTGGATGATGCCTTTCTAGAACAGATGAACACACATGCAGAAAGGAGAGATGTAGTAGTGATGGGTGACTTCAACTATCCTGATATTTGCTGGCAATCTAACTCAGCCAAAACTACAAGGTCTAGCAAATTCCTTACATGCTTGGAAGACAATTTCATGGTCTAAAAGGTGGAAGAGGCAACAAGGGGGTCAGCTATTTTAGATCTGATCCTAACCAACAGAGACGACCTGGTTAATGGGGTGCAAGTGGTGGGATCCTTAGGTGAGAGTGATCATGTTCTCCTGGAGTTTGTTATACAATGTAAAGGAGAAGCCAGGCATAGTCAGACACGCATTCTTGACTTTAGGAGAGCTGATTTCAATAAACTCAGGGAAATACTGGGGATGATCCCATGGTCAGGAATACTAAAAGAGAAGAGACCTCAAGACGGATGGGACTTTCTCAAAAGGGAGATACTGAAGGCACAATTTCAAACAGTACCATTGAGGAAGAAAAATGGGAGGTGTCTCAAGAAACCAGGATGGATGACTAAAGAACTTTCAATGGAGCTAAGTTTTAAACGGAACATGTATAGGAAATGGAAAAGGGGGGAAATCACCAAAGAAGAATTCAAACAGATAGCAAACACGTGTAGGAGTAAAGTCAGAAAAGCTAAAGCGCAGAATGAGCTCAGGCTTGCTAGGGAGGTTAAGAACAATAAAAAGGGTTTTTTTTGGATATGTCCTCAGCAAAAGGAGGAAGAAGGAAATGATAGGGCCGCTACGTGGAGAAGATGGCAAAATTCTAACAGGGGACAGAGAAAAGGCAGAATTACTCAACACCTTCTTTGCCTCAGTGTTTTCAGAAAAGGAAAAGGAGGACCAACCTGAGGAGAATGGAACAGAGGACACAATAGGGGAAATCCAGCTCAAAATAAGTAAAGAGGTAGTACAGGAATACCTTCTTAATCTAAATGAATTTAAATCTCCAGGACCAGATGAACTACATCCAAGAGTATTAAAAGAGCTGGCAAATATAATCTCAGAGCCATTGGCAATAATATTTGAGAACTCCTGGAGAACAGGAGAAGTCCCAGCAGACTGGAGGAGGGCAAACGTTGTTCCCATCTTCAAAAAGGGGAAAAAAGAGGATCCCAACAATTATCGTCCAGTTAGTCTGACATCAATACCAGGGAAGATTCTAGAACAGATCATTAAACAGAGAGTCTGTGAACATTTAGAAGGCAATGCCATAATCACAAAAAGTCAACATGGGTTTCAGAGAAACAAGTCATGCCAGACTAATCTGATCTCTTTTTTTGATAAAGTTACCAGCTTGGTAGATGAAGGGAATGCTGTGGACATCGCATACCTTGATTTCAGTAAGGCCTTTGACAAGGTTCCCCATGACATTCTTGCAAACAAGCTTGTAGAATGTGGGCTAGACAAGTTAACTGTTCAATGGATTTGTAATTGGTTGACCGGCCGAACCCAAAGGGTGCTCAGCAGTGGCTCCTCTTCGTCTTGGAAAGATGTGACCAGTGGGGTGCCACAGGGTTCTGTCCTGGGCCCAGTGCTATTCAACATCTTTATCAATGACTTAGATGAGGGAATTAGGAGCATACTTATCAAATTTGCAGATGACACCAAATTGGGAGGAGTAGCTAATACCCTAGAGGACAGGATCAAAATTCAGAATGACCTGGATAGACTGGATTGCTGGGCCAAAGCTAACAAAATGAAATTCAATACGGAGAAATGTAAAGTACTGCATTTAGGGCGGAAAAATGAAATGCATAAATATAGGATGGGAGAGACCTGGCTGAATGAGACTACGTGCGAAAGGGATCTAGGAGTCCTAGTAGACTACAAGTTGAACATGAGCCAACAGTGTGATGCGGCAGCTAAAAAGGCCAATGCGATTTTGGGCTGTATCAATAGAAGTATAGTGTCTAGATCAAGGGAAGTAATAGTGCCACTCTATTCTGCCTTGGTCAGACCTCACTTAGAATACTGTGTCCAGTTCTGGGCACCACAATTCAGAAAGGATATTGACAAATTGGAGCGTGTCCAGAGAAGGGCAACTAAAATGGTGAAAGGTCTGGAAACGATGCCTTATGAGGAGAGACTTAGGGAGCTGGGTATGTTTAGCCTGGAAAAAAGACGGTTAAGAGGCGATATGATAGCCCTGTTTAAGTATTTGAAAGGATGTCACGCTGAAGATGGAGCGGGCTTGTTTTCTGCTGCTCCAGAGACTGGAACACGGAGCAATGGGTGCAAGCTCCAGGAACAGAGATTCCACCTCAACATGAGGAGGAACTTTTTGACAGTAAGAGCTGTTCGGCAGTGGAACACACTCCCTCGGAGCGTGGTGGGGTCTCCTTCCTTGGAGGTCTTTAAACAGAGGCTGGATGGCCATCTGTCGGGGATGCTTTGATCAAGATTTCCTGCATGGCAAGGGGGTTGGACTGGGTGGCCCTCGTGGTCTCTTCCAACTCTGCAATTCTATGATTAATGTACTTTTTTACATACACACACACACACACACTTGGCTGTCCTTCTATATTCTTACCAGTGATTTGATCCCTTATTGCCTTGGTGGCAAAACAAACTCAGTTTGTGGTCATATCAAGTCCTTTGGCAGATTCCTTTGATGCAATCCCTGAACAATGTATTAGTGCTGATCATGCTCTTTTGCTCTCTCTCCATGGATTTAGTTTTATGTTACCGTGAAACTGCAAAATATCATCCTGCTTTATGTGATTTGAAACTGCAAAATATCATCCAGATTAAATAGAATTTCTTTCGGAAAATCTAGTTATGTATCACTAAGGAGATTATCAGATGCAGCAAATGTGACATGATAACAACGCCAAAGGAATGTGAAAGGCCGCCAATATCAGATGATGCCAGTGGATTGCATTCCATGAGCATCACTATGGCATTTCTTTTTATTGATGGGTCAAGCCGTCAATAGATTCCCCCCTTCCGTTTTGGTGCTGGCATTGCCAGAATCTGAAACCTCGTGCCATTGTCTACCGTGAATACAACATAAATGGGTGATCCTGCCAGAACACTTCTGGGTGAGATCGGAAAACCCAGGTTGGCTACACTCTTTTTTATGAACCTCCCCAGGTTACTTGTACTGTGTAAAGTGTGTTTCTGTGCTTGTGTGTACTTTTTTGTTTTTATTTTTGTTTGTTTTTTAAATTTGCCACATGTGCATCTTCTCATGAGAACTGGCAAGATTTTAAACCAGGAAGTGAATGGAGCTCTGTTAGAGCTCCATTCATGCGCGGACTACCTGTCAACATTACTCAAGTTAGGTCTGTTAATCTTGGTTATTGTGCCAGGACAGGGACAGGATTTTTTTGTACTGGAACAGGAACATTTGTGTGTTCCTGTCTGATAATCTCCTAAGAATGTATCTATACTTCACACTTATAGCACCTTGATATCAATTTTAGTTGTCATACCCCCATCCTATGGAATACTGGGATTTGTAGTTTTGTAAGGTACTTAGATTCTCTGTCATGGGGTTCTAATATTGTAGTTCAGGGAAGTGCACTAGAGAATTCCAAGTACCTCACCAAACTACAAATCTCACTATCTCATAAGATGGAGTTATTAGTGGAATCAAACTGCTGTCATTGTGCAGTGTGGATATACCCTAAGTACGGATAGAAACAGATAAATTTTACTGGTGTGAACACAGTTTCAAACTGATGTCAAATGCCACAGCAAAACCAGAGCTAATTCTGACCAAAACTGTGCACTATAGCTGTCATTTGTCCCTGGGCATTCCAGCATGTGTGGTTGCCCACATAATATAGACTGTTAGAGCTGAAAAGGGGACCCAATGATAGACATATTTAGGGAACATGAATGGGATGCCCCCTGCACGGGATTCCAAAGATGTGCCATGAAAGCCAGTGTGGCCTTTCTCTTATGTGCAGTTCTGTGAGAGAGCAACCATTATTCAACATTTTTAAAAATCTGCTCTTCTTTGTGATGTCTGCCTCAATGGAACAAAATCATTAACAGACAGCACAGATTTAATTGGCTTTTTTAGACCACTTCAAGGTTTAAGAACAACCTGTACTAATGAATTTCTGTATTGATTCTTGCCTGTGTTCAACAACTGGACCCTGATAATCATTTTCACATGCCCTCATGTGATTTCTCTGCAGAACTACTTATAGCTGTTTTACACAGGATGATGTGAGCTCAAGTAAGCTGCAACAAACCATTTGTTTAATTAACAAATTTTATGTTAATAACCCAAGCCATATTTTAGATAATTTCAGAGAAATAAAGCTAGCATCAATTCTATTGCACACAAAATGCCTTTTCCATAAGTCCCACTTAGAACAGAATCTTTATTACAGTCATAGACCAGCACAGGTACATAGGGGGTACAGAATAAAGGAGAATAAAAGCACAGGTTAAAGACAGTGTTTTAGATTGTATAGCTCCAGTACACCAATGCAAGGCAAGGTTGGTACTACTCTGCTGTGGAGGTCAATGCCTGATGGATTTTAACCACTGCTGCACAGAATCTGGCAACATTATATGTTGTACCAGGGCTGGAGTCTGAAAGCAACAGAGAAGTGTAGAATTCTCCAGTGTGTCCTTGGTATTTATGCAATAGGGGTGAAATAAGGCTGAGATGGATGTCCCTGTAGTATGAACATTGAAGAAGTACATGATCTGTTGTTTCTATTTGGCCAGAGTTATAGGGGCATAGGCTGTCCAAGAAGAGGATCTTCTTGTATCAGCCTTCAAGGATGGCTGAGGGGAGATCATGACATTGTGCCAAGGTAAAAGCCCTCAGGTGCTTAGGTACTTCAAAATATGCTAAGTATGCCATAGGTGAGGCCAGATATCTGTTGAAGTCACTAGCAATAAAGGTTGGAGTGCTGGCTAGATCCAGTTGTTGTTCTCTATATACCACCCGTCGTTTGATAGTTGCTTTAGCCCTATCATATCCCAGGCTAAGCAGACGATCTGGAGAAAAGCCCAGTGTTGAAACTTTAGTCATCACTGTCTGTTTCCACCTGGACTGGAGATCATCACTCAAGGTTAGTACAGCAAGGCCGATGGGAAAGAGGGATAGTCTGAGCCAGGAGCTGAGTATGGTCACCCACACTCTGGCCTCCACTTTCATAAAGCCTGACTCCAGTCCCAATTAGATGTTTGTAGCCCCTAGGAGACCTTGGAGGGCCACACCTCTCAACCACACTGCCTCTCACCAAAAAAAAAAAAAGATCAAAACTTTTTTTTTTGCCCCAAACACACTCTAGGGGAGCAGCAGTCATTTCCTGTACACTTCCTGTTTCAAAAAAGGCCTCTCCTGAGCCTAAATTGGCCTAGGAGTGAGCCAAATGTGGTATAAATGCACCCTTCGCCCCTTAGTGGACATTTTGGGGCATTTTTTAAAACTTTTTTTTAAAAAAATGCAAAAATTGTTTTAATCCCTGGGGGACCCAGGGGGGGCCTCCAAATGTGGCAGAAATGCTGTCCACCACCCCCCTAGAGTGAATGTGGGAACTTTTGAAGGCATTCCTAGAATAAAGGTTTGATTTTCCTGCTTTGCTTATGTCCAGATACAGCTGGTCCTCCATATCCACAGGTTCTGCACTCACAGATTTGACAAACCATGGCTCAAAAATATTAAGAAAAAAAAATTCCCAAAAGTAAACCTTGCTGTTTGCCATTTTATATAAGGGACATCATTCTACTACACCATTGTATATAATGGGATTTGAACATCCATGGATTTTAGTATTCATGGGGGGTCCTGGAACCAAATCCCAGTGCATACTGAGGGCCCATTGTATTGACTAGCTGTGACTCCATAGGTCGTCCTTGCTTCCCAGAGAAAAGTCTGAGGGGAGCAGTACTTTAAAGAATTAGAGGGTAAAATGATGGCCTCTAATCAATCTTGAGCACATGCTTTACATACAGTAGATCCCAGGTGAATACTTGGCATCTTCAGTTTGTTAAAGAATCTTGAGAAGCAGATCTCGTGGGAAGGAAACTTTGCCAAACATCTCAGACAGCACCTACCAGACAAGATAGACAACAACACTGGGCTAGATGCTCTTTCACCCTGTCTTGTCTGGGATTCAAGCAGACACACCCTGATGCTGATCGTGATCTATGCCTTCCTTTGAGCACACCACACCATTCTTCACCGAGTTCTTCCAAGGGCTCCAGATGCTTAGTCGCCCATGCAAATGGAGCCTTATGTTCATCCACAATCTTGCGAGTAGGGTTTCAGTTGGTTACATTTATAGCCTGCCTTTCTTCCAGAGAGCTCAAGTTGGTGCAGGTTCTCCTCTTCCCTACTTTATCTTTCCAACAATACTGGGAGGCAGGCCAAGCTCAAAGAAGAGGACTGGACCAAGATTACCCTGTGAATTTTATGTCTCTGTGGGGACTTTAACCTGGATCTCCCAAGCCCCAGTTAAACACTCTGACCATGAAGTCATATCATTATTCTTAGGTAGGGAAGGTCATCATTCATCTCCCAGAAGCTTTTGGCCTTGTCAGTTTTTTTATACATGTACGGCAAGCCAATGAGCAGGCTAGCCATGGCACTGCTATGACTGTGTGCTGTTCTACTTTGCCAGCAGGGGGAGCCTCACCTCTCCTAGGCAGACATACTTGTGAATAGACATGAAGTGGTTGTCTAGATGGTGAAAAAAAACTCCGTATAGAATTTGAGGAGAATACCTTTTGTCCCAATGAGATCCTGCAGTGGTTTGCCATATTCAGAAGGAGAGGGCCCAAAAGCTATGTGGGAAAAGTCTTTGCCCTTGGCATGGTAATAAAATGAAAAAGGATTGAAGCGTTATTGAAGAAGGATCAAGAGGATATAATATTTTTGCAAGAGACACATCAAAAAAGGGAAGGAGTAAATGAATTGAAATTGAATTGGGTAAGAGTTTATGAAAAAGCATTTGGAAATTCAAAAGCTAGAGGTGTAGCAATATTAATAGTAAAAATTTTAATTTTGTCATTAAAAAGGTGGAAAAAGGTGACAATGGAAGATATATTATAATGCAAAGTGAATTGGGAGAAGATAAATATGTACTAATGAATGTATATGCTCGAAATGAAAAACAGGAGGAACTTTATGAGAAAGTATTTAAAGAAATGGAGGATATACAAGAACAAAATATTGTTGTAGCAGGAGACTTTAACATGCAAATGGAAAGAATAAAAGATAAATCAAATTATTCATTAAGGAATAAATATGACAATATCACAAATTTAAATAAAATAATAAAAAGAAAAGTGTTGAAAGATGTGTGGAGATTGGTAAAGGGAAATGAAAGGAAATATACATATTTTTCAATGGTACATAAGAGTAATTCAAGAACTGATTATATTTTTGTATCAAAAAATTTGATTGATAAAATTATAAATTCAGAGATAGGGAGTATAAAAGTAACAGATCATGACTTGGTCAATGTGGAGATTATAATGAAGAGAGATTATGAACAGGTGAAAAGGTGGAGGTTGAATACAAAAATTTTAAATTATAGAGAAATAGTAGAAAAAATTGAGCATGAGTGGCAAGAATTATGGGTATTAAATGATAAAGAAGTGTCAAAAGGAATTTTGTGGGATACTATGAAAGCTATAACAAGGGGAATATACATAAAAGAAAATGTTAATTTAAAAAAAAAGGCAAGAAGAGAGGAAAGAGAAATTAGAAAGGGGAATAGAATTATCGGAAAATAAATATATATTAGATAAGGAAAAACAAACCTATATTGAGTTACGAGCAAAGAGGGAGGAATTGGATAAAATGGAAGTAGATGAAGTACAGGAAAATTTAGTTTATATAAGAAGAGAGTATTTTGAATTTAGTAATAAAAATTCAAAAATGTTGGCTAGATCCACACAGAAGAAGAAAATGGAAAATATGATAACTGGGATTAAAGATAAATCAGGTAAAATGTGTAGAACAATGAAGGGAAAAAATTTTTTAAGGAATTTTATAAAGACGTGTACCAACCAGGGAATAAACCAGAGGAACAAATAGAAAAATGTGTAGGAGGAAATTGGAAGATTAAAATAGAAGAGGAAGATAGGGATTTATTAGAAAAACCAATTACGAAAATGCAAAAATGGAAGTAGAGGAAGCAATAAATAATTTAAAAAGTGGGAAAGCTCCACGAATGGATGGGTTAGGACCAGATTATTATAAAGTACTTAAAAAGAAGTTAATACCTAAATTATTAGAATTATATAATAATATAATAATTGGAGATAAAATCCGTCCATCATGGCAACAATCATTGATAATATTGATACCAAAACCAGATAAGGATTTGATGGACCCTGGATCATACAGGCCTATATCATTGATAAATCAAGATGAAAAGTTACTATCAGCAATAATGGCAAAGAGAATGAATAGTTATATGTATAAATATATATTAAAGGATCAATGTGGATTTCTGAAAGGAAGACAAATGTCAAATTTAATAGGAAGGGTGTTAAATAAAATACATATAATCAGCAAAACAAAATTAAAGGCAGGGATATTAGCATTAGATATATTTAAAGCATTTGACTGTGTGGAATGGCCAACATTAAAAATAATATTGAAAGAATTTGGAATGGGGAAGAGGTTTAGAGGATTAATAGATCAATTGTATTTCCATAACACAGCTACAGTGATGGTTAATGATGGAATAACAAGAGAGATAAAAATAACGAGAGGAACAAAACAAGGTTGCCCACTTTCTCCAATATTGTTTGCAATGGTAATAGAAATTTTAGCAAATGTGATAAGAAATGATAATAGTATATAGAAGGAACAGGATTAGAAACACAAGATAAGTTTGTTTGCTGACGATACATTGTTAACAATTAAGGAGTTGATCAATGGAATAGGAAAAATAAAGGATATTTAAAATTATTTGGGGAGATGACAGGTTTACAGGATAATTGGAATAAACGAGACATGATGTTATTTAATTATACTAAGGAAGAAGAAAATAGATTTATAAAAGAGAAAAAAATTAGAAGTAAGATTAAAAAGTAATATTAAATATTTAGGAATAAATATTACAAAAGATTTAAAGGAATTAGAAGAGAAAAATATTATGGCATTAAGGAAAGAAATGGAAAAGAAGTTGGAAGAATATAAAAATATTCAAGGATCATGGTTTGGAAGAGTAGCTTTAGTTAAAATGAAAATATTACCTAAAATTATTTTTTTGTTTAGAATGTTACCAATAAAAATATCAGAAGTAGAATTGAAAAAATGGCAAAATATGTTGAATAAATATTGCAATGGAGGGGAAAGTACAAGATTAAATAAATTATTTTGGTATAAATCACAGACGGAGGAAGGAATTGGGCTTCCCAACATAAAAGGATATTATGAAGCTAATCAATTGAGAAGGAATTATAGAAGGAATTGTAGGACAGGGAGATTTAGAATGGTTAGAGATAGATATAGGGAGAATAGGTAAGAGAATATGGAATATATTTTTTGGTAATTTTATGAAAAAGGAAATTAAAGGAATTGAGAACCCATTTTTGCAAAATATATTGGAATTATGGTATAAATATAAGAAAGAATTTTTGCCTATTGATTCAGTTTTAACACTGGTTATAATGGAAGAAAAATTCTCAAATAATTTGAAGGAAAAAAATGGGAAAGGAGGTAAAGAAGAGGACTAGAGGAAATAGAGGGATGGATAGGATGGAAGAGTGAGAAAGGGAGTATAAGAGAGAAATTATATGGAATGAAAATTGCATGGTTTAATTGCATACAGTTAGAACAATGGATTAAAAATTGGGGAAAGAATAATAAAGAAATAAGGGAGTTTACAAAATTTGAAGATTTGGTGAAAAAGGTGAAAAGATGGATAATAATGAAAGTTTGAAAGGTATTACAAGTGAATTATATAAAATATTGATAAAAAAATAAGGATAATAAAGACAAAGTAGAATATTTAAGGAGAATACGGGAGAAAGATTTGAAACAAAAAATTGGAGATTATTAATGAGATAAGATTTGGAAACAAAGACAACTAAAAATATGTCAATGTGGATAAAAGAAAATTATGATAAAATAATATGGAGATGGTATTTGACACCAACAAGATTGCATACTATAGGTAAGAATAAATATTGTTGGAGAGGTTTTCAAGAAATAGGTACATATATGCATATGTGGTGGAACTGTAAATATGTACAGCAGTTTTGGGAAATGGTTTTTTATAGAAATAGAGAATATTTTGAATATAAATATAGAAAGGAAACCGAGCAAAACATTGATGTCAATTTATAATGGAGAGAATGGGAATCAAGCAGAAAATGATTTAATAACAAATTTATTAATGGCAGCAAGATTAATTATAGCAAGACACTGGAAAATTCAAATAAATGTACAAGTGGAGGAGTGATATAAAGACGTTTGGAAAAGTGGTATAAAGAAGTTTGGAAAATGGTAAGTTACCATGTAGAATTAAAGTAAGAAGAGGAATATGGAAAGAAAGTTGTTTTGATAAAATTTGGAAAGTATTTGTTTTAAAAAAAGTATTACAGACAAAGGATGGGAGGTTACTTGCATGAGAAGAAATGAGATTCTGGAAAGATTAGGTAAGGGATAATGGCTCCGGTGAAGGGGAGCACTGGGGGGGGGGATTAATATTGTTGAAAAGAATCATAGTAAAGAATTTATGTTAACTTTTGAAATTAGTTAATAGAAATATTGTTATGTTTATGGTAATATTATGTGCTTTAGTAAATAAGTATTGATTGGATATTATAATGTATGATTATAAAATTAATTAAAAAAATAAAAAGAGAAAAGCCTTTGCGGCTTCTCCTGAGGTGTTTTTTAAAAATGCGAGAGAAGTATACAGTCATGCACGTTAGGACAACCGAATTGTAATGCTGCGCATTCCTGGATAAGAGCAGAAGTGGAAAGAGATTGGTTGAACATGAACAGAAGGTGGGCTTGCTGGCAACAAAGTGTCTGGAAGCACCATTTTGGGGTTTGGGGGTAGCCATCGTGCACTTTTTCATAGTGCTGAGGTGACCAAACAGCTTTTAAAATGAAAAGTCGCACTTGCGCACCTTAGATTTACAGTTCAAAAAAAAAATACTGTGTAGCGGCAGCAACTTCTTGAGAATACTAACGTGAGCGATTCACTCCCAGCCACAATCTTGATTTGCAGACAAGGCTCTGTGTGAGCATCAAACACACGTACTTTTGCATACCAGCAATTTTGCCCCCAAAACCCATGGAGACGAATGAACGCTGCTACAAATTTGTGTTAATGCTCAACAATAAGCATTATATCTTCTCATCTAGACAAGCCTAGAGAGTAAGTGGCTGGGCAAAACAATCAAGTGGAAAGTGTTGCTGCTAGGAATGTGAGTACATAATGTAATGTAATGAGGTTTGTTAGGCTTCTTTCTTTTTACTTTGTTTTTAATGTGTCTTAAACTGTTGTAATTTAGCATTTTTAATAGTTTTTGTAACTTTTGTGTCAAATAGTTTTTAGCTGTAATTTGTTTTTAACTTAATGTGAACCACTTTCGGTCCTGTACCAGGAGAGATGTGGGATATAAATTAAATAAATAAATAAATAAGCATAAGAAACCATAACTAATCTGATGCTGGCATGTAAAAAAAAAAAAATAGAAGCTACTTCTTGCTCTTCAAAACCTCAAAATTTTTGGAACCACACCTGAAAAAAATAAATTGTGGAACTAGAAAAGGTATGTTAAATTGTTTGTTGCTAAGTCCAAAGACCATTGCAAACAACTAGAAAAAGTGCAAAAAAGGACACCTAAAATGATCAAGGGAATGGATCATCTCTAGCATGAGGAAAGGTTACAACATTTGGAGCTGTTTGGCCTGGGGAAAGAGACATGACACAGTGCAGAGAAAAAGAGACACAGTGCAGAGAAAATGGATATGGATACATTTTCCTCCCTCTCCCATAATACTAGAACACAAGAGTCATCCACGGAAGCTGAATGGTGGGAGTTTCAGGGCAAATAAGTAGGAAGTGCTTTGCACAGTAGCAATGGCCAATGACTTGGAAGGCTTTCAAAGAACTGGACACATTCATGGAGGATAAAGCTACTGGTGGTTACTAGTCATTAGGGATATACATATTCCCTGCAACATCAGAGGCAGTATGGCTCTCTCTATATGTTTCTAAGTGGGTATTAGTGGGAGGGTTTATTTGAACTTGCTGGTGAGTTTCCCATATTTGGCTAGTGTGTCACCATAATCCTAGGTTAGATAGGCCTTTGGTCTGATCCAGTACAGCTATTCTTATGCCTCTTCCAGGGACAAAGAGCTCCTCTTTAACCTTAACTGTAATTCAGTTTCTTTTTTCAATCCTCATTGCTATGAAAAATAATTGTGAAACCAGAACATTCATCATTCTGTCTGAAAACTAAACAGAGTCCTTTTTCTCTTTTTTCGTAAATGAAGTACAGGTGTACTGCTGCTGAGGAAATGGAGGCAGGAGAGGACGATGAGTGGAATGCACTAACCTTAATCTCCAGACTGTGTTAAATTGATTGGATTCAGGGGCTGAGGGATAATCTTCTACTACAAAGCATCTAACTGTGAGGCATACAGAACCTGCTGCTTTGGGTGAATCACTGTATGGATTGCAACCTCTCTTATTTTATGGCTATACTTCTAGTAGCTCGAGAGTCAATCAGTGTCTAAGTTGTCTGAAATAAGGTACATGTTTTCCAACCACTGCCTACAAGGAACTCTGAGTCGTATGCTGTTGTGCAGGTACAAAGTGAGCAAATGCAATACACATATTAACAGCTCAATCCTAGGCATGTCTACTGAGAAGTATATTTGAATATGTTCAATGAAGCTTACTCCCTAGTTGCAAAGTGTGTTTTAGGATGCAGAATCTAAGAATAGTAGTTAGGTTAGACTTCATGGGGAAAGTGAGTTTTGAAGAAAGAATAGGAGAGGGCAAGAGAGAGATCATGAGTAGGGGGAAGAAATCCCAGGCAAAGCAGCTAGTGTTTTACTATTTTTTTTACTGCATTTGCTCTCAAAATAGTTGTTTGCGATATATCAGTACTATGGTCACTATACTAATAGGTGCCTATGAGAACAGTGGCTGACAAGTACAATTGTGTGGTCCAGTTAACTTACCTACACTATTATCATTAATGTAGTGTTACACTGGCAAAATGTAATGCTGACAGGACAATGGTGGTAGAGGGATTAAAATAGCTTAGTCAGTACTTCAGCCTCCCTCAGATATGGATCCTACCTCTGAGGATGTCATAATGTTACACCAACAAAAGAGATGGCATTAGCTAAAACACTCCTCTTTAGCTGATGGAGAGCGATGAAAGCAATGTCAAATGCTTCCTATTCCAACTTCACAGCCACAAGACATCCTAGGAACCAATCATAGCATACATACAGGGAGCCAACAACTCAGGTGACAGGACCTGCTGCCTGAAAATATATTCCACTGGCCTCCTGTAGAGTAAACTTGGAGCACACAAGAAGCAGTGATGGTGAAAGAGTGTCTGACATAAGAATTATTAGACTTACAAAAAATATTGAAAAAGAATATTGTTATTAATTCATGGCTTTTCAGAATTCTTATAGGTACAATGTCTAGGTCTCCTTGCCACAGATACCTTACAGCAGTACTGTATTTTCAGGCTATCTGATGTGAGGGGAAAGCATTTTTTTTTTACTCCAATTTGTCAGGGGCTGACACTAAATTTGTGCCCATTGGCTACAATTGTTTCTTTCTGTCCTGGAAACTTGCCAGGGCCTACCACAGCACTGCTCTACAGAAATTGTCACTCCACGCTCCCAAGTAGGTGAGATAAGGACATGACATCCTACAACTGATTACAACAATACCCCCACCCCATTGTTTTGAAGAACAGGCATTTCTCCAACACAGGAGAAAAAAAGAACAGTCATACTATGCATGAAGTGTATGTATGGTGGGAAATGATTCCCCATGAACCCTCACATACAAGCTCTTTCTGGCACAAACATCAGCCAGTGTACTCCAATCTGTTTTGCTGTTGACCAAATATAGTATTCATATTTCCCTTTGCCTTGTCATATAGCCTGGCTACATAGACAAAAACAAAAAACAACCCTCTGTCTGTTTCTGAAATTAGAAGAATAAGCATGAGCAAGACACAGAGGATTTTCAAGGGTGGTCACTTATGTATCACAAAAAGAAAAAACATTTAGCAAAAATGAGGACATAGATTTTCATAAAGCTTGCATGGGTTAATTTACACATACAGGTCATCCCCTGTATCTGTGGGAGATACATTCCCAGACTTACCTCAGATACGCAAAACCGTGTATAATAGCAAACCACCATAGAATACCATAGAATCACACCGGAGAACCTAGAAAATGCCTGCAGAGGATACCTCATAAATGGGTGTGTGTGACCTGTATACATTATTTTTTTAAAAAAACATTATAATTTATATAGAAATATATCTCACTGAGATGGGGAAGACTGCAAACAAGTAACATGTGTGCCTGTTCAGTTTGTTATCCAGGAGCTAACTGCTGATGGACAATTATTTTTCAATGGTAATGCTAAAACTAGGGAACTCCTCGTCAGCAGAGATACATTATATTTCCTCATTGTTTACTGTAGACTTTGTTCTAGACATCACTTTAATTAACTTTGATATCTATATTAAGGGCTAGTGCTTACCACCCCAGCTATGATTAGTTTTACATGCAAAATAATTTCCTTTTGTGATGAAGGGCTTTGAAATGATGCATAGATTATCTTTTGGTGTCAAATCACGCTCAGGGAAAGTGCCATAATACCAAGATGCTACACTTGATCTTAGCCAAAAGGCCAAGAAGCAATATACCAAGATGCTGCCTCATGCTCCATATCAAAACTATGATATAGGAGTAAAGGTTTTCTGACTCTAGGAGAAATATATTGACTGCTTTTGGGCTTCTGGCCTCCTTCTGCACTTTCTTAATATGGCATGAATCCAAAACCCTGCTAGGATATGGGCTAGGGGTGCTAAGAATACTGATAAAATTTGAGGAATATGAGTGTATTATATAACACCAACTAATATACACAAATAGAGAGCAAGTGTGGTGTAGTGGTTTGAGCATTGGACTACAACCCTGGAGACCAGACTTCAGATCCCCACTTGGGCAAGTCACACTGTCTCAGCCTCAGTGGAAGGCAAAGGCAAACCCCCTCTGAGCAAATCTTGCCAAGAAAACCTTGTCATGGGTTTGCTTTAGGATCGCCATACATTGGAAATGACTTGAAGGCACACAACAACAAAATATACACAAATACTCAGCAGTTTGGCTGCTCTCCGACCACATTAAGCTGCTAACAGCTCTGTGGTGGGAGAGGGGGAGAGACTACATGTATGTGTGTTTAAAGTTTTATTATCCCTAATATCACTAATTCCCACTCATTTGGAAACAATTATGGAGCCAAAGTGTTAACTTACCATGTGCCACAGCCACAGCCCCAGCCCAGCCCACACACCCAGAAATGCAGCTGCTTTTTGAATAAGAAAAGGTAGAGGAGCTCTGATCACAGAATACCATGTGATTGTCATGGTAGCGCACTTGTACCTTTGAGCATATCAAGAGGACCAGGCAGCAAAAGTTGTTGTAGCAAAGTTCCAATAATCAGGTGAAGAAATGAGCACGCAGACACAGACGTGTGTCTAAACTATTTCTCTTTACTAGAGCATATTATAGTAATATTTACAATGAGTCTGAGACTTCTATCATACAGACTACATATCAGCACAATGTACAGTGCAGTCCTATCACTATACAGCCCAGACTGAATGCACACAGTCTGAGAGCAAAAACCAAGTCAAGAGCACAGAGACAGTGGTTCTCACACACATTTTCTCACAGAGATTAGCTAACACACATTGGAAACTGTTTAATACAGTGTAGCTGTGTAAATAGCTATCGCTTAAAACAATTTGTAAGCTGCTCTGATAGCCTTGTGGCTGAAGAGTGGGGTATAACTAACTAACTAAATAAATAAATAAAAAATAAATAGAGATAAGGCTCTGGCCTTCTTCTCATGCTAGTCTCCCAGGCATAATCTAGGTATGCTGGCCAGCTGCATTTAGCCTTCTCATTGCTGGCCCCTGCAGGCTGTAGCACACCATATTAGCTCTTTATAGTATACATTTCCAGTGATTGCATATCCCAGCACCCTGACAGTAATGGCTAATGTATCCCTTTGTTTATAAAAAGTGAACAAAGGGTAGCATTTTGAATTGACTTTTGTTTTCAATAGAAAAGGGTTACACTGACGGACCCACAGTAACAGCCAGGAGAGGTAGAAGAACTTTAAGCAACTATAGCATTTACAGTTTTGGATATCCAAAAAATGAATGCATTTATTCACCTATATTTTTTGTGGACAATTGTTATGAAAATGACATTAAACATGGATTTGGTAATAGCTAAGAAATCTGTATAATTTCAGAAGAAAATAGCCATTTATGTTCAAAATTTGGGGTCTGTTTAGTTTCCTCCTTGCTGAGTTTAGTTTACAATTTCTTTTGAGATCACATACCTCCTAGAGCCAGGGTGGCTAAAATGTGGCCCATGGACCACACACAACCCTAACCCCCAGAAGCTCCCCTGGTGACCTCCAACACCCCCACCAAAAGTTTTTAAAAGTCCATTTTCACCTGGAAATCAGTGAAAATTGTCCCAGACCACCTACAAACGTGACAGCTTAGGTCAACCTCCACAAAACCCCCAAACAAAATGGGGGAAAAATGGCCCCAACTCAGCCAAAATGGAATCCAAAATTGGCATGAGATCACTTCAGCTACACCCCTGTCCTAGAGGTATGATGAAGTAAGAAACCTGCAGAACTCCAGAAGGACAGATACAAGGGATGGGGGATTATGATGAACAAGGCCTTTTGCTTTTGTATTCAGTTGGCATCAAAACTCTGAAAATACAATGGTACATATGCAATGGGAGTGAATATGAGATAAAGTATACAGTGGGAGAGGCAGAAGGAATTGAACAAGTGGTAGTTTCCACGAAGCACCCCACACTGTACCCTTCCATCTCCCAACAATCTCTCTTGAAGTTTCTGCTCTTGGGAGAGAGAATGAAACTTACCTTATTCAGGAATGGAACAATCCTGTCATACAGCTGTCCTTTTGTATCCATGGATTTGGTATCCATGGATTTAAGTATCCACAGCTTGAAAATATTCTTTAAAAAAATAATAACCCAAAAAGCAAACCTTGATTTTGCCATCATATATAGGGTACACCATTTTGCTATGCCATTGCATATAATGGGACTTGAGTATTCATGGATTTTGGTATCCATGGGGGGGGGGTCCTGAAACCAAACCCCAGTGAATATGAAGGGACAACTGTATATTTCTTCACTATCCCTCCGAGAAAAGAACTGTTATTGGAGAACCTTGATAATACCACTCATTGTGATTAGAAGCTAGAGCTGTCAGTCACAAAACTATACCCTCTCCACACCCTCCCATTTTCCTTTATGGAAATCAGTCTGATTTATTTCTGGACTTGGCCAAACCTGGCGAACATTCTTAGCAAAAGTAGATGGTGCCCAGGATTCTCCACTCCCCCAACTGTTGATTGGGCATGGGTGGGCACCCTGGTACTGTCAGCTGGGGTTTTGCATGGGGAGGGGGTCATTTTGCAAGGAAGTACATTGGGCTCTTGGTATCTGCTGGGGCTTGGTTCCAGGACCCCCCCCCATGGATACCAAAATCCATGAATGCTCAAGTCCTTTTATACACAACGGTGTAGTAAAAAACAGTGTCCCTCATAAAAAATGGCAAAAGCGCCATGGATTATTGAATCCGAGGATGCAGAATCCATGGATACAGAAGGCCCACTGTACTGAATATGTGTTTCTGTAATGACCTTAAAAGTATGCATTCGCTGGTATTACAGGAGGACATGCCAGCATCACCAACAAGATTCAGGCCTATGTGAAGTCAAAGGCTTTCACTGTCGGCATCCATAGATTTTCCTTGTTTTTTTTCCGGGCTGTGAGGCCGTGTTCTGGAATAGTTTCTTTCTGATGTTTCGCCTGCATCTGTGGCTGGCATCCTCAGAGAATGGTTGGGTAGGAGTGTATGTGGAGTTTATGTGCTGTGAACCCCTGTTGGGAAGTATATGTAAATTTGTATAATTGAATGGTTAGTTTCTGGGTACAGAAATGCAAGGCTGGTTAGTGTCCATTTGGCTAATGGTTGGTTGATGGGCCATTATCTGCTGTATACTCCCCAACAGGGGCTCAGGGCCTCACAGCCCGGAAAAAAAACCAAGGAAAATTCAGGCCTATGTTTTCTTAAACAGCAAATACTGGAGATGAGACAGTGAGAAACCAAGGCAGCATATATCCAAAATAATAATAATAATAATCTTATATTAAAATCATATCAGGCAGAACTAGCTGGAGCACAGCCTAAAAGACTGTAGAAGGTCACAGAGATAAGATTAATTATCATTACATAACTGTTTAATCAATTGGCAACTTTAGTACCCCCCAGCAAAAAAAAAAAAAAAAGAGGGGGGTTGACATACAAGTAACCCCCAAATGTAGAAGAGGGAAACTGAACTGAAGATCTCAGGCTTACAGTGGCTTCTGACGAGGACCCCTCAAAAAACCTTAAGCCAAGCATCAAATGCTCCTCCTATTAAGGTGCCTGGTGCCCTTGTTCACCCTGAGACAGAAAAATCACACAAGCCCTTTCCCTTTCCTGGCAGTCTACAATCATAATACATAAACCCACTAATGATTTTGTTGCCCATTAAGGAAACCCAGCGTCTGTTTCCTGCCAGAGGATACAGACCTCTGCCCCAGCCCTGCTTCTGAAACAGGGGTGCAGAGAAGAAACCAGCAATCCCTGCTCCACAAGATGGAGCCCCACCAAATACAGCCAGAAGTTGGCTCCCATTGTAAAGGAAAAACCCCATCCTGAAGAATTCCCTTTGGTTTAAGTGGGACATAATGGCTGAATCCACACTACACAAATAATCCCGTTTGAAACTGGATTATTTTCCATGGCGCCTTCCTATGGAATCCTGGGATTTGTAATTTTATAAGGTGTTTCGCCTTCTCTGACCAAGAGTGCTGGTGCCTCACCAAAGTACAAATCCCAGGATTCCATAGCAAGGAGCCATGGCAAATAATCCAGTTTCAAACGGTATTTTTTGTGTAGTGTGGACGCACCCACATTAGATACGATTTATATCTCATTGTGCGTCAGAATGGCCTACACGCGTGCGAAACCAAGGCCTGGAGCAGGTGGCAAAGCAAGGAGAGGTTAGATTGAAAGAGGGAGATGGAAAGAAGACAGCCTCCGTGTCAGGACTGGGCGTGGAGGGGGAGAAAGAAGAGAAGCTGAAGCCTGTGGTTGCCATGGCGACAACTCACACCAGGATTCATGCCCTCCTCCACTCCCACGCACTGCCGGTTGCTATGACATCCATGGCAGCCAATAGGAACCTGGATTGGAGAAGGCCGGCCCGTCGGGCGTGAGCAAACTGGCGAGGGAAGAATTTTGCGGCGCACTCAAAGCGGAAGTGTATCCCATCGGGCCGGAAGTGAGGGTTGAGGCATTAAGCGGTGAAGCTTGCCCGACTCCTGGCCGCTCTCTCTTTGGTCTAAGCGAGCGTGTGAGCGGCGGCAGCAGCGTGAGAAGGGGAGGTGGTCTCGAGCGGGTCTCGCGAGAACTGCGCTCCTAGGGCAGGAGGCGGGGAGCGGAACCGTTTCTCCTCCCCTCGCGGAGGCCTCTCCCTCCTCCCTTCAGGAAGAGCCTGGGCCAGACACGGCAAGATGGCGGCGGCCGGAGGCGGCAGCGGCGGTGGTAGTAGCAGGAGTGGCTGCGGCTCCGGCTCCTGGGCGCCGGAAAGGCCCGAGCTGTGAGGCGCCTGCGCTGGGCCAGCGTGGACGGGCGGGCAGCGAGCGGTGGCGGAGGATGAGCTTGCTTTGCGCTCAGTATCTCCGGTGAGGAGGAGGAGGAGGAGGAGGGGTGGTAATATATGGGGGGGGGTGTAAGGTTAGGGAGTCTGTGAGGGGGCGTGTATTAATAATGTCGCCTGGGGAAGGTGGGCGCGCCCGGTATAGTCCCCTTTTTGTGTCTTTCTTTAACCCCCCCCCCTCCCAGGTGAGTGGAAAGGCCAGCGAGGGATGCTGCGCTGCTGTGGGAGCCCTTCGAAGGGAGGTTGTTGCCAGGGGGGGATTTTGATGATAATGATGGGGGGGGTGGCAACGGCGAGAGGAGGCATGGAAGCCTCTTCTCTCCAACGAGGGACTTCTCTCAGCTCTGTGATTCCCGCTTTAGTTCTCCTTGCAATCAGAGGTTCAAGGAAGAGAAATCTGTAGACGTTTGTCCCTCCGTATCCACGGATTTAAGTATTCACGGCATGAAAATACTCTTAAAAAAATAATCATCCAAAAAGCAAACCTTGGTTTTGCCATCTTATTATATAAGGGACACCCATTTTGCTATGCTATTCAATATAATGGGACTTGAGTATTCACGGATTTGGGTATCCACGGGGGGGGGGCAGGAACCAAACCCCAGCGAATAGGAAGGGACAACTGTACAAGCAAACTCTTTCAAGTGCAAAATATGTCTTCAATGTATGTTCAGGAAAAAGACATGCCTCAGTTTTCAGGAATTTGGGAAACACTAGTGTACCTGGGATGTTTAACTACAGGCATTCCAGGTATACTACCCATCACATAAACCAGGAAATCTCAGACTAAAATAGATAAGTTAGTGTTAAAGGGGCTACAAGACACCTCCCTGCCTTTCCTTTCTTTTCTACTAAAACATACACGTATTAAGAATCACGCACCTAACGTGATTGTGGCATTCAGAAATGTTAACAGCATCAGCCTGGCCTTTTTCTATAGCGCTTTCAGTTGGGTGTTTGGTCACCACGACAGTATCTTTAAAAAAGCCTCAGTTGGATAGAGTGAGAAGTGGACCATTCCTCTCCATCTCTTCCCTGTGCTATACACCTGTACTCATGTCCTAAGCATTTATTTTTTTTTTGGTGGGGGGTGGAACACTAAGATATGTTAAGCTGCTCCAAGAGGCTGGGAATTGGGTGTGAATGTTGAAAAGTGTGTGAGAGAGTCTGCTTCTGAGAGATCTTAAAGAAAAGAGCCAAGTCTAGATCTTGTGTGGTAGAGGGCTCTAGTGGTCTTACTGAGAAAAGAGATATACTGTAGTGGGAAATAATGTGCAGAAGGGCAATGACATTTCATGGTTGATGGGAGAAAAGATGGTTGGATGAGCAGATAGGAAGACTGCATAGTGGAAAAGAATAGGCTGTTAAGGAAGTGACTTGAGGGACCTTTGATCATTCAGAGGTACTGTGTAGTGGCAAATGAGGCTGAGCATGACAACTTTTCTGCCATAGATACATTTCAGTTCAATTATATTTCTGCCTGAGTTCTGCAGTACTGAACACATGTACCACAATACTGTAGGTCTGCTCCACATTGTGAAATAGCACCAACAGATATTACCGCTTATCCTTATATCATCCTGATCAATTTTAGAGTCATCTCTATGATATTTCTAGATTATTAATACTGCTAAAAGATTTTTCACTTGATGTAATTTATTCTGCCCTACTATGATAGCACATGAGAGTGATACATTTTGGTCTCAGGACCCACCTATGAAGATCCAATCTTGCAAAGTGAGTGCTTCTTCATTGCCTTGTGTTTGGCATGAAGACCATTCCATGAGGGCTCTCAATAGTTATCCTTCTTGTAGAATAATGGAGTCAGAAAATTTCTTAATATATCATCTTCTTGACTTGAGATATGGTTTCCTTACCAGTGCTAAACTCTTTGGTGAGTCTCTGCTGCCAGGTTTGTTTTTTAGTTCCTCTTTGTTTTATAGATACCTGTTAACTGCCTTCTCCTAAGTATATATGGACAGTTGTAGCCCTTCAATATGTTTGACTTGAGCTCCCATAACCTTTCCCATAGTCTGTTGGCTAAGGCTGATGGAAGATGTATGTGTAGAATACCTGGAGAGCTTCACTTGCCTATCCCTATCCTAAAGAGGGCTGTCTGATTAAGAAGTAGCTAGCCAGTTTTCGTTCTCTGCCTAGCCTTCCCTTTGGGAGAAATTGTTGGAACAGGTGATAGAAGAGCCATTCCAGGTGTCTTTGGGTGATGTGGCCTTCCTTAGCCCCATTTCAGTCTGCCTTCATATGGAGAGGTCATTGAAAGATGGATGATCTGCACCTGGAGATTGACATGGGTGCACTGTCCCTACTGAACTTAGAGTTCTCAGTGGTTTCTGATTGTTTGGAAAATATTAGGGTAACATACAAAATAGGGTGTTGCCCTTTGGTGGTTTCATTCACTTACTTCAGTTTGAATGAACTGAGAATGGTTATTGGTAAGTTTAACCCCATTGGGGTTGTCAAGTAGTGTTCTGTGGGGTTCATGTCTCTCACCAAGGCTGTTTTACATCTGTGTGTGTTCTTCCATTGCTTAGGAGCTGGGTCTCATCAGTACAGGGAGATGCTCAGTTCTATATCTCATTAACTGAATCTCTTGATTTAGTTAAAGCCCTTAACCAATATTTGGAAGCTGCATTTAGAAGGATGAAGATGAACAGCCAATCTGAATCCAGAAGAATTGTGGGTGATGCTGGTGGGAACGCCATTATATCTTAGAAGAATTAAATACTGTATGTTGATAATTGCTGGAGGTATCCCATTGATGCAAGTTTGTAACCATGGTTGTCATTTTCAACTATCACTTGACTTTTTGATAAGCAGGCTGATATTTTCTGTAGAACAACTTTCTGTAAGTTTCTTCTGGTATAGAAGCAGAATTACTTTTGGAAGCTAGAGAGTTTGTTCTGTGGATCCTCTTAATTTTCATGCTTGACTGTTGTATTGCACCTTTTATTAATCTGCCTTGAAGATAGTTCAGAAGGCACAGCTTGTTTGTGTATAGTACTATAGCATGTCTCCTGTTAAGTGTCAGAAGATAGGAAAACATGCAGCTTTTGTTTCATCAATTACACTGGTTTCTAGTGGTCCTGACCCCAATTGAAGATGTTGATTTTAACTTTTTGGAGCCAGATGTTGTTGAAATAAGCTGCCTTCATTCATACCATTGTCCATACTTTTGGGGCTAATGGGAGTTTTAGAGTTCAACAAGCTCTTCAAAGTCCTCCCCTTGGTGACTTTTCCCCTTTTCCTTGTATCTTAGTTAAATCAAACCTTGCGGAAGTTGCAGTTTGTCACATAAAATGAATATCTGCTGTTAGCAGCTGGGCCTCTGCTGTGATGGCCCCAGGTATTGGGAGTGATTTCATTCTAGAATACAGGAAATGGGTTCATCTTTGCTATAATTCTGGAAGAGTTGTGAAATCTTTGTTTTTCATTGGCCCTGAAGGGTATTTCTTTAATTTGATATTACTGTATTGTTCTAACTGCCTGTTACATTTTTAGTGGCTGTGTTTTTATTCTCTTTTTAAAATAAAAAATAAATCATTTTAAGACTTATTTTTTTCTTTGTAAATCACTTGTTGAAAAATACTGAAAGAGCATACATTGGAAAATATGTATAAATATTTAAAGTGACTGTAGAGAGTGTTCTGAGACTGCTTCTGTAGATGCCTTTACAATTCCAGTTTAGTACACTGATGATAGCCTCAGGGTGACACTTTTCATTGATCTTGGAAATTTTGAGTGAGTATGGAGTGGGAGAAGGGGGAGCAGTAACTTGTCTGTACTGTTGGGTTGAGTCTCCCTTGTCTGAAATGCTTGGGACCAGAGCTATTTTGGATTTTGGAATATCTCAGATTTTGGAATACTTGCAATATACAAGTATTATATGAAATACCTTGGAGATGGCACCCAAGTCTAAACACAAAATTCATTTATGTTTCATATGCACCTTATACACATAGCCTAAAAGTGTAATTTTATATGCAATATTTTAAAATAATTTTGTGCATGAAACCAAGTTTTTAGCCATTGAAGCAAAGGTGTCACTATCTCAGCCACCCATGTGGACAGTTTTGGATTTTGGAGGATTTTGGAATTCCAGATAGGGAGACTGAAACTGTAGTCTTAGGCATTTTAGAGCCTATTTAGGATTTTAAACGGAATCTAGAGAACAGTAGAAGCAGTAGAGATGCATGATCAATGGTGTTTTGTTGCTGCTGAGATTCCACCTAAACATTAGGAAGAACTTCCTGACAGTAAGAGTTGTTCAGAAGTGGAATACACTGCCTCGTATTGTGGTGGAGTCCTTCTTGGGAGGTTTTTAAACAGAGGCGGGATGGCTATCTGTCGGGAATGATTCGATTGTGTATTCCTGCATAGCAGAGGGTTGGACTGGATGGCCCTTGTGGTCTCTTCCAACTCTGATTCTATGACTTGCCTTATCAGAAAGTGGACTGTAGAATTCTGTGTGGAAAAGCAGGCCGATGACTAGTTCTGAACAATCATCAGGAGTGGCTCAATACAGTATATTAGTCAATAAGGTTTCTGTGGAGTCTGTAGAAAATGTTTTCACTGTAGATATCTGTATCTTGTATTTTGTAGTTGCATCTGCTTATTTCGTTGTTCTCTTTCTGAAGAAGTTGCATATTTGGATTACATGTGTGATAACAAGAGTTGTACTTCATAAGGTCTTCCATAGCATTTCCAAAACATCCTGGCTTAGTTCATGTATTCCATTCCCCCAAATAATGGTTTTAAAACATTTCCATGGACAAAAGAGAAAATGAATTGGGAAGGAGGAAGGCATACTAGCCTAAAGTTCCCAACCTAGCATTCTCCAGATGTGTTGGGCTACATTTTTTATCCAGTGCACTTAGATGGCACCAGGTGGGGGGAGGGAAGTCAGACTAGAATGTCTCCCCTCCCCCAACGAATTCGTTCACATTTGAGCTTGTTTCAGGGTGAAATTCAGAATTAATTCAGTATTTCTAGTATGTATTTCAAGTCTAGTGAACGAAATTAAATTGTTAAATATGCAAGATAGTTTTCAAGGATTTAATAAATAATCTTTTAGGAGTTCAGACACTGCAAATTTTATGAAACTGTGAATCAAACCTATTTTGTGCTTTTTGTGTTCCCTGTTTTCATATCAGAATGGCTGATTAACTACAGATTTTTCAACATTGGAGTACCAGTTGTTTGTCCTGCTAAGCTGTGGTAAAGTTAAGAGCCAGAAGAAATGTGGAAGGTTTCTGCCTTACAACTCTTTTTTGGCTTCTGCTAGATCTTTGATATTTTTTGTCTCTTTAAAGTGTTTTCCTGTGGGAAAATTCAGAGAAGAAAGTAGTAGCCTATCCAAATGAAGGGTATGTTTTTTTAAAAAATATGGCTTCAGTTTGCTGTATTTCCTATGGCTAGCTTCCTGGTGCTAGTTTGATACAGCAGTTGTATTTTTAAGTATCTATATCAGATAAAAATCAATTAATTTTTGTTGTTGTTTTTAGAAATTAAGCATTAAAAGAAATTCAGGAGCAGGGAATCTTCAGATGTAATATTAGCCATGCTTTTGGGGCCTAATTATTGCCTTGTGTGCTCTGAGAGTATGCCTAGAATGTTTCAGAGTGTGTTTGGCAAATTATCTTTGGAAGAAGCTTGACCATCATTACTGTATTGGCCAGAAGAATCCATTATAGGCTTCCAAGGAAATGTTTAGGGTTCTCTGTACCACAGTTTCTAAGCCAATATTTTATGCTGCTTTTTTATTTTAGGTCTGTTGTTTGGGGGTAGTACCCCCATCAACTTCCCAGAGCATTTCTCTTTTGTCTGGCTTCTCACCCTCTCTGTTCTTAAGAGTCATATTTATTGTTCATAGCAGATCTGCTGCCAAAGCAAATGAAGGACAAAAGCAAAATGGGTGGATTGGACCTTTTCTCCAAGTCCAAACATTTAAGTAAGTTATATCTGTTGTCTTCTAAAATACATCTCATACAAGGTAACAGATTGGATTCTTGTTATTAGCATTCAGTAATTTAATCTGGTTTACAGTCTTTGACTACAGCTTGCATGGAATCTTATCTTTGGTAGAAGCCATTGGTGTATGTTAATTATCATACTAATATATACAAAGGCACCATGGAGAATCTTAGTACGTCTTCCCCACCCAGCAAATTATTTTATGAGCATTCTATGCTACTGTATGATACAAGGCACTTTTTTTATGGGATTAGAAAAATAGGAGTATCTTCATGCTTCCAGAGATTGACAGAGATGTCTGTTTTTCCTGAGGAGTTTAAGGCCTCTAGTCAAAGAGTGCTGAAGCTCTAGAAAATATGTGCTGAGAAATGAAGGCTTCATAGGTTGTTGGCTTTCCCCAGGCATTCAGCAAGGTAGCCCTAATTAATGGGGAATTGCTGCAGACAGCAAAAGATCTATGGTCAAGTCCTGCTGCTGTCCCAGTGGTTTTCAAAGGCAATTCTGCAGTTTTCCTTAATAAGGTTCTGCATCCTCCATAATACTAATTCCAAAAAGATGTTGAATGTTTGATAATACACTGGTCTTTTAAAAGGTATGTTTTGACTGTAGATGAGGCAGAAACATGTTAATTTTGCCTTTTGTATCCCATTGCAACATCTTATCAACTAATCATATATTTTCTTCATTATTTGACCTAGTTCAGGGGTAACCATAAATTTGGATTGCACTGATTTACATGGGTACGCTACCATACTAGGAAATCAAATCTGTTCTCAGACTGTTAATTCTAAAATTTTGCACACAATGGTAGTGTGAAAACCTTCTTCTAGCACAGAAAGCCTTTGCTTTCTACTTTTCATGTTCACCCTTCTTAAAGCTGAAGATCACATTGCATTTATTTTTTCAGAAAAAAAGCTTAGAGCAGGTGGGTGTTTCCCATGTCTTCACTGTTTCATTTAAGTCTGTGAGAATGTACTCGTGCTGTTATTCATTCCTTTATCTTCATTAGTGTCTGTGTGAACTTAAGGATTGTAGCATCTGAGTGTACATGTCGTATATGCGGCGTTATTGGTTAATACGTGTTGTTAAGTGCCGTCAAGTCATCTTTGACTTATGGTGACCCTATGAATATGAGACCTCCAAGTCACCCGATCATCAACAGTCCTCAGGTCTTGCAGATTCAGGGTTGTGGCTCCCTTGATTGAGCCTGTCCATTTGGAATGCAGTCTTCCCATTTCCTATTGCCTTGTACCTTACCAAGCGTTATTGGCTTTCATAGAATTATAGAATCATAGAGTTGGACGAGACCACAAGGGCCATCCAGTCCTACCCCCTGCCATGCAGGAATGCACAATCAAATCATTCCCGACAGATGGCCATCCAGCCTCTGTTTAAAAACCTCCCAAGAATGAGACTCCACCACACTGCGAGCCAGTGTATTCCACTTCTGAACAGCTCTTACTATCAGGAAGTTCTTCCTAATGTTTAGGTGGGATCTCTTTTCCTGTAGTTTGAACCCATTGCTCTGTGTCCTAGTCTCTGGAGCAGCAGAACACAAGCTTGCTCCATCCTCAGTATGACATCCCTTCAAATATTTAAACACGGCTATCATGTCACCTCTTAACCTTCTCTTCTCCAGTCTAAACATGCCCAGCTCCCTAAGCTGCTCCTCATAGGGCATGGCTTCCAGACCTCTCACCATCCTGGTTGCCTTCCTCTGGACACGTTCCAGCTTCTCAATATCCTTCCTGAATTGTGGTGCCCAGAACTGGACACAGTATTCCAGGTGAGGTCTGACCAAAGCAGAATAGAGTGGCACTATTACTTCCCTTGAGCTAGGCACTATACTCTTATTAATTCAGTCTAGAATTGCATTGGCTTTTTTAGCTGCTGCATCACACTGCTTACTCATGTTCAGCTTGTGGTCCACTAGGACTCCTAGATCCTTTTCACATGTACTCCCATCAAACCATGTGTCACCCATCCTATATATGTGCATTTCCTTTTTACTGCCCAAGTGTAGTATCGTACATTTCTCCCTGTTGAAATTCATTTTGTTAGTTTTGGTCCAGCTTTCTAATCTGTTGAGGTTATTTTGGATTCTGATCCTGTCCTCTGGGGTATTAGCTACCCCTCCTAATTTGGTGTCATCTGCAAACTTGATAAGCATACCCTCTATTCCCTCATCCAAGTCATTGATAAAGATGTTGAATAGCACTGAGCCCAGGACAGAACCCAGTGGCACCTGACTGGTCACTTCTCTCCATGATGAAGAGGAGCCATTGGTGACTACCATTTGGATTCGGTCAGTCAAGCAATTACAAATCTAGCTAACAGTTACATTGTCTAGCCCACAGGTTACTAACTTTTTTTGCAAGAATATCATGGGGGACCTTGTCGAAAGCCTTGCTGAAATCAAGATACACTACATCCACAACACCATGCTTGCCTAAGACACCTTTCCAAGCTTCAGAGTTCTTTCCTGCTCTGGCACTGAAGTCACCAAGGATAATAATTTTATCTTCTACAGGGACTTTTTGTATGAGGTGGCGTAGGTCTGTGTAGAATTTGTCTTTCTCTACAGGGTCGGCTTGCATAGTTGGGGCATATATACTAAGGAGAACAACATGTGGGAGGCGTAAGGAAATAATGCGATCAGAGTGTCCTGTTGGCAAGATTTCGAGTTTGGAGGCAATGGAGTTTTTAATCATAAAGCCTATTCCTGAAAGATGTTTTTGGGTTTTGGGTTTGGCAGACCAGTAAAGTGTGTAGCCGGCGCCATGTTCTTTAAGGCTGCCTTCCTCATGGAAGCGAACTTCACTAAGAGCAGCGATGTCAATATTAAGTCGTGATAGTTCATGGGCTATTAGAGCAGAATAATGCTCAGGCCGTCCACTATCTGCAGAGTCTCGCATGGTTCTGATGTTCCAGCATGCAAGTGTCAGTTTATTTACACGTTTGGAGGCTGGTGTGTGCCTTTGTTTCTTTTCCTTGGTTTGACCGCATCAGAAGATGCCTGTTGGCTGCGGCTAGCCAACCAGGTAGATGGAGATGAGCTTTCGTTAGGCCACTTTTTCTAGGCCACTCTCCATATGGAGCAAGCTTCTAGGATGGAGGACCATCGCTTTCCAAAAATAGTACTCTACAGTGAACTCGCCATGAGTAAGGGTAAGAGGGGCGCTCCAAAAAAGCGATACAAGGGCTCCCTGAAACAACATCTCAAGCTCGGCCAAATCGATCACCAACAATGGTCCACCCTGGCCTCACATCGGGAAGCATGGAGACACACTATCCACAATGCTGCAGCCTTATTTGAGAACTCACGCCGAACAAGTCTTGAAGAGAAACGACAACACAGAAAGAATCACAACCCGGAAACATCACCCAAGGAGACCTTCTGCTGTGCTTTCTCTGAGGGAGGGGTGATGCGGGTCCTTTACATCTGGGTTTCGTCAGTCACCGCCCAGGTGTAGCAGGAAGTTACATCAAGCCTCTTCATATTCAAATTTCTTTGTCTTCATCTCCTCCATCCTGGAGCCACGAGGCCAGTTCTAACTTCCTGCTTCGCCCAGTAGGTAGCTGAGAAATCTCCTCTGTCCTTTCTACTCTACTTTTATCTTTTAATACCTTTCTTTTTACTCCTTTCAATCCTTTTTAGCCCCTACCTTACTCTCTAGACACTGATCAGTGCTAGAGCTCCTCTTCTTGCCTTTTGAATTTCCCGCCTTGTTAAAAAAAAAAAAAAAAAACCTCCTTCCTCTTGGCTTTCGGGACTTCCCCCCCTCCTCCTCTCTTCGCTCTCTCTGCTACTGGGGCTAGCAATGCAAGCCCAGGAAGACTCGGCAACGGCGGGGATCGGCTCTGGAGTGTAACCAATGTGGCATTCTGCAACCGGGCTTGTTTATCTTGGATTGGCCTTTTTAGTCATCAGCGCGCTTGCAGAAAGCATGGGATGAGTCCTTCCTGAATCTTTGTTTGCGAAGAAAAGCCAGAGAGAGAGAGAGAGAGAGAGAGAGAGAGAGAGAGAGAGAGAGAGCTCTTTCTATAAATCTGTTGTTCCCCACCTCGACCCATGCTTCCAGTGCATCTTTACACCTGCCATTTCATCCCTTGCCTATCGCTACAGGGCTTTTTCGGAATTGGATTTATTCTTTGAGACTGTGCAATGGATTTTTCTGGTGGAGTGCAGCGTGCACAGAACTGGCCTCACCCTTTAAACCAAAGGTTCATCTGCTGTAGCCTTGCAAGCATGGACAGTAGCAACGAAGTCCTCGGGTCATAGGTTTGATTAGAGTTTCCTTCTCTTAGATGGCTGACCTTACAGGGTTGAACGGGCACCATCTGGTCGGGTTTGGAATTAGAATTTTCCTTCTCCTAGGATGGTTGCCATAAGGCTAGAGAGCCGGAAAGGATCTTGGAGAAACAATAGGTAGTAAAATGTGTCAGGGATGATGGGAGTTGTAGCTCTTCACCTCTGGCTCAAACTCACCACCTTTTTATACAGCAGAGCCAACCAGCTTAGATCAGTGGTTAATGCTTTTCTCCAAAGCAGCAGAGTTTCAGAGAATAGGCTGAAGATCCTGACAAACTCTCCAAGCCTTCTCACTCTTCTCCAGGTGTCTCCAAACGTCTCCAGGATTCACTCAGGCAACTCAGTAGTTTTATATAAAACCTACTTTATTCTTCTATATAAATATACTATATGGTCAACAAACCACAATCTCTACACATTACTCCACAATATCTCCAAACTACTCCAACTCTACTCCACCACACAAAAATACATTGGCAAACATTGCAATTTTATAGCCATTGTTTATCACCACCCACTAATTAGTTTCCACCCAGTGGGTGTGTACTTCCATTCAGATTGGTCCACATAGTTCCATCCATGCTTAAGACCAACCCATGTATTTCAACATTTCACCTTGTACACTTAATGATTCTCAGGTGTTTCCAATCTGCATTCAGTACCTCTGTCCTTGGCTCTCAGGCCTTCTAGATTACATTAGCAGTTTCACCTGTGTAGCTTCATAATTGCTCTTGCTAAGTCATTGTGACTTTCACATACATATTTTATTTCCTTCACTGTATGTCCCATGTTGCATTTTCCTTAACAATCCCCTCCGAAATAAAATATTGTATGTGTCTTACAATGTCATTCCAACCATTTGTGTCAGCCTTTCATGTTTTTCTGCTGTCAATGCTTTTGTGAACAAATCTGCTATGTTGTGTTGTGTTTCTATATATCTCAATTCTATTTCACCCTTCTGAACCATGTCTCGCACATTTTGATATCTTACACCAACATATTTTGTTCTGTTCTTCAAACTTTCAGTTTCAGCCATCGCTATGCATGACTGTGAATCTTCCAGAATTTCCACTGGTATCTTGTAACTTTCATTTAAATCATTTAGCAATTGCTTAATCCACTGTACCTCATTTACTATCTCATTCAAAGCAGCAAATTCTGCTTCTGTTGTGCTTAACGCTACATTAGTTTGTTTTCTACTTCTCCAAACTATTGGACTTTCACTATATTTAATTATCATTCCTGTAACTGACTTCTTGTCTCCTAATTCGGATGCAAATGAACTGTCTACATAACAATCTAGATCTGAACTACTGCTTCTTATAATCAATTTCTTATCTAAGGTTCCTTTCAAATATCTCAATAAATGTTTTACCGCTGTCCAGTCTTCAATTTTTGGATCATTAACCCTTCTAGACAATACATTTACAGCATAAGAAATGTCTGGTCTGGTGTGGCAAGATATGAATTGTAAAGATCCTATTATACTTCGGAAGAAAGTCTTGTCCTCAAAAGCTCTAGTTGTTTCCTCAGACACAAAACCAGTTGTCATTGGAGCTCTTACTATTTTTGCATTCTGTAATCCACACTTTTCAATCAGTCTTTCAATTTTATTTCTCTGACTTAACAAACAATGTCCTTCTTCTGTCCATTCAACGCAAATACCTAAATAAGACTTCAATACACCTAAGTCCTTCAAAACAAACTTCTTAGACAATTCTCTTTTTACTGACTCAATTTCCTGTTTTGACTTTGCTGCTACGCACAAATCATCTACATAAATTACTAATACTATGTCTCCTTTTGTATAAACACAAGCATCTGCAATGCTCCTCTTGTAACCTAGCTTAACTAGCTCATCATTGATGCACAGATTCCACGCTCTGGCACTTTGTTTTAAACCATACAACGCTTTCTTTAATTTATATACTCTCTGACTACCATTTTCTTCGAAACCTTGTGGCTGTTCCATAAATATTTCTTCATCCAGAACTGCATTCAAGTAAGCTGTCTCAAAATCAAAATGTTCTACAACTAAATTCCTTTTTACTGCTACTGCTAGAACCATTCTCAGACTTTCTGGCTTTGCAGTTGGAGAATAAGTCTTATCATAGTTCTCATATCGCTGTTGTGCAAAACCCTTAGCCACTAACCTAGCTTTATATTTGATACTTCCATCTGGCATTTCTTTCCTTTTGTATACCCATTTACAACCAATTACTTTCTTGTCTTTGGGTCTGTCAACAATTTCAAAAACATCTTTATTTACCAGGCAACCAAACTCATTATCCATTGCATCAAACCATCTTTCCTGTTCTTCACTAGAATAACTTTCCAATTCTTCAAAACTTTCAGGCTCTTCTACTGCTAAACAAGCTCTTGCCTTTGTCACAACAAACCTATCTGGAGGCTTTCTAACTCTATGACTACGCCTGGGAATAAAATCTGCTGTTCTGTCTCTTTCATCCTCACTTTCTCTACTGGGAGTTGTAGTTCTATGACTAAATCTCTTGTCTTCAGTCATTCGAGTAGTAGTAGGCCTAGATGCTATCTCATCATCAGAAGAACTACCACTGCTGCTAGGTGATGCTTCCTGCTTAACTGAAACCCCTCCGTTTCCTGAGGTTGGTTCAGTTCGTGCTTCTGGCTCATTTGAACTCCCTAATCTCAAAAACACTTCTTTATTTGCATGCAGTTTGTCCCAACCAGCATGTCTCTCAAAATTTGCAGACCTAGAATACTGCACTTGTTTTCCTCCCAAATGAAACTTGTAGCTATTTCCAGAATACCCCAAAAACCTAAGCCTTTTGCTTTTGGGTTCTCCTTTCCTCCTGAAACAAGCAGGTGTGTAAACATGAGCAAATTGTCCAAAAACCCTTAAGTACTTGTAATTTGGCATTCTCCCATACAATACCCTGTAGGGAATGTCTTCAATTTCTGAATGATACAATCTGTTACTGATATGTATTGCAGTCAAAGTTGCTTCTGCCCAAAAACTATCTTTCACCCCTGCATCTGCCATCATACAAGCAGTAATTCTTTTTATATCTTGTATTTTCTTCTCTGCTAACCCATCCTCACTAGGACAAGCAGGGTTTGTAGTTTCATGCCTTATTCCCACCTTTTGAAACCAGTTAAACAATTGATTATTTAAAAATTCTCTTCCTCTATCAGTAATAATGGTGCCTACTCTGCTATCAAATTGTCTTTCCACCATTCTTACCCATGCTTTTAAACTTTGCCCAGCGTCAGATTTGTTTTTCATTATTCTCACAAATGCAAACCTTGTATACCTATCAACAATTACTAGGAAATACTTGCTTCCCCCTAAGGACAAGCAATTAGCTTGGGCAACATCTGCATGTACATACTGAAATGGTCTTTGAGCAATTCTTTTTGTTTTCTTAGCTACTGGAAAAGCTCTGACCTTTACCTGTTGACATACCATACAATCTAAGTGGTTTTTGCAATCAGTAACTTTTAAATCTGGACACATACTGATTAAATTCTTTAAACATTTGAAGCTCGCATGGCCAAATTTTCTGTGAAGCTCGTGTATGCAGTCTTTGTGGATTGGAATATTTTCTATGTTATTAGCTTCTTCAGCCCTGTAGCTATCAATATTGTCCTCCAAATAATAAAGTTTGTCCTTTTTCAAACCTATGCCACGCAATTCCCCATTCAGTTTTATCTTACACATGTTCTTTTCAAATATGACTGTGTAGTCTCTTTCTGTTAATCTGCTTACTGATAACAAATTATTTTCTAACTCCTTTACATGTAAGACATCATTAAAATTCTCTTTTAGCCCTGGAATGTACACAGTACCCATTTGATTTACAGTACTTAGCTCTTTCCCATCAGCCAAAACTACAGCATTTACATTAGCTGATTTTCTATTACTTATTAAATTTATATCATTACACATTGAAGATGTGGCTCCTGAATCAACTAGCCATTTAGAATTTGCATTTTGTTTTTCCTTAATCATGGTTGCAAACCCCTTTTTATTACCACTGTCCCTCAAAAATGGAGGTCTGGACTGTTTTTGATACTGCCGCGGCTGCCATCTGCTCTCTGCTTGCTTGTGTCTCTCAGCTGCAAAATGTTTACAATGTCTCTGCAGATGACCAATCTTCTTACAATAAAAGCACCTCCGTTGCTCCCTTGTAGAGGCTGCTTCCTCCTGCGTTCGCCAGTCAGGAGTTGTTCGTTGTTTTGGCACAGTCTTTAAACTTGCTGAGTCACCTTGCTCAGACATTCTTCTCTGGTTCTCTTCCAGTATTCTGGCCACAATTAAGTCTCTATTAAGCTCAGCTTCTGGCAAGTTCTGCAAGCTGTTCGTTATGTTGTCCCACGAAGAGTCTAGCGATTCTATTAAAATGTAGCATTGCTGCTCTTTGCTAATTTGCACTCCCCTCAGTTCAGCTTGCACAAACAAGTCTTGCATTATTTTTAAATGTTCTATCACACACTGCCCTTTAGCCATCTTTTGCCTGTATATTCTTTTAGACCATAGCATTTTTGCAAAAGCAGTTGAAGGAGTGTGTAATCTCTGCAAGGTATCCCACACATCCTTGGCAGACGTTTTATCTCTGACGTCATTAATTAAGTCTTCTTCAAGCATGAGATAAAGACAGGCTTTTGCTTTACTATCTCTCTCTTTAGTGGCTTCATCAGCATCAGCTGCCAGCCCTGTTTCAACTGTTGACCACAGACCTTCCTTTACTAGTAGAGATTGGGCATAAATCTTCCAGGTAGAGTAGTTGTTTCTATTCAATTTACTAAACTTTAGAAATTCCATCTTGATTTGTGCAGTGACTCAATTTGACACAGTCCTTCTGAGTATGCACAGCCGACCCGTCTGGGCTTAAGCAAAACACAAAATGATTTACTCACGAGGCTTATCAGTGCAGCACAAACAGCTTGCTCTGATCTATTGTCCACAAAGCTTTCTTCCACTCTCTGGAACTTTCAGCTTCTGTGGATGCTGGGTGCTCTAGTAACTGGGCCCATAACCCTTGTCAGGGATGATGGGAGTTGTAGCTCTTCACCTCTGGCTCAAACTCACCACCTTTTTATACAGCAGAGCCAACCAGCTTAGATCAGTGGTTAATGCTTTTCTCCAAAGCAGCAGAGTTTCAGAGAATAGGCTGAAGATCCTGACAAACTCTCCAAGCCTTCTCACTCTTCTCCAGGTGTCTCCAAACGTCTCCAGGATTCACTCAGGCAACTCAGTAGTTTTATATAAAACCTACTTTATTCTTCTATATAAATATACTATATGGTCAACAAACCACAATCTCTACACATTACTCCACAATATCTCCAAACTACTCCAACTCTACTCCACCACACAAAAATACATTGGCAAACATTGCAATTTTATAGCCATTGTTTATCACCACCCACTAATTAGTTTCCACCCAGTGGGTGTGTACTTCCATTCAGATTGGTCCACATAGTTCCATCCATGCTTAAGACCAACCCATGTATTTCAACATTTCACCTTGTACACTTAATGATTCTCAGGTGTTTCCAATCTGCATTCAGTACCTCTGTCCTTGGCTCTCAGGCCTTCTAGATTACATTAGCAGTTTCACCTGTGTAGCTTCATAATTGCTCTTGCTAAGTCATTGTGACTTTCACATACATATTTTATTTCCTTCACTGTATGTCCCATGTTGCATTTTCCTTAACAAAATGTTCAGGGGGGGGCAGTTCTTTCCACCCAATGCTTTCCCCCTGCACCATCTATGACCTTCCCCCTCCATGACCTGTTTTGTCATGGAGAAATGACAGCTTTGGTTCTCTGTTCTGTTTCCCGCTGAAAGCTAAGATCAGTATTGTGTGTTCTTGTGCCCAAAGAAATATGATCGTGCTATTGCCCATTAATTGATACTTTCAATCTGTTCTTGATTTTCATTTCTGCAGTCTATGGACCTTCTCTCCAAATATATCAAGGGAAAAATAGGACATGCCCATCTTTTTCTGTGCGTACTATTATAAATGCAAAAACCTGATCCTGTTTCTGACTTATGCTGCAACTCCAAACTAAAGCTTCATGCCTGAGGTCGAGTGATTTTTGCATGCAGTCTCTGATGGCTTGGAGTTTAAATGTAACCCTTGATAGCGTTGTACATGCTTTCAGATTGTTGACTACAGCAGTGATGAGATGTAGCTGCCTGACTTACCTTTCAGATCATGTTGAGTCACTGTGAGAGGCAATTAAAGTAACTTCTAATTCACCATGGTATGTGAGCAGTGCCTGTAGACTCTATAGAAATGGAAAGTTTACTAAAAAAATTTCTGGTCAGGAATTCAGTGCCATCCAGCCTCTGTTTAAAGACCTCCAAGGAAGGAGACCTCACCACGCTCCGAGGGAGTGTGTTCCACTGCCAAATAGCTCTTACTGTCAAAAAGTTCCTCCCAAAGGTACTGTAAGATTCCTTTGCACACTGATCCAGAGTAACACAGCTATGTCTTTGAATTCTACCATCAGGGTACGTGTAACAATGACAAGACCACACTTGAGATGAGGGCAGGTAACAGATACAACTATTTTGTTGTGAGAGTAGTCCCAGTCTTATATGGGTACTGGTTTGTGTGGTGAAAAGTGATGTACTGTACAGCCCAGCAGATCATGAATATAAGCTGCAGAACTGACTTCCAGCCCAGTGTTACATTGTATCAAAATGTATTTCTATAGTCTCCAAGCATTTGACACTTCACTAACCTTAGCATTGGGTTCATAGTTATCATTACTGTATCTTCAAAGAATTAACTAAATAAAACATTGTTTGACATTTGTGGAAATGCCCTTTTCTCACATTTCATATTTCATGGTTTTCTCTATTTCCCCCTCCCCAATACCCCCTTTACATTTAAAAAAATTTCTCATTGCTTTGGTTTTCTCCTACAGAAAGCTCTTTCTTTGTTCATGAAGTTCACACAGTACGGGTAGGAGGAAGCATAAGCGTGCATGCACATTCTCTTCTGTCTCATTTCTGATATTTGGCATCCAATACATAATAGCTATGCATAAAATCACTTTCCTTTGTATACCAATTCAAGTTTAGATTTTATTTTGAATTGATTGTTTGATTTAAAGAATATATATATTTCACCATAAGCAAAGATTCCAAGGGCTATTTTACAGACATGAGTAATACTTACAACATAATGTCATAAGATTTTAAACTTGTGTTTATTTTTAATTAATTTTTATCAAAGCAACAGAAATAATTTCTATCATTACTTTCTTTGTAATACATACAAGTTCTTTTTCAAATACATAAATTAAAATAACATTTTTATCCTTCTTTCACCCTTCCCTTTATAGCTTATTCAGCCTAGCAATATAATCCCGCTAGCATTTATTTTTTTATCCTCTTTCCATCATATTTAATCGACATTCCCTGACTCTTGCTAGTAGTCTTTATGTTTGTTAATTGTAATCAGAAGTAAAAAATGTCAATTTAAGTCCCAAATCGTGATAAAAGCGGGATAGAAATACAGATGATGATGATGATGATACTCTTTTATTTATTTTCAAATGTTAGTTGCTAAATCTATATTCGTCCTATCCTGTTTGGCTCCAAAAATTCTAGTTCATCTTTCCATGTTTGTTTATATTTTGTCAGTGAGTTCTCTTTGATAATTGTTGTTAACCTATCCATTAACATCATATCCATTAATTAGATTAGTCAATTGTCAGTCGTTTCTTCTGTCTTCCAGTTTTTTGCATAGATGATCCTAGCTGCTGTAATAATGTGAAGTAATATTCTCTTGGGTTATCTCTTAGAGGCTTTATTTGTCACATTTAATAGAGTGAGTTCTGGTTTTATTGCCATGTTTATCTTTAGTATTTTAATTATTGTAAAATGTATTTGCTTCTAGTAACTCTTCACTTTTCCACATGTCCACCATAGATGAAAAAACGTTCCTCTTTGTTCCTGGCACTTCCAACATCTTTCTTCTTCTTGATTGTTCTTCAATTTTGGGTATTTTGACTGGTGTGATGTACCACCTACATAACATCTTATAGTAGTTTTCCTTTAGGTCATTACTTCTACTCCAGGATTTTTCCCAATCTTCAAGCTAAAATGTATATCCAATATTTTGCATCCATTTTATTGTGCAGTCTTTTATTGTCTCCTTTTCCATTTCTCTTTCAAAAGTAATCTATAAAAGATTTTAAAATTGTGGTTAAAACTTCAGATTCAAGCAGGATTATTTGTATTACCATGGCAACAGTTGGTAGCCTATTCAGGTACACTGTTGTGTAGGTATAAATAGTCTCATGTGTTTAATAAATACTTTAAATATGGTGTCACACACTTTCAATGGGCACAACAGCTTTAATTGTGGTCACTGTTCATATGTACCGTATATTCCGGCGTATAAGACGAGGTTTGAGCCCTGAAAAAGGGGCTCTAAAGTCACGGGTCGTCTTATACGGCGGATACACTTTGCTTCACCCCACGGTCTGAACTCCTGCCTCTTTGCTCTCTTCGCAAATGGAGCGAAGAGGCAGGAGATTGTGCGAGGGGGGGGTGAGGCAAAGTGCTTACCGTTCATTCGCCCCCCCTCCTCTGCCTTCTCCCCCTTTGGGAAGCAACCGAAGACAGAGGAGGGGGGCGAATGTTGCTGGAAAGTCCCCCCCCTCCAGCCACTCTTCCCCCCTCCCTGAAGCCACGATCTGTCTACTGATCGTGGCATCGGGAAGGGGGTGGGTGGCTGAGAAGCCCCCTCCCTCCAGCCACCTTTCCACCCTCCCCGAAGCCCCTCCCTCCAGCCCCCCTTCCAGCCACCCACCCCCTCCCCAAAGCCGCGATCCGGCTCCAGATCATGGCTTCGGGGAGGGGGTGGGTGGCTGAGAAGCCCCCTCCCTCCAGTCACCCTTCCACCCTCCCCAAAGCCCCCTCCCTCCAGCCACTCACTGCCTCCCCAAAGCCGCAATCCGGCTCCAGATCATGGGTTTTTGCGGGGGGGGGGCAAGATTTGTTTAGAGGGGGTTTACCTTTGCCTTCCTCTGAGGCTGAGAGAATGTGACTTGCCCAAGGTCATCTGGACTTTATCACACTATACTGTTATAGTGCTATCATTCCACTTTAACTGCTATGGCTTCCTCTTGTGGAATTTTGGGGTTTGTAGTTCATTGAGGCCTAAGAGCTTTCTGGCTGACAGTTCTAATTGTCCCTCCCTAAACTGCAAATCGCAAGATTCCACAGGAGGCAGCCATAGTAGTTAAAGTGGAATAATAGCGCTATAACAGTGTAATGTGATAAACAGGAAGAGGAGAGCTACATACATTATATTACCTTGAGTTCATTGGAAGAAAGAAAATATAAAAATCAATATTTTTTTTCAATTGATCAACTTTTTGTCCAGTTGACTAAACCCATGTCCTGCTTAATTGGTAAGCTAAGGTAATTTTTACAAAAATGTTGGTTTGAATATTATTACTTTTTAACCTGAACTTTGCAAATAATGGGGCTTCCAGTTTAAAATACCATAGAGTTGCCTTGGAGGACGTAGAAAATGGCTAGAGAGGACACATTTTCTAGGGATACTCTATGGTAGGTGTGCCATTTTGTGTCCCATGGCTAATTGAATCAGTGAATAATTGAATCAGTGGATACGGGGGTCCTACTCTCTCTCTCTGGCTTTTCTTCGCAAACAAAGATTCAGGGTCCTACTGTATGGCAAAAGTAATTCTATGATCTTTTTTTATTTAGGTTTTTAACACTTGTATTATATTTAAAGTATTTAAAGTGTGAAGTTATTTATAATAATAGAATTTGTTTTAATGGTACTGTTTTAATATTTGTATGGGATTGTTCTGATGTTTGTATGTTTGCCACCCCGATCCTGATGGGAGAGGCGGGATAAAATAATAATAATAATAATGCCGCGATCAAGCTCCCGATCACGGCTTTGGGGAGGGGGTAGGTACCTGGGAAGACCCCCCCCTCCAGCCACCCTTCTGCCCATTCCCTCCGTCTTCATTCCCTTTGCAAAAGGAACGAAGACGGAGGGAATGGGCAGTGGTCGAGGCAAACCAGGGTCATTCGGCTCCCTCCTCTGCCTTCATCCCCTTTGGGGAGCAACCGAAGGTGGAAGAGAGGGGTGAATGTTCTGGCTGGCTGGCTGGGAGAGCCCTGCCAGCTGATCCTATTCGCTTTCCCAACTCATGAGGAGATCATCATGAGTTGGGAAACAAAGAGGATCAGCTGGCAAGGCTCCCCCAGCCAGCCAACCAGCCAGCCAGCCAGCCAGTCAAATGGGGGGGGGGTCTTATATGGCGAATATGCGCCAAACCCTAGATTTTCAGTTGAAAATTGGGGGTCGTCTTATATGCCCAGTCGTCTTATACACCGGAATATACGGTATATTGCAGGAACCCTTGGAGAGCAAGCAATTTATCTTTATCCAAACCTATTGCAGGATAGGAAACTGCCTTACAGAAAGGCAGACTAATTGTCTGTGTGTGCCAGCTTTATCTACTCTTAACTGACCATAGCTTTACAGGGTTTCAGGCAGAGGTCTTCTGTATAGCTTGCTCCATGATCTTTCATTAATTAGTGATGCCAGGATTGAGTGTGGGACCTTCTATATGCAAGCTTCTTAGATGCTGGAGTCTTGGATGTCTTTCTGGTATACTAAATCTTTCTGACCCAGCTGGCATGATTGTTCAGCTTACTGGTGCATTAAAAAGAGTGCATTAAAAACATGGGTCACCTATCGCCACCACCTACGACTCCTCGAGCGCTTTCATCAGCGCTGTCTACGCACAATCCTAAATATACACTGGACTGACTATGTGACGAATGTTGCTGTCCTTGAGCAAGCAGGGATCACCAGCATTGAGGCCATGATATTGAGAACACAGCTGCGCTGGGCAGGGCACGTTTCTAGGATGGAGGACCATCGCCTCCCAAAAATACTACTCTACGGTGAACTCGCCACGGGTCAGCGTAAGAGGGGCGCTCCAAAAAAGCGATACAAAGACTCCCTGAAACAACATCTCAGGCTTGGCCAAATTGATCACCAACAGTGGTCCGCCCTGGCCTCACATCGGGAGGCATGGAGACGCAATATCCACAATGCTGCAGCCTTATTTGAGAACTCACGACGAACAAGTCTTGAAGAGAAACGACAACGCAGAAAGAATCACAACCCAAAAACATCACCCAAGGAGACCTTCTGCTGTGCTTTTTGCAACCGGACCTGCTTATCTCGGATTGGCCTTTTTAGTCATCAGCGCGCTTGCAGAAAGCGCGGGATGAGTCCTTCCTGAATCTTCGTTTGCGAAGAAAAGCCAGAGAGAGAGAGAGAGAGAGAAAAAGAGGCATACAAACTTTTCAAAGCGTAGATTACTATAGACCTTCTCATGTCCCCACATTGACCACCAAGAAGCTTCTGTTTTCTTTGATACTCTTTCTTGACATTGTTTCTTGAACAATAGGAACACCCCTGGATAACTCCTTAGTTTTATTCTTTTGACAGAGACTGCCATTTATTTTTCAAGTGATGTTAATGTGAGAGGAATTGCTAAAATCAAGAACAGGAATTGGAAGGTGTCTGTTGGGGGTGAAGGTACCAGCTGCCAGGAAGCAGACTTGGGCAGGAGCTTTGACAGCAGGTGTTTCAGCTTCAAGGTTGAGGCTATTTTTAGGGAAACTGAACATAGCATGATATTGCTGTCTATGTTTTGAATATTGTCTTTGCAAAATTATATGCAAAAGACAGATTACAGTTGATGAAGCAAAATGATATTGAGCCCTCTTACCATTATTACTCTTCTAGCTAAAACCTTTAGCTTCTTATAAATTGATAAAAACAGTAGCAGCTACCTTTTCTGTATAATAGCATGTAAAATAACAGAACAATAGCCATTTTCTACGCCCTCCAAGGCAACAGAACAAATAAAGGCAGAGGTCTGGATTTCTACAATTCAGATAACAACTGTTTATTTTTAATGTATTTTCAGAAACATTTAATGTAGACGTTTGAAGTTTCTTACTACTAAACTGTGTGCGTGCGTGCGTTTACAGTTTCAAGATGCCTGTCGACTTATGGCAACCCCATGAATTTCACAGAGTTTTCTTAGGCAAAGAATATCAGAAATGGTTTTGCCGGTTCCTTCCCCTGAAATATAGCCCACAGCACTTGGTATTCACTGGTGGTCTCTCATCCAAGTACTAACCAGAGTCTACCCTGCTTAGGTTCCGAGAGCAGATGGAAAGGTCTTAGATGTATGTGGGAGAAGGGAAGGTATTGCTTATTGCAAAAATGTTTAATTCTTTTCCTAAAGATGCTGATCAAAGCCCAACCCTTACAATCTTAATCCTTTAACTTACTCTGGTAAGTGTTCATAGGATTGCAGTTCAAGTGGTTCAGGCATGCTGATACTGTATTGTGTGGTGCTTAATTGGCTTGGGCTGGGTTACAAATTGCTCTTGTGCCTCCTATAGCTGATCAGTCAGTTTTGTGATGCAGATGGTGTTGAACCTGAGCACTTGAGTTCCTTGCTGGCAGCTTCATTTTCTGTGGTGGACTTACTGGGTCTCAGGGTAACAAGATTATGTATACCATATTTCCTAAAGTTGCCTCAGTCACATGCTCAGTGGCTAAAATGAGAGACTGAAGTGAGCTAGCTGAAAGCCATCTTTTGTGGCCAGATGAAGGACTCTTGGCACACCTTTGTTCCTGGAATAAAAGTATGAGGATTATTTAAGTGTGTTTAAGAGAAATAACAATCGATTAATGCATTAATGGCACATGCATGGGATGGAATAGTAAATGGCTCTTCCCTCACCAGTCTCATGTCATGGGTCATACTATCCAAAGCTGGTCAAATTATTTTGGCACCTGTGGCAGAAAATCCATTCAACAAGTGCCTCTCTCCCATTCACAGTACAAATACAACATAGGAAATTGATAGCAGTGGTTGACTCACCATCATACCTAAAATCAGATGTCTTGCTGTGATTGTTGGTAGGCTGCTCCTGTGAAAAATGTTAAGTCATCAAAGGATGTAGCACAGGTAGCATGGAATTGCTGAATGGGGTTTATTGCATTCGGTGATTGCCTACTGAACAACAGCTGCCTTGTATACATACGAACTATATAATGGTATGAATATTGTGTTCCTCTTTTGTATGGACCATAATATATTGAATATTAATTCTTGTACCTTCATGCCATCTTGGTTTTTCCTGTGTTTAAAAATACAGTTGTCCCTCCGTATCCATGGATTTATGGTAAGTATTCACAGCTTGAAAATGTTCTTAAAAAACTAATAATCCAAAAAGCAAACCTTGATTTTTCCATCTTACATAAGGTACACCATTTTGCTTTGCCATTGCATATAATGGGACTTGAGTATTCATGGATTTTGGTATCCACGGGGGGTCCTGGAACCAAACCCCAGTGAATATGAAGGGACAACTATATGTCTGTTTCCAAGGTGGTTCAAAGTTACCCTGGATGTGAGGGTGTTCTAGTCAGAAGTTCGCTTATGAAAATGTTGTACCATTTATATGATTAACATGCTAGAGTGTAAGAGAGCCGGTGTGATGTAGGAGTTTGAGAGTAGGACTACAACTCTGAAGACCAGGGTTTGAATTCCTGCTCAGCCATGGAAACCCACTGGGTTACCTTGGGCATGTCACATTCTCTCAGCCTCAGGGGACAGCAATGGCAAATCCCCTCTGAACAAATCTTGCCAAGAAAACCCTGTGCTAGATTCACTTTAGGATTGCCATAAGTCAGAAACTACTTGGAGGCACACAACAAATTAGATTGTAATCCATATGAATAATGATAAACTAGGACAAAGTTGTGTGATGCCACACTTCATGTTAGCAGTACGGATTTTTTAAATTTGTTCTTTGTTCAGACTAGAGAGCAGCTGTCTCTTGATTCATGCCTGTGAGAGAAATGAAAATGAATGAAGCACTTTGGTCATATAATGTTCTTATTTGTAAATGGCCATCCAGACATAGTAGACCTTGAAGGGAGTTATTGCAGATATTTTATATTTTGGGTCTTTCCGTTATTTTAACGAAGAAATAGCATTTCTTATGTAAGATTTAAATACTAGCTGTCCAGGTCATAGGTAGATGGTTTGTCCTCCTCTGATTAATTTATCCTTTCAAAAAGACAATTTGTTGTCTTACCAGAGGCTGTTGGGTGGTTTTCACGTCTGATGATGTGGTTTAGGACACTTGGAACTGTCTGGATTTCATTCTTCTGACTCGCTGGCTAGAGGTAGCTTCTTGTGAAGGAATGCCAGCATGTGATCAGAAGACAATAACTCATTGAGAGAGGGAATTCCATTATTGAAACAAAATATTCTAAAACTTTCGTGGATATGTTATTTGTCCAAGAGTTCATTGGTTCATGAATAACTGCTTTCTAGCCTCCCTGTTCCTGCTGTAGTGATGAAATATCAGCTCCAAGATTTCCTGGTTGAAACCCATTTTCTACATTCATTTTAGTCTGGCTTTCAGCCAAATTTTGGGACTGACATTGCTTTTGTTCTCATTGTTGACAGCTTCACTGGTAGAGAGTGACTTCTTAGCAGCTTCCAGTACAATTGATTCTGATATCCTTCCAAATTGCCTGCAGATGTTGGAGGCACCACTTTGTAGTGATTCTACTCCTGTGTAACAACTAGATACTAGAAAAAGTAGGAATGGAGAGCTATTGTTTGACTCTTTGACAGTTGTGCTTTGGAACTATCTAGGGTTCTGTTATATACTCCATGCTGCTGAACATCTTTATAAAATCTCTTGGAGAAGTTCTCTGAAGCTTTGGCAAAGTGTCGCCAACATATAACTGACAAATCATCTGATCAGAGTGAAGTTCCTTGAGCAGAGGTCCACATGTTAGTCACTGCTTTATTTGCTTCATTAGAAATAGAAGTAGGAGTTGTACAACTTATGGGATCTGCATAATTCATTTGGAGGTAATACTTTTGCCCACTGGCTGGGAGACACCTCTGTAGTCTTCAAAAGAAGTATCTGTGGGAAAGAAGGAATGTAGTAGCACCTTTATGACTAACTGGTTCTTATTTTACCATGAGCTTTCATGGATATAAACCCACTTCTTCAGATGCAGTACAGAATACTGTAGTCTGTCATTCCATTTTTTAAAAATGGTCTGCATATACTGACTCCAGCGCAAACTATCTTAATAGAATTGAAATGGGATTAATAACTTGGGCCTGGTGAGATTTTGAGGGTAATGCTAAGAATCCTGGTGATTACAGACTGTTGCAAGACTGCAGAACTCGTCTTCAAAACAGTCTTGAAGGACATAGAATAGAATGAAAGCAAAGTTCAAAGAAATCAGTGGCCCTAACCTAGAGGAAGTATTTGAGGATATAAGTAACTAGCTTATCCTTGTTGGATTCTGGTAGTAAGCTGGTCAAGGCATCCCATTCTGGTAATGATTATGAATGTGTGAGTTTGACCATTAAAATATTCCACTGAAAGTGTTATAGAAAATACATAGTGGAGACATTTCCTTCAGAATTCTGGTAACATTTAGTTGTGCCTGCAGACTGAAATTCAAATAAACTGCATTTAGTCTATAAAACTCAGGCATGTAGAGTAAAGTAATAACAATTTATTTTTATTCATTGTGCTAATATATGAATTATTGTGTGTTCCACCTGCAGGCAGGCAGAAGTCCTGAAGGCTGACATGACAGGTAATGAGCTTTAATATTCATTGCAATGCTGCCAGAAACCTAAGTGGTCTGCTTTTAACACACACTACTGTAGTGCATGAGCAGGCACTGATAAACCAGCGGGCATTAATGACTGTTGGTTCTACCCACTAATGAGCACAATGACTGACCATCCTTCTTCCCCACTTTCAAGTTGTAGAGGTGGGTGGTATTGTCTGGATTGGTTGACCAGTGGGCTGTTGGCTGAACAGTTTTTTCGCTTGGCCAGTAAGGCCAGTGTAATTGTAGACTTGTGTGCATGAACTAGAGTTAATAAACATTACTCCTCTTATTAATTATTTGCCTACTAGTTCCAGTTCTGCCACCTTAACATGCCATTTTCACCTTCCTCTCCCCCAAAAGGAGCATTACTGCAACTCATAAAATTGTATCCTAAAAGCTTGGAATAAGCACAATAAATTATTCTGATGACAGGATGAGTGATTCCATACATTGAGACCTAACTCTTCCATATCTTCTTCACCCTGAAACTTGTATTTGGAGATTACTGTTATTAGCTATAACCTTTTTTGATAATATGCTAAAAGTATTTTCTTATTGAATCTTTTGTTGAGGAACAGAGAAAATTCACTTGTATGATGAATCCTTGTTCTTCTCATTACCCAGATTCGAAGCTGGGACCAGCTGAAGCTTGGACATCCAGACAGGCTTTACAGGACTTATACCAGAAAATGCTTGTAACGGATTTGGAGTATGCATTGGATAAGAAAGTGGAACAAGATTTGTAAGTCATTTAATTAAGACATGCATAATTTGTCAAAAGAAGGCTTGATTACTCAACAGCTTGAGGCAGAACCAGTGCCATTTATTTATTAAAGATGTATAAGCTTTAAAAGTCCATAGATCTTGAAATATTTTCAAAGTTTCAGTTGCAAATTACTCAGAAATATTGAATTTTGGCTGAGAATGTATTTTGTGACACACACTTTTAATCTTCCTTCCTTCCTTTCTTTTTTGTATTACAGTTAGCCAGTAATAATTTGTCACAGATTAAAGTGAAAGTATTTTGATGTAAATTATATTGTTCATACATGAGGCTTTTTAAGTGAATAGGAGACTGGGTTGTAAAAGGTAAGAGCCTACCCCAGGTTGTTTATTTTAATATACAATATCCATTGACATTCTGACAGGGTTGTCCCCAATGTGATCATTCTGATCTGCAGACTTGCTTGTCACTCAGCCTTTGTGCTCACCAGTTTCTCATTTATTGATGTTTCCTAAGTGTTACTGATGATTAAAAGTAAGCTGTCTGGCAACTCAGTATACTAGCTAAAGTTTGGAACATTGGAGAGGATCAGAAATGCCTTTTAGGTTTTGTTGAATTTGAGAGCTTAGATAGTTTAGGATCTGGATCTTGCTGGCACACTGTAAAACCTTAGTTTAGGCAATGCCTAGAGCTTTGGGCCTTTAAAGCACCCTAAATTTTTGTAGTACACACCTTGGTCTATGATATGAATTAATTCTGCTTGACCACTTTTTCCTGGTTTCTGTTGTCAGATGATATATTCGGTGCAGACATATTTCAAGATACTAGCAAAACAGTTGTCATTTTTATAGTTGAGGTTATGAAGGGGGAAATGGCCTAGATGTTTCACAGACAGTTATTACATCCTGTGCTAAAATCCCTTTCAGAGGGCTTAGTACTGAACCCTGTCTTCACACTCCTACTTTGAGCCCTGTTTTTAATCATTTTAGAACCCTCACTAGCAATTACTTCTGCCTGAGGGGCACTTTGAAAAGCAAGTAAGGATTAGTGGATTGGGGTCCTAATTCCTCTCAGCAAAATTTTTAATATCATGGATACCTTTCATCCAGGGCCTTTGTTTGCCTTGGTTATTGACAATTAGCGGGTTGAGGGTTCAGTTCTAGCACAGAAGGATCTCATTGCTGACTCTGTACTGGAATGTATGTATAATAAAATCTTGACATCTAATTTGATCCTCTTCTTCCTTAACAAGATGAGTAGAATTCCACAGTAACTGTCTTTATATTTGTTTGTTAAACCCATGATATAAGTTCTACATGATAGTCCAAGCATTGAAATTGTGAACAGTGCTTACTTAGTACTGCTGACATTCAGTACTAATCATAGAATCATAGAGTTAGAAGGGAGCACAGGGGGCCTCCAGTCCAATACACAATCAAATCATTCCCGACAGATGGCCATCCAGCCTCTAACAAGGCCTTGAAAAAAACTGGTGGATTCTAGAAGAAACAGTCTAAATATTTTCACGACAAATTGTAGGAGACAACAGTAGGAAACATGATGCTTTTTCATCAATGTATGCTAGGTACCATTGTATACTGTTATTTTTTCTAAAAGTGTTGCACATGAAATAATAAAGTGAAGAATTGTGATAATACATTAACTGTGGGTTTTTTTTATCCATTTCAGTCTTATGGAGTCCAGTGTCCTTCAGCAAGTTAGTTTTTATGTCATATAAAACTATGTGAAAATTCTTTCTCTAGGTGGAATCATGCCTTTAAGAATCAGATCACAACTCTACAGGGTCAAGCAAAAAACCGATCAAATCCAAATCGGAGCGAGGTTCAAGCAAACCTCTCTTTGTTCCTAGAGGCAGCTAGTGGCTTCTACACACAGGTGAGATAAGAACAAGGCTGTGAGCCATGGGGTGTGGAAACTGCACAGTTTATATGACAGCAAATACATTTTGCCTTGTAGCTGAGAATAATCCTACCAGTGAGCAGGAAAAAGTTTCTTCTTGTGCTGTGAAGGCTTCAAGTAGGGCTTCTAAGTGGAATTTTCAGAGCTTGGTTCCGAGGCCTGTACCAAATCCAGTTCACTTTCTGGGTAGAAAATAAACTGTAGAGGTAGCCTTACAGTGAGTAAACGTTACAGTGTATGGGGCTTTGGAGTTTAAAAATGAGGAAACCTGTTAGTAAAAGTATGCATCATATGGAGAAAGAGCCCCCCCCCCATTTCTAAAATCTGAGATCATCCATTATTGACTTCTTGAACAATAAGGAGTTTAATGATGTAATAATCTGTGGCTATGGCAGTTATTAATTTTAGTAAGATTATTTAGTTGGATCTGTAATGGTATAGTAATGTATTTTTCCTTTTTGATTTTTGTTCTTTCATTACAGCCTGGATTGGGGATGGGGAGTTTCAGAGCCCTTCTGTGTCTTAGTGTTCAGTGTTTTTTACTTTAGTGTTTTAATACTGCATTTTAATTTTAGTTTAGATTTAGTTCTTGCTGCATGTGTGTGTGTATTTTTTCTCTTCTTTTCTTTATTCTGCCTGTTTTCATTTCTTTTCTTATTTTTGCTCCCCTGCCCCTGGAATGTTTATTGTTTTGAATGTGAATCAGATTGTTTGTGTTAAAATTAATAAATAAATAATTTGAAAAGGAGGGAGGAATCTTGGCTCTCTCAGTGGAGCTGAATGGCAAGAGATCCGTGAAAGATATAAGGAAGTATTATTTCACACAGCACAGTTTCAGACTGGAGTTTGCTAGCAAAAGTTAGGGTGATTTCTGTCAACTTCAATGGCTTTGAAGTGGGTTGAGACACATCTAGGGAGAGTAAAGCTATCAATTGGGCTATTAATTTATCAGCTACTTGGAGGTAGTTACCTGCTACCTCCGGGATCAGGGGCAGCATGCTTCTGCATACGTAGTTGCTTTTGGTTTTTCTATTGGCATCTCTGGGATATTGGATGTCAGACTAATTAGACTTTTGGTCTGATCCAGAAGGATTTATGTTCTTGCATGTATGTTCCAGTTTACTTTTGCTGCTATTATTTTGTAGTAATTCTTTCAATACCAGGGACCATATAGGCCAGTGGCTTTAACCAGTTTTAGGTGATGTGCTCATTTGAGAAAATGATGAAAGCTATGGACCTCTCTCCAGAAAAATACAGCTCAACACAATTTCAAAGTAGCAGGAAGGAAATTGGGGGAGGTGAATCTTTTTATTTCTTGCATCTGATTCGTGGAAAGTGTGAAGCTCATCCTAAGGGTCCATTGGTGCCACATATTAAGAATCACTGATATAGACATAAGTTAAGTCGAGTCACACTGTTGGAGTGTATGTATGTGTATCTTTCCTAATATTGTCTTCCTTGACTGCCAGCAGCACTTCAAGGTATCAAATAGAATTCTTTTTCAACTTGGCAGTCTGAGATTCTTTTAACTAGAAATGCTCTGAATTGAACCTGGGGCCTTCAGCATGCAAAAGCATATGTTCTACAACTGAGCTAAAGCCTCTCCCCTAATGTTACTTGAGGTGACATGAAATTGGTCTAGGATGATCAAATGTAGGTCTCCCCCCCCCCCCGATTCAATGTTCATGAACATATAATCTTATGTAGAAGCTCTTCTTCAAGGAGAAGATGGTGGAGGATAGGTGGTGGGGAGAGGGAGAGGATGATCAGGGGAAAACAATTAAGCTCTAGAGTCTAAAGGTTGAACTTCATTGAAAATCAGGGGTTCATTGAGAATCTGAGTCCTAGATAACTGGCTGTACTATCTGATAAACTATTGAATTTGGCCATTTATAATTGCAGTTACTGCAGGAGCTGTGCACAGTGTTCAATGTAGATTTGCCCTGTCGTGTAAAGTCCTCCCAACTGGGAATTATCAGCAATAAACAGACGCACACCAGCGCCATTGTGAAGCCACAATCTAGCTCCTGCTCGTATATATGCCAGCACTGCCTTGTCCACCTTGGAGACATCGGTGAGTGGTAATAGTAAAAAAAAGCTCTGAAAAGTATCACCAGCAAGAGTAAAATATGTATGTATAACATTTGTGGCATTGAAGAGGGTGGGAAGTTCATCATATAGTTGTATGCTAGTTATTGTGAACAGTAGTAAGCCACGAAAGGAGAAGAATTTTACTTTTGACAAGGGAAAATAGAAGTTCTAGATCACTGAGCTAGAGCTGATCTTATCATTAAACAACATGAATAGATTGGTTCAGGTGTCAAGCTCTAAGGTGCCATAAAAGGCTGAAAATTGTCAGTGATAACATAGTTTTTGCAGCTTGGGTACCATTTAAATATTCTGCTTCAGATAACTTAATAACCTCGGCCTCCTCTCATCTAGCTGACTGCAAGCTATCTTCAGCCAACCAGCTAGATGTCCTGTGTTGATCATGGAGAGGACACAAAGGTGATAGCTAACGCTGGTTGCCCCCTGCCCTCCGGCCCGACAACTTTAGTTTGATACCCTCACTTTGTAAAGCTCAAACTATCTAGAATCTAGTTAATTTAGAAGGAGAGTTTTATGCATTGACTAGATCATACTCTGTTAAATTTTTAAATTGTTCTTATTTTTTCAGCTCGCTACAGAAATCAGACCAGCCAGGCTGAGTCCTACTATAGACATGCAGCTCAGCTTGTTCCCTCCAATGGTAAGCTTGAGAAGTGCATATCTTGTGGTTGATTTTGTTCCTGATCAAATGCCTTGCATGTTTATGTACTGGACGTTCCAGTGTCCTCAGTGAAGCTTTCTTCCAAGTAAACATACTTTGAAAGTAGGGATTGCAACCCTAAACTATTAAACACATCAGTAATCTTTCAGATATAGCCAATGTGGTTAGACAAAAATTGTTCTTGCTGAAGATTTTATATTGATAAGATGCTGAAACTCACATGCAATTCAGCACTGACCTACTAAAACAACGCCATAGAATGACACTTTTACTACCTATCTTTACTGGAGAGAGAGGGAGAATGAGAGAGAGAGAGAAAGGGAGGGAGAGAGAGAAGAATCATGCATCATGATCTTCATAATTGGAATTGGTTGTGATATAACCTGCTTGTTGTTATATGGTAGTTAACAGTAAGGAGAACTAAGTTGTTCATGCTTTGTTTGAGATGAACACATATTTCACAGTTAATGACTTTGCATTTGATCCACAAGGTTCACTCCATAGTGGCTTACATAAACTAATAAAATACTGTACAACTCAGCTATTGATTAAAACCATCTACATATTTCCTCCCTTTTTAATTATTGTTTTATTATTTAGAGTATTTATACCCTGCTCTTTAGCCAGCAAAGGCTCTCAGAGCAGCTTACAAATGGTTAAATTTAACAGTTCCCTGCCTTCAGGCTTACAATCTATTTACAATCTTACAATTTTTTTTAGAATGCACTTCTCTTCTGTTGTCTCCAAACATCTCCATCTGACCTGTTTGGACTCTCCTGCTCCACTCAAATACATGTACTCATTTTTGGAAAGCATACCAAACCATCTTCTCCCTCTCAATAAGCTCCTGTTAGCAAGCCTAGCCTGCTAACTGCATGTCCCTTGGCTGCAGGAGAGAAGAGCTATAGTTGCAGTGAACCAAGCTTAGGAGCAACCCCCTAGCATATTAGGATTGGCATGTCAACTGACTATTTGTTGACTGCTTTTGCATAAAACTAGGACTATTACTTATGTAGGTGGAAGCTAATATTTATTTCATTGTATTATGGTGTCATTTCTTACCACTGGCTGGAGTGAGGTCTGTATGACCCCTAGGCCTGTAGCAATGTAGTAGGCAAACCTAACAGCATAGCAAAGATTTTCCTTGAATTTTTTTCTGGGCTGTGAGGCCGTGTTCTGGAAGAGTTTACTTCTAACGTTTCAGCTGCAACTTCAGAGAATGGTTGGGTAGGAGTGTATGTGGAGTTTATATGCTGTGAATCTCTGTTGGGGAGTATATGTAAATTTGTGTAATTGAATGGTTAGTTTCTGGGTGTAGAAATGCAAGGCTCGTTAGTGTCTGTTCGGCTAATGGTTGGTTGATGGGCCATTATCTGCTGGAACTCCTGTCCCTGGGTGGAATTCCTTTGTAAGTGTTGAGTTTTAATTCTGCTTTAATTCTATTATTCTTTAAAACTCAACACTTACAAAGGAATTCCACCCAGGGACAGGGGGAGTTCCAGCAGATAATGGTCCTTCTGTAGGTCTAGATGGCAGGACCAATCCGGAAGTGTTGGGAACCTAGGACCGCCCGGCTTAAGCAGGAATTAGAACAAAGCCTCTTGGGAGATTTTGTCCCTTTGTTCTCCAGTCCTCTTCTCCCACGAGGCCAGTTCTACTTCTTGCTTCGTCTGGCAAGGCAGGTATTCCAGCTCCTCTGGATTGACTACCATTTTAGACCTCCTTTTCTAATCTTTTAACCACCATCCTACCCCTCACCCCTTCTATCTTCAATCTCTATACTTAAAAAAAAAACCTCTCTCCTCTCTCTCCCCCCCCAGCTCCCCCCAACGCACTAGGCCCTCCTGATCTGACCCCCACCCTCCGGTCTCAACTCCACCGTCTCATTTCTCAGAGCTGAGAGGAGTTTTAGCATCCCTTCCCTTCCCTGGCAGCTGAGCGGCCCCAATGGCCAGCCGTCTTCCCCCCGCTGCCACGGTGTTGTGGCCAGCAGCCGAGCAACCCTGCAAGTAGCCGCACGCGCTCTGCGCCCTCGGGCTCACTCTCCCTCGCTCACCTCCGTTCCTCCGCGCGGCCCCCCCTCCGCGGGCTAGCGACGCTGCTCCGGAGCTTGCCACGCTCCGCAGACACGGGAGCAGTGGCACAGGGCCGAGCGCGCCCTCCCCTACAGAGACCAGCGCTCCGCGCCGCCAGCAAAGCGCACCCCCACCCCACCCTCTAGTCCAGATCCGCAGCGGCACCAGCGGCACAATCCGTGGCGCCCCGCGAGGCTTGAGCCGTGGTGTGAGCACGCCCTCCTCACGGTAAGTACCCAATGTAACAATCAACCAACCATTATCCAAACAGACACTAACGAGCCTTGCATTTCTATACCCAGAAACTAACCATTCAATTACACAAATTTACATATACTCCCCAACAGGGATCCCTCACAGCCCGGAAAAAAACCAAGGAAAATCTGTGGATACTGGCCGTGAAAGCCTTTGACTTCAGCATAGCAAAGCTTCTCCTACTGGCCACCAGCTATAACTGCTCCCATCTCTGAACAGATACCATTGCCTAGGACTACCAATGACTCTGTTTTGCCCTCTATACAGTGTAGTGTTTATTAGAGTTGTTGCAATTTTGTGTAATTTTGTTATTTCAAATTATAACTGTAGGGTGCCCATGTTCCAGAGGAAAAGCCAAAGGTGGCAGCAGGAGGAATATTAATTGAATTGTTAACTTCTGTAGAAATGTTGCCTAAATATTGCTAAAGGATATACTTACGTAGAATTTATTTCAATGTGATTTTCATTGTTTTGCAATAAATTGCAAAAATATCAAACTCTATTGATTATGGATTCTCTTTCGTTAATGCTTCAAACAATGCTTGACCAGCCTGTATATCGCTTGTTTCATTCAGCCTTTCTCAACCTGTTCCCTCTCCCTGCATTTACATAATTTTCTACCTTTCTTAAATGTAGTGTCAAGGGTTTTGCCAGTTTGGAAGCCATACTTGCTTCATGGGGGTGGATTCAGTAATAGATATATATTGTGTGATCTGAGGGTTGTAATTTAATGAATGTTGGGCAAGATAAAGAGTATGCCGCTGTCACGAGTTCAGCAGCCTGGTAGTTTACCTTTCAGGTCTTTCACAGCTTGGAATTTGCCTGCCTTGTGACTGCTTCTCCCCACATGAACCCATCATCATGGGTTCATGACCTGACTGATGCCCTGGGGATCTGCTGTATTCACTTTAGTGAGATTCAGAATTATTCCCATTGTTTTAAGATGGATTGATTTTTCCAACTTAGTGCTGTAAACTACATTTAGCTGAGGAACGGTTAAGATTAATTTTAATGAAATATATATATATGTATATGGTAACATGCCATTTAAGAGAAAATAAAGACAAGCAAAAGTAGGTTTTGACTAGAACACAGCAAGACAACTGGATTGTGCTTACAGAGCAAACATGGGAAATGTGCGATTATACAGATATTATTGGATGGCAGTTTCCATCAGTCCTAGCCAGGATTGCCAATAGTGAAGGGTGATGGGAGTTGCAATCTAGCAAAATTTGGAGGCCAACCTGATTTCCTACTTCTGAGCTCCCTGAGACATTGTCTTTCCCCCCACTCTTTTTCTTAGGTCAGCCTTACAATCAGCTGGCTATTTTAGCATCCTCCAAAGGAGATCACCTGACCACAATTTTCTACTACTGCAGAAGCATTGCTGTGAAGTTCCCTTTCCCAGCTGCATCTACTAACCTACAAAAAGCACTTTCTAAAGCACTGGAAAGGTGAGGTTGATACATTCTGGATAGTGAGTACTCGTTTACAGTTGTCCCTTCATATTCTCTGGGGTTTGGTTCCAGGACCCCCCATGGATACCAAAGTCCGTGAATACTCAAGTCCCATTATATTTAGTGGCATAGCAAAATGCTGTCCCTTATATAAGATGGCAAAATCAAGGTTTGCTTTTTGGATTAGTATTTTTTAAAGAATATTTTAAAGCCGTGAATACTTAAATCTGTGGATATGGAGGGACAACTATATAAGATTTAGGGTGTGAGTGAGGCTCTGTTACAGCTCTTTTTTGATGTGCAGGGTCAGTGGCAAAGAGCAAATCATATTTTAGCTTAGGTCTCCTAATGGCAATAACTTATTTATTTATTTATTTATGTGTGTAATTTCTATGCTGCCTTTCTCCTAAAGAAACATCCCACTCTTTTAGAATGCAAGAAATGTGTATAAGGGGTCATGGGGAGTGGAACATGACAATCTGGAGAACTCTGGATGGCTTTTCAGCCCCCCCCCCCGATTTTCCATCCATTATTTAGACATGCAGCAAAATGTTTATGCTTGCCTGTGATTGTAAATTAGCTACTGACATGGAAAGCGTTGTTGATTTCCATTTAATTTACTTACGAGCAATTATTTTTAGGAGAGGGCCTTAGTGTATGTTTGTATATATGTATTCCTTTCATTAATTACTTACTAATTGTATCACTGTGTGTAAAGATGTGTGATCAGAATAAGGAAACTTTGAGCTTCCATTTAAATAATTTTCTTTTTACTTGAGCCACATCAAAAATGGCTAACATTTTTGGTTTGATGTGGCTCCTAGTGAAATTTTGTGTAGCCTCTGTTAGCCCTACTGAAAATATTTTCTACTTGGGGAAATAGAGATTCTGTACTCTAACCTTACTGTCCTTTTTAAAAAATGTATGTGATGTATAGATGTTCTTATTTGTCTAAATGCCTGAGGTTTGCTAATATAAACCACTTTCTGCTGCATGGAGCCCACATCTGTTGTTGGCACTTTTTGATATTTTTCTGTATGATGTTAAGCCAGTTGCCACAAATTATAGAATTCTTTTAATTGGAGGGCTGAGTGTTAATACAGTTGCCCCTGCACATTCGTGGCTTTGACTTTAATTGCAGTTCTGTTTTTTCGCGGAATTTCCTCCTCCCCCTCCCGGGAATGCACGGTCTTCGTTCCCTGGGGGAGGGGGAAGCCGAAGCCCACAAAAGCCACTGCTATTGCTGCCAAGAAGCCTTGTTTTAAAGGCACTCACCTCGCCATCCCCAAGGTAGGCTCACACCATCCGCTGCTATCCCCTCCATGGGGGGCTTAAAATGAAGTCATTTGCTTAGAAGGCAATGCAGAAGAGCAACCCCCTACTGCCTTACCTGCAAAGCTGCAAAGCCAAGCCTCCAAGTGCTCAGCAGCAGTGGGGGACGGCAGCAGCCGGGGGGGGGGGAAGAGATTTTACCTGTCCACCCTTTCCCCCTCAATCAAGACTCGATGGGCACCATGGCAGATTGGGCCTTGAGTGAAGGGGAAACCGGGTGGAGAGGCTCTGTCTGTACACCCTTTCCCCCTCACTCAAGACCCGATGGGCGCCGCAGAGAATCGGGCCTTGAACAAAGGGAAAACTGGGTGGAGAGGCTCTGCCTGTCCACCCTTTTCACCTTGCCCAAGACCTGGTGGGCGCCACGGTGTATTGGGCCTTGAGCGAAGAGGAAACAGGAAGGAGAGACTCTCCCTGTCCACCCTTTCCCCCTCGCTCAAGACCCAATGGGTGCTGTGGCAAATTGGGCCTTGAGCAAAGGGGAAACGGGGAGGAGAGACTCTGCCTGTTCACCCTTTTCCCCGTGCTCAAGACCCGATGGGCACCACGGCAGATTGGGCCTTGAGCGAAGGGGAAACTGGGTGGAGAGGCTCTGCCTGTCCACCCTTTCCCCCTATCTCAGGACTCTATGGGCACCGCGGCAGATCGGGCCTTGAGCAAAGGGGAAACGAGGAGGAGAGATTCTGCCTGTCCATCCCCTTTCCTCATCCCCCAAGGCCCTGCAATACCGTGGATTGGACCATGAGCAAAGGGGAAAGATGGTGAAGCGACTGTGGCACACGCAGCGTGGTGGCCCCAGAGGTATGGTGGCAGGGGCATGGTTGTGGGTGGTGGCAGCGGCAGTGCCATGCTCGTGGTGACAGGGCAAACAATGGTGATAGTTGCGGTGGAGGAGGTGGTGGACTGGGAGGCCTAGGTGGGCCGGGGTTGCAGTGGTCTGGGCCACGAGCCTCTCTCCCTCCTTTCCTCCTCCTATAGGACATACCATTCATGCGTGTCCCCAACCAATCTTTACATAAATTTTTATTTGTGTTTTTTTCACATTTGCGGGGGTCTTAAGCCCCTATCCCCTGCAAATGTGAAGGGAGGACTGTATTGCTTTTATCTTCAATGTAATTGTCTTGGGAAGAGCTACCAGCCACAGCAACTACCTCTTCTGTTTCATGTAAAGAGAAAAGTTCATATAATAACTTTCCTTAAAGAAGTTCCTAGCAGTAAGGAAAGCATTTTTTTCTGTTTCTTATCTGTGTTTACAAAGACTGAAATACAATTTTTATCTTCTGATTACAGTCGTGATGAGGTGAAGACTCAGTGGGGTGTATCTGATTTTATTAAGGCATTTATAAAATTCCATGGCCATGTGTATCTGAGTAAGAACTTGGAGAAACTGAATCCTCTTCGTGAGAAGTTAGAGGAGCAGTTCAAGGTTAGTTTTGCAAAACACTGAGCTAACATTTGTGAGAGAATGTATATTTGCTTCCCTTGTTAAAGGAACACGTAGGTACCCTTGGGAGCTCTTTGTCATGTTTGTTACCACTACCTATACCACCTTAAGATCAAATGAAGATGCCTTCTTCCTTTATTGAAAGAAGATGGAGACATGGAAGAAGATATTCTCTGTGGTGGGACCTACCATGTGAAAACTCCCCATCTAGGGAAGTCCAGCAAGAGGCATCTTCCATTTCCTTCTGCTGATAACATCCCGTTGTTTCTTGTAAATTTTATAAATGGCCTATGGAATTGAAATTTTGCAGCTACTGCTGGTTCAGTCTAACTAGTTCTTACTTCTTAATGCCTTTTGGAGAGTCTAGGTTTTGTTTAGTTGAAGTAATGCCTTATCACTTGTAAAAAGACAATGTAACAAACTTAACTAAGGGGTTGTCTGAATGCCATAAATACTCCTCACAAAATGTGAGGAGAATCCTACATGTCTTAATGGCAATCTGCATCATTTCACCGTATTGGGAAGGAAGCGGGGGGGAGCCAAAATATCAAAAACTGTAGAGCCTTTGCGGCTTTTCCTGGAGTTTTGTTTTTGTTTTTAAACAGCAAGGGGAATTCACATTCCTGCTCTTCGGGACATGCAATTCAATATAAATTGCTTTCCCATAAGAGAAGAAGAGCAAAGCTGATTGGCTGGGTGAGTGTGGGGGTGGGGTTTGCTAACAAGGCAAGCACCCGCTGCCGCCATCTTGGATTTTCACCTTAGTGAGCAAGTGCTAAGGTGAGAAAATGGGGTGTTTTTTTTTTTTTTGCTTTTCTGTTAAATAAAAAAAATCACTCCATTGCACCTTCGAAATCATATTTTTTAAAAAAAAGTTTGGTGGTGGCAAATTGAGGTAAGCACAAACGCAAGTAAATCAGTCACAGCTGCCATATTGCATGTGAAGCTTACGGGGACAAAAACATTAGCTGCATGCCTGGTGTTATTTCAGCACTGCTTAATGCAGCCTGTTCTAGAAGTAGGAAGAACATTGAAAATCCACCATCCTTGTACACAGGAGAGCAGTTTGATATATGATATTACAAAGTTATATTTGGAAGCCTTGCACCCCGAAGAGCATTTGCTTGCTCCCTCAGATATGTACCCTCCATCTCTGCTTTGCAGATGACTTTCTGCATGGAACAAGGGGTTAAACCGAATAGATTAGGTTCTTCGTTATGTAGTAGTCTAGAGTTTTGGAAAAGGAAAGAAGGTGGCTACCTTTTCCATAAACATCTGAAATATCAGAAGTTAGCAACATGCCTTTTGTTATGACTAGGGGCATGTGAAAGGATAATTTGTATACGGCAACAATTTCTGGGAGCAAAAGTTAATCTCTGCATGCTCTCTTCAGTTATTGTTGCATTGTCTGCATGGATCCCTGTCTCTGAGGACTGGGCCATCCAGAGATAGGCAGCGGATGTCACATCTTGACTTTACCTCATATTTGTTTCCAAGTACAGCAGTGTCTTCCATACTCATACAGAATGTATAAAGAGGTGTTTTGACAGACGTTATTGGGGCAAGGTTAAATCTGATGCCAGAGTCCTCAGTCACCTAGAACTGAGCCTGTTTTTATATGCATTGCACCATTTCTTGGCCAAGCTAAAGTATGATTGCATATTGAGTGTTCCGTATAAAATATATGGGTTTTACATACTAGCTGTCAGTCAGAGTGACCTGTTCAACATGTTGATTTGGGTTTTGTTTTTGTTTTTTGGAAGATGGCAGTGTATGTTGTTCCTTTTCATTACAGAGGCTGCTGTTCCAAAAAACGTTTAATTCTCAGCAACTAGTCCACATAACCGTCATCAACCTATTTCAGCTACATCATTTACGAGACTTTAGCAATGAGACTGAACAGCACAGTTACAGTCAGGATGAACAGCTCTGCTGGACACAGTTGCTGGCACTCTTCAGTAAGTACTGAAACTGACAACTTGGAACAAAGCCTATCCTGGTGTGGTACAAAGCTTTATGATAAAGGGCTTCATAGCTAAGTCTGCTGAACAGTGAGATGAGGTTCTAGCCTAGGGGTGGGCAAAACACTGCAGGTTGACTGCTAGCCAATTTCTTTGGGGCCGCATGAGAAGGACGAGTTGCTGCTGGTGCTGCTCTTCCAGCCAATTTGAATTAAGAGGCAGTACTGACAGTTACATAACTTTCCAGCTGGGTGCTCAAAGCATGGGAAAGGGGAAGCAGTTGTAAATTAGTTCTGCCTAGGATGTTTCCTATTGCTTCCAGAACTTTCTAAGTTTCCCCTTTGTTCCCAGAAAATGTTAACAATTTCTGAGTTGCAGAGCATCTCTCATGGTGGCAACTATAATAACAAAAATTCTTGTCTCTTCCCATTCCCATAACTATCCCGAGGGGTTCTGTTAGTACTGTTAGGAGGTGGGAGAGGTTTGGATTATATACTTTAAAGCAGGGGTGGTGGGAATCATGCAGCACTTCAGATGTTGTTGGATTGCAGGTCCCAGGAGTCATAGCCAACATAGCCAATGGTGAGGAATGATGGGACTTCTGTTCCTACTCCGACCTGAAGTCTGCTCACCCTTCTTCTTGTCACATCCTTTACTTCCTTCTACACATTGAGAGGGGAACATTTGTAGCCAGAAGGCTGTTGAAAATGTCTGTGCGTAATTTAGAACATTAGTACAGTAAACTCCTCAGTGTAAACCTTCCCTTTCCAACATAGGGAAGGATGACAGTGAGGGACTGGGGCCAATAAATGTAATCATGTTCTCCATCATTTATTTTGATTCATGGCTGCTAATGTTCTTTTGTTTTGTTTTGCTAGTGAACACATGATGTTCTCCACCTGTGCCATCTGCTGCCAGTTTCTTGTCTTTCATAGCCAAATGCCAGGATAGCTGATCAACATAAAAGCATATAATATCTCTGTTCTTCCTAGTGTCTTTTCTTGGAATCTTGTGCAAGTGTCCACTCCAGAATGATTACCAGGAAGAGTCTTGGGGTTCTTATCCCCTTCCTGCACTCAAAGTCTCGATGGACTGGCTGAAACTTAGACCCAGCATATTTCAGGAGGCTGTGGTTGACGAAAGACAATAGTAAGTCTTGTGTTTTCATAATTTTTGTCTCATTTGTCAATTGCTTGGGTTAAGTAATCTAGTAATTAAGAATTTGTAGTGGCCATCAGACATCTGAATGTGTGCTAATACAGCACAGTGCCCAGGAGATGCGTAGATAGTACACATCTTACCTCTGCTACAAATTCCATAGTAGTGGCAAACCGCTATTGTTTATCCACATCCCAGTATCTGCAGTATGAAGATTGTAATACTGATTTTCCTTGCACAATGGTTGCAATGGTTACTGAGACAGTTTGAAGTTTATTGTACTCTTCAGAATGCTAGGTAAATTGTAATTATGTTTGTGGCTACCTTGCATATTCTTCTAAAGCAAGGGTGAGTAGCATGTGGCTCATGGCTCCCCACACACTTGTGGTGATGCAGTTTGAAGGTGAATGGTAAAAATCAGGACTTGCCTGCTTGAGTTAAATCATTTTTCCAGTTTGCCATGGAATTCTGGTGGCATACCAGGGATGTGGTGTGGAGGAATGAGCCCATCAAAACTGCCCACCCCTTTTTAAGGTTTCTGAGTGTTAGTCAGACCCGTGACAAAGGTCATGCCATTGGTCTGGGTACCCTCTTTTTTTACTTGTCTTCAAGCTACTGCTCACAGTACAGAAACACAGTACCCACTGTTTTGAGTTTTCCCACCATTAGATACTGAAATGATGTTTTCAGGACAAAGTAACATGTTCCCACCAGAATTTCTCAACTAGATGAATAGCTGGTCCAATCCCAAGATTTAAATGTAGTTTGTTGCTTGTCCCCAAATTATTCTGCTTTGCCTCTCTCTAAATATGATCTTGGGCCAGGTCCTTCAACAGTCTCCTGGCCAGGCACACCAACCTTTCTCTGCTTCAACAAGGTTGGGACACTGTGCCTTCAGTTTAGAGAGTGGTTACTGGGTTTGCTTCTAGACTCAACACACTTCAGGTTATACATATTGAGGGGAAGCAGAATTCACCCAGACAATATGCATAATCTGTTTCCAATATTTGTTGAATATTCACACATTGAATATAGTACTTTGATGAAGTCTATGTACATAAAGTCCAGTACTTATAGCTTGGCAATTTGAGCTTACTCATAAACCTTAACAATCCATTCTTCTGTCATTGGTGCTTCAATCCATTTCCAAAATCGAGCAAACCTTTGCTATCAATTGTCAAAGAAGTAGTGCATACTTGGTATTCAATTCTTTGTCCATATAATACCCAACAAAAGCATTTCTGGCAACATTGCAAGATCTAACTGGGAAGGCAGGGGTAAATCTAAGCAAATCTAGTTACCACCAAGTGAAGTGCCTGTTTGTAGCAGCGACCAAATCCACTTAGACTTTCCCCTCCCTTCCCAGCTATAAGGACTATGGCGGCTGAGTGCAGCACCCATTTGCAGCAGTGACTGAATCCACTTGGACCTTACCCTCCCTTCCCAGTTACAAGTGCTACTTTAATAAAAGGGTGGAAAGTGTACCAACAGCTGGGGAAGTGTCTGGAATGTCTGCAGGAACCAGGGTCCTCCCCCTTCCCCCTCTTTTCTTTCCCTTGTAAAATTTTTGACAGTGGTGGAGCAAGGGTTCCTTGAGGAAAAACTCAGTAGACCTGGATGTGTGACTAATCCCCTTTCCCCTTATCCCTCATTCATTTTATATATGCAAATACAGTTGCCCTTACATATCCACGGATTTAAGTATTCATGGCTTGAAAACATTCTTAGAAAAATAATAATCCAAAAAGCAAACTTTGATTTTGCCATCTTATATAAGGGACACCATTTTGCTGTGCCATTGCATATAATGGGACTTGAGGATTCACAGATGTTGGTATCCATGGGGTGTCCTGGAACCAAACCCCAGCAAATATGAAGGGACAACTCTATATGCAAATATAGCTATTCCAAAATCTGGAAAAAAAATCCAAAACCCGAAACATTTCTGGTCCCAATCTGTGCATATTTTCTTTTATGTTACTACACAAAGTGAATTTTATATCCTTAGTCCACATTTTCCCCCATACATCCACTTGGATATTATGCCCAAAATTTTGTGAGCACTTTATCATCTATTCCTTTACAGATTCATCTTCTACTTTCAACAGATATTTATGCTTTATAAGTTACCTGATCACCATCTTTACACAGATTTAAATAAAACTCATTTTCTCCAACCTGTATGGCTAGATCTCTCTTGTCCTGATTAAAACTCTCCTCAAGCTGCAAATAAGTAAACCAATTGAGATCCTTGTCTTCCTTAAGGAGCATCACTCTTGATTTTAACTCCCAACTGTCTTGTTTCAAGTACAGAAGATCATCATAGAATAGCCATCTCCAGTTTTTAACCCATTCTTTTCTGAAACAGGCTTCCTGCAATGAGGTGGCTAAAGTTATCTTAGGGGAAAGGTCTCTGTATTTATATCATACCTACAAAATAGCCTTTGTAATAAAATAGTTTTAAAATTCAGTGTGTTCCTTAACTTTATAGCACCAAAGATAACCATTCTACCCAAACTTTAATTCATGACCTTCAAGTTCCAAAAGTGTCTTGTCTCTAAGCAAAATCCATTCCTTCAACCGCACAAAACAACAAGCTTCATAACACAATTTAAAATTAGGAAATCCCAGACCACCCCCTTTTTAAAGCATCATATAATGTTTTGTTGTTGTTGTTGTTGTTGTTTTAATCTGGGTTTCCTTGGCTGCCAGACAAATCTAGAAATTTATTTCTACCATTGTGTAAATGATATGCCACTTCTTAAGATGGGGATTGTTTGAAAATAAAATAGAAATCTTGGCAAAACATTTGCTTTTATTATTGTGATTCTCCCCATTAGGAATACATTTAACTTTCCCCATTTTTCTGAATCTCTTGATTTCTTTCCAGACTTTTGAATAGTTATTTTGAAATAATAAACTGTTATTCTTTTGTAATTGTAACTCGTAAATATTTAATCCCTTCTTTTCCACTTTAAGGTTAGAAAGAGCAGTTCATATTATTCTTCTGGAGTCATATTTTTGTTCAGCTGTTTTGTGTTATCTCAATTCACTTTAAACATGGAACATGCCCCAAACACCTTAATTCTCCCCATCAAGAGCCTTAATTGAGTCCAGTAGATTTTGAATTATTATCACAAGATCATCCACATAAGCCCTCAGCTTATACTGTTCTTTTTTTTTAACCTATGCTCTGCAAATTCTGTCATCTTACCTAATAGCTCTCAAATATCTGTCAATCTAATATCTCTCCAACACCAAAATAAAGAGCAAAGGTGAATGGGGATATCCTTCTCTTGTTCCCTTTTGTATTTCAATTGGTGTTGTGATGTTGCTATTTATCAAAATCTGGACTTTTTGGACTGAATATATTGTTTTTATAGCCTGAATAATATTTATGCCAAAGTCCATTCTCTTTAAATAAGTAATTCCAAGAAATATTATCAAAGGCTATTTCTGCATCGAAAAAAAGCCGTCTTTTTATCATTCTGATTTTTTCAAATATTTAATAGTATTCGAAACAGTTCTTACCTTGCTCCTAAGTTGTTGTTTTTTTGGCAAAAATCTACTCTGGTCCTCATGAATATTCTGAGAGATGCTTCCTCAATCTGCTAAAATAGTAGAGATTGTCTTATAGTCATTGTTTAGTAAAGAAATGAATCTAAATTCTTTGTTAATGTCTCGTTCACACCCTCTTTGTGAATCACCATAATATAGGCATTTCTTCAAGAGTCTGGCATCTATGCTTTCCTAAAACCCCATCGCACATTGTCTTAAATGGTTGAAGTAATTCATCTTTAAATTTCTTATAACATGCTGCAAAGAATCCATCTGGGCCTGGAGCTCTTCCAACTTTAGTCTTTTTTATTGCCTAAAACAGCTCCATACTGTAGTTCTTTCAAGCTCATTCAAACTTTCCTTTTGTTCCAGATGTAATTTGTCCAGTTGGAGTCTTTCCAAGTAATCATCTATGTCTTAAACTTCTCTGTTGCTCCTTGGATATAGAGCTCTGTAGTATTCCTTAAAAGCTTTTAACATTTTCATATTATCCTTTACATACTAATCTCCTTTCCTATTCTTTGTCACAGATTTCTTTATCCTTTCTTGTCTCGACTTGTGAGAGAACCATTTCCCTAGTTTATTTGCAAATTCAAAATTCTTTTGTTTAATATATTGTAATTAGGCATTCATTTCTTGAACTGTAAACAATGGGAACTGTTGTTGAATATCTTTATCAAACTTTTCCTTGAGTTTTTGCTCTAAATTTTGAATCTCTTGCACTAGTTCCCTCTTGTTTGTTTCTCTTTTTTTTTCAATATAGAGCCATATTTTATAAATCATCCTCTCATATAAGCTTTGCTTGCATCCAAAACTATTGTAACACCTTCCCTTATTTAAATTCAGTTTTAAAAAATCCTTCACTTCTTTTTTACATTGCTTCTTCAAAAGTAGATAATCATTAAATCTTCATTTAAACTGTACTTGCTCTGTTTTCAAAAACATCATGATGGGATTGGGATTTGAAAAAGTTTTTGGCAAGATGTCCATCCTCTTTATTAAATAGCCACATTCTTAAAAACCCAGAATGTATCTATTCTAGAAAAAGATTCATGACAATATGAAAAGGAAGTATAGTCTCTAGAGTTTGGGTACAAGTACAGTGTCTCCAACCATCTGTTAATCTGAAATGTTTTGTATATTTGAAAAAAGTTTTGGGTAGTCTCACTTGGTCTTCCTTAATTCCTTTACTAGAACATTTGTCTGAATTAGAATTCACCACTCCATTCCAATCTTCCATGCAAATCAGATTTTGTAAATCTAGTTCTCATGTGTTTCCTAATAAATTTTCATAAAACAATGATTTCTTATTATTTGGGGCATAGATACCCATTAAATGCATTGCCTTGCCATTCCAGTTGATTTCCACAAATAGGCATCTCTCTTGTTCATCTTGAAATATCAGTTTAGGTTGAATTTTTTTATTTATAAAGAAGGCTACACCATTTCTTTTATTCTTATTTGCAGACATGAATTCTAGGCCCAGGCTTCTGTCCTGCAAAAATCTACAATCTTTTTTTTTTTCCCTTATTTGAGTCTCTTGGAGACAAATAACTTATTTTGGGAGTGCCAATTTTTTTTCCCTTTTCCAAGGTAATTTTCAAAAAATCTTTATTAACACAGAATTTTTTAATAAAAGTTTTTATAAGGAAAGCCTAGGTACTCACTTTTTGCTTCACCAATGAAACAATAACAATAGTACACTGCTATAATGGTGGGGTGGAGAAGTCATTGCCTAGGCATACCTACTAGTGTCTTAATATTTGTTGGGGACACACAGTGAATTGAAACATTACACAAAAGGAAACAAGAAGTCTCTGTTGAGGAGGACTGATGTGTAACACCATGGGTACTGTGCTGTCTTTTTCAGACAGTGTTATTGCTGATGCAGAGGCATTTGGGAGATTTCTTAGACAGAAAGTGGAGGCTGTTCATGTAAACCAAGAAATATGGCAGAAAATATAAAGGAAGCAGTAGAAGAGGCATAAAACAGACTGATAAACTATTGCACAAATGTAAAAGTTCTTCTTGCCTTGCAGCATTTGGCCTTGGCTGATTTCTCTTCTGAACAGTTTCCAGCCTCATGAGGAAGATCTCTCCTGCCCTAATGGTAAGAATATTCCCTTATCAATTTGGAAGATGTGCTTCAATGAAAACTACAATTGTCAGGAGAGCATTGCTGTTGTGTTTTTATACTGGGTGGGTATTTTATACTGTCTTGCATTAAAATCTACTTATTTAACTTTTATTGTGGACATAATATTACTGAGGTTGCTGTCTGCACAAAGACATTTTTGTATGTGTTCCATTGATATAAGTTGTTTTCAATATGCATAATTCTCAGACAGAAATTAATAGGATTAAGAATTGCTTAACTTTGATTGGGTCCTCATTTAATAGTGGACTAGATTTGCACAGTTATTCATCTGTTTCTGTGATTGTCCATTAGCCACCCCTCTTCCAGAGGAATTTGAGCTTCAGGGATTCTTAGCTCTGAGACCTTCCTTCAGGTGAGTGATCTTTGGCATCAACAGCTTAAATATGTGTACAGTACCTTTTATATTGCAGTATATCTTTAAAAGTTCTGAAATCCAGGATCATGTTCATTTTTATGTTTTGATATTACCATTGACATTAAACGAAGGACAGCATTAAAGATGAGATTGTGAGGAAGGTCTGACCAAACTGATAATCTGCAGCGGGGGTTAACAGCTCATGGTTGTCTCACCCTCCTAGATGCCACCTGAGGGCAGCAAGAGATGATAAAGGGAACAGTGGTAGTAGCATGGGACCTGCTGGTAGACCACTTTGTAGAACAATTGTTGTTTGCTTCACCAGTCTCCATACTCTTCTTGAATAAAACTATAGTAGCACCCCCCGCATCTGCTGATCTGCTTATCTGCAGTTGGCAAGGGAGGGGGGAAGAGGGATCTCACCTTCTCTGTCCCTTTCCCTGGGAGGGCTCCTGTTGCTGCCGCAGTCATTGTGGGGGTGAATGAGAAAGGGGAAAAGGCGAGGTCGCCTTCTCCCTTCTCCCCCGCAATTGCCGTGGCAATGGGGCCAAATCTCACCCCCCTTTCCCTGTGGCCCCGCCGTGGCAGCAATCGCAGGAGGGAAGGGGGGTGAGTTCACTCCTCCGTCCCCTTTGCCCCCACCATGGCCCTGCCACGGCAGCAATTGCAAGGGGGAAGAGGGCATGCAATCACCTCCTCCCTTTCCCCTTCGCCCCCGCAATCACCGCCACAGTGACAGGAGTCCTCCCAGGGGAAGGGATGGGATGATCTCAACCCCCCTTCGCCCCTGCGATCACTGCCATGGTGAAGCAAATGGGGAAGGGAGGGGAGGAGCGAACTCACCCCCATTTCCCCAGGATGCCCCCCCCCGATGGTGTTGGCTGTTATCCGCGGAATTCACCATCCATGGGAGGCCCTAGAACCAATCCTCCGCAGATTCGGGGGTGCTACTGTATATTTACTCTCTTAGTAGTAAGGAAAGGTACCTAGCAGGTTCAGACATCTTTCTAAAATCTCTAAGGGGCTAAGAATTGTTGTTCTTCAGCAAAACAAGAACATGCATCCAGAGGTTGTAAGAAAGTTGGGGGTGGGGTCAGATGTACAACCAATAGCAAAGCATTGGGAAGTTGTATGAAATGAAAAATATTTGCTCAAAAATTGGGGAATCTAGCCTCTTTGGGGTGATTCTGAGAGATCTGATTATGTATGGTTGTAGATCTAAACTTAGGGATTTTTCAGGTAGTACCAGCATTCTTAGGGATAGATTTAGAGCAGTTCCTGGGATCATGGACGCACTGTCTTGTTCTGTGTTCTGTTGTGCAAGGCCAAGCAGATCCTTTGTTTGAATAAATGCAGGACCTCCCCAACTCCTTTAGGAGCCAGAGGCCCACTACTGTTTGTCCTTGTGTAGAACCCAGGGGCAGGATATTCTCTGGCCAAGCTGTTCCACTGCAGCGCTAAGCTTAATTACCTGGGATCTTGTCATCTGAAGGGAAATGGGATGGGAGGTTCTTTGCAGTGCTATTGTTTTTGTCTGTATCATCCTCTGTTGTAGTTTGTATGTCTCTAATCTCCTTTGTGTTCATGACTGTATAAAGACAGATTCGGCAAGTCCCTACCAGAACGGCTTTATAGTCTGAAAGCAGGAACAAGGTTTTGTATATAGGACAAGATTTTGTTCCCTGTTGTGAAACACACATACATTGTATGGACGTTTATCTGTGTAACATAACAGTAAAATTGCCTTAAAATAGATTTTGAACTTTTTAAGATTTTGTGTATATAATTATATACTAAAAGCAGGGCTTACATGCCTGGTTTACAGCCTGATCTCTGTTTATCTCTCTATCTCTGTTTATTTCAACATATAGGAACTTAGATTTCTCAAAAGGCCATCAGGGGATTACTGGAGACAAAGAAGGGCAGCAACGACGAATACGGCAACAGCGCCTGATCTTCACAGGCAAATGGATTGCTGACAACCAGCCCAGGTATCTGTACAACTGCTGGTATCATCCTTTACCACTCTTTGTATGATATTGCTCTTTGCCACTTAGTGGCTGCTGCCTGATCATAACGACAGGTGTTGGATGTGGTTAAAGCTAAAGTGTGAGGATATGCAGTTGAACACTCTATATAACACTGTACAAGTCACTAGGTTGGAAGATGGTAGTCATGTTAGGCAATTACTAAAATGTATATAATGTTAAAGTAATTTAATTTTTAAAAGGTGTAGACAGCTTGTTTAGCATTTAAGGCAGTATTGAAAATCTCCCTTGATTTAGTAGGGCTACAAGTTAAGTTGGCTCCTTTAATTCGGTATCAACTTAATTTGCACGTTTTTATGTATGTGGCGGAAACAGACCTAAACAAACAAGAGCTGCTTTCTGCTAAGTGTGCCTACTGATCTTTCTTGCTCAGTAAAGATTGCCTCCACCCTTGGTCCCCTCTAGCTTGGTCTCATTTTACTTTCAAATCCACAGAAACTACCATTTGAAAACTGCACATTTGCTTTCCTTGCATCTTGCCCCCACTTCATTTTTCCTTTTGTGTCATATTATTTTTTATGAGCATGAGTTTTAGGGCAAGGACTTTTTGTTTTCATTGATCTGTCATTTGCTTTGAGAGCCTTTCCAGCTGAAGAGCATGATATAAGTGCTTTAAATAATAAATAAATGTTCTTGTGTGGTTTTGGTTGATCCTGAGAATTTGATCAGTAATATGAGATCATTTCCTTTTGTCTTTCTCATAAAGGCTGATCCAGTGTGAAAATGAGGTTGGGAAGCTCCTGTTTTTGACAGAGATCCCAGAAATGCTGCTTGATGAATATAGTGAAGCCAAACAGAGTCATGTTTTGCAAGAAGCATCAGAGCCACAGTTTGTAGATGGAAGCCCAGGACTTAAATCAGTGCTGTCTACAGGTCGAAACCTGAGCAATAGTTGTGACTCTGGAGATAAGCCAATGGTGACATTCAAAGAGAACATTAAACCACGAGAGGTAAACAGAGAGCAAAGCCGAAGCTATCTAAATAAGGAAGTTGGTAGGGAAAGAAGGGACTATAGCAAAGGAATAACAGCTAATAAAAATGATGGGAAGAAGGACAACAACAACAAGAGAAAGAATGAAATCAAGAAATGTGGCATGGAAAAGATGCAGGAAGCAGGGAAGCAAAATGTAGCAGTACAGGTAAGGCTTTGTAATCAGTTATCTTTGTAGAATTCTTCATTTAGTGAATTGAATTAGCTGCAGTCCTGCAGGGCTCCAGAACTTATTTAGTCTTCAGCGGTCCTTCTGTTATCCAGAAATATTTGCCTGCAGTTCTGTTAATAGCTTGGGATCTAGACCTAATGTTTCTGCATATTCACTGGCTTCTTTATAGTGGTATTAAGTAATTGTTGACCTGTGTTGGGGAGGGGTGGGAGACCAAAGTGCAGCTTTCTTAATTCTCCTTGACTTCTCAGCAGCTTTTGATAGCTATTGACCACAATATCTCCTAACGTGCCTCCATAGGTTGGGCGTTCCAGGCACTGTATTACAATGCATCTCCCGAGGATTGCTGTGGAATTCTTCTGCTCAACACTTTGGGAATGGACTGGTGGTGTTTTGTACGATCCATCTTGTCTCCTGTTCTTTTCAACTTCTATGTGAAACCATTAAGAAATGTCATCAGAGGATTTAGAGTGAGATGCCATCAGTATGATGACAATCCTCAACTATAATTCTCTCTTCTGTCAGAATCGAGAGAGGCACTTTAGGCATTGCAGCATTGTCTGGAGGCAGTATAGGCTTGGATGTACATCAGTAGATTGAAGCTGAATCTAGACAAAATGGGCAGATACTGTATGTTTTGAGACCTCAAGTCCAGGAGGGAATAAAATGGCCTGTTACAGTAGGGTTGCCTTGGTGGCTAGGGATACCTGTTTCCAGCTTGTGTCTGGTTCACTAGCTGTTGCTGTTCCTGGGCAGAGATAGCCTCACAACAGTGGTTCATTTTCTAGTAACCTCTGGATTAGGCAATTGTATTGAGTGCTGCTTGGGGCTTGATTTATTTTAAACAATAAGGGGGTTTAATGGTTAGTGGTAAGATACTGTGAATTCTTGACCTGGAAACTCAGTGGAACAGATACATGCCAGATTGTGCTGTGAGGCTTGCCCTTTCAGTGTAGTGGAGAGGACAGGATATAGAAATTTGCCTAGATCCTTCCCTCCCCTGCGAAAAACCTGGCTGTTGCAACTTGTTCAAAGGAAGATGAAAGTGGACACATGGAAGTTAAGCAGGTTTCATAGAATCATAGAATTGCAGAGTTGGAAGAGACCACGAGGGCCATCCAGTCCAACCCCCCTGCCACGCAGGAAATCTTGATCAAAGCATCCCCGACAGATGGCCATCCAGCCTCTGTTTAAAGACCTTCAAGGAAGGAGACCCCACCACGCTCCGAGGGAGTGTGTTCCACTGCCGAACATCTCTTACTGTCAAAAAGTTCCTCCTCATGTTGAGGTGGAATCTCTGTTCCTGGAGCTTGCACCCATTGCTCTGTGTTCCAGTCTCTGGAGCAGCAGAAAACAAGCCTGCTCCATCCTCAGCGTGACATCCCTTCAAATACTTAAACAGGGCTGTCATATTGCCTCTTAACCATCTTTTTTCCAGGCTAAACATACCCAGCTCCCTAAGTCTCTCCTCATAAGGCATCGTTTCCAGACCTTTCACCATTTTAGTTGCCCTTCTCTGGACACGCTCCAATTTGTCAATATCCTTTTTTAATTGTGGTGCCCAGAACTGGACACAGTATTCTAAGTGAGGTCTGACCAAGGCAGAACAGAGTGGCACTATTACTTCCCTTGATCTAGACACTATACAGTTGCCCCTCCACATTCGCAAACTCAGCATTCGCGGTTTCAATTATTTGCGGTTTTGGGAGGGCCCCCCCGGAGCCCCCCAAAACCGCGAAAAGGGGCCTCCGGAGGCCCCTTGAAAGCCCTGGGAAGGAGCGGGGAGGGCCGGGGAGGCGTTCACGGGGCCTTTGGAGACCCTCCAGAGGCTCCGTGAAGGCCTAGGGAGGGTGGGGGAGGCCGCGGAGGCCTTCACGGAGCCTTCAAAGGCTCCGTGAAGGCCCCGGGGAGGGAGGGGGGAGGGTTGCAGAGGCCTTCACGGAGCCTTGGAAGGCTCCGTGAAGGCCAGGGGAGGGTGGGGGGAGGGCAATCAATATTCGCGGTTTTTTGACATTCGCGGGGGTCCGTGGAACCTAACCCCCGCGAATGTCAAGGGACAACTGTACTTCTATTGATACAGCCCAAAATCGCATTGGCCTTTTTAGCTGCCGCATCACACTGTTGGCTCAAGTTCAACTTGTGGTCTACTAGGACTCCTAGATCCCTTTCGCACGTAGTCTCATTCAGCCAGGTCTCTCCCATCCTATATTTATGCATTTCATTTTTCCGCCCTAAATGCAGTACTTTACATTTCTCCGTATTGAATTTAATTTTGTTAGCTTTGGCCCAGCTCTCCAGTCTATCCAGGTCATTCTGAATTTTGATCCTGTCCTCTAGGGTATTAGCTACTCCTCCTAATTTGGTGTCATCTGCAAATTTGATAAGTATGCCCCTAATTCCCGCATCCAAGTCATTGATAAAGATGTTGAATAGCACTGGGCCCAGGACAGAACCCTGTGGCACCCCACTGGTCACATCTTTCCAAGACAAAGAGGAGCCACTGCTGAGCACCCTTTGGGTTCTACCGGTCAACCAATTACAAATCCATTGAACAGTTAACTTGTCTAGCCCACATTTTACAAGCTTGTTTGCAAGAATGTCATGGGGAACCTTGTCAAAGGCCTTACTGAAATCAAGGTATGCGATGTCCACAGCATTCCCTTCATCTACCAAGCTGGTAACTTTATCAAAAAAAGAGATCAGATTAGTCTGGCATGACTTGTTTCTCTGAAACCCATGTTGACTTTTTGTGATTATGGCATTGCCTTCTAAATGTTCACAGACTCTCTGTTTAATGATCTGCTCTAGAATCTTCCCTGGTATTGATGTCAGACTAACTGGACGATAATTGTTGGGATCCTCTTTTTTCCCCTTTTTGAAAATGGGAACAACATTTGCCCTCCTCCAGTCTGCTGGGACTTCTCCTGTTCTCCAGGAGTTCTCAAATATTATTGCCAATGGCTCTGAGATTATATTTGCCAGCTCTTTTAATACTCTTGGATGTAGTTCATCTGGTCCTGGAGATTTAAATTCATTTAGATTAAGAAGGTATTCCTGTACTACCTCTTTACTTATTTTGAGCTGGATTTCCCCTATTGTGTCCTCTGTTCCATTATTCTCAGGTTGGTCCTCCTTTTCCTTTTCTGAAAACACTGAGGCAAAGAAGGTGTTGAGTAATTCTGCCTTTTCTCTGTCCCCTGTTAGCATTTTGCCATCTTCTCCCCATAGTGGCCCTATCATTTCCTTCTTCCTCCTTTTGCTGCGGACATACCCAAAAAAACCCTTTTTATTGTTCTTAAGTGCATTTGGAAGACTTCACAAAAGAGTCTGGAGCAACAAACACCTGAGGCAAAGCACAAAAATCAGTGTGTATAGAGCCATCGTACTGTCTATCCTCCTCTATGGATCTGAAACATGGGTTACCTATCGCCACCACCTACGACTCCTCGAGCGCTTTCATCAGCGCTGTCTACGCACAATCCTAAATATACACTGGACTGACTATGTGACGAATGTTGCTGTCCTTGAACAAGCAGGGATCACCAGCATTGAGGCCATGATATTGAGAACACAGCTGCGCTGGGCAGGGCACGTTTCTAGGATGGAGGACCATCGCCTCCCAAAAATACTACTCTACGGTGAACTCGCCACGGGTCAGCGTAAGAGGGGCGCTCCAAAAAAGCGATACAAAGACTCCCTGAAACAACATCTCAGGCTTGGCCAAATTGATCACCAACAGTGGTCCGCCCTGGCCTCACATCGGGAGGCATGGAGACGCAATATCCACAATGCTGCAGCCTTATTTGAGAACTCACGACGAACAAGTCTTGAAGAGAAACGACAACGCAGAAAGAATCACAACCCAAAAACATCACCCAAGGAGACCTTCTGCTGCGCTTTTTGCAACCGGACTTGTTTATCTCGGATTGGCCTTTTTAGTCATCAGCGCGCTTGCAGAAGGCGCGGGATGAGTCCTTCCTGAATCTTCGTTTGCGAAGAAAAGCCAGAGAGAGAGAACCTCCCTAGCAAGCCTGAGCTCATTCTGCGCTTTAGCTTTCCTGACTTTACTCCTACACGTGTTCGCTATCTGTTTGAATTCTTCTTTGGTGATTTCCCCCCTTTTCCTTTTCCTATACATGTTCTGTTTAAAACTTAGCTCCATTGAAAGTTCTTTAGTCATCCATCCTGGTTTCTTGAGACACGTCCCATTTTTTTTCCTCAGTGGTACTGTTTGAAATTGTGCCTTCAGTATCTCCCTTTTGAGAAAGTCCCATCCGTCTTGAGGTCTCTTCTCTTTTAGTATTCCTGACGATGGGATCACCCCCAGTATTTCCCTGAGTTTATTGAAATCAGCTCTCCTAAAGTCAAGAATGTGTGTCTGACTATGCCTGGCTTCTCCTTTCCATTGTATAACAAACTCCAGGAGAGCATGATCACTCTCACCTAAGGATCCCACCACTTGCACCCCATTAACCAGGTCATCTCTGTTGGTTAGGATCAGATCTAAAATAGCTGACCCCCTTGTTGCCTCTTCTACCTTTTGGACCATGAAATTGTCTTCCAGGCATGTAAGGAATTTGCTAGACCTTGAAGTTTTGGCTGAGTTAGATTGCCAGCAAATATCAGGATAGTTGAAGTCACCCATCACTACTACATCTCTCCTTTCTGCATGTGTGTTCATCTGTTCTAGAAAGGCATCATCCAGTTCCTCCGTCTGATTTGGGGTCTGTAGTAGAGTCCCACAATAACATCCCTGTTGTTTCCTTCCCCTTTAATTTTTATCCAGATGCTCTTCACCTGGCTTCCAGTATTGATGTCATGGATCACTTCACTGGTGTAAATATCCCTGACATATAATGCTATTCCTCCTCCTTTCCTGTTTGGCCTGTTTCTCCTATAAAGGTTATACCCCTCTATTCCTACATTCCAGTCATGAGACTCGTCCCACCAGGTTTCAGTAATGCCTATTATATCATATTTGTTTTGTAGTGCGAGGAGTTCAAGTTCATCTTGCTTATTTCCCATGCTCTGTGCATTAGTGTAGAGACATCTAAGACCATGTGTTCCCTTTACTTGCTCCCTGTGCATTTTTTTTTTGCCTCCCACTGTTGGGTCCTTGCGCTGATTGCCTTGTTCCCTCTATGACAGTTTGACTATTTTCTCCAGCCCTTTTGCCTTCCAGAATGCTGTCTCCCTCCCCCATTTGACTCAGTTTAAAGCCTTCCTGATCAAATTCTTGAGACTGTTGGCAAAAATGTTTCTTCCAACTGTTGTAAGATGCACCCCATCTCTTGCCAGAAGTCCCCCCTCATGGAAGCACAGTCCATGATCCAAGAATCCAAATTGTTCTCGGCGACACCATCAACGGAGCCAGTTGTTTACGTCGGCTATTTTCCTTTCCCTTCTTGGACCATGCCCTTCAACTGGCAGAAGAGACGAGATGACAACCTGTGTGTCCATTTCTTTCAGCTTCCACCCCAGGGCGTCATAATCTCTTCTGATCTTGGGAAAGCTGTGCCTTGCAGTATCATTGGTTCCCACATGGACCAAAAGGAAGGGGTAATGATCCATAGGCTTGACAAGTCTTGTCAGCCTCTCGGTCACATCACAGATCTTTGCCCCAGGGAGACAACACACCTCCCGAGTCATCTTGTCAGGCCCACATACCACTGCTTCTGTACCCCGCAGCAAGGAGTCCCCCACCACCACCACACGCCTCCGCCGAGGCTTCACAGCTGCTGTTCCTTGCGGTGATCCTCTCAAGGTCCCCTGCTCTACCCCTGAAGTCTGTCCATGCTGTTCTTCCTCGTTGTCCTTGATAAGGGAAAGGGCTTCGAATCGATTCTGTAGCTGCAAGCTGCTCGAAGAATCCCTGGATTTTCTTGTTCTGTGTGTGACATTCCTCCAGCTGTCTACTTCCTGTGTCTGTGAAGTGACCCTCTCCTCCACAGCCACTTCCTCTGTGCGGTCCCCATCCAACACTGTTCGTTCTGTTCTGTCCAGGAAAACCTCTTGCTCGCGAATCTGTTGAAGTGTAGCTACCCGTGTCTCCAGCTGCTGTACTTTCTCCTCCAAGGTTTGTGAATAGGCACATGACAGCTCATATGAGAAAGTAATTAATTCCCTACAGGCAGGGTGGTGAACTCAAGCACTGATGGTTCTTGCCAGAGATGTGCCCCAAGTGTCTTGCCGGAAAGCCGGCCACAAGCTTTTGTGAATTGACTTGCAGGGCTGGAATCCAGAGCTCATAATGAATGCTTAGTTACTTCATGAAGTGGAGTGTAAACAGATTACAATGTCTGTAATCTGTAATGTGTTATTAAAAATCTACAATGTGTTATTACAAACAACATCGTGGTCCTTTACTGCATAACATCTCTTTTTTATAGATACTTTGTATTGCAAGAGATTGGGAAACTCGTTTTAATGGGAAAAAGTAGATATCAGTAGGGATAACGTCTTGCATTCTTGGAACTGTTTATTAGATGAAGGATGAATGTGTCAAAAATGGACTAGTATACAGTCCAAGATTGACAGAGACGTTCACTGTACTAGTCTCATATTTTAGGATGTGCTCTAACTGCATTGCATTTTCTGAAATTAAGTACACGTATACTCAGTTAACAAAATACAGTAGGTGTGTTTCTGGGCATTACTTCTTTAACAGATAATTTTATACCAGAGGCAGAAATATTGTGGAAAGAATAGGGATAGGTTCATGCACCATACCAAAAAAAAAAAAGAAAAGAAAAGCAGCTCAATAGATTTCAGTAAATGTTTTATTCGAACCTAACAATATGTATATGTAAAATGAAACAACCGGGTCAGGTAAGCATTCCATAAGTAGACAAAAGCATTTTGAACTTTTTAGAGACCACTTAAAAGGTCCTTCCAAAATGCATCCAAGGATGACTTTTTCACCAGCCTCCACTTTTCTTGTGATTACCACTTTGGTGGTCAAACTTATAAATCTTCACTTTGTTAACAGTCAGGTAGGACCTGGTGAGACAAACTTATCTGCTTTCCTCCTTTCTCTCTGTTTTACTGTTCATGCAGGCTCAGTAAGGGATTCTGGGGGCATCTGCTGTTTATCTTGCTTGTTGTAGGCAGGCACATATAGCTACAGTAAGATTGGCTGCAGTAGAATCCCATTCTTTCCCAGCTCAAGATTTATTGCATTGTTTACTGCAGACTTGCTGCTATAAACCGACAGTGAAAGTATGTGTTTCTCCAGCCTTTCTTCACCATTGCCCCAATGGCAGTGCTGCTTTAAAAAATCCAACTAGACAGAGGATGAAGAGGAAAAGAGGGTTAAGCAGGCATAAAAAGCCTTTGTCAAAAAGGCCTTTCTTTGTCAGGGTTTACTAACTGAGGTGTGCCTGTATGTTAGTATTTTTCTGGGATACATGATTGACTTCAACATTATTTTATGGCAAATAGATAGTAGTTTAAATAGTAGCTGATGAAAGGCCCTCCATCCATCCCAGCTGCTGCTGCTGTGGCCTCAGAAGGAGAGAAGAGGCAGGTACAGGTCCATTGTGCCTAGGTCCAGCAGCTGAGGAATGGTTCTTCCTCCATCCTAACTTCCACTGCTGTGGCCTTGGAGGGAGCGAAGAACATGCAGGCACAGCTCCATCGTGCCTAGGTCCAGCAACTGATGAACGTTTAGGTCTGGGGAGATAGAATCTTTTGCATACCCCATGGCTAGAATAACAGGTTGTGAGAAGCCCAAGGATTGCACTTTTTCGTTAACCAATTTTTTCCATCTTGACTGAAATGTATCACTAAGAGTCAAGGGCGCTAGACCTTTGGGAGTAAATAGCATCTTTCACCAAACGTCTAACTTATATATCCATATTTGTGCTTCAATAGAAATTGAGCCTGTTTTTAGCCTGAGTAAGACATTTGACACACAGTTTGGGAGGCTGAGAACAGTTCTCAAAAATTTTGTTTGAACAGTTTCCATGGCTGCAATATTTTTGAACGTACATATTTGCACACCATATAACATTTGGGGGAGCATCTTTGCTTTAAACACCTGTACAGCTGAGGGAATGTATTGTCCTCCTTTGCTGTAGAAAAAAGAGATTGGTGACTTATAACTTCGTTGTATGTTTGCAGTTGCATAAGAGATTTGGGCTCTCCAAGAACCTGTACAATGAAAAATTACTCCCAGATATTTATAAGGTTTGACCTGTTCAAGTTGATGGCCATTCACTTGCCATCGGTGTTTACATTTTTTTTTTTTTGGTAAAGAGAAGAACGTTAGATTTTTCATAGTTAATTATTAATTGTTCTGTATTACAATATGTTCCCAGTGTTCTTAAGAGACGCCTCAGTCTACACAGGTTAAAGACAGGAGAATAGCATCATCAGCATAGAGAAGTGTAGATATAGGTCTCCCTGACAGTTTAGGTGGATGGAAGTTTTCTCCAGTCAATGCTCTAACTAATGAATCAATGTAGATATTAAATAAAGTAGGAGCCAATACACAACCCTGTTTTACCCCTTTATATGTAGGTATTACATCTGTCAAATGCCCTTCTTGATCACATCTTACTCTCAAAGAGGTTTGGTCATATAGGCTTCGTATGAGGGTCAGCAGACGTCTATCAATGTTAGTGGCCTCCATTTTTTGCCATAATCTGTCTCTTGGATTGTATCAAAAGCAGATTTAAAATCTATAAAAGCTGCATAAAGTGTCCCCCTGCACAGGGGATGAATATTCATCTAATAGGTGTTGCAATATTATAAGACCGTGGTCCACAGATGAATGCCCTTGCCTGAATCCTGCTTGTTCTTCCCTCAGAAGGTTATCTTCTTCTATCCAACACAGTAATTTCTCTAGAAGGTGGCTCGCATACAGTTTACTGATTATACTTAATAGAGTTATGGTCTGTAATTGGCCAGATCAGATCTTCGCCCTTTTTAAAAAATTGGCACTATAATTGCTAGGCCCCAGTCAGATGGAATGGAAGCTGTCTGGTTTATGTGTGTGAATAGGGCGGCTAGAACTGGTGACCATCATTCAACATTTGATTTTAGTAATTCTGGTGGTATAAGAACATATCTGGGGGCTTTGCCAGGTTTTAGGCATGCAATGAGACTTGCTATTTCGGATGTTGAAACAGGGAGCCAAGTAAGAAGATTATCAAGGTTCTGGGTATTTAATGTATCTCCTGTTTTTCTTCCAGCATACATTGTACAGTACTAAAGTATGCTTCCCAAGTTTTTACTGGGATGTGGGAGTCTAGTTGGTAGATATTATTTTGCCAGCCCCTGGATACAAGTTTCCAAAATGTGGCATAGTCATGTGTGTTTGAAGCATCAATTGACCTTTGCCAAATAGTTTTCACCGCCTGGTTCTTTTTTTGCTTAATTAGTTTTTTATATTTCTTTTTTAGCACAAGCCAATCTTTTGGTAAAGATGTCATATCAGAATTTCTGTATTGCTTATATTTTTCCATTAATGTTCTTTTTAGGGTTCTACATTCTTTATCAAACCAAAAGTTGGTCCTTGAGTGTTGGAGATTGTGTGTATTAGTTTTGTTTACAGACAAACAGCCTTGAATATGTGATATTAACTTCAGATAAGAGCTTAGGATCTTTTCTGGTGGACTTTCTGAGAGAAGAGATTCTCTTAATTTGCGTGAGCAAATTTGAAACTTGCTTACAGCTTCATCTAGTTTAATGGTTAATTTTACACAAGAAAAGTTAGGAGCCATTTTTAGATCTACTCCTGGTACTAAATCGGCATGTATACTTTGTGCCCTCAAATTTAAAGAAACAGAGGAAAGTGGTCACTTTCAGTTCGGACTATCACCTTGAGTTTTAAGATGTTGCTTTCGGAAAAGCTAAGCTAGTTTTTGGTCACCTGGGATTTTCTTCCTTTTTACATAATTTTTAAAGGAGCAGGTCATTTAGTTTCTCCCATTTTTCAAGGTGTGAGGAGCAGCTCAGCTCAAAGAGAACTGTGATATAGGTAAGCATTTGATGCAAGTCAGAAGAAATCATAGTAATTTTTTAAAAAATGAGTAGTCCAGTTATACCTATATCCTCAACAAAGGAATAGTCTTAGCAAGGTACACAGGTTCATGTAAAGTGAATACTCATCTTAAATCAAAGCATTTCTTTTTTACCAGAGCATTTTCTTTAATCTCTAACTAAGAACTCTGGTGATTCTGCCTTAATCTCCAAATTCTTCTGTTCACCCACTTTATTCTGCTATTTGTTGGCTAAGTGGCTTATAAAAAATGTAACTCTCTCCTTTAAAATACTTGTAGTATTTGAAGCAGTTGATAAATGGAGCTTGGATTAATACAGGACAATAAGACACTAACGTTAAGACCCGGATCATATATGAGTCTGTAGAGACTACTACCTTATCCATATGTCTTGTTTAGGACATATATGGACATTACATCCAATGTACAGGCATCTGGCATGACTAGAGGCAACATCAGCATGCTTGGCAGGTGAATGTAGTTCTGACACAAAAAATACCCTCTGAAAATAGCATGGTGTAGTGGTTTGAGCACTGGACTGTAACTCTGGAGACCGGGGGTCAGATCCCTGCTCAGCCATAGAAACCCACTGGGTGACGTTGGGCAAGCCACACTAGCTCATCCTCAGAGGAAGGCAAAGGCGAAAGCCCTCCGAACAAAAATCCTGTGATAGGTTCACCTTTTGGTTCATTGAAGTCAGAAATGACTTGAAGGCACACAACAACATCAACAACAAGGGGGTTGCAGTGCATGCAACCAGATCTGCTGCCATCACTACAGTGTTTTCAACCAACACTGCCTTGAAGGAAATTTGCAGAGTGTCTACTTGGGCAAATCTTTCCACTTTCACCAAAAATGATAAGTTGGTGGTCACACATTTTGTGGGATCAAAATTTGTTAGTGTGATGAAGTAATTTTGTACTGTGTACATACTGTGTACATCCATGTCAAATGGCAGTGGTATTAAAATGATAGGCCTCAGATGTGAATGTTAGAACAACCCAAGCATGGTGTGAGAAAAGGTTGTACCTAGCTGAATTTTGAATTTTACTCATATTGGAAAGGGAGAGTTAAAATGTGCCTCTATGAGAGGAACAGAAGGAAGGCCTTTTTTTCAGAATTGCTCTGGCTCTCCTTTGGGCTGCATCTCTTTACTCAGGGGAAGGTTCCATTGAACCCAATGTCATCTACTTCTGAGTGGGCAAACATGGAGTTACAGTATTAGTTGGACTTAAAAGAAAGTAACTTTGTGTCAGAGATGGGAAGCCTTCTGCATATATTCAGAAACAATTGTTCCTCAAATTCAGTTTTCAGAACAGAAGACAGTTCCTTTTAATTTTTCTTATTTTTTAAACTTTACAAAGCACTTTTCTTACATCAGCTGAGTCATTGTCAAAGCAGCCTTAGCCACAAGACAGCTCAGTATGAATCTTGCCATTGTGCAGACAAGATGCAGACATGAATGCAGTTGGATGCCTTAAACAAGACCTCAAACTTCATAGAATCCCCCTTTCTTCATCTCATGCAGCTGTTAAAGGCATGGAAGCTCTGTGAGGAGAAGGTGTCAAAGAAAACAGATCATAGGTGTGCACCAAATACCACACCTCTTGTTCCATATAAAAGATCTGAGAAAGCCCAGCCCTCTTTTTCTTATCTATGAACAGCTTTCAAAGGAGTATTTTTGAAGGGGAAATCAGTGGTATGTGTGTGTCTGTGTGCTGCTCAATCCATTTATGGCCTACCACCTGATTTGCATAATATGTAAATAATTTGGTATACGTTGTAAATGTGTTTGTTTGGATTTGGGGAAGTAGAATATGGCCACCCAGAGAAAAACTGCTAATGCCTGGTAAGGGTGGAAGGGAGAAATGAGAACTGAACCAGCACCAGGGGTGAGGGTGAGCATGACCAGTGTGAGAGAAAAAGAGTTGGATGGTGGGAGAACAGAAAAAAACTAACAGATATAGAAGAGGCAGAAGGGCCAGGATTTCTAACCCAGGCAAAGCTGTACAGCTGAATGAATCATGTAGTGGAGAAAGAGGCAGAGAGAGACCAACAAATAAAGAAAGTGGAGGTGGAGAAATAACCCTGAGATGGGAAATGGACTGAGGCTTTGAACCCAGGTGAAGAGAGCACCATTCTCTGCTATAGCTCCCAAACCATGAAGCTTGGACAGCTGAAGATTATATGCCTGCTAAAGGGATAATGGGAGTATGTAACTCACAGTTATTTTTAAACTCAATTAATCAATTGTTCTCAGTATAAATGCATCTGTAGCCTCTGGTATGGGGTGGAAATCATGTGCCCCTCCTGTGTTGTGGGACTGAAAATCACAACAGCCCTAGCCAGCATAACCAGTGATGAGGAATGTTGGATGTTACAGTCCAACAGTATCTAGAAATCTCTATGATTCCCATCCCTGTTTAATACTAAATTGAGTTACTGGCTGACAGATATTAGGCCCTTTAGAAGTAATATGGGAGCCAACACCTCCTTGGGTTCCAGGCCAGAAGAAAGGCAAGATAATAAATAAATAAGGCTCCTCAGCAGTACACTGATTAAAAATAGGGTTTTCCTTAGGAGCAAAAGTCTTGAGATTTAAGCTGAAGGCAGTTGGTTCTTTGTTGGTGCTCTGGAGGGGCAAGCTATTACAGTTTGGGCCTTTTTATTGCTGGTGCAGCCCAGCTATCTGTTGAACCATGATGGCTCCAAGGGTGTGTGTGTGTAGCCTGTATATGTATTAGGGGAATGAAGAATCTTCTTAGTGGGGTAAAAGCAAGTCTTCCTCTCCCCCAAATGATACAATTTGAGTATCTGATGAGAAGAAAAGGGAGAGAATGTAGTCTGAGATGAAGAGAGACTCATGAAGAGTTGAATGGAGCAATCTAGGTACCTTTCCCAGAATTGCTGAGGGTGACCCGCTCTGTTACCCTGCCACTGCTCTACCAGTTGACCACCTGGCTCTGGCCCAGTGGTAGCAATGGCATCCAGCTGCCACCACCAGTTGACTGCTTGGATCCCATCGCAGCCTGTGACTGATGAGTGGCTGAGGGAGTGAGAAGAGGAAGGAGCCCTTGTATGGCAGTGATGCAGAGTAAGTGGATTGTGATGTGGAGGGGGAATTTGCATGTGGGTGATAATTGGTTGGGTGTTGGTTGGGTGTGTTTCCTGAGCAGCCAGTCAGCACACTGAGAAAGGCAACATACCCAAGAGAATTATATATGTATAGATGCTGTCTCATTCTAGAGCAGTGGTTCTCAACCTTTTAAGTAGTTTGATTAAAATCTGTGATATGTAGTACCATCTTGAACCACTGAGTGCCAGACCTTCCCCATCTAGGAGAAAGCTGCAGGCAGGCTTGGGAGATTAATCTTTTCAGAGGCTATTTTTCCATGTGGTTATTTTTTCTCTCCAGGGTCCCTGAACTTTTCAAGCAGTTTTTTTAAATTTTAAAAAAAATGGGCTGCTGCCTGCTGAGTGAGGGAAGGAAAGGGAGCAGACAGAGAGCCTGAATCAGGAACTGATGTACAAGAAGAGAGAAACCAACTAAAAGAATCTGGAATGGGGAGCAAAAACCACTAACCTTTTCCCTAGATCATGAATGAGAAAGCTTTGTCCTGCACCCCCACCTCATCATCCCTTACTCTTAGCCATGTTCGGTGAAGTTTGAGTGGATATTAAAACATCTGGGGGCCAGAGGTTCTCCACCTGTGTTATATGTTGTTGCAGGCAAGCTTGGCATATTCATTTTTCCCAGAGGTCCTGTAAGACAGCAAAATTATGTTGCTATCCTGTTCAGGCTCCCAAATGCTTCAAATAGGGATCTTTCTTGTTATGTCATATTCTGCCACTTTGAAATTGGGCTGCTTCTGGATTACCCGTACACGTTCTCTGGTTGGACTCTTATGCTGACTTTTCACCCTTTCATTGACTGCTGTGGCCTAAATTGCTGTTCTTTCTCTAATCCTCCTGGTTTAGATATTGCACCTGGAGCTTGCCCACCCTGAAATAAGACATAGGATGGGGGAAGAATGAGCAGAAAGAGACGCTGAACAAAACACAGGGGTAGGCAGACAGAGAGTGAGGGGGGGAGGGAGATCAGTAAGAAGAAAATTAGCTGGGGAGGAGTGGAGAAAGAGAAATCAAAGGGGAAAGTGTTGGTATGGAAAACTAAGGGATAAGGGATTTCTAACCCTTGGGAGTCTGGTTATTTTTGCAATTTATAATGAAGTGTGTGTGGGCCTCTCTGTTTCTTCCATAGCTCCTAGACTGTGAAGCTGAGGTACCTGAAACTTGGCATGGATACCAAGGGGACCAAAGGAATGTGCATCTCAGGGTTATTTGTTCTTAAAGTAGAAGTGGGAATCATGCAACCCTTCAGATGTGCAAGTCCCAGCAGCCCTGGCCAACATAGCCAGTAGTGAGGAATGCTAGACCATATGATTTCTACCCATGTTTTAAAAGCTTCTTTTAATCAATTTAAATATACCTCTACCCACAGCTCTAGTTCTCAGTCTTTGGTGCTTGACATGTTTTGGACTTCTGCTTGCAGATGCCCCCAAGCTCAGGAGATCAGGACGTGAAAGTCCAAAACATCTGCAAGGCGAAAGGCTGAGAATCACTGGTTTGTAGTACTGCTCAGTCAGTAGATGACTGACTTCCCTACTCATCACACAGCTGTTCTTCCAGCCAATGGTTCCTGTTAAAAAAAGAGATTCTGTAAGAATCTAGCTTGCAATAAAGGTTACCCACCAAGAGCTCCAGCAAGAATAACCTGGGCCGCAGAGCAGCAGAAATAGTGGGAAAGGCTGCATCCAGAAAATCTGAGACACCTTGTAAGACAGGAAACAAATGGAATAGTAATGGCTGGAGTAAAGAACTACTTGAGAGGGAAAGAATGAATTATACATTCTCTAGGACAATTGGATTATTGTTCTGTTACAGTACTTACAGTTGGCTTAATATGAGCTTCTTGGACCTGCTTGCCATACAAGAAGAACTTCCAGGGATATGGTTGTAATAGTAACAACTTCCCCAAATCATACGCTCCCCTTGGAGGAACATCTTATGAGAACGCACATCTGTGTATCCCTCAGTCCATGGTTTCATAGAATATGGCAACCTTGAAAGAAACAAGGAAAAACTTGATGCCTGGAAAAGGGTGGTGGTAACGGTGGTCTGTAGTCTGAATTTCCTTCCTTCCAGCCAAAACGTGTCTGTCCTAAGACACTTTCAGTAACAGTGCAGTCTAGTTAGTTTAGTATGAAGTAGCACTCATTGATTTCAGTAGCTGTTAACGCCCAGGCACATGTGTGTAGCATTGCTACTTAAAACACTTTAAAACCTGAAAGGTTTATATGTAACGATATATGAATTACCAACCAATTGGGACTGATGTAGGGCTTCCAAAGTGCCATAACTATCTTTTAAAGCTGCATTTGCCCCTGTTTTTCAGATGTGGGCAGAGATCCACACTTTTTGCTTGCTAGGGTAAGTGAGATGAAGGGAGCAAGGTTGTGCATACCCAAGCTGCCAGGATTGGAAGGAAGCTTGAAGTTTTTTGTTTTTTGTGGTTCCCCTCATACTTTGGAAGTGTAGAGCCAGTGCAAGTCCCAGTTGCCCTCCAACTTCCATGTGAAGATGACAGCTGAGGATTATCCAGATTCCAGGCATGATTCCCTACCCTAGTATAAGCTGAGAAGGAGAGCAGGTATTGTTCTTGACTCCTATTGTCTTTTAGAGGGCCAGCATCAGATCTTGTAATAACAAAATCACTAAGAAATAATGGGATGCACTTTTTGCACTGAATAAAAATGCAGCAAATATTCCTCATAGAAAATTTTCAGACAAAGTGTCAAGTGTATGGACCAAATGGAAAGAACCAGAAAATTAAGATAAAAATCTGTAGGATCATTTTCCCCAAAACAACAAATGTAGGGGAGGTGGTTAAGGTGGAAAGTTCAAAATGTGTACATAGATGATAAATGGTCATATAGTTTTTACAAAAGTAATACATTTACCCCCATTGCTTTCTACCATTTTCAGACAGTGTGTAAATTGTTCTGTTAATAGAAGTTTCCAAATTCTGCCATCAGTTGCTGAAGAGGTAGTTCTTGAGTAGTGTAAGAATGGGATACATCTTGCCATCAAACTCGGCATCTTAAGAAGTTGTGGGAAAGTAAGCTAAGGAATAAATTTAGTATTAATACTTTGAATGGCTTGCCTTCCTAGGTCAAATCCCAGACAGAGCTGAGGAAGACTCCAGTGTCTGAAGCCAGGAAAACACCAGTAACTCAGTCTCCAAATCAGGCGAGCAACTCCCAGTTCATTCCCATCCACCATCCAGGGGCTTTCCCTCCGCTTCCCAGCAGGCCAGGTAAAAACCATGTGCTGACTTACTATTAAAGTTGGCTATGGTAAAAACGACAAGCACTCCACCAGTGACTTCTACTTTTCTGTGAAGGGTTTAAATACAGAAGGGGACTTTTTAAAGGGAGGTTTTAGCTTTTTTGAAACTGGAACTTGAGTGCCTGGGATCCTTGTAAATGCTTAGTGCTACAATGTGTAATCCTTGTTAGGCACAGATTTTATATCTTTTCCAATGTCCGAATGATAGCTGAAGCACCCTTTCTTTCACAGGTGCAGGACAGGGAAGCCATCTCTTGTATAATTTCTCTCCATTTCTGTACCTGTGTTGGAAAATACAATTATATTGGCCACAAAATGTACACATTTCCAAGTATGGGGACTAATTTTTGGGGTTGGAAGAAATAACATGCTAACAAGATTATGTGTAAGAACTGCAAGGAGATTACAGAAGCAATCATCAAGGACCTGCTAGAATGTTATACTCCCAGAATTATCCCCAAGAGAGAAGTGGAGTAGAGCTGCGTGCTCGTACACATGTTTGTGTTCACATAAATTTCTCTTCCTGCAGGCAGAAAATAATTATTGAAATAAAGCCTGCATTAGAACATGAGATCTTCTTTGCTCTGCAGAATGAAACTCCTTAAAGCATGAGTTGGTAACTGAGGTCCTCCAGATGTTTTTGGCCTACAACACGCATTAGCCAAAGCCAGCATAGCCAGTTGTGAAGGATTAAGGGAGTTGGAATCTAAAAACATCTGGAGGGCCACTCTTGCCCACCCCTGCTTTAAACAGTAGGACTAGGAGAGGAAGCCAAAGCACTGACCAATCAGTGACCAGTGGTAACACTTGAGAAGAGGTGGGGGAAGTAGCATAGAAAAGGCCTTTTAAATATATCTTACTTTAAAATTTTCTGTTTTAACGTGGACTCTTTTATTTGTTTATTTTTAGGCTTCCCACCTCCTGCCTATGTTATCCCCCCTCCTGTAGCTTTCTCTATGAGCTCAGGATACACCTTCCCAGGTGGTGTTTCTGTCCCAGGAACCTTTCTTCAGCCTGCAGCTCATTCACCTGCAGGAAATCAGGTGCAAGCTGGGAAGCAATCCCACATTCCTTACAGCCAGCAGCGGCCCTCAGGACCTGGCCCAATGAACCAGGGACTTCAGCAGACACCATCCCCTTCTCAGCAGTCCCTTGCATCCTTACCAGCTCAGGCAACAGCACAGTCTGCAAGTCAGTTACAGGTCCAGGCTCTGGCACAGCAGCAGCAACAGCAACAACAACAACAACAACAACAGTCCCCTACAAAAGCTGTGCAGACTTTAGGGAAGAGTCCTCCACACCACTCGGGATTCCAGCAGGTGAGCTTCAGAGGCTATAACTTCAAATGGCAGTGCTGTAATAGGAGACCCAAAATCTGGACTAGGGTACCGTGCACACTAATCTGAGTTTTGATCTGGGAAGTATAGGTTCTGTCCTCAAATGTGGTTTACTTTGATTCTAGTATTGGCTTTTCTGCAGGCTGCACAGTGGAAAGTTACAAACAGAAACAGAGAAAAGGAGTTGGACAGGCAGGTTGGAAGAGGGCACCATTTGAATTTGTTTGCCAAAGTAGGAGCACAGTTACCAGGGAAAGACAGAGGAATATTGCTGGACCCTGTTATTAATCATACTTGTATCTCTTTTGTACCTAAAAGCACTTGAGACAATAGCAGTTTAAAATGATACTTCAATATAAGTCTTTGCTGAAGCTTCTTTTAGTCTACAATAGCCAGCCTGTTTTATATCAGGTTTCTTCTCCCTTTGTAATAATACCAACTTTTCTTAGAAGGTGGTAATAAAAATTATAGCTAATAATGCCTGTGAAGTAGTTGGAATACTTGAAAGCACTTTCAAGTGTTCCAACTGCTTCACAGGCATTATCTATTAGTTTAAAGCTTGTTTGAAGGCTATTTCCTACCCTTGTGTAGGTACTTTCTTCTTCTTCTTAAGAACTTTGAACTCAGAAAGAAATGGTACATTGGAAGATTCTGCTTAGTAGAACAGATTGTTTAGTGAAGTCGAAGGCTTTCACGGCCAGCATCCATAGGTTTTCCATTGTTTTTTTCCGGACTATGAGGCCGTGTTCTGGAAGAGTTTATTCCTGATGTTTCACCTGCATCTATGGCTGGCATCTTCAGAGAATGTATAGTATTGACCCAGATATGGGGATGGGGTGCATAGGATGGTATTTAGTGCACATATTCTTACATTAGGTGCTACACTGAGGATGTAGCATATACATTTTCATGTGAAGAAGAGTTTTAAAAAGTATTTTTCTGTTCTTTATTGCCCGAGGAATATATTTGTCAAGTCAGGGTGTTCTCCCATTTGGTCAACTCTAATGTTGAAGAGTAAATCATAGACTATTTTTGCAGGAAATAAAGATGCCATTTTTCACATGAGTCTCTTGGTGGCTGAAAACTCTAAAAAGCCACTTTCTCAGAGGCTCCCCAGTTTGGTATATTGAATGCCCTGCTGTTTCTGTTCTTAGTATTCCCAGACAGACTCCTCCAAGCAGCTCTGGAACCCTCCTCAGGTCCAAGGCCCATTGGGGAAGATCATGCCTGTGAAGCAGCCCTACTATCTTCAGGGCCAGGATCCCCTCAAACTGTTTGAACAGTCATTGCAGCAGCCTCCCCTGCTGCAACAGCAGCAGCCTCTAGAGAAGAAAATGAAGCCTTTCCCCATGGAGCCATATAACCAGAATCCCTCAGAAGTCAAGGTGCCAGAATTTTACTGGGACTCCTATGGCATGGCTGATAACCGCCTTGTGATGGCACAGCAGCAAGCAAACATGGACCGCAGAGGGAAACGTCAGCAAGGAGTCTTCCGTCCAGAGCAGGATCCAGTATCTAGGATGGGTTTTGAGGTAAATGGTTTACCTAACTTGTGAGATTCAAAGTATGGATAGACTACTGTCCCCTCTGTCCCTGTAACTCATTTAAAATGTTTGTGGTAACTTTGGGGGTAGGATTAGTACAGGTGCATGGGCCACCCACTTCCCTGCCATATTCCAAACATCATGAATAAGAAGCACTTACTGTTCTGTCTCCTTGGTTCTACCAACTAGCTGTTGTTATGAACAGTTAAATGGCCTGTTGTACTACATACAGTTGTGTGCAAAAGAAAGTACACCCTCTTTGAATTCTATGGTTTTATATATCAGGACACAATAACAATAATCTGTTCCTTAGCAGGTCTTAAAACTGGGTAAATACAACCTCAGATGAACAACAAAACATGACATATTACACCGTGTTACGATTTATTCAACAAAAATAAAGCTGAAATGTAGAAGCCATGTGTGAAAAACTAAGTACACTTTATGATTCAATAGCTTGTAGAACCACCTTTAACAGCAATAACTTGAAGTAATCATTTTCTATATGACTTTATCAGTCTCTCACATCATTGTGGAGGAATTTTGGCCTACTCTTCTTTACAATGTTGCTTCAGTCATTATGCACAGCTCTGTTAAGGTCCCGCTACAGCATTTCACTCAGGTTGAGGTCTGGACTTTGACTTGGCCATTACAACAACTTGATTCTTTTTCAGCCATTCTGTTGTAGATTTGCTGGTGTGCTTGGGTCATTGTCCTGTTCAATGACCCAATTTTGGCCAAGCTTTAGCTGTCAGACAGATGGCCTCACATTTGACTCTAGAATAATTTGGTATACAGAGGAGTTCATGGTCAACTCAATGACTGTGGCTCCCAGGTCCTATGGCTGCAAAATAAGCTCAAATCATCACCCCTCCACCACTGTACTTGACAGTTGGCATGAGGTGTTTGAGCTGATATGCTGTGTTTGGTTTTCACCAAATGTGTCGCTGTGCATTATGGCCAGACATCTTCACTTTGGTCTCATCTGTCCAAAGGACATTGTTCCAGATGTCTTGTGGTTTGTTCAGATGCAACTTAGCAAACCTAAGCCATGCTGCCATGCTCTTTTTAGAAAAAGAGGTTTTCTCCTGGCAACCCTTCCAAACAAACCATACTTGTTCAGTCTTTTTCTAATTGTACTGTCATGAACTTGAAGCTTTAACATGCTAACTGAGGCCTGTAAAGTCTGAGATGTACCTCTTGGGTTTTTGTTTTTGTTTTGTTTTTTATAATTTCTCTGAGTATTGCATGGTCTGACCTTGGGGTGAATTTGCTGGCACATCCACTCCTGGGAAGATTGGCAACTGTCTTGGAATGTTTTTCACTTTTGAATAATCTTTCTCACTGAAGAATGATGGAACTATTCCAGAACACAGCCTCACAACCCGGGAAAAAACCAAGGAAAATCTATGGATGCCGGCCGTGAAAGCCTTCGACTTCACATTGGACTTTATATTGTTTAGAAATAGCCTTATAACCCTTCTCAGATTGATGGGCAGCAACAATTGCTTTTCTAAGATGTCAATTGCTTTTCTAACAATTTTCTAACAATTGCTGATGTCTTTCTTCCATGGCATTATGTTAACACACACTTGAATGCTCCAGACCAGCAAACTGCTAAAACTTTGGCTTTTATAGAGGTGGTCACACTTGCTGATGATCAATTAATCAAGGTCATTTGATTAGCAGCACCTATCTGCTACTTACTATCTTAATTCTATGGAAGTAGTAAGGGTGTACAGGTGGAGCACCCCTGCAAAATTGAAAAAAAAAACATGAATAACAGCAGCGGGGGCTGGAAAGCCTCTCTGCTGCCCCCCCGTCCCCCCCCCGTGTCTTCGAAAGTGGCGGGGAGGCTCAACAAGCCTCCCCACCATCCACCCAATCTCCCATGCCCCTTCCAAAGCGGCAGGGAGGCTCAGCAAGCCTCCCCACCACCCGCCCGTTCCCCCCACCCCTTCTAAAGTGTCAGCTTTTCCTCGAACAGAGAAGGAAAGCCGGCCAAGCTTGCAGCGCTCACTGCAGGCTTGGTCGGCTTTCCTTCCCTGTGGGGTGAAAAGCCAAAAAAAACCCACCCCTGTGGCCTTGCAAATCCGTGAATTCACAAAACTGCAAATTAGAAAGGCGCAAATTGGAAGGGACGATTGTACTTAGTTTTTCACACATGGCTTCTCCATTCTGGTTTTATTTTTGTTGAATAAATCATGAAGCTGTGTAATATGTCATGTGTTGTTCATCTGAGGTTGTATTTACCTAATTTTAAGACCTGCTAAAGAACAGATTATTATTATAGTGTCCTGATATGTAAAACCATTCGAAGAGGGTGTACTTTCTTTTTCACACGACTGTATATATGTCAAAGGCCTAAACCCCTTCACATAAAAAAAAAAAATCAAAACCAAAATGGATTGGCTTATTTTGATGATACTGCTTGTGCTGGAGATGAGCCAAAAAGAGGCTGCCAAACTTTACAGGCCTGTTTCCAAACCACAGAAAAGCCCTCCCCCCTCCACAGATTTCTGACAATTTGACACAACTGCAGCATAACTTACCCATCTCACTGCAAATAGGACTCAAGAGGTAGAGCTTTATATATTTTTAGTTATTTATACCCCGCTCTTCAGCCACAAGGCTATCAGAGCGGCTTACAAATTGTTTTAAGCAAATAGCAGTTTACACATCTACACTGCATTAAGCAGTTTCCAATGTGTGTTAGCTAATTGTGCCCACAAGCTGAGTACTCATTGGTGAATAATCACTCAGATGATTGAACCACAACAGCATCCTTTCTTTCCTAACAGAACTGATGTCATGACCCTCTTGTGGGGGGTTGTTTTGTTTTGTTTTTTGCTATTTAATGAATGAATAGGATTTTAAATCTTAGGTTCTCCTGCTTCCCCAAATCTTTGTCTCCCTATAACTGGAATGTAGTATTTAGTATGTTACCTTAGCAAGAGGACAGGGATAGAGCACTGTCTTGTGAAAGTTGTAAACTTGGAATTTGAGTGTGAATTTGTTCCAGAATTTTACATATCAGTATAGTACAGGGGTTCTCAACTTCTATCACAACATGCCTGCAGAAGTCAAGATATTGTTATACGCTCCTGAAGTGTAAAGTTGAATACAGTCTGGCTGTATTGGTAAAGGAAAACTCCCACACAGATGTAAGCTATATATGGATCAAGGTTGCTGAGTAGATACCTGGAAAATTCCCAGCACTAGGCATGGTTTGCTCAGATTCTTTGGACAGGAGACCAGCAAAACTTGTTTTGAAAGCAGTTGGATGGGGGAGGCACAATTACCCTACCTGTTGTTTGCCCCTCCATATGCTGTATCATAGCAGACTAGAGATTGAAGAATTGAGTATGAATCTTGTTTTTTTAAAAACCCTAGGAACGGCCTTGTCCTAACACTGAAGCAAGAAGCAAGCAACAGCTGATGCATTTGCTTGCACTTGTTTAGGATGTCAAATGTGTGGAAATGATCAAAGCGCACAACCATTTAAAAAAACAACAATTTGACAGCAAGTTGCCCACAAAAACCCAGCTGAGATCTTTGCATCTCTGAGTACACTGGGAACTCCATCCTGATAGAAGCTAGCCTAAAAATAACCAAATACTGTCTCTCTCTCTCTCTTTCTCTCTCTCTCTTTCTCTCTCTCTCTCTCTCTGGCTTTTCTTCGCAAATGAAGATTCAGGAAGGACTCATCCCGCGCTTTCTGCAAGCGCGCTGATGACTAAAAAGGCCAATCCGAGATTAGCAAGTCTGGTTGCAAAAAGCACAGCAGGTCTCCTTGGGTGATGTTTTTGGGTTGTGATTCTTTCTGCGTTGTTGTTTCTCTTCAAGACTTGTTCGGCGTGAGTTCTCAAATAAGGCTGCAGCATTGTGGATAGTGCGTCTCCATGCCTCCCGATGTGAGGCCAGGGCAGACCACTGTTGGTGATCAATTTGGCCGAGCCTGAGATGTTGTTTCAGGGAGTCTTTGTATCGCTTTTTTGGAGCGCCCCTCTTACGCTGACATTTGTCGACCTCACCAAAACCAAATACTGTATTCCATTTGTAATAGCAAAAGATAGACAGAAACAGGTCCCTTGGTATGTTTTGTTTTTATCACCTTTTGCTCTGGTGTTGCTTTGCCAGTTGAGGTGCCACTTGTACTTCACCACAGCTTGTGGTGTTACACTTAATCTCTTTCTTATAATTGTAGGCCAAACCAAGAGTTAAATTGCTGTGTATTAATACTTGTAAGGAAAGCAGATGTATTGTGTCAGTTGTTTCCCCCACCCCCTTCTTTGAGACTTGTGTACAAGGGTCCACTAGGATGTTTTAGGTCAGTTTCACTAATTTTCAGTGTAGACTTTATCCCAGTTACTGCAGGTTTGCATCATTAGAAGAGCAATACTGGACAGTAGGAAGCAGGTGAAAAAAGTAGTAGAGATGTGGGTGGGCCAAGAAGGAAGAAAGAAGATGTATGAAAGGAGTAAAAGATCTGATCCTATTCAAGCTAGCATTCTGCAGACTATCCAAGAAATGCTGGACACCTGTTTTAAAATGTTTGAATTCCATGCAGATGATTAAACATGTCAGTAATTCATCCAGCAGTGATGGGAATGCTCATGTGGTAGGAATATCTTACGCCACATATAAACATGCCATGGTCCTGTCTGCTATTTGCAAAACTACCAAGATACTGGGCAAATAAATAACAAAATGCTTTAATTTGCTCATGTTTATTATAAAGTGTGGTGGTGGTGATAACATTCTCTATAAGTGTAGATCTCTAGTTTTTGCCATCTGTAAATTCCAACTTAATGGGGAAGAAGAATGACTCTTAGAGCACAAAAGAAGTTAAGTTTGTTGCCTCAACCTTCTCTTTTCTCACCTTGCCTTTTTTTCTTCCCTTGCTTCTTTACCTTTGTGTGCCACTTTTGCATGCTGGCATATCTGTCCTTGCACTCTCTTCTTGTACATTAGCCTACCTTGCATTCCTTTTGCTTCTTTGGGCACCTTTCTGTTCCTGCAGCCTCCTTGCTTTTACCTACTGGTTTTCTTGCTTTCTCTTCTTTCCTTGCTGCATCTCACTGTGCTCCTTTCTGTCACTAGGACCCCAAGAGCTCCCCTCTGCTTCCTCCGGACCTGTTAAAGAGTCTGGCTGCCTTGGAGGAGGAGGAAGAGCTGATTTTCTCTAATCCTCCTGATCTTTACCCAGCTCTGCTGGGGCCTCTCGCCTCTCTTCCTGGACGAAGCCTCTTTGTATGTATTTGACTTAATTCTGCTGCTTCTCACTCTAATTTTGGCATATCTTTTTTCTTTTTATTTTCTGCAAGGTCAATAGGATATGTGTAATCCATGTTCCTTGCTAAACCTTTTTGAGAAATTGAAATACAGGAAGAGCTTATAGAGTCAGGATAATGGAGATCTGCTAGCAGGGAGGAAGCAGATTTAATGCTGTTATAATACTTCATTGATCCTAGGGTGGTTGCTTCCTGACCCAGCACTTGATTCCTTAAAAGCTCTGGAAAAAAGGACCATTATGATGCTCCCCCCACCTAACATTGGTTCACACACACACACACACACACACACACACGTTCACTAATGAGTCATCTTAACTTTCAAGGTTCACTGCATGGTGAGTGAGAGGAGGATGCAGTTGCTGACTAACTGCAGCACTAGAGTAGGAGAACAGTTGCAGATGAACATGTTCCTGCCACAGAGCTTTTAAGTGAGCACAGTCTCAAAGTCAGAACATTGGGATTCTAGGTGACCCAAATCCTTACCTCTTGGCTTGCTGAGAACTTAAGCTTTATATCAGTCTTGTGCAAAACTATACAGGCTCTCTTCTTCAGAGTGTATCAGAATATGAAGACAGCATCTAAAGGGATAGCTGAAGGTTGGAAAAGAGAACTTAATTTTTAGTTTTGCACATGCTTAGTGAGTTTTGATGATATGAAGTGGTATTCTTACACATCTCACATCATAGGAATAGAATATAAAATATAGGCTGCATACATGTCATCCATTAATCCCTCTTTTGAGGAATCTACAAGTTGATTGAGCATTACCTTGTAGCATCTGCGCAAATAATCCACTCAACCCCCTGAGGGTGCCTGAGATGTCTGTGAAAACTCACATCTGCCTGTACTAAGAACTACCTTTTTGGATCCTTTTTGGATCAGATGAAGGATACACATAGTTTTCTCTGCAGCAACCAACTATCAGATGCCTCTGGTAGCCCATAATTTTCCCATCCCCACCATCTAGTACTCAGGAGTATACTTCTCTGCACTTGACAAAAGCTTAATTACTGATAGACATATCATCCAAGAATGTAATTCCTCTGGTGTGATGGGTTGGCATAAATGAGAAAGTTCTGTGTGTCTGAAAAACAGACAGTCAGATATTGAAGTTGTGCTTTGTATGGTATATGTTGGACAAAAGAAGTATATTAAGTTTAATGTTCCTGGGGTGGGGTGGAGCAACACCCTTAGATAAAGTGTTTCCTTGCTTTTATTTCAAAAGTCAAACAGAATACTGGTATATCTGATAATAGTCTAAGAGAACAGACTTTGATACTTGGATGAAATTTCAAAGCCTGCTTTTCCAAATGCGAACACAAATTTAGCACCATGGTTTATGATGGTTTATATTGTGGAAATGTGACCTATAAGTGGCTCCACATCAGTTACACAACACTGTTAGCCAACAGTGTTACCAGGGATGAGATGCTGCCAAGGATATCACCTGTGTTTTGGACCACCACAGAACCAGAGATCCTTCATTGTGGTCTCTGTGCCTCACACAATGGTTTTTATGCCTGCACAGAGACTCAGTCCAGAAAGTTCTAGAGCTGAGTAGCCCAACCCCTCCTCCCCACTGCGCATGCGTGAGCCCGCCAAGCTACCTTCCCCTCAGTTTCGTTTTGTCCACCGTCAGAGAAGCTTGTCCTTACTGTTCTCACTGAGTAGTTTGGCTTATTACTTAGCCTTTCTTGCTTTTTGACTACAGTTGTCCCTCCATATTCATGGATTTAGTATTCACGGATTTAAGTATTCACAGCTTGAAAATATTCTTTAAAAAATAATAATCCAAATATCTTGGATTTTGCCATCTTATATAAGGGACACCATTTTGTTGTGCCATTGCATATAATGGGACTTGAGTATTCATGGATTTGGGTATTCACGGGGGGTCCTGGAACCAAACTCCAGCGAATACGAAGGGACAACTGTATTTTCATTCTATTCTATATTCTCTATTTCAGTTTTCTTCTTTAAAAAACCCATCTATCGTCCATCTCCCCCCCCCCACCCTTGTGTCTCTCCCGGCCTCTCTGACTCTTTCCTATGGCCTCCACCACTCTTTTTAAGCTTTGTTCTTCTTGTGGCCACAAGGTCTTTCTTTCTGTTGGCCACGATGAGTGTCTCTTTTGCCTTGGCGAGGGGCATATTATTTATTGACCATTGTTCCATTTGTCGTGGATTCACTGCTCAGGTGCTTAAAAATCACACCTAATGTATCAAGATTCACTGCTGGGAGAAGTCCCTCCAGGTAGCGGACAAGGCCACGCTCGACAAGCTGTTTTCAGCCTCAGTTTCCCGCTCCCGTTCTTCGAAGCTGGTATCTTCAGCGGAGACCTCTGTACCGATGGTGTTACAGATTTCTTCCCCTCCGCTGTCAATAATTGGTCTGTCCTTGGTATCGTCCAGTACCAATCCAATTCTGTTATCGTTGGAGGTTGGCTCCCCGCCTACTTCAGTCAACACTGCGTCTTTGGTTCCTTCTCCTTCAGTCTCGGATGAGAAGTTGAAGAAGAAATCCCACTCCAAGTCGAAGAAGTAGGCAGCATCTCTGGGCAAGGATAAGCCTTCTGGCAAGGCGGGTCATAAGGACAAGAAGAAGGGAAAGTTGCAAACTCCTCTTACTAATCCTGCTTCTGTCCCGCCTGTGTTGGCAACTCTAGCACTGGCTTCCCAGGATGCTGGTGTGTGCTCTGTGGCTCTGGTGTTGTTGCCTTCGGCTACCGTGCCACCGGCCACTACATCAATGTCACCCTTTACCAACCTTCTGGCTTCAGTTCCGGTGTTTCCTGAGTTGCCCCCATGGGGACCGTCCATTTGCCTTTCTGCACCAATGCCACTCTCCTTCTCCGCAGGACTGCTCATGCTGTCCTGCCCATCACGAGGATCAACACCATACTATCTCACCCTGTTCCTCTGCCTCTTACCTCAATCCCTACTTCTATGAGGATTTCTGGAGGTAACGTCCTGCCTCTTACCGGTCCTGTTCTCCATCCTACCCTGATTGGCTCAGTCCTCCGTTCACTGCATCAACATTGTAGCCGTTCTTGCTCTTCTCGGCACCGCCACCGGTGCCAAACTTTATAGTGGTTGATGCCGCCCATGTCAAATCCAACTCAAAAACGCACTGTACTTACTCCTCCTGGCAAAGAGGGTTGTTGACTGGACCTCTTTGGCTGCAAGTTCTACTCTTCAGCCTCCCTCATGGTCAAGGTGGGCAATATGCAAGCTTGCATGGCTACCTATCAGAAGTTTCTTTGGGACAAGATGATTGCCTTCATCCCCAGCCTTCCGGATGATCAGAAGAATGCAGGTCTCGCATTTTACTCTGAGGCCCAATCTCTGATCACCCAGCAGATCCCCTTCTCTTGACATACTGTGGATTGCACATCCAAGTTGATGGTTGGCTCGGTCGCCTTGCGCTGTTATGCATGGCTGCATTGCACTGATCTTTCTGATGACACTCGCTGTAGAGTTGAGGATCTTCTCTTTGATGGGGATGGCCTGTTTAATGCTAAGACCGACAACCCCCTTGACCACCTTTTCAAGGCTCATCTAACGGCCAGAAAGATGGGGATGTCCTCACAGAGGCAGCACCAGCGCTCTTACAGCTCTTCCTGGTGTCAACTTCCCTCTTCACAAGCTTCTGCTCAGAAGTCTTCCTGGCCTTCTTCATGTTCTTCCTCGCAACAATCTGCCACTTTTCCTAAGTGTTCCTTCTCCTTCAAGAGGTACCAATCAGCTCCTACGAAGAAATAGTCTTCTGCCTCCAAGTCACATTTTTGACTACCTGACTCGGTTGACACCATCGCCTACCATTTCATTGCTCAGCCCTTGCCCAATTCCATCTCGGGCACACAAGCTGTCCTGCCACTATCCCACCTGGCGCTCCATCACTACTGACACCTGGGTTCTTACCATCATCTGCATGGGCTACGCCATTGAGTTCTCAAGTACTCCTCTCATTGGCTTTTTTCGATGCACTTCTCCTGTCCTCTTCAAGGAAGTATCGAACCTCTTTCTGAAGGATGCGATCGAGGAAGTGCTGCCCTCCACCAGGCAGACCATCTTCTTCTCCCATTACGTCACTGTCCGGAAGTGGGATGGGGGCCTTCGGCCTATCCTGAACCTTCATGTGGTCAGCTGCTACATACACCTGTTCTAGATGGGTGTATGTAGCAGTTCACCCAGTTCAAGATGGTTACTCTACAAGCCATCTTTCCATTCCTCTACAGAGGGGACTGGTTTGCTTCCATTGACCTCAAGGATGCGTACATTCATATCGCGATCCGCCCTCATCATCGTCTCTTCCTTCACTTTGTGATAAGTCATCTCTAACAGTACAAGGTGTCACCTTTCAGACTCCACCACCCCGAGGGTATTCACAAAGTGCATGACCATTGTCATATCCTACCTCAGGACTCAGGGGATACAGATATTTCCATACCTTGACGATTGGCTTATGGTGCCCCCTCCCGGCCAGGCCTGTTCCAGGACATTCGATTTACTCCTTGCCTGCTGTACGACCTGGGCCTCAACGTAAATGCTCAGAAGTCAGTTCTGAAACCTACCCAACACATAGACTTTATCAGTTCAGCTCTGGACTCCCTCTCTGCAAGGGCATTTCTTCCGCTCAGACACACAACCACCCTGTCCCGCGCCATCCGGGCCCTCTTCCATCACCCACACTGCACAGCTCAGGATGTTCAGTGCCTCCTTGGCCTTATGGCCACAACCACCACCATAACTTACCTAGCTCAGCTCCACTTCCAGCCACTCCAAGCCTGGTTTCTCCCTGTGTACAGCCCACTATGCCACAGACAGTCCTTGGGTCTCACTGTCCCTCGAGGCGTCCTTCACTCCCTCTGTTGGTGGCTCCATACCTCGCACCTACTGTCTGGAATGCCCTTCCAGATACGAGACCCATCCCAGCTTGTCATGACCAATGCTTCCAGGATAGGGTGGGGTGCTCACTGCAGTGGCCTTATAGTTCAGGTTACATGGTTCCCCCCACCATGAACGGCATCTCCATATAAACACGCTGAACTCCTGACTGCCTTGAAGGCCTTCCAGGTGTTTTGGGATTATCGTGGGCAGGTCGGTCCAGGTGGCAAAAGAGAACACAACAACGGGTCTATTACATAAACAGACAGGGCGGTACACATTCTGCCACCCTGCTTCACCTTGCAGTGTTGCTCTAGGACTGGTGCATCGTACACTGTGTTCATCCTGTCACCACTCACCTCGCCGGTGAAGAGAACGTTCTGGTGGGTTCTCTGAGCCGTTAGAAGTTCCTACAACACAAGTTGACTCTCTCTTCCACTGCATTTTGTCTGGTGACCAGGGCTTGGGACACCCCTTACCTCAACCGCTTCACTGCCCCAACCAATGCAAAGTGCCCCCACTTCTGCTCTTGGGCCAGCAGGGGCAGGGGATCCTCCGGAGACACCTTTCTGCGGACATGGAGCACCCCATTTCTGTATGCCTTTCCACCCATACTACTCCTCATGAGGGTCATCACTAAGCTGGCCAGGGATCGAGCTAATGCCATCCTGATCATACTGTACTGTCTAAGGCAGCCCTGGTTCGCTCTCCTCCTGCATTTCTCCAAAAGGGAGTTTCTCCTTCTTCCTCTTCAAGCAGATCTCCTCTCGCACACTTGGGGCCAGGTCCTCCATCCAGACCTACACTTGATGGCATGGTGAATTCGACCTTGAGTTCTCCACAGCTACTCTCAGTTCTCACATCCTCTCACAAACCATCCATGTGGCACTCATACATTTATAAGTGGTGACACTTCTGTTCGTTTGCTTCAGGCCGATCGGAACCTAATTCTCCGGTCCAACTCTCCACGGCCCTTCACTTCCTACTACACTTGAAGGATCAAGGCTTATCCTATAGTTCGTCCAGGTGTACTTTTCTGTCATTGTGGCATACCAACCTTATTTGTCTTCTTCAGCCACGTGTTTCTCCAACCTGATTATCAAGTGCTTCCTCAAGGGACCTGCACACCTATCTATACCCACCTGTCCAGCCTCCTACCCCTCTGTGGTTGCTGTCCCTGGTCCTTTCTCAGCTCATGCATAAGCCCTGTGAGGCCTTGGAGACTATCAGAGAGCACCTGCTCACCACCAAAGTCCCATTTTTGGTTGCTGTTACTTCTGCCTGCCAGGCTAGTGAGCTGATCGGTCTTAGCTCAGACGAGCCATTTCTGGTTTTCCATCAGGACAAGGCTGTCCTCTGCCCTGATGTCTCTTTTTTGCCCAAGGTGGTCTCTGAGTTTTACATCAACCAGGACATTGTGTTGCCCGCCTTCCATTCTCAACCAACCACCCTGCTGGAGAAAATGTTACATTGTTTAGATGTTCGGTGTGCTCTTGCCTTCTGTTTGCAGCGTATAGCCTCGCTTTGTTCCTCACCACGTTTTTTCCTCTGTTAAGGTGGTTGACATAAAGGTCAACTTGTCTATTCACAGATATTTTCTAAATGGGTGTTCAAACTATAGTGTTCGTATATGAACTGGCAAAACGTCCCCCACCTCCAGGCCTGCGGGTGCATTGGACTAGAGCTGTCAGCTCTTCCTTGGCCCTGCTGTGTGGGTTCTCCCTGCAAGATCTATGCAAGGCAGTGACATGGTCCCAGCCTTCCACCTTTATTTGACACTACAGATTGGACTGCACGGCTTGTGCCAATGCCACATTTGGATGGGCTGTCCATCTACTCTCCAGTGACCTGCCCTCCATCCTTCAGGTAAGCTTTTCAGTCACCCATTGTGTGAGGCACAGAGACCACGATGAAGAAGAACAGGTTGCTTACCTGTAATTGTGGTTCTTCAAGTGGTCATCTGTATCCTCACACAACCCCACCCTACCTCCCTTCGTCAGGTCCCTGGCTCTGGCAGACTTAGAAACTGAGGGGAAGGTAGCTTGGGCTCGCGCATGCGTAGTGGGGAGGAGTGGGTTGGGCTTCCCTCCAAGCTACTCAGCTGTAGAACTTTCTGGACTGAGTCTTTGTGCAAGCTCAAGACCCATTGTGTGAGGGCACAGATGACCACTCGAAGAACCACAGTTACAGGTAAGCAACCTGTTCTTTTGGGGGTATTATAGCTACCTTACACATCACTAACAGGAGTTCAGGGCTTCTGGCTGCCATATTTAAATTTACCCTCAATATTTGGGCTAGGGTATGCCTCTGGCTTTCAATAATGCCAACATATAAGGTGTTTGAGTAGTCTAAGACAATGAGAGGTTACAGTGATGGATTGGATCCAGACTTGCCCCACTATAAACAGAAGGGCTCCTTCTGTTAGCAGAAGAAACTGGGAACCAGCAGAGCCTCACAGCTGGAGGAAGGGGGTGGGGTAGTGATAATCACAGATTTTTCATCTCCCCTGCAATTCCCCAGGACCACTTTACACATTACTCTGAAGGATATCTCCGCAGAATAGAATAGTTTTGGGGCTCATAAAGGAACCCTGGCTTAGGACAATTGGCAGAAACTTCTTTCAACTGTGGGAGCATCCAGTTCACAGAGTTCCTGCTCTATGCAACTCTGGATCCAACCTAATGAGTGGGGGTGCTTTGTGGATGGCACAATTAATGCAAAGTTATACAGTACTACCCCCATATCTGTGTGGGGTACATTCTTGGACTTACTGTGGAAACGTGGATAATAGCGAACCCTATTGAAATGAACAACTTCCAGCCCAAGTGTACCATAGAGTCTAACTGGAGGAGAATGCCTCTCTAGGAATCTATAGGTCCTCCAGTGCAATTCTGTGATCAACGTCTGGCAGAAGCATACCATGGAATTGTGCTGGAGGACCTAGAAAATGCCTAGAGAGAACACATTTTTCGAACACAGGTAAGTGAAACCACAGATATGAGTTCTGTGGATATGGAGGGTATGAAATTGTATAAAGGGATATCTTTTTTATTTATTGCCATATTTATTGTTGTAATATTGATAAAAATAAGGTAAAACTAGTTTCCTTTTTTTTAAAAAAAAGTCACTAAGTAGCATGTGATTTCATTTTTGTAATTGCAAGGAGGGTCAGATGGGTCATACAAGTTGAGATTTGGAGAGACGGGACATTTTCAGACGATCCTTGCCGCACAAGGATCGCCCAGGAGAGGTTTGTTGCAGCAGCGCAGCAGAGGGTCGATTTCGGACGATGCCATCTCTGCTGTGAGATCATCCATCCCTCTTGCGCTTAGGCTTGGAGCCTGCTGCACTATATTCGGCAAGATTTTATTCACAGACAACCTCCGTGAATAAAATCTTTCCGAATATAGCGCGGCAGGCTCCAAGCCTAAGCGCAAGAGGGACGGACGATCTTGCAGCAGGGACGTTGTCGTCCGAAATCGACCCTCTGCCATGCTGCTGCAACAAACCTCTCCCGGGCAATCCTTGCATGGCAAGGATCGTCTGAAAATGTCCACGGTCAAATGGCCTGTGCTGAGAGGATTTATTTATTTATATTCTGCCTTAAATTCCAAACAACATGTGGATTGCTCCTGAATGTATCTTTGACTAATAGTTCAACATTTTGAAAATCTATATTGCCCAACCAGTCAGTGCATATTCAGAAGTTGCCACATTTCTGGCAAGAAGAACTGAATTATGACATGTATAAATCATGCAAATTGAGCATCTGTACTGTATAACAAAGGGCCATGCAACATCTTTACTGTATTTCTCATTCTCATATCACTTTAGAGCACTCCTGTGACAGTTATGAGTGTACTGGTTTCATGCAGAAGAGTCATCTCTGTTGTTAATTAATTACAATGCCTAATGCTGTCTTTCCCTTCTCTGGTTTTCTGAAGAAATCACTGCTAGATAAACCATCAGATCTGATGTCTCAATCACCATCTTTCCTGTCCCTCACAGGCTTCTCTCTTAATCAGGTAATTAACTGAAAATATATTTTAAATCTTTTTCTGATGGATAGGCCCATTAGTTCATACATTAATTTTTTATAAGATATACTTCTCATCAAAGTCTATAGAATACATACCTATGTATGACTTGAATTTTTTCAGATTGCAGGTAAGACCAAGTGTTCAGTTGCCCTCTGTACAGCAGCATCAACAGTCTGTATAATGCAGATGATTTTAGGCTAGAAAGTGTGATATGTTTGTTCTCTATGTGCAAAACAGCTGAAGTTTTTCTTTCCACTTTTTATACTGTGTCTTATATTTGTTTCAATCACATTGGTTGTCTGGCAGTTGCTTATCTAATCTGACCTTCAGAAGGATAGCATATGCATGTTAAACTGTATATCCTAATTCTAATATTTGCCAAGGGGAATGTCCACGTCTTAAGTGATTGCACCCAGTGCAGAGATGTGGTAAAATTGCTGCACAGAGTAAAAACTGGATTTTCCATTTATTTCATTTCATTTCAGTTTATTTATATACTTCCTTTCTCCCTTAGTGCCTGAGAGGGGAATTAGCATTTGCGAAACTGTTCATTCTTAGTATGTATAAGAAAACGAACTACTTGCTCTTTTAGGAGCCCATTCCCTATAAGTTGTCCCTTCATATTTACTGGGGTTTGGTTCCAGGACCCCCCGAGGATACCAAAATCCATGAATACTCAAGTCCCATTATATGCAATGGCATAATAATAATAATAATATTTATACCCTGCCCCTCTGTTAAAAACAATTGGGGCAGCTTACAAAAATTAAAATACAAATACAGATTAAAATCCCTAAACACCACCCACCCCCACCCTTCCGCATAAAAAGATATTAAACCAATATAAGTTAAAACAACGAATCTAAAATCACATTAAAAATAATAATAAATAAATAATAAATACCCAGCAGATTAAAAAGAGGCCAGGAGCTCTTGAGCATAGCAAAATGGTGTTCCTTATATAAGATGGCAAGTCAAGGTTTGCTCTTTGGATTATTATTTTTTAAAGAATACAGTTGCCCCTCCACATTCACGGTTTCAATTATTCGTGGAAAGCCCTGCCCCCCCCCGCTCTCCACTCCACTGTCTTCTCAAGGCAGTGAGGGGCTTCTCACGAAGCCTGTCGCTGCCTTCGGAAGGCGGGGTGAAAAGCCGCTGGTGCACCTGCTCTCCACTCCCTTCTCCAGGCACCGAGGGGCTTCTCACAAAGCCTGTTACTGCCTTGGGAAGGGACTGGGGTGGAAAGCTGCTGGCGCGCCCGCTCTCCACCCCACTCCCTTCTCAAGGCAGCGAGGGGTTTCTCACAAAGCCCGTCGCTCCCTTGGGAAGGGACTGGGGTGGAAAGCTGCTCGCCCACAGGCTCATTTCTGATTTGCAGTTTTTTTACATTTGCGGGGGTTGTCTGCCCCTAACCCATGCGAGTGTGGCGGGGCAACTGTATTTTCAAGCCATGAATACTTGAATCCATGAATAAGTATCCATGGATACGGAGGGACAACTGTCTTTCTGTGTGAGCATCACTGTCCTAGGTGTACCTTTTAGGAATAAGTAATTCTACTGCACTTTTGTATTGTGGGTGTTTGAGTGAACTGATCACACCCAGTGCAGAGATGTGGTAAAATTCTTCCCCCACAGCAGAGAATGACTTCCAAAAGGGTAAAACCAGACCAGTAAACTGCATAGAGATGCAACAAAGAGCCTCTTCGGTAGGTGAATACTTCAGATTCTCAAACATCCTATTCTTTTTTAATGTTTATTTCTTGCAGCGTGTTAGGAGCTATGGCTTGCCTTCACATACAACTTTGGGAATTACTTGTCTAAAGTATTGGATTTAGACATTGTTGCTGTGTCAGCTGAAACGTTATTTACTTGCCAGCTGAAATAAATCTTTCCTGATTCAGACGTTGCAAGTAGGTGAACACATGCAAAAATCAGTAGGAGGATAGTGTTTAGATCAAGGGAATAGTGCCACTCTATTCTGCTTTGGTCAGACCTCACCTGGAATACTGGGTCAAGTTCTAGGCACCACAATTCAAGAAGGATATGAACAAGCTGGAATGTGTCCAGAGGAGGGCGACCAAAATTGGTGGGAGGTCTGGAAACTATGCCCTATGAGGAGCAGCTTAGGGAGCTGGGTATGTTTAGCCTGGAGAAGAGAGGGTCAAGAGGTGACATGATAGCCATGTTTAAATATTTGAAAGGATGTCATACTGAGGATGGAGCAAGCTTATTTTCTGCTGCTCTATAGACTAGGACACGGAGCAATGGAATCCAACTACAGGAAAAGAGATTTCATCTAAACGTTAGGAGGAACTTCCTGACAATAAGACCTCTTCATCAGTGGAATGCACTGCCTTGGAGTGTGGTGGAATCTCCTTCTTTGGAGGTTTTTAAACGGAGGCTGGATGGCCATCTCTCGGGAGTGCTTTGATTGTGTGTTCCTGCATGGCAGGGGGTTGGAACAGATGCCCCTTGTGGTGTCTTCCAACTCTATGATTCTAAAACTGATTTCACCTACCAGCGCAGTAATATATTAGAGTACGTCTCAGATTCCTACATAACCTCTCTATCTCTTGCAGGAAAGATATCCAAACAGCATGTTCAATGAGGTTTATGGGAAAAATCTAAATGCCAGCACAAAAGCAGAGGTCACTCCTTCAGTGGGCCACCAGGAGACATCACTCTACTCTCTCTTTGAAGGTACTCCATGGTCTCCATCTCTTCCAGCCAGCTCAGGTAATACTTGTTTGTACAATAAATAAACTTTGCAGTGGCTCCATGCAGATATTAATCCAAATCATGGTTTATGGTTGCCATAGTAACAAGTAGCATAGTTTGACCTTTACCTATGTAACACCTAAATACCATGTTCTACAGCTGCTTGTTTGTTTCATTTTTTTACTCATCTTGGCTCTCCTTGTTTTATGGTACAGCAACCTTTGGAAGCAGAGTGATGATTGCTGTTGGGGTGGTTTCTTCATTCTGTTGTAATGCCAAACAAAGTGAATTATCATTAACCACTGTTTGACATCATGTCTGAATAGACAAACCCACACCATGTCATCCCTCTGTCTGCAGAGAAAGAAATATTGTTGTCTTTTATTTCACTCTTGCATAAAAGAACAAAGAATTGCAATTGTTTTCTCCTTGCTGGACAGAATTGTAAGCTTTGTGTATTTTTCAGTGGTTTTCCCCTTGGCATTTTGGGACTTTTTTGTGTGTGGGAAAAATTGATTAGTGCGAAACCTGGGGTTTTTTGTATAAGAAAAGTTTCTAAGCATTTTGTTGTGCAAACAAAAATCTCATAGTGGCTGACTGTTTTCTTGGTGGGCTATCCTAAGGTTGAGGAAATGTTACTGTACCATTTATATCCAAAGTGGTGGTTCAGCTGAGCCAATGCAAACACTGCTTTGAATTTATACAGCTAGGCTCTTTGTATTCTCTGTGTCCATGAACATGCATGGATTCTAAACCTAGAATGACCAACATCTGTATTATGTAACACCAAAGCTTACAAGTTGATGTTGAAGATCCTCTTCAGAAAAAAAAAGTACCTATAGGCATTATCTTGAGGGGCAGGGTAAGTGTTCTTATACTATAGCAGCATCATAGAGAACTTTTTCTGTAAAGCTGTGTTTCTGAACTTTTGGTCCTCCAGATGTTTTGGACTTCAACTCCTAGAGGTCCTGGCCAGCATGACCAATGGTTAGGAATTCTGGAAATTGAAGTCCCAAACAATTGTAGGACCAAAAGAAACAACTGCTGCTATAGAGTCTTCACTCTTCTGCCATATTTAGGCTTTTTTCTCCCTTTAGTTTCACTTTAGATTTCCCTTTAGAGTTTCTCCCTCCTTGTCAGTATCCTAGTTATTTCTCAGAATTAGAGAGTCCCCCCCCCCGCCGCTTCCACTTCCTTGAGTCTATGGCACAATAAGATCTTTCAAGAAGTGTGGGGGTAGTCATCCTTAGCTAGAGCAGATCTGATCACTTCTTTCCCAAAAAGCATCTTTATACTCTCTCATTTATTTATATATTTATTTAGGTATATATACCCCACTCTTTAGCCACAAAGGCTCCCAGAGCGGCTTACAAATTATTTAAGCAATAGCAGTTTACGCATCTACACTGCATTAAGCAGTTTCCAAAGTGTGTTAGCTAATTGCCCCCACAAGCCGGGTACTCATTTTACCAACCTATGAAAGGATGGAAGGCTGAGTGAACCTTGGAGCCCTCTGGGATTGAACTTGCAACGTGGTGGCTTGCAGTATTGGCATTTAACCACTGCACCACCAGGGCTCCCTAATGCAAGATTCTCAGTCACCTCCATAGAACTGAAGGATATTGCTTTTATATATTTTTTATCTGTCCTCATTTTGTAAGGTGTCTTGTTTCCAATATAGAGCTCTACCCTTTGGATGGCCAATCGCTCTGAAGTTATCACCAAATGTGCATGGTCCACAGTCATCCCACATGTTGAGAACTGCTTTCTGGCAGTATAACATACTGGAATTTCTTGATTATTTGGTCTTCATCTTTGGGGTATTTTGGGGCCCTGGACTTTACATTGTTAAAGAAGTGTCGTGTCCAGCTCAGCAGATGAATGCAGTTCATATGACCAGTCTTGGATTTTACATATTTTGCCCTTGGGATAGAATATTCATCTAAATCATGATCCTTGTGTTGTGTCTAGCCTGTCTTCAACTTCCACTTACATAAGGGCTCTTTATGATTAAACATAGCTGTTCTTCACACAGAGGTCTCTGGCTTTTTCTTAAATCAGGCTTTGACTTCCCTGATGTGAAGGATAGTAGTAAGCATTCCTTCCACATTGTAAACTTACAGAAACTAGTAGCCTTCTGCTTAAGTGGGGCAGCTAAGAATGCTAACTGCTTCCTTGTGGTAGTCCTCAGAAGATACATTGTGTTTCTTCATGAGGTAGTGGGTTTTTAAAAAATGTGTTGGATTGTTTCTGCCATTGAGGTGCTCCACAAACTGGGTCAGAGACCTTTCTCCACTGATGAGGCTTCCTTTTCAGTAGAACTGTTCTCAGCACATTTTTTTTTCCTGGCTCCACTTGTTCTCTCCTCCAGGTATTCTAGCTTGCCCATCTCCTGTAGAGTCTAACCTGTGTATCCACGGGTTCTGCATCTGCGGATTCAACCAACCATGACTCAAAAATATTCAAGGGAAAAATCCCAAAAGCAAACCTTGCTGTCTGCCATTTTATATAAAGGACACCATTTTACTACACCATTGTTTATAATAGGACTTGAGCATCCATGGATTTTGGTATTCACAGGGGGTCCTGAAACCAAACCCCAACAGATACTGTCTATGTGTTGCACATAGACATAATGGAGAAGAAGACAGAAGGAAGTAGACGTTCTTGACCTGTAACTGAGAATCTCCAAGTAGTCACTTGTATGCATTATAGCCCATTGTTTTAGCCTACTGTTTTTTCTTTTGCTGCAAACATAATTTTTTTAGTTGGTTGTATTTTTTTTGGAAAACAACTCAACAGTAATATTGTTTGTTCCTGGTGGCAAGGCATTAGTTCACCTTTTCTTTTTTGAAGGGAGATGGGTTATTTAAGTTCCAAGTCTTAGTACGAATTCTGTAAAGTCCCCAAAGTGTGGGACATTTTTTTCCAGTCACACAGACCACCCTTCAGAGATCATGAGCAGTTACCTTTAAGCAGCCTACTTTTTGTCAATTTTTAGAACCCATAAATACATTGGCCTTCCCTACCACTTGGGTTTTGCTAGCTGATCTGTTGCTTTATTTGGTTTTGTTTTCTTTTTGCACATTAAAGAGATGCTTTGTTGACTTTGTTCTCTAAAATTCTACCTACCAGATCATTCAACACCAGCTAGCCAGTCTCCTCATTCCTCTAACCCAAGCAGTTTGCCAAGCTCACCTCCTACTCACAACCACAATTCTGTTCCGTTCTCCAACTTTGGACCCATTGGGACCCCGGACAACAGGGATCGGAGGGTAGCAGATCGATGGAAGACAGATAAGCCAGGTGAGCAGAAGGGATAATTGCACCAGATATAATTTGAGTGGTTTGCTGGATCACTGACTTGTTGCCTTTTCTCTTTTTCAGCAATGGGTGGGTTTGGCCTGGACTATCTCCCAGCAACATCTTCCTCTTCAGAGAGTAGCTGGCATCCAACCAGCACTCCTAGTGGCACCTGGTCAGCTCATGGCCCATCCATAGAGGATTCATCAGCTGTGCTTATGGAAAGCCTGAAGGTAGGATGGGTATTGGAATGCAAGAGCAAAAAGCATTCTGCACATCATCTGGAAGGTTGATCTAGCTGAAGGCTGATGGTCTAAGGTTGATCTTGCTACAGTTGGCCCTCTGTATCTATGGATTTTGTATCCACAGAATCTTCTTCGTGGTCTCTGTGAATCACACAGCTGGGTTACTCCTGCGCCTGCGCAGAGCTTCGGAACCTTCTAGAAACGCTAGGCAGAATGTGCTTTGATACATTTTTGGCAGTAACTCCGCCCATCCTAACGGTCCCTTATAAGGGCTTCCCGCCTAAATCCCCTCAGTTCCTTTCTTTCCGCCACGTTAGCATCTTGAAGGAACCTCTGTTCGCTAGGTGTTTTTTCTCATAACCATCTGGTTTGACTTGGCTTTGGTTTTTTGATGACAATTTTCGCTCTCTCCCACTGGTTTTGGTATTCGGCTTCTGATCTCTCTGTTTTTTGACCCATTTCTGGCTTTTGACTACGATTTTGGCTTACTCCTTCGGCTTTGGCACTTTCCTCAGATATCGTTCCTGACCTCGGACTGTCTTTGACTACGCTCTTTCTTCATTGCGATTATTGTTACTATTATCATGAGTAGAATGTCTGGCAAAGGAGCCTTTAAGCACTACATTATTTGTCAAGCAAAACTCCCAAGTGCGGATGGTCATTCCCGCTGTTTGAGCTGTCTGGGAGAGACTTACAATGTCGACGCATGCGTCCATTGTAAGGCTTTTACACCACAGGACCAAAAACAAAGGCTCTCGCGCCTGAAGTCCTTTCTCTATGAGAAGGCCTTGCTCCCTGGTTCTGCTCCAGCTTCTACTTCTGCTTCGGCTCCTCTCTCCGAGCCCCGAGGTCGTGAACGCTCCCGGTCTCCTCCGTCTACAGACAAAAACGTCGTCAGTCCCGAAGTCCGTCTAGGCGCTGTTCCACTGCGTCTGATCCGGAGGCTCTCCATTCCTCCCTTCAACGTGCGTCATCGGATTTGGCTCAGGATCGTTCGACACCGGTTCGAGAACCAGCCCCTCCGACATCCAAGGATGCCACTCAAGAGAAGGCCCCTTCTACCACTGAGGCCCATCCAAGTGCTGAGTCTGCTTCTTCTTCCTCTCAATCTCTGAAGAAAAAGAAAAAGGAGAAGCATTTGTCCAAACATGTCTCTAGCAAGTCCAAAAATAAGACGAAGGAGGGCTCCAAGAAATCCAAGCCTGTGGAGCGTGTCGTCCCTGAGATTCCCCCTCGCCGATCAACGGACGTCGAGGGCACATTTGTCCGGCCCTTGCCTGTATCCACCATTGTAGAACCTGATGCTCGCCGGTCACGCACCCCGTCAGGATCGGTGGAGCATGTGGCGGTTGAGGTCTCGTCTGCTACTGATGTCATGAGAGCCCCTGCGCGCCTTGAAACATCCCCAGCTCTGGTTGTGTTGAGGGCTCAGCTGCTGGAATGCCATTCTTCGGATGTGGAGGTGGAGGTTATCGAATCCGAAGACGTGCCTCAGGGTCATGCACCTGCCATCAGGGATGATGTCCCGGCTTACTCTGCTTATGATCTTGCCCGATCTATCTGCAGGGCAGGTTTCGGTTCACCTACGGGTTCGCAGATCTACACACCAGGAGGTGAAGTCCTCGACACCGCCACTATGGGCCACTCAATTGCTTGGTCCCCACGTCTCGTCAGTGTGGATGTTGTGTCAAAGAGGAATGCTGTGATTCAGGTGTCTCCACCCGAACACCGCCCTCTACCTCGAACCCCTCCAACTCTGCAGCCCCGATCCCCCACTCTGTCACAGGTCCATAGTCCTTCACCAGAGGGGTCAACCTCGTCCTCCGCCACATCTTGGGACCTTTACAGACCCTATCTGCCATCCCCTAGGACAGAGTTGATGGAAGATGATTCGGCTTCTCCAACGGATGACGTTCGTGCCTTCGGGGAGCAGATGGTTCGGATGTCTCATGCTTTGGAAGTTGGAAGAGCGAGCGGCTGATCCCGTGGATCCAATTTTCCAATGGATTCAGTCAAAGGCGCCCCCGTCAGCTTCCATCCCGGTACTGCCCTCCCTGCTGTAAATCGCACAGGGGTCCTGGGAAAACCCCTCATCTATACAGTCGATGTTTAAAAAGATAGACCGACTGTACCGTGTTGGTGGTGACCATGTTGACTGGCTCCAGAATCACCCGAGGCCGAATTCTGTGGTCATTGAGGTTGCTCAGAATAAGAAGCAACGCCGACCTCTGTCATCCCCACCAGACACAGAGGGCAAGAAACTGGACATCGTCGGGAAGAAGACCTACTCGGCAGCTGGTCTAAGCTTCCGTGTGGCTAATTATTCGGCTTGCATGGGAGCTTACCAGCAGGTCCTATGGTAGAGAATGAGTCACCTCATATAGGACCTCCCAGAGGAGCAACGTCAGATGGCAGAAGCCATTGAGTCTGAGGCCCAGTCCCTTGCGGGACTGCAAATGAACTCGGCCCATCATGTGGCAGACTGTGCAGCTAAAACCATCACTGGTTCCATTGTGCTGCGTCGACATGCCTGGTTACGTTCCTCAGGCCTTACACCTCAAGTGTCGGCCACCATAGAGGATCTTCCCTTCAACGAATCGGGATTGTTTAATGGGTCAACCGATGAGAAACTCGAGTTCACCCAAAAGATGAGGACCACTGCCAGGAAATATGGTATGGGCTCCACCTCTCAATACCGTCCTAGAGGCTGATATTCCTGGCAAGCCCCATCGTATGGCCAACAGTTCCGTCAAGGGTACTCTGGCCAATCCTACTGTCGGTCCCATTATGTTCCCTCTCCCTCTCCGGCCTTATCGATGAGGAGCCAGGGCTCGGGTTCAAGATACCGCCAACCATCGCGGCAGAGATCCAGGGATCAGAGCTGAAAGAAATTTTGATTGCCTTCCTGATGCTTTTTCTGTTTTTCCCTAGACGCCTCTCTTCGGGGATCAACTGTCCAACTTCCAAGAAGTTTGGTCTTCTATAACATCAGACCATTGGGTGCTTCAAATCTTCCGAACAGGCTATTGGATAGAGTTCGACACTCTGCCTCTGACGGGACTGGTTCGATCAACACCGCTCTCCCCTCCCCTCCTCGAGGAGGTGCACACAATGCTGCAGAAAGGGGCCATCAAACCTGTTGACCCCGGCCTTCATCACCTCTGCTTCTTCTCGAGGTACTTTCTGGTTACCAAGAAAGACGGTGGTCTACGCCCAATTCTCGACCTTCATGGGGTGAACAGCCCCAAAGAAGTTCAGAATGGACACCTTGGCCTCCATCCTTCCACTTCTGAAACGGTATGACTGGTTTGTCTCCATAGACCTGAAGGATGCCTATTTCCACATAGGGATCCATCCAGATCACAGGCGCTTCCTTGCATTTCAAGTCAGGACCAAAGCCTTCCAATTCAGAGTGCTTCCTTTTGGCCTCTCCACTGCTCCTCGAGTCTTTACGAAGTGCATGGCAGTAGTGGCGGCTTTCCTTCGGCAGCAAGGCGTGGTGGTCTTCCCTTACATCTACGACTGGCTGATTGTGGCGGAGTCTCGACATCAGCTCGAACTCGATGTTGGCCTCACCTTAGATGCCTTAGATTGCCTGGGACTTGTTGTCAACATCGAAAAGTCAGCTTCAGTCGGCTCAAGTCATCCAATTCATTGGGGCTTGTATAGACTCTGTAACTGCAGCGGCATACTTACCTCAAGACCAATTCAACACGCTTCGGTCCCAAAGGATTCCCGCTCATTCAGTCCAAGTTCTTCTCGGTCACATGGCAGCCACAACTTATGTGACCCACCTCACCAGACTTCGGTTCCGTCCGCGCCAACACTGGTTCCTGCAAGTGTTCGACCCTCTCCGTGATTCTCCAAACAAGATGCTTACAATGCTGCGGGTAATTCCAGCGGTCTCTGAACTGGTGGCTGGTCCCAGACAATGTCCTCTCAGGCATGCCGTTCGAGATCCCTCAGCCGAATGTTTCTTTGACAACAGATGCCTCGATGCAGGGGTGGGGAGCGCACATCGAGTCCTACGAGATTCGGGGGTCCTGGAACAACAAAGAGCAAGCTCTCCATATCAATGTCCTGGAACTGCTTGCCATCCAGAAAGCATTACGAGCCTTTGAATCTATGGTGAGGGGCAAGACTGTACAAGTACCGATAGACAACACGTCTGTCATGTACTACCTGAACAAGCAGGGAGGTACGAGGTCCCCCCAACTTCTACAGCTCACACTGGATATCTGGGATTGGTGCGTCCTCAGGAATGTGTTTCTCCAGTCCATCCATCTTCCAGGACAGGAGAACGCTCTTGCAGACGGACACAGCCGTTCAAGTCTCTCCATCCACGAGTGGCGTCTACACAGGTCGGTTGCCTTAGACCTGTTCCGGACCTGGGGGTTTCCTCAAGTGGATCTCTTCGCATCCCCCGAGAACGCTCAGTGTTCCCAGTTCTGCTCGAGGTGACATGCTCCGAGATCGAGGGGAGGCACAGTCTTGTTCCAGTGGTCGGGTCCTCTACTGTTCCCTCCATTCCTGCTGCTGAGAAGAGTAATTGCCAAGCTTCGTCGGGATCAAGCGAACACCATCCTCGTCGCCCCATGGTGGCCTCAGCAGCCGTGGTTTGCGACTCTGCTTCACATGTCCAAGCGTCGCTTCATCCATCTACCTTCCCGCCTGGATCTCCTCTCCATTCACGAAGGCAAAGTCAGTCATCCCAATCTGGACACTCTGCGTCTGACGGCGTGGAGATTGACTCTGTAATTCAACCTTCGGGTTCGAGACTCTCGGGTTCGACTTGGGTGCCGAGGCAACCTGCATCTCTCCATCCAGACATCCAGGCTGTCATCGATGCTGCCCGAAGGCCTTCCACTCGAAAGTCCTCCTACTACAAGTGGAAGAAGTACGAAGCCTTCCTGGCCTCCCGGGAACCGAGGCCTGAACCATTCTCTATCCTGACGGTACTGGATTTTCTTCTCCAGCTGTCTTCTGCGGGATTGTCACTTTCCTCGATCCGGTGCTACTTGGCAGCTATCTCCGTCGAGTTCCAAGTGAGAGGTCGTCCATCCCCCTTTGTTGATGCGACGGTAAAGAAATTTTTGAGAGGCTTCGCCAACTTGCTCCCTCCGGTGACCAAACCGACCCCAGCTTGGAGCCTCGAATTGGTCCTCTCACAGCTAGTTCATTGACCGTTCGAACCTCAGGCTTCTACTGATCTATGACTACTCTCCTGGAAGACTGCTTTCCTTGTGGCCATCACTTCAGCATGAAAGGCTGGCTAGATCTGTGCCTTGAGGTCTGATCCTCCGTACACTGTTTTCCATAAACACAAAGTGGTGCTCCATCCCGACATCTCCTTCCTTCCGAAGGTGGTCTCCAGCTTTCATCTCAACCAATCCATCACTCTCCCTGCTTTGATGCAGGACCCGAAGGACGAATTCGAACGCATTCTTCATCTCATGGACGTTAGGAGGGCTCTAGCCTTCTACATCCAACGGACTGCCTCCCACAGAAAGTCACCCTGACTGTTTGTGTCTTATGCTGACTCGAAGCTCAGACAGCCCATTTCGTTGCAACGGCTATCGAAGTGGGTGACTTCGACCATTGCTCTCTGCTACGAACTGGCAAAAAAGCCTCTGCCATCACGGATTTGAGGACACTCTACAAGAACTGTCTCCACTTCGACAGCTTTTCTCTCTGGAGTGCCTCTAGAGGACATTTGCAGAGCTGCAACCTGGTCATCGCCTTTGACCTTTATTTCTCATTACAGACTTGACTCTTGTTCTAGGAACAAGGCAGCCTTTGGGAAGGCTGTACTGTTGTCTTCTATACAATGAGTGAGTATTCATGTTGCCAAGTCACTGTTGTTATATATGCTTAATTGGTTTATTTAAGAATGTGCTCCTAATTTTTCAATCTCAGATGGTATGTATACATGGTATATTTAGTGTAGGACATACCCACCTCCAAGAGTGAAGCTTGCCAGTCTACACCCAGCTGTGTGATTCACAGAGACCACGAAGAAGATGGACAGGTTGCTTACCTGTAACCATAGATCTTCGAGTGGTCTTCTGTGAATTCACACAGACCCGCCCATCCTCCCCTCTATGTCCTATTACATCATATAAACATGCTTAATGTTCCTAATGCTGCAGATTGCGGTGTCATTCAAGGAACTGAGGGGATTTAGGCGGGAAGCCCTTATAAGGGACCGTTAGGATGGGCGGAGTTACCGCCAAAAATGTATCAAAGCACATTCTGCCTAGCGTTTCTAGAAGGTTCCGAAGCTCTGCGCAGGAGTAACCCAGCTGTGTGGATTCACAGAAGACCACTCGAAGATCTATGGTTACAGGTAAGCAACCTGTCCATCCACCATCCACGGCTTGAAAATATTCCAAAAATAAAAATAGCAAAAGCAAATCTTGATTGTGCAATTTTATATAAGGGACACCATTTTACTACGCCATTGTATATAATGGGACTTGAACATCCAGAGATTTTGATATCCACGGGTGATCCTGGAACCAAACCTCAGTGGATACCAAGGGCCCATTGTATTCGTTGTTCTAGCAGAACCCTTTAACACTAATAATGTGCCCTTTTTCGGGATTCTTGCTGTTTGGAAAACATAGTATGGATATGTTGTTGAGTGAAACATTGGGCGAGGCCTTAACTACAGGGTTAGACTCAGTATCTAGCATGTATCCTAATCATCAATACAGGGACGGGCTTTTGTAGCACAGAGCACTTAAATTTACTGACCTCCTTTATGATTTAAGGAGATTGTTTCACGTGCTTTAAAAATGCTGGTTTTATGATTGGCAACTGGTTTTAAGGAAATGTAAGCTAGGAAAAGTCTGAAAGACCAGCTACATGGGCTGTGCCCATCAACCTACTACCCTCTAAAACAGGGCTTCTCGACCAGCATTCCCTGGAACCCTAGGGTTTCACAAGAGGTTGCTAGGGGTTCCCTGAGATAGTGTGATTGGAAAAAAACATTTTAAAAAAACTATAGATACAATAATTTTTAGATAGGGGTTCCCTGAAACCTGAAAATTGTTTCAAGGGTTCCACCAGGGTAAAAAAGGTTGAGAAAGGTTGCTCTAAAGAGAGACATAATCAAAAGGCTCCTTCAATTGTTTCTCTACAGGGTAAGCAGTGACAGAGAGTTTGGGCAGAGTTCCTTGTTCTGCAGCTTGATGGCATATTCATTCAGGCTAAACGCTGGGGTACATGCTGGGAGGGCTCTGCCAAAGTCTCTTTCTTACCTTGCAAATAAACGATTTTAAAGGGGCAGGCTCTAGTTTCTTGTCAATTTCCAGTTGAGTGGATGGGTCAAAGAGCCCTTTGCATGTACAATGGCATGTGAGAGAGAAAAACTGTTTAGATGTTGGGGAGGTGTGTCTCACCATTGGTCTACCATTTAAAAACATGGGAAAAGCTGGATAAGTTAGTATAAGAGTAAGCATAGGTGTTCTCTTCCATTTCTTCTTTTACTATCACCTTACAAGCTGCTGTTCTTATTTTTAGTCTATCTGGTCCAGTTCCATGATGCATCCTGGACCTTCTGCCCTGGAGCAGCTGTTGATGCAGCAGAAGCAGAAGCAGCAACGTGGGCAAGGTGCCATGAATCCACCACACTGAGAATGAAAGAGGATGGCAACCTTTGCAAATGAAAGCTCCATACATCATGGCATGTTGGGTTTGCAGGATTGTCCCACACAGTCCTGTGCGCGTGGCAGCCCTCTCTTCTGTTCCTTGCCGTCAGGAGGGCGTAAGTGCTCCACCAACCCACTGAGTGTGCACGAAAATGTCTGCAGAGCAATGGAAAACCAACACCAGGAACTCTCCCATCCCTCCAGGGCCCTCTGGAGGGAGAGAGGGACTGCTGTTTGTCTCACGGTAACCCGATATCACCGCCTCTCACCTTCTCCATCGTGCATGTCCCCAGCCACGTGGGAAAATAAAAAGCTGAGAATGAAGAGCAGATGGGAGAAGCCACTGAGAACTTCTCGATTCTTCTCCTCAGTTTTGGGGAAACCAATAGGAATCTATTACTGATAGCTTTGCTGACTGAGAATGTAGTTGAAATTTATTCCTCAACATCTAAATTTCTAATTACTACTATCTCAGTAGTAAGGTCACACTGAATTCTTCCATACACAGATGTGCTTTGTAGTCAGTGTGTAGCAACCCCTCCAGTTGCTGGTCCAGCCAGAGGTGGGTGGTGGTAGATTGGGTGGAGGGCTAGTTTTTTTCTCTTCTGGGTTGGATAAGGAGTTTTCATGAAGGAGAATCTGGGCCCTCTAGCACCACCTCCACCTTTTCCTCAAAGCCTGTCTCTGGAAAACCCTGAATGGGTTGGTATTTCCAGTTCCGAAGTTCAGTGGCCACTGCAGAGCCCCCCAATAGGGCAAGCAAGCTACTGCTATGGGGTTTTAAGTTAAATGGTTCAGATTCCTGTACATTTTATGATAGCGTAGTGACCAGCCTCATGAAATGGCAAGCTGGTCTGTGCATTCACAGCCTGACTCCTTTATGTAGGTAGGTAGAAGCTTTCTGTGTCTTCCCCCTCCCTCACCCTCTTTTTCTTCCTTCCCCTCACCTTGCTGGTTGCTAGTAGTACTATTCTTCATATACAGCATCCCACAGAGTTCTAGCAGGATAATGGGGAGCAAAGGAGTTACTCTAGACAGGATGATGTGTACAATCCTTCCCCCCCCCAATAGGTGTGTGCCCACTCCACAAACTCACACACACCTGTAGGCACAGGGTTCCAATGCTGGAATGGAAGTTCAAAGCCACAGAGGACATATGACGTGGAACCCACGCACAGAAGCCAACAGTCCCACTTGCTCCTACAAGGGTGCAGAAGAGGGTCAAGGGTTCTACTTGGTATTTATTGAGCAGAAGGAAGACAGCAACTCTTCTTCTTGCATAGGACAAAAGGACAGCATTTCTTTTTGTTTCCCAGGGTAGCTATGGAAACAATCTAAATGTTCAAAACTGCTGCAGTTGCAGGGGTGTGCGTGTGTGCGTCAGTTCAGGATCTGTGAGCCAGGAAACAGCTGCAGAGCAAAGCACATCCAGGGTCCACAAGTGATGCTGGAGTTGGGGAGCAGCCCCAAAAAGACTTTTATTATATAAAGGGAAGCTGTATGCATAGTGCTCTCTCTCTCTCGCTCTCTCTAGTATAGGAATTGGACCCCATATGCCTCCCCATGCTAGCAGTGTTGCTGCTAAACATGTTCCCCTCTTTTAAAAAAATGGAGAAAAGTCTCAAGGATGAAGTTCCTGCCCTGGTTGTAATGTTAAGCTGAGACCCTCTGTGCTTCTTTGGCTCCCTGCCCCTGCTTCCATCCCATCCCCTTCTCCCAGTTTGTGTATTTGAGCTGTGCACCTAAGCAGCTGCAACATTCCAGTGTTTGAAATGCCACTGATTCTTGCACCCTAGACAACCTAACCAGGTTGCCCATCTCACTCTCAGCAGTGCCAGAATCCCAGCCCATAGGCTCCCATTTCTGCATGAGAAATCTGGTGTTCGGAATGTTTTTTTTTTTTAAAAAGAATTGGGGGGGGCAGGGTTCCTTCTTTGCCCCATATACCCCCACCCCACTGTGTCAGGAGCCTCAAGGGAAGAGAAACTCCCAGCAGAGAAAACTGGTTTGTGTCGTAAGCTTCTTTTGTGTTTTTGTCTGTCTGTGCGAGACCTGCAGCTGCTGAACTCAGCTTTTGCCTTTAATTAAACCATGTTCTCTACAGCCAGCCTTGTGTAGTAACATCTTTTTTAATCACAGAGCTGCCATTAATGAATGTATTGATTTTTCTCCCCATTTCACAAGTGATTCCACACTAACAAGATGTTCATTTGCTCAGAAATGACACAGGTTTATCAGGTCATGAAAGTTCTGGTAGGAATTGCACACATAGGTGATAATAAAGCATTAAGCGTAAAGCTCTCCCTGTCTATGGCATGCCAAAGATTACCTGTTGAGATTTTCTGTGTATCATTTCAGTTAGGAGGAGGATGTAATTGCTGGGGGTGACAACATGCTAGAGCAGGTACATAGAAAACAAAATAGCTGCCTAAAACCTGGATAATCTTAATAGGTGGAGCAGGCTGGGAATTTTGCAGCCCTCCAGATATGTCAGACTGCACCTCCCAACAGCCTTAGCCAGCTGAGCCAATGGTGAGGAATGCTAAAGAGTTACAGGTTTAACATCTGAACGCTCACATGATTCCCACCCTTGATGGAGGGTTATGCATCTGAAAGTGGTGTGGAATAATGATCAAACCTTTCTTTAAAATGTGATTTATGACTTGTGTGGATCTGAGCAGTAACAAAGGAGATAACATGGCTAAGAATAATAGCATTTTATGCAGAAATCAACAAAACTGCAGCTGTGGGGTGGCAGAAACCAAAAACATGAGTCCTGTGTTGTTTTTCAATAGTTTAATGGGCATTTCATGCAGAGTGAAGCATCTCCAGTTGATGTTGTTCCATCATTCAAGTCTGTTAGCCAGGATTCCCAAATTGCAACCAGAATACCATACATGTACCTTTTAAAGGATTACCATGCCGCTTCTGATAAGTTGTTCTTCTTCCCTACCTGTTGTAGAGCAGGTGGAGTTAATTCTAATTTAATTCTCAAAGCAAAAGGTAGGAGAACACATTGGAGAAGCCAAGGATGTCTCATTTTAGGTTAATGAAAGCAGTGTACATACCCTCTAGGATGTGACATGGTAATTCTACTAGAACCTAGAATGCTGTCTTGAATATTATATTATTTTGGAGGTGCAAATGGACAGCCATAATTCTCCTGATGTGGTTGGTCTTGGCTCTCATTTTAGATAGGAAAGAGCTTAAAGAATCCAGTGTGAATCACAACTGATACTCATGAAAGCAGAATATAATCCCCCCCCCTTCCATCATAGAGTCTTCAGTTAGCACAAATAAGAGGCTTGGGGTATTAAGATGAACTGCCTCCAAAAAAAAACCAAAAAAAGGATTAAACATCTGTGTTCATTAGGTTTGAGCTTGTTGTACTTCACATTGAGGATCTTTGCTGTTGTACTCTTCAACAAAGGCTTTGGGGAAAATGCCAACTTTTCCATTGCATTTGCCTTCCAGCCATTCATCATTCACTAGAAAGATGAAATGACATTAGCATCATGTTTAGGTCACAAATTATTAATTAATGGTGAGGTTCAGTAAAAAATTGCCCTGTGACAAGTAGTACATTATTTGTGAACTAGAAACCAGATGGGACTCCTGTACAGCTGTGGAAGAGAGAGAATTTTGGTAGGTACCATTTTTCTTATCCTTGCATGACAAGCTGCATTTAACTAAAATTCCTCCTAATACACAACTACTGAAGATACAGAAGCCTTGCCATTCTCTGTAGCAGGCATACAGGTACCTTTCATGAGGCTTGCTGCTGTTGGAACAAGAATGGGGAAGACTCAAGGGCCAGTATAACTGTTGATACTCATCAAAGACTAAGAAGAAAACAAATCTGTTCCTTCAATACATTTAAGGAGAAACTGATGCAGCACTGATGGCAAAAGTATAAAGCTAGACACTGGCCAGCTATGCTAGTGCAAGAACAAGATAGTTCAAGAAGTTGAGCCATGCATGCTGGGGCTAATGTTTATTTGGATTGCACTCTAAATGCCTGCCTGCCCGCCCCCTTGAAGACCAAGCTTGGAAAACTTACTTCTTTGACTCCTAAAATCCAACAGAGTGCCCACTAGTTCTGAGAGGTGTCATCCCAAAAAAACCTCCCCCGCACTACAAGATCTCCCTTGGAGACAAGAATTCCAGTTTGTAAACAGCCAACTCGTTTTTATCAGGGTATGAGAAAGATAATGAAGCAGAAGCCCAGAATCAAAAGACAACAGAAGCTGCAGGAGTTTTTTTTTTTAAGGGTGCAAGACATTAACAGACTAGAGCTTCAGGAATTGCAATGTGATTGGGCAGGAATAACAGGACCTATTGGCAAATGTTGGTAAAAGAAACAAGTGCCTGCAGTACATTCTGGGAAGGGGGTACTATAATCCTTTGCTTTTTTGTACATGCTTCTTAAGCTTAGAAATTGTGATCATGCAGTATTTTGGTGACACGTGCTGAAGGAAGTACCCTGAATCTGCAGGCAATTGTTAAGAGTTGATTAGTCATTGAAGTGAATTTGGATATTTCCACTTTAAGTAGGTAGAGCTATTTAGTTCAGTTAACTGTTGAATGAGGAATACGCATAAGAATAGCAACTTGACAGGTCCCTTAAGATGGAGAAACCAGGGGGGGGAGGGGTTCAGAATAGTTTCTCAAGTATGTTTAGTTAAGTCCCCATGGTTTAGGATTGATTTACCTTTAGCCAGAACAAGTATTGTCTCTCCCTTTTGAAACTCCAGGTCCTCTGGTTGGCTGGCTTCATAACTATATCGTGCTACAACTTGATTTGCTTCCATCTCTTTTTCTGTCTTCTTCTGAGCCTCCTTGCCATCTTCTGTGCTTATAATATCTTTGCCCATCTGATGTAAGAAACAGTAAGCTTAAATATTTTACCATTTATTTAATAAGCAGTGGAAAATAAAGAAATGGTGCTCCCATTACCTCTGTCTGATTTAATGTTGCTGTTTAAAAAAAACTTTTAAGACAAGGTTTTCGGGTAATTGACATGAGTTTCAGGTTGGGTTATCAGAACAAGGCCTGGGCTTTCTTTAAGAGACATAGCCTCCTTCCCAACTCCCCATTTATCACCTTTCCCGGGGTATTGTCTTTGTGGCTGGAGCTATTTAGCTATTCAGCTTCTGTAAAGGTGAGATAAGGGGAGAGAAGAGGTCTGGAAATGTCTGCTGTCTGAGGTATACTCTATTCCAGAATTACGTAGATGGAAAATCAATCTTTAAACCATACAGGTTTTTAATAATGAACAAGAGAGACCTGTTAACTATCAAAGATGGTGTGCATGACTCTCCATTCAAGCATGCAGATAATTCTGCATTTCTGGATTGGGAGCCACTGAAAAATTAAATCACATGCATGAGAATTATCAGCTCGCAGTGTAGGCAAGAGTTGGGTGTTATGAAGAAAGCAGCATGCACCTCTGTAGGGTCACATCCTAGGCCCGCAGGAGCTTTAAAAGCTCCCTCGCCCTTGGTGTACCACTTGGGCATTAGTAGTCTGAATAAAATGGAATATTTGCTTTTCACTGAACTTTTTAAAAAACATATTATGTAGGTCAGTTCTAAGACAGCAAATAAAGTTCAATAATATATATAGATTCGAGTTTAAATGCAGATGACTCCTCTTATAAACCCCAGACCAACTTCTGAATAGGCTATTACCAATACAGGCCTGCTCTACTGTCCCCTCCTTCCATATATCTCACTTCATGCTACAGGAAAGGAAAGAACAGCTGTATGCAAAAGCAGTTGTGCTAAGCATGTTCGAAAGGAGTTTTAAAAACAGGGCTTGGTATTGGACTGGCACTACTCTTTTTAACTTCTGGTCTTTGACTGTGCCTTGTATACATCTTTAGATTCACTTTTGGGTACTAGCAAACTGAACAGTTTTTGTTGAATTCCATTAATTTTCCAACTAGGCTGGACCACTCCAGCTACATCACATGGCGATTGGGAGAGTTCCAAAATCAGTGGTTGCTGTTCTGGAAAAAGAAGTACAGAATTCCACTTACTGTGACAGTTCAACCCTTTGGATCTGTGTGTGCCTCATACCCTCCACCACTTTACAAATGAACCGGATAGGTGTTGTCTTTGCTTCAGCAACCCACGGTACCGCTGGCAGCTGCAGTACCGCCTCTCATTACCATCCCTCGGTACCCCTCCCTCACAGTACTGTTCCAATGGCCTCGACATCGTCAGCGGGATTCTTTAAACCCTGTGTAGTCTGCTCCGCAAAGATGCCTGAATCGGATGGGCACTCCAGTGCCTCTTTTGCCTGGGAGAAAGCCACAATGTCCGTTCTGTAGGCACTGTAAGGCATTTACCCATCAGACCCGAAGAAACAGGGACAAACGGCTCAAGGTGCAGTTGTACGGCCCCTTGGGACCAAAGTCTGAAGAAAAGCCAACGGTATCATCGGCAGATCGGGACCGACCCTCTAAAACCTCTAAGTCAAAGACGGGGAAAGATCATAGACCCAGAACGGAAACAGGTATCGACGCACGCAGTACAAAACTCCAGGAGCAAAGTGTCTCCAAACAAAAGCCCCCGGAATGCATATCTGCGATCGCTCCTGGTACTGCATCCGGTACCGCTATGCACACTGCTAGGACAAAACACCAAACTGTGCCTACCTCCCCTAAGGAAAAACAGAAGGCGGTATGGCTAACATCCCCCTTGGGCTCCGCGAAAGGCACAGCCATGGTACCCGACTCCCCCAACAAGAGGGGTAAGAAAGATTCCTCCGCTCAGACAGACCTGTCTAGAGGGAGAATGACAGAATGAGACAACTGCAATAGATGGCCCCCCTCCCAGGGATGCCTGTAAGATGCTAGTCTGCTTAAGACCCCCTTGGTTTCCCCACTCTGGATCAGGCTGCCTTCCCACAAGGCTAGCGACTCCAGAGAGGACGCAATGCTAACCAGGTCAACGGCACATGGCACCGGCTTGACATCAGAAGGCGAACTTCCTGAGTCCTCCCCAGAGATCCGGGTGATTCAAGTCTCCTCAGGATCAGGACATGAAGATTCCCATCGTCGCTCCAGCTCCCTGCCCTAGTGATCCCGTTCTCCATTGTGCTCGGCGTCCATGCAACCCAGCCCTAGAATCCGGTCCCATTCACCGACACCTTCCAGATGGCACTCACGGTCTCCATCACTGCCACACCGCTCCCGGTCGCGAGGTTGATCCCGCTCCTGCCGCCAGTCCCACTCACAGAGATGGTCCCCTTCCCAGTGCCAGTCTTGATCTGCATGCCAATCCTGATCTCCTTGGTGATCCCATTCCTCTTGACGGTCCTGCTCTCCGATCCCAGCGGAACCTTATTCCTCGGAACCAGACTCCTCTGATGATGACTGGTACTAGAGTCATGACCATATGTATTATGACCACCACTGGTACCGAAGAGACCCCCTACCTTTACCGGGACCATGATGTCAGATACACATATTTTGATGAGATTCCCACCTATGCCCGTCGGTACCGCCATCCCTACGAGGCTCCTCCTTGGTACCACCACCCCATGATAGCCCGTGTCAGCGAGCATCGGGAAGTTACCGTCTGGAGGATGCAAAACACAGGGGTAAACGGGTCCACTCACCCCTTAGCAGAGAGCGATCTCCACCACACAAAGCCCATGAGGAAACCCAACAGGGCAATACGTCTCATCACGCCTTGTTGAGATCGAGATCCCCAACCCCAAGGGATTCACCCCCAAGAAGGCAGGCGACACCCGAGGCAGAGTCACTGAAAAGGTTGCCAACACCACGAGGCTCCCCACCTGCAAAGCGCCCTAAAGACCTGACACATACTCAGACGCCTAAGCCACACAAGATTACAACTCATATGTCAATACACAGACACACTCTTTCCCGGTCCTCGTCTACTTCTTCGTCACCTTCGACCGCCAGATCGCCATCACCAAAAGTATTGCCAAATCCCAGGGGAGGTAATCCTGATCCATCCTCGCCCATGGATGATGTTAAGGCGTTCGCTGACCTGATGCTACAGATGGCAGGTGCTTTGGGCATCAAGGTTGACCACCAAGACCAACAGGTGGATGACCCCATTTTTGAAGACATCCAGAGACGCACCCCTGTGATACCCTCGTTGACAATTTCACCGTATCTTCTCCAAGTGCTGAAAGGCTCCTGGGCGACACCATCATCTGTACCGCCCACATCACACTGCCTAGACCATCTTTATCGTGTATCAATTGACGTGGCACCCTTGCTTACCTACCACCCTTAGCCCAATTCTGTGGTAGTAGATGCAATGCAGATGAGAACATCCCAGAAGTTGCTCTCCACACCTATAGACAAAGAAGGCAAGAAACTCGATGTCATAGGCCATAAGTTTTATTCTTCAGCATGTCTTATCACAAAGATAGTGGCATATGCAGCATGCATGGGTGCTTACCAGAAATTTCTATGGAATGCCCTTGCCCCCCACATTGCCAACCTCTCCGAACAAGAGCAGAGGATAGTGAACTCCTTCAGGGAAGAAGGTCTTTCGCTGGCAAGCTACCAAAGACAAGCTGCAAAGCACCTAGGCAACTGTACAGGAAAGATTGTTGCAACTGCCATTGCCATCCGCCGCTATGCCTGGCTCCGATCATCCGGCCTGTCCCATTCTGCACGTTGCATGATAGAGGACCTACCATTTGAGGAGCTTGGCCTATTTCATACTGACACAGACACCAAGCTTGAACGTATGCAGAAAATGAGGGTGACAAGAAAATTTGGCTTACCAAGTCATTACCAGTTATCCTGCACGCATTTCCCTGGCAGATGCTATCACTCATCATATAAAAAGAGATTCAGCCCACCACTTGTGTGACCTCGACCTTCCACCTCAGCATACCAGCCTCACCGGAGGTTTCAGGCCCCATTTTGGCCAAAGGTGCAGTTTGGCAAAAAGAAACAGGAGCCCTCCAAACAGCAGGTTTGACTGCTCACTCCCACCACTGTCCCACCCCACCTCTCCAGCCGAATGCCTCTCCGTGTCTTTCGACCTCTGGTGCCAGATAACATCAGACCGTTGGGTCCTCAGCATCATATAAAAAGGTTCAACCAGACACTACCCTGAGGAGTCTACAGGGCAACACCTCTATCTGTCCCGCTTGTGGAAGAAGTAAACACTTACCTGCTCAAAGGGGCGATAGAACCCGTCTCCCCTTCCCAATGTTGAGCCACTTTCTTCTCCAGATACTTCCTAGTGGACAAGAGAGATGGGGGTCTCCATCCTATTTTGGACCTATGAGACATCAACACGTTTATAGGCCCAAGGAAATTTTGCATGGTGTCCCTCTCCACCATCCTCCCCTTTTTAAACAAAGGAGATTGGTTCACCACCCTGGATCACAAAGATGCGTGTTTCCATATCCCTATTGCACCAGCGCACAGGTGTTATCTGGTGTTCACAACAGGCTTAAACACATTTTGCTTTAAGGTCCTCCTGTTCAGCCTTTGTACAGCCCCAAGGGTCTTTACAAAATGTGTGGCAATGGTGGTGGCATGGCTCAGACAGAGAGGTGTTGTCGTCTTTCCCTATCTAGACGACTGGCTTTTCACAGCTCCCACACCCGAGAAGCTCTCACACAACCTCCACCTGGTGCTATCCCTCCTTGAGGACTTAGGCTTCATGGTCAATCCGGAAAAGTCACATCTAATGCCCTCCCATACAGTCCCCTTTATCGGAGCAAACATAAGACTCTGTCACAGACGCCACCTACCTTCTAGATGACAGATTCAAATCACTACAAGTTATGGTCAATTGGTGCATACGGAACCAACGGTCTACCATTCAAACCATCCAGAGTACCCTAGGACACATGGCGTCGACAACCGCAGTGATGCCGCTTGCCAGACTGAGGATGCAGCCACTGCAGGCCTGGTTCATTTCCAAGTATGCCCCTTCAGGGATGGCTCCAACAAGTTTTTGACACTCCCACAACCCATTCGCGTGACCCTCCACTGGTGGCTTGACTTGCACAAGGTCCAGGCGGGGATTCCGTTCACACAGAGGCATCCCACAAGATCAGTCATGATGGATGCCTCGCTAACAGGCTGTGAAGCCTACTTCCAGGACCTGACAATGAAATGCCTGTGGTCCCCGCAAAAGAAGAAATGGAACATTAACCACTTAGAACTCTTAGTGTTCAAAGCCTTGAAGTCCTTCGAACCCTCCCTGACAGGTCACCTAGTCCAAGTGACGTCAGACAACACCACAACAGTTTTTTACATAAACAAGCAAGGGGGCATGTGATCCAGACCGCTATTGGATCAACCCTTCGGATTTGGGACTGGTGTGTGCATCGGAATATCACAATCACAGCCTTACACCTACCCGGGGACCAGAACACTGTCACGGATATGCTGAGCAAAATTCGATCCAGCAACCAAGATCTTCTAGACAATCTATTCTCCATATGGGGAACCCCATCAGTAGACTTCTGCATCCAAGCTGAACGCCAAGTGCCCAGTCTTCCGCTCCAGAGAACCACGAACATACGGGAGCCTCAGGGATGCCTTCCTATTCAACTGGATCGATCCCCTCCTCTACGCCTTTCTCCCATTTCCCCTGCTCCCCAGGGTAATCTCCAAGCTTCAACTGGACGGCGCGAAGTGCATTCTCATAACGCCGTGTGGCCACAACAACTGTGGTTTGCTTCCCTCCTCCTGATGTCCAAACACCAATTCAGACGGCTACCATCCCATCCGGACCTTCTGACGATGCACAACGGACGAATCAATCACCCAGACCTGACCACCATTCACCCAACGGCGTGGCTAATCTCCCCTTGGAGGCATCTCGCAGCCAGCTCAAGCCATTATAGCAGCGGCCCAATGGCCAACCACCCTGCGGGTGTAGAAGTACAAATGGCGGAAGTTTCAAGAATTCCGATCTGAACACGCTGTTACGTTGGAACCTGCCAACATACCGCAGCTCTTAGACTTCCTAGCATCGCTATCTTCAAGACAACTCTCGACCTCGTCGGTTAGGGGTTACATTGCAGCGATATCCTGGTACTTCCAGAAAGAGGGGAAATCCTCTTGTTTCAAGCTTCCTTTGGTCCAAAGCTTTTTGAAAGGTTACAAGAACCTCCACCATCAGTAATCGGCCTGACACCGGCCTGGAACCTAGAATTGGTACTGGCCTGCTTGTCAAAAGCCCCCTTCAAGCCAATGGCCACATACGATCTACACCTCCTGTCCCTGAAGACCACCTTCTTGGTAGCAATCACATCAGTACAACGGGCAAGTGAGCTGCATGGACCCACCATACCTTAGATTCCACCCTAACAAAGTAGTTCTACACCCTGACATTGCATTTATGCCAAAGGTGATATTGTCCTTTCACCTTGATCAGGACATCATTCTCCCAGCGTTCTTCCAAAACCCCTCCTCGGACCTGGAACGTAACCTGCATGCCATTGATATGATATGCGCCCTGGCCTTCTACGTACATAGGACAGCTGCATTCCACAAGTCTACCCGACTCTTTGTCTGTTATGGGGGCCACCGGAAAGGTGACCCTGTCTCCTCTCAACATTTCTCTAAGTGGGTTGCATCCACAATCAGGCTAACATACCAATTGTCTGGGAAGGAGACCCCGCAGACTATCCACAGCCATTCCACCAGAGCAACATCCTCCTCTGCCGCCTTCCTGAGCGGGGTCCCAATCCAGGACATTTGTCGGGCAGCTACATGGGCTACTCCTCTCACCTTTGTGAAGGCATACAAGATAGACTCGGTGTCCCACTTCTGCCCTAGGTAGAATTGCCCCCAGAATTCTGCCCTAGGTAGAGCGGTGCTTTTCTCCTCCTTAGCTTGCATGCCAACATAAAGATGTCCAAATAAAGTTATTGCATTACAATTGACCAACATCTCTCTTGTTCTTTCTTGTCAAGGTAAGGACAACCACCTCCAACAGGTGAGCTTACTAGTCTACCCTTAATGTGTGGATTCTCAGAGACCACGAAGAAGAAGGACAGGTTGCTTACCTGTAACTAGTTCTTCAAGTGGTCATCTGTGAATTCACACAATCCTGTCTATCCTCCCCTCTAGTGTCCCGATCTTGCTTGAGTAAATTATGAGCTGCTTTCTCAGTGGCTATTTGGAACTGAGGAGGCAGGCAAGGAGGAGGCCTATATAGGCCAGGAGAGAGTGGGTGGGGCTACTGCCAAAAATTGTATAGAGGTTCTAACATTTTTCAGAAGTGTTCTGTGCAGGCGCAGGATTAACCCTTAATGTGTGAATTCACAGATGTCCACTCAAAGAACTGCAGTTACAGGTAAGCTTACCTGTCCTTCACCTGCATCTGTAGCTGGCATCTTTAGAGAATGGTGATGTAGGGTGTGTGGGGTTTATATCCTGTGAATCCCTGTTGGAGACATTAAAATACACAAATTTACATATCCTCTCCAACAAGGACTTACAGTATATGAAATAAACCCCACACATACCTACACCACCATTCTCTGAAGATGCCAGCCATAGATGCAGGCGAAACGTTGGGGATAAACTTCCAGAACACGGCCTCACAGCCCAGAAGAAAAACCACAAAAAACCTACAGATGCTGGCCGTGAAAGCCTTCAATTTCATATCATTGATTTTCTCAGAAATCCGAACCAGCACCCTGCTGTACAAACAGAGGGACAAGTGGATGCTATCTGAGAGCATGGAAACTACATGCAAAATCAATAAATGGATAATTTCAAATCTCTACCAGTAGGGTGGTCAGAAATTTCATTTTAAACAAAGCTAGTAATGTGGGTGTTAGTGAATATTAAATCATCATAAGTCAACGCAAAATAGTACAGTAACACAATACACATTTGAAGTTATTTAATCCCTTTAATAATTGCTGGAATTTTTTTAATGCTTGTCAATCATCTCATTGCTTTTACACTCACTGGCTACAAAAAGGAGCCAATGGCAGGAACAATAAAGGGAGGTTTGTGGAGCAGAAGGAAGAATACTATGCCCATTTCCCAGTATTGCCTTAAATTAAAAGACTAATAGTTGCTAGTGTAGGTCGGTTTATTTATTTGTTTGTTTTAAATTAGAAAATGAACTTCCAATTGAAAGGGCTTGGAATGAGGTGGGTGGGATATGTCCCGTAGTTCACACAGCTCAGAAATAACCAGTGGCAATTAATGTAGAGACTGGTAACACATTACTTTCTTTAGTAAACATGAGCACAATGAAGTCACATTTTAAAAGTCACAATCAGTGGGAACATTATTTGGGGGTAAAAATTAACTTGTCACTCCTCGGTGTTATTTTAAAGGGCATTTTCAGAGAAATTTCAAGCTTTATGCCATTCTTTTACCAATCCTAGATTTAATTATCAAGAAAAATCAGAAGTCATGAAAAACATAACAAGCAATTCTACAAGTTACTTTTTAAACACAGCAAGGAGTAACATCAACCAATCACTTTTCTAGCACTGTCATAAGGAATGGTGATTAATTATTTTTTGTAAGTAACTTTCTAAAATCTGGTCCCTCCTAGCAAGGTGTGCTACTTTCTAATCTGGTCTTACCCACCTCCTGGCTGCTGCACCACAATGTCAAGCAATGGTTCTTTGCAAGACTCCACAGGGTCTTCATCTTGTCCTCACTCAGAAGCACATGCTCTGCATCACCTGTAAGCTGGTAGCTGAAAAATACAGGCAAACAGGTGAGGCCCAAAGCAACCCTGCTTAGTCAGCAGAGATTAAGGGGATGCTGGGTAGCGTTCTTTACCTCAGGGTTGTGTGCTGGGGCGAAAGCTCCAGCTTCTTGCACACCTTGTCTAAAAGACTGCTGTATGATAGCTCAGGGCTCACTTGCAGGGCTACAGTGTATTTATAGTGCACCTTGATAATGTATGGAGCTGAGGTATCCAAGTTAACAAGCTGCAGGAGGAAGGGGGAAAAGGACAGGAAAAATAAAACTTTAAAAGCACACAAGAACAGGAGCATTATCTATATTCAGAATTTCAATAGAAGAAAAGAACACAGTTGCTTTATCTCTCATGCAGGGAAACACACGCTGGGACAAATAATCTTCCATTTTTTTATTACAGTGGGTGAAAGTAGCTGGAAGTACTAAAGGCTGGCTGGCAATGTACATGTTAAATGTTATACTGTAGCATCAGTGTGTGGTCAAGGGAAATTGAGTGCTGAATTCCTAACGCAAATGGTGTCCATGAATCTATGGGGATGTGAAGTTGAAGGCTTTCATGGCCAGCATCCATAGATTTTCCTTGCTTTTTTTCTGAGCTGTGATGCTGTGTTCTGGAATTCCAGAACACGGCCTCACAGCCCGGAAGAAAACCAAGGAAAATCAATCTATGGGGACCTCTGCTATGTGTTTTGGATGGAAGCCTTATTTGTAAATTATTAAATTTATTGTTAAAAAAATTGTAAAGTGTATTCTGCATATCCTCATTGAGTGGCAATATTTATATGCCACCCAATTATAGAAATGTGTTGTGTGGTTTACAGTAATTAAAATACAATTGTAGGCCATAAAACAAGAACAGCACACACCATAAAAACAAGCCACACCACAGAAGTTTTCCAAATGGGAATGGGCAGAAGTGAGAGCTGGGTCTACTGCTACATTTCTGAATGGTGTGCTGATATCAGCAAGGCTTTCCGGCTCCCAAACATTTAACAGTAGCAAAAAGAGTGTCTAGAATTCACTATTGCAGTTATAGGTACATAACCTAGAGTCACATATCTGTAACTGATTCTTATTAACCATCTTTACATAGAATCATAGAATTGCAGAGTTGGAAGAGACCACGAGGGCCATCCAGTCCAACCCCCCTGCCACGCAGGAAATCTTGATCAAAGCATCCCCGACAGATGGCAATCCAGCCTCTGTTTAAAGACCTCCAAGGAAGGAGACCCCACCACGCTCCGAGGGAGTGTGTTCCACTGCCGAACAGCTCTTACTGTCAAAAAGTTCCTCCTCATGTTGAGGTGGAATCTCTGTTCCTGGAGCTTGCACCCATTGCTCTGTGTTCCAGTCTCTGGAGCAGCAGAAAACAAGCCTGCTCCATCCTCAGCGTGACATCCCTTCAAATACTTAAACAGGGCTGTCATATTGCCTCTTAACCGTCTTTTTTCCAGGCTAAACATACCCAGCTCCCTAAGTCTCTCCTCATAAGGCATCGTTTCCAGACCTTTCACCATTTTAGTTGCCCTTCTCTGGACACGCTCCAATTTGTCAATATCCTTTTTGAATTGTGGTGCCCAGAACTGGACACAGTATTCTAAGTGAGGTCTGACCAAGGCAGAATAGAGTGGCACTATTACTTCCCTAGATCTAGACACTATACTTCTATTGATACAGCCCAAAATCGCATTGGCCTTTTTAGCTGCCGCATCACACTGTTGGCTCATGTTCAACTTGTGGTCTACTAGGACTCCTAGATCCCTTTCGCACGTAGTCTCATTCAGCCAGGTCTCTCCCATCCTATATTTATGCATTTCATTTTTCTGCCCTAAATGCAGTACTTTACATTTCTCCATATTGAATTTCATTTTGTTAGCTTTGGCCCAGCTCTCCAGTCTATCCAGGTCATTCTGAATTTTGATCCTGTCCTCTAGGGTATTAGCTACTCCTCCTAATTTGGTGTCATCTGCAAATTTGATAAGTATGCCCTTAATTCCCTCATCCAAGTCATTGATAAAGATGTTGAATAGCACTGGGCCCAGGACAGAACCCTGTGGCACTCCACTGGTCACATCTTTCCAAGACGAAGAGGAGCCACTGCTGAGCACCCTTTGGGTTCGGCCGGTCAACCAATTACAAATCCATTGAAATGTTAACTTGTCTAGCCCACATTCATGATCATAACATTCATGATCATAACACTACTGTATTACTACTGTAACACAATTGCAAATCAGTCCTTCAATCCTGCTTTACCAGGCAGCAGCTAATGCATGCAACCAAAGTCTGTTCTCGTATCAGTTGTGACGGGGGGTAGCATACAGGTATACCCCAGTTAGCAAAGTAGATGTGTTCCTGGACATGACTTTTTAAACTGGAAATTTGGTCGTTATTTTTTCTTAATGTTCAACTGTAAACCTGCCTTCGCACCTTCTTCCTTGACTTTCCTCAACAGTCAATCCAAGTTCCAAGTCTTTGCTATTTTCTGCTAGAAGTATGTTGTCATCTGCATATCTAAAATTGTTAATGTTCCTCCAATTTTTATGCCTCCCTCCAAGTCTAATCCTGCTTTATGTATGATATGTTCAGTGTTAGGGTGATAAAATGCAGCATGACTGACCCCTTGTCAATTGGAAACCATTCTGTTTTTCCATATTATGTCCTGACAATACCCTCTTGTCCTCAATACAGGGTTCGCATCAGGACAATCAAATGTTGTGACACACCTATTCTTTAAGAGTGAGCCATAATTTTTCATGATCTATATAATGAAAGGCTTTGCTATAGTCTATAACACACAGGCAGATTTTCTTCTGAATTTTTTTGGTGCACTCCATTATGCAACATACATTTGCAATACGATCCATAGTGCCTATTCCTTTCCTGGCCCCAGCTTGGACATCTGGCATTTCTCACTCCATATATGCTAAAAATCTTTATTGTAGAATTTTGAGCGTCACTTTGCTTGCACGGGAAATTAATATAATGGCCCAGTGGTTACTGCAATCCCTGGTGTCTCCTTTCTTTGGGATTGGAAAATATGTTGAGCATTTCCAATCTGTGGGCCATTTGTTTTGTTTTTATTTGTTGAGAGATTTTTGTTAGAACTAGAATTGATTCTGTCTCTGTAGCTTGAAGCATCTGTATTGGTATGCCATCTGTTCCTGATTATGTATTTCTCCCAAGTGTTCTGAGTGCAGCTTCCACTTCAGTTTCTAAAATTGGAGGTTTATCTTAAAATAGTTCTTCCTTTAGTGAATCTGTCATCCTTTCATCTCTTTAACAGAGTTCTTCAGTGTATTGTTTCCAATGTCTTTTTATATCTACTCAGTCATGTAATGTGTTCCCCTGCTGGTCATATAACATCCCCACACTTGGTTTAAATTTCCCTCTGATTTCTCAGATCTTATGGAAAGAGGTATCTTGTTTTTCCTTTTTTATCATCATCTTCTATTTCTCTCCATTGATTATTATAGTAGTTCTCCTTGTTCCTGCCCACAAGTCACTGAACATTCAGTGTTCTGACGCTATTTCTGCCCCCTTTTGCTTCTTATCTGTCCTTAACTGCTTGAAGTTTCATCTGTTGTCCATTGAGGCTTCTCTTTCTTTTTGGCTACAGATAGTGTCTTTTTGCATTCCTCCATAGCTTCAGTCCAGAGTTCTTCTCATTCCCAGTCAGTTAGGCTTGACAGTGCAAATCTATATTTTACATTATCTTTAAAGTCTATGAGGACATTCTTCAGGTTGTATTTTGGCACTATGATTGCATTAGTGTTGTTCTTTAGCTTTAATCTACTTTTTGATATTAGTAGTTCATGGTCTGTGCCACAATCTGCTCCTTGTCTTGTTTTTGCAGAGAATGGAGCTTCTCTGTCTTCTGCTTCAAATTATGTAGTCTTTTGATTTCTATATTGGCCATCAGATGAGCTCCATCTATACAGCTGCCTCTTTAGTTGCTTGAAGAATGTGTTTGCGATGAACAAACTGTTGGCCTCACAAAATACAATCAGTTGGTCTCCTGCTTCATTTCTTGATCCTAAGCCAAACTGTCCTAAAATCTTTGATTCTGCTGTATTTCCTGTTTTTGCATTCCAATTGCCTATGATTAATGCCACCACACTTCTTCTTAGATTTTCATTTCTTGAGTAACACACTGAGATTATCTGACTCAAAATATTCCATTCCTGTCCACTTAAGCTCACTCACCCCAAGTACTGCAATATTTATATGTTCCATTTCTTGTTTTACTATGTCTCACATTCTCACATTAGATGTTCCTATAATATGTGTTGTGCAGCTTCAGACTTTTCTTTCATCTCCGAGCACATCAACAGCTGAATGTCCTTTTGGCTTGAGTCCAGTGGTGTCATTAGCCACAGTATTACTCATAGTTGTCCTCTGCTGTACCCCAGTAGTTCACTGAGTGCCATCTGACCTGGGAGTTTCATCTTCCGGCACTCTCTACAGTTTCATTTTGGATTGTCTCATCATAGGGTTTTGTGATAAATGCCATTCAAAAGGGGTTTACTGTGCCTACTTCTGCTTAGTACTAACAAGTGTTAGCTACGGTGTCATTACTGTTGTTTCTGAGAGATCCTCTACCAGTGTCATCACCCATCCCTCCACTGCTGTTGTCCAGTAGCTGTTTGGCATATCTAGTCTGGCTCCTCAGTTAAAGCCTGTCATGGGATACCCTACTAGCAGCACTTTTGCCATCAGCATGGCCTCTTGCTTCATAGGAGCATGAAATCCCACCATCACGGAAAGGTAGTGCCATTGGTGGGTCTCAGAGAATACCTTGTTGCTAAAAGGTGGGTTTTGTTGTGGTGAGAGGGAAGGTGTTACATAGTTCTGCCTGTGCAGAACTTTACAATACTTCTCCTGTTCCAATATCTCAGCTATTCTTAAGTCAAAGGCTTTCACGGCCGGCATCCATAGATTTTCCTTGTTTTTTTTCCGGGCTGTGAGGCTGTGTTGTGGAATAGTTTCTTTTTGACGTTTCGCCTGCATCTGTGGCTGAAGATGCCAGCCACAGATGCAGGCGAAACATCAGAAAGAAACTATTCCAGAACACGGCCTCACAGCCTGGAAAAAACCCCAAGGAAAATCTATCTCAGTTATTGTTTCCTGGATCATTTGTAAAGGTTGTCCCACATACAATGAATTGCAGTAATCCAACCAGCAGGTCATCCAGACCCATGGATAAACCCCAGCCCATCTGTGTGCAAGTAGTGTCACAGTGGCATACTAGCTCCACTCTCAAAGTGTGCATTGGCTTTTTGGGGGGAGAGCACTCATTTAGGCAGATGAACTCCTCACTAACAACATAAGGAACAAGAGAACCCAGCAGGAGTTTGAAGCAAATCTGCCAAGGAGCTAAACAGCAATCCCTCAGTACTTCATCAGGAAGCAGTTGCGTATTAGGAGCAGAACCATTGCAAAGTGACACCTCAGACACTCAGCTTGGAAACACTATTATGAAAGACACCCTAAATGAAGTCTTGCAAGGTCCAAGAGAATCAACATGGTTAAAAACTCCACGTCATTCTCCCAGTGAAGGTCATCCTACAGTTTTTTATTCCAAAATTGGGCCTGAACCCTGATTGAAATGGATCTAGAAAATCAGTTTCAACAACTTTTATTCTACCATATGTCTTCATATCTCTATGTTGAAAGAAAATGTATGGCCCACAAGTAAGGCAGGGAGAAAGGTGTGTGATGGGACTGCTAGTATAGCAGTCAGCAGCAAGATGGTTTTGCCATCTTATATATCATTGGCCTATCTATGAACACATAACATACTTCTCCAGCAAAGCAATAATTTGTCTCTACAAACTTCCCATAAACTGTTGACCATTTATTTAGAATTCAAAACAGAAAAGCTAATGGAGACTGGGGGAATTCCTGTGTTTTTAGCTAGCTACTGTATATTCGGATTCAAAATTTGTGCATGACAATATTTTCCTGAAAAACTGATTTGGTTCCATGATGCATACATATATCATTGTGATATAGTGCATGCAACACTATGGTGTGGGAAGAGTTAATGTTAGCAGTTGTTATAGGAAAGATGGCTGACTGTAGTTACAGGCTCTGCTGTGTATTAGTCTACAGTAACCAGTTTAAATTCACTTGTAAGAAATAGCCTCTGTTCACAGCAGAAGGTGGGGCACACCATGGAATCAACTGATAACATTAGGTTGTGTCTGAGCTCTTTCTCCTCTCCAAAATCTCATAGGTCAAGGAAGTAAAATAGATCATTTACCTCTGATGTTCTCCTCTGATCTGGAAAAAGAAACAAAACAGGTGTTTTTTTCTGAACAGAAAAGTACAGGTTACTTACCTATAACTAGTTCTTCAAGTGGTTATCTGTGAAATCATACAAATGGGTACTGTGCTTGTGCAGAAACAGCATTCAGAACATTCTAAAGCAGCCAGTTAGAACTTTTGGCTGTAGCTCTGCCCACCCTCCCTGTTGTATATAAATACTGAGTCTGCCAAAAGCATCTCAGTTCCATGATGCACATAGCAGCATCGATGAAACCAAGGAACAGCAGGACACATGAGAGGAGGATGAGCAGTGGATTAACCAGAGGATCTGGTTGAGAAATGGATTTGAGTGGTAGATCAATTTGTATGATCGTCAGTGGCTCAACAACAGGTTCCTCAGTGGCTGGAGGCACACAAACTGGAGTTTTGAGAGGAATATGAAGACTTCACAAAAGAGTCTGAAGCGATAAACACCTGAGGCAAAGCACAAAAATCAGTGTGTATAGAGCCATTGTACTGTCTAGCCTCCTTTATGGATCTGAAACATGGGTCACCTATCGCCACCACCTACGACTCCTCGAGCGCTTTCATCAGCACTGTCTACACACAATCCTAAATTTACACGGACTGACTATGTGACGAATGTTGCTGTCCTTGAGCAAGCAGGGATCACCAGTATTGAGGCCATGATATTGAGAACGCAGCTGCGCTGGGCAGGGCACGTTTCTAGGATGGAGGACCATTGCCACCCAAAAATACTACTCTACGGTGAACTCGCCATGGGTCAGCGTAAGAGGGGCGCTCCAAAAAAGCAATACAAAGACTCCCTGAAACAACATCTCAGGCTCGGCCAAATTGATCACCAACAGTGGTCCGCCCTGGCCTCACATGCTGCAGCCTTATTTGAGAACTCACGCCGAACAAGTCTTGAAAAGAAACGACAACGCAGAAAGGATCACAACCCAAAAACATCACCCAAGGAGACCTTCTGCTGTGCTTTCTGCAACCGGACTTGTTTATCTCTGATTGGCCTTTTTAGTCATCAGCGTGCTTGCAGAAAGCGCGGGATGAGTCCTTCTTGAATCTTCGTTTGCGAAGAAAAGCCAGAGAGAGAGAGATTTGCTGGAAGGAGAGGTTTGTCCAGAGGTCACTGGAGGATGTACAGAAGGACTGTCCAAGGACTTCTTTTTCTTCTTGAACTTCTTCTCAGACCAAGACACCTCAGTCTCAAGTGACTTCCCTGGCATTGGTGGATGAGTAGAACCAAGAGATTCATGATCCTTTGAATGAGAAGGGCAAACAGTAGTCTCCTTGCAGAGAACATTGACATGAGAACCTCTCTGTGTGGAAGAGTGGACAGCCACCTCTGAGTACATTTTGAGGTGTCTAGTTCCTGTGGAAGAGGATCACTGCGAGAGCCCGTCACAGAGCCCTTCGCAGCTGCCACACTCTGTACATGCTTGGTAGAGGTTTGAGACTTTGAGCCCGAAGTCACAGCCATATGGGAATCATTGATGGAGGCTGTAGACACCAAAGGAGTCCAACCTGTAGACTGCCAAGGATCGAGGTCCCTCAATACTTGGGTTGATGTAGGCTTCTCAGCCGGTTTCAAGTTTTGCTCATATAGGAGAGCTTTCAGCCTCGATTCTCGATTTTTCCAGGGCTGCAGAGTGAAGGCCTTGCAATGCTGACATGAAGACTCTACACAATCTTCTTCAAGACAGAGCAGGCACTACGAGTGTCCATCTTGACCCGGGATCTTGGCATTACAGACGGAACACCTCTTGAAAGAAGTAGACATCTCAATGAAATCCAAAGACACAACTGCTACTGAAGAACGTTCCATTGCTGCTATTGTGGCTGAGATGCTTTTGGCAGGCTCGGTATATACAGTTGTTCCTCCATATTTGTGGGGGTTAGGGGTGCAAGACCCCCGTGAATATGAAAAAAAACACGAATAAAAATGTATGCAAATATCGGTGGGGGGTGAGCAAATGGAACACTCTGAGGGAGGAAGGGAAAGAGACTCATCGCCCAGGCAGCCTCCGCCGCAACCTGGCCCGCCTAGGCGTCCACCGCCGTCACCACCACCACCATCACTTGCTCCATCACCACCACCATGACCCTGCCACCATATGCACCGTCACCACCACTTTCCTCCCTCCGCTGCTGCTTAAATCGGCTTTCGTCCCTTGTGTGTGAGGGACAAAAGCCGATTTAAGTGGGATGCTCACTGAGCAAAGTGCCCATGCTTTGTTTGGTGAGTGCCCTGCTTAAATCGACTTTCGTCAAGGGATGAAACCATTCGGTTGGTGGGGGGGAGAGTCAAGTCTGAGCCTTTCCCACCCCAACTGAATGGAAGCTGCGGGAATGGCCACTTTCAGTAGTTCCTGGGGCATCCATTCGGTTGGGGGGGGGCAGAGGCAAGTCCGAGCCTTTCCCACCCCAACCAAATGGAAGCCGCAGGAGGGGCCGCGTTCGGCGGTTCCTGGGGTTTCTATTCGGTTGGGGGGGAGAGTCAAGCCTGAGCCTTTCCCACCTCAACTGAATAGAAGCTGCAGGAGTGGCCACTTTTGGCAGTTCCTGCAGCTTCCATTCTGTTGGGGGGGGTAGAGGCAAGTGAGAGTATTTCCCACCCCAATTGAATGGAAGCCACAGAAGCAGCTATTTTCGGTGGTTCCTGAGGGTTCCATTCAGATGAGTGGGGAGACAAGGCCAAAAGACCGGCCACGTTTGGCGACTTTGCCCTGAATGCAGCCATTCCTCAAGGTTCAGTGCAGTTGGGGCGGGGGGGAGGCCCAGGGAATGCCGTGGGTTCAGGGCAAAGCCACGGAACGGGCTGCATTCCTCAGGCTTGGCCTCCCCCACAAACCTCTGGGGCCTCTGCCATGCTGCCGCCGCCACTATGCTGCCGCTGCCGAGTACTTGGAAGCTCAGCAGCTTTGCAGCAGGGTTTTCCTCTGGTTTAGCTCCATCCCCAAACATGTTCCCTGTGGGTGGGGGGGGGGAGCTGAAGATTTCCACAAATAGGTGGAACCATGAAACTCAAAGCTGCAAATATGGAGGGATGACTGTATATATACCACAGGGAAGTGGGCGGAGCTACCACCAAAAAGTTCTAACTGACTGCTTTAGAATGTTCTGGATGCTGTTTCTGCACAGGTGCAGTTCCCATTTGTATGATTTCAGAGATCAGAATGAAGAAGTAAAAATATGCATAGAGGTTGATATTGAAGCCATAGCCTGCAGTTACAATCACACTTCCACATGCACCAGCATGAGAAGAAGAATTCTGCGGCTATAGAATAGATGGTACCACTTCTAACATCAGGAGTGGGAAATCGCTTTTGAAAACATTCCTTCACATTTAACACAAACTCCTTCCAAGTTGAAAATAGGAGTAGACTAGAAGCATTTTCTTTAACGTGCTAATTTTGTACCAAAAGGAACAGTTTTTTACAAACACCAACAACATGGGGAGAAATTCCAGAGTAATGGCTGCGTTAGTTCATCACAGCAAAAAGTCTTCTAGAACTCTTAGAAACAATATAAGGAAGCAGAGAAGCAATCAAACTGCCAAATATCCATCCCCTCCCCATACAGGTTAAAATGGTACCTTCGATTTTACTACCTCAACTTGTATATTAAAGGAGTCACTATTAATAAGAATCCAGATGATGTACTTTCAAATAAATGTAATCCGGGTAAATCCCACAGAATTGAAGTGCATATCTTCATGCAGATTTGTTTATATTCAAGGCACAGTCTCTTTCAGTGACTTCACTATCTAATTAAAAAAGCAATCTCATATACTGAGTAGGACTTACATGTGAGTGAAAATGTAAGATTGGGAGGTATAGGGGGAACCTGTGGCTCTCTAAATGGTTTTGGATTTCAAATTCGTCCAGAGCCTCACCACAGAATCTAGTTTGAAAATTAGAACCCAGCTTTCAGAAACCACACTCCTTGTTACCACCATCACCATTCCAGTACTCCTGTCTCCAAAACCATTCCCTTTCCCATGATTTGCAGGAAGTCATTGTTATATCTGCACCAAACCTTGGAAAAGACATAGTCAGTAGATTTCCTCTTCCTTACCTGGGGGAAGTCTGGTGGGATGTTCTGGAGCAGCAATGCTAGGTGGAGCTGGGATGTCCAAATCAGCAACATCTTCCTTCTGTACAAAAATGTCAATCGTGTGGTATGTCTCTGTTTAGTAATGGTCCTGGTTACACTTACTTTATGCAAGATAGGTAAAGTGGTCCCTTTTTGTTGGAAATGAAAGTGTAGACAAGCTTTGAAGCCACAAGAGCCTAAAAGCATTCTACTTGAGGGTAGCCATCACTCTGTGTAACATAAAACCTTGCCTAATCTGCCATCAATCACCTGATCAATTATTTTGGGGACCCAACCTTGCATTGGGACCTTGCCTATTGAGCCTCAGGGAGAACTGCACAGATAAACCATTCATACAACCTGTACTCAAAGCTCCTAAACTCATTTTTAAAAAATCACCATGTGAACACATGATAACTGGGACTGTTTGGCAGAGATTATATACAAATCTCAGCCAGGCATTGATGGGCAGACTCGTTGGCTGCTTTTAGGCAAATTACTGTCTTTTAGGCTTCTTACTTCTCAGTTTGACAAATGAGTAGCACAGTTACCACTTCACCATACTTGTTTTAAAAAAAAAAAAGATATGCAGACGACAAAACAACCTGTGATGTGTTAAATAAATGGTAAGCAACAGTGAGGCTGGGACTAGAGGGGACAATACCTGTATGGGTGCCATTGGAACTGAAAGGTATGCATATAGTTCCCTCAATGAGGACATCTTATCCATCTCCTGACATTACAATGCTATTTCCCTCTCCTGCACTCTTGGCTGTTGCTACCAAGCTGGGGGTGATGTTAGCATATGGGTAAGCAGTTCTTGATACTATGGAGAAGTGGGTCCCACTTTCAACAGGCAGCATCTAGTTCTCACTTAGAATGCAATGTCCTCTTACCCAGACAGCGCTCTGGTTCTGCATTTCCATTGGTTCTAAATAGTTGCAGGGTACTATCCCTTTCTGTACAGAAAGCAAAAGCAAGAAATGGTTAAGAGAGTGAACACAACTAGAATTATGTCTTGACAGCAATGGAAAAGTTCCCAAGAGCATGCAAAGGAAAGGAAGTTTCATCCTACCATAGATTTTCCTTGGGTTTTTTCCAGGCTGTGAGACTGTGTTCTGGAAGAGTTTATTTCTGATGTTTCACCTGCAGAAACACTTCCAGAACATGGCCTCACAGCCCAGAAAAAAAAACCAAGGAAAATCTATGGATGCCGGCCATGAAAGCCTTCAACTTCACATTTCATCCTATCTCTTGCTCCTGACCTCCAAATTCTGAATGGCTGAATGTTCAAAGTCCTAGGGCCTATTAACACTATAGAATTATAGTGCTATTATTCCAGTTTAACTGCTATGGTTCTCTACTGTGGGATCCTGGGGCTGGCAGTTTAAGGAGGGGTATTTAGAATTCTCAGCCAGAGAACTCTAGTGCCTCACCAAACTACAAAGCCCAGAATTCCACAGGACAGAACCATGGCAGTTAAAGGGGAATAATAGCAATATAATTGCAGAGTGTAAATCGGCCCCAGAATGAGCAATGCAAGTTCCTTTTATAAGAAAAAATGGCCAGTGTAGTGATGAGGGGGCCTGGAATCTTCTTTCACTGAAAGGCAACTTCTCAGTTCCATTTCTCGTGTCCTTTTGTCTCCAAATGGTGCTTTCTGCCCCCTTAACCCAAATGTGAAAAAGAGAAAGCAAGGATATTGCAGCTTTTATTATCTCTACAGTGGAAAACAGCTGCTTGATCCTGATATTTTAAAAAGCCAAGTAGGAACATGTAAAACCTCCTATACACATAATTATGTTAATCTAGCACAAGAAAGTATGTGGGGTCCAGGAGGATTATGGGAGAAGACACAAATACCCCAACAGAAGGTTCTGTTATCTCTAGGGCAAGAACTGTGTGGCCCTCCAGATGTTGCTGAACTGCAATTCCTACAAATGGCTGTGCTGGCCAGTGCCACCAGGAGTTGCAATCCAACAACATTGGGACACCCATATGATTCCTGCCCTTACTCTAGGGAGACTTAGTCCATGGAAGGACTGAAGCCAACAGTACATCCTGAACCAAGGGTTTGAGTCTGTGCACCATCAACTAGGAAGCATTACTGAGAAATTTCTCCCAAAGTTCCTCAAGAAAATCAAGCCTCATGATGCTGCCTAGTCCTAGAAAAGATTTTTAGAACAGCAGTCTTAGTCCCAAGTATATGAAATCGGGTGGGGAGGGGCACACAGAAAGAGTATACTGGAATTCAAAACCGCCTCTTGGCAGCCCTGCGCCTGTGTTCTACCACCTGCGAAAGACTGCTTTCATGTTGTTTCCCATTTTCACATTCAGGCAGCAGCTGGGCAAGACATTTCATCCTAAAAACCACACTAAACTTGTGACTTTAAAAAAAAAAATCAATACGTACTCTACTGGGAATAAACCAAAATTGATCCACACCAACTCTTGCCCATATTTTCGCACTTTGCTTGCTGTTGCTTGTGCAAGTAAGATCCGGTTATAGTAGCTAAATGCTATTTATTATGTGATAAAATAGGGCAGAAGGAACATTGCCATACAATCATGATAAATAAATAGGTAAAGTAGCAGCTATAATGTCCCCTGAAGCCTACATTTAGCTCAAGAAAAGTGCACCAGTAGCTCATGTCAGTGGAACAGCAGGTGTCACCTGCAATAGTTATTCTTACACTTTTTCTCCTGTGGACTACCTGAAAATTCCTGTGGATCCCAGAGGATCATTTATGCTTGCTTTTGTTCTACAAATCAAAGCAAATTACCTTTTCAGTAACTGTTTTTCCCTCTTCGACATTGGCCTCAGGGTCAAAACTCGTGCTGTGTTATATAAAATATGCACCTAGGTAGCCCGTTTGATATCTGGCCTGAGACAAAATGCCCTCAGTCTCTGTTGCCGGGGGAAAGACATCAAACACAGTGTCATGTGCAAGTAACATTGAGTTTTTTCAACTTTTTTGTAAACTACTTGAACTGAGCTCATAGCATGAGAACTACCCTCCCCTAAAGAGTTACCCTCACCAGCTTTATAATACCTTTCCATTGAATACAACAGTGGCCCAGTTGTCTTTCTCCTTCTTCAAGACAAAAACAATGTTTCCTGGAAGGACTTGAAGCTCATCTGCTGTTTCTGGTATAAATTCATATAAGACTCTGTGAGGTTGTCCCTGCAACATCCTGCACGGCAAAGCAACTGATAGGTTAATATATACACTAACAAATAATATTCTCCTTTACTGCACAAAGTCCCCAAGGGAAATGTAATGCGTGCAATCAGACCAGGGAGCTGAGCATCTGGTGAACTACTCAGGTCTAGGCTTCCTTTTATTCAGCAGTAGTCACATTTAAAAATAGATATATTGTTTCAAAACCATGCTTGCATTAAACAGTTGAACCTCAGTAGTGGGAAAAGAAGGCAAACCAGACCTGCTTGTGCAAAAATCTCAGATACATTGTTCTGAAATTTAGAAATTGATTTTAGATGTCTGGGCTATAAATTTGGAATGCACCACTTTTTCTTTTGTCTTTAAGCAAAGTATGCTCCTATTCTGATCATTCCATATGTTCTTTATCATGAAGGCAGTTTTCTAAACCTTCAAGTGCTGTCATAGAATCATAGAGTTGGAAGAGACCACAAGGGCCATCCAGTCCAACCCCCTGCCACGCAGGAAATCACGATCAAAGCATCCCTGACAGATGGCCATCCAGCCTCTGTTTAAAGACCTCCAAGGAAGGACACCCCACCACGCTCCGAGGGAGTGTGTTCCACTTCCAAACAGCTCTGACTGTCAGGAAGTTTTTTCTATTGTTTAGGTGGAATATCTTTTCCTGTAGTTTGAATCCATTGCTCTATGTCCTTCTTTGGAGCAGCAGAAAACAAGCTCAGTATGACATCCCTTCAAATATTTAAACATGGCCATCATGTCACCTCTTAACCTTCTCTTATCAAAGCTAAACATACCCAGCTCCCTAAGCCGCTCCTCACAGGGCATGGCTTCCAGACCTCCCACCATTTTGTTTGTTTTTTTAATATTATTTTTATTTTCGACAGTATCTTGATATACAAAGTATATATACAGAGTATACAGAATTTAGAAAAATATGTTCAAGTTGGTACAATCTTCATTCTGTCTTTTCAATTCTAGTTCCTTTTTCCAATTTCCATTCACTGTCCTTTCCTCCCTCCACCCTAACCCTTCAATCTTTCATTTCATTTGTTTGCTTCTATCTTCTCTTCCTTGCTTCCTTCCTCCACCCTACTAATTTCCTTTAAAGCATCACCTGTATGAGTTATTTTAATATTTGTCTCTTCATTTTCTCCTCCCTATCTTATTACTTATCATCATATCTTTAATCCTTTAATATCTTATTATTTTCTAATCATTACTTTCCCATTTTTCCCCCCTGTTATTTGTAAATTCAAGACCTTTTATATATTTTCCTGAAATTTTTGCTTAACTTGTAGCCTATGCTTTAAAGTTCAGTAACTTCTTCCTTGGTTATTTTGTGCTTGTATAGTTTTTCCTTATTAATGTGCTGGCCTTGTATTCCGTATTTTAATTTGTCTTTCTATCCCATCTTTTCTCCCCAAATTCTCGGATCGGAGACCATTCTTCTTCCAGTTTTGCTGTATTTATTTTATTTAAAATATATGTTAATTTGTCATTTTCTTGCATTTCTCTGAGTTTCATCAACCAGTCTTCTATCGATGGGGTTTCCTTATTTTTCCATTTTGCCGCTATTATCAGTCTTGCCGCTGTTACCGCGTATAATAATGTTCTCCAATATTTTTGTTTGAATTTTGTTTCCAATTCAGATGTTATATTGAATAAATATAATTTTGGGCTCATAATCAATTGAATGTTGTAAATTTTTTGAATTGTCTTATGAATTTTCATCCAAAATGTCTGAATTTTTGGACACCCCCACCACAGATGATGCATCGTACCAATATCTCTTTCGCACCGCTAGCATTGGTTATTTTTTGTTTTGTAGATCTTACTAATTCTTGCCGGGGTTATTTCCTCTTCTGTCTTCGATCCTCTTGTTGGATCTAATCCTGTTTTGTCCTGACCTTAAGAAAGTCCAAACAAGTCCTATTGTTCACTTATCCCTTGTCGTTTGTTTTTTTTTCGTTCTCTTGTCGGACTAATCCTTATTACGCTCAGTTTCTACTATATCCACCCCTTTATTTTCGTCCTCTTCGTCCTCTTGCTGGAGTAATCCCCTTTCAGGCTGAGTTTATACCATATTCACCACCATGACATATACCGTTCAAAATACCATTTATCCAGTCAATATCCTTGGACCCTAATAATTATTAAACTGGTAATTTAATTTATATAGCTCTCAATGTTTCAGTCTCTCAGTCTCTATTTTGATTTGCCTCTCTCCCCTCCTTCGTTCCCTCCGTTCCGATCTCGCTTTCACTTTCTTTGATGGAACTTTGCAACAGTCTTTCAATTTTCTCAGCTCAGCCTTATTTCCCATGCTTCCACTTACCGAAAGTTACTGATCTTCCCGTGGAGGATTTTAGAGTACCTCCATGCAGCTGCCGTGTCCCAGTGCTAACAATATTCAGTCCTTTTGTAATCCGAGAGTTTATGAGGGTTTGATCCAAAGATCTTCACTACACCTCAATGGCTGTCAATCCTCTCCTGCCGATCAACCTTTCCCCCAACCAAAACCTCTGTTTTAGCGGGGTTTGAGGGATTGGCCGGGATCCGCCAGCCCCACTGGGTTGTAATCGTTACTGGATTGCACCACAGTTTGGGTAAAACCCCAAATTTAAGGTATAGGATGGACAATACTCGAGAGGAGCCCCGTCTCGAGGTCCTTTTCCCCTCGGCTCCCAGACCGGAAGTCAGACCTCCCACCATTTTGGTCACCCTCTTCTGGACACATTCCAGCTTCTCAATATCCTTCCTGAATTGTGGTGCCCAGAATCGGACACAGTATACCAGGTGAGGTCTGACCAAAGCAGAATAGAGTGGCACTATTACCTCTCTTGATCTAGACACTATACTCCTATTAATGCAGCCTAAAATTGCATTGGCTTTTTTAGCTGCTGCATCACACTGCTGACTCATTGTTCAGTTTGTGGTCCACTAAGACTCCTAGATCCCTTTTGCATGTACTGCCATTAAGCCAGGTATCACCCATCCTATAACTAAACAAAACGACAGGTTGTTGTTGTTATTTTAACAATTCCTTATAATGTAGTCATAAGAAAGTCTTGCTGAATCAGACCAATATGTCCTACAATGTGCTGCTATCCTGTGAGTTTTATTGATCTTACCTGAGGGTTTCTGGTGTTTTTGGTCTGGGAGGTGGCTCTGATGCCTAAAACAAAACAAAACAAAAAAGAGTACCATATATTTTAGCATTAGCCTATCCCAGGTCATTCCATCAAATTTCTCTAATTCGGGCCCTCAAAAGTTAGTGTCCTAGAAAGTGTGCTGAAAAGGCAGCATTTTCAAAGTGGGGCATGCCCGTGAATACTATAATGGTCAGGGCCAGACCAAGATATTGTCCTGCCTGACGCAAAGGACCAAACGGCACCTGACCATTCCACCTATACAAATCAACTAGGCAGGTACCCGAATCTTGGGACATTGTCCTTCACCACAACTCAGGGCGATAGGATAACTACAAGGGTGCAGATAGAAAGCTATGGGCTCCCATTATCTTGCCATTGGTTGCTCACCACTCTGACTGGTGCTTTGTTCAATCAAATGCTGCAATGCAGAAAGTCCATTGGCCTCCATCACATGAACAGAGGGATAAATCCCACATGCAATGCCTCATGGAGTACGTGTCCTGAAACCAACTGCTGCTCTCCCTGCTTGGCCTATCCATTGGGAGATAGTTACTTGCTAAAACAACTAGACAAGGCCAGCAAAAAGTAAGCTCTGCTAACCTCAGGATTTGGTTGAGGAAGCTGCCCAGCATAGGTCCCCTGAACTGGCCAACTTACTCCACCTGACAGTAACAGCCACCATGATGGATGAGTCAGCTAGAGGAAGCAATTGTGCCTTACCTGGGGCTGAAGGGGAGCAAAGCCTGAAAATTCATCTTTGTCAATCACAGATGCCACAACCTGGAATCAAAAGGAGGGACACTGTTTTACTCTCACTGGTCAGTCATGATTTCATGTTCCCCTTTTCTATATTTCCTCATGCTAGTTAATCTCTTCAGTACTATGTCTTAAGTGTTACAGAAACAAAAATACTGCTTGGGCAATTGTGCAGCATCCCCTACCCTGTTTTTTCTCTTCTGAGCCAACACTGTTGCCCTTGGTTTGATCCTAGCATTCCTTACAGGTAAAGTATGTTAGGTGAAACCTATTCTCAATAAACGTTAAAAGTAACATGCACTTTAATGTGGCTTACTTAATCCCTTGCTGATGCCGCTTGAATGAAGCCAGGAGATACTGGGCAATATGCTCTAGAAAGGGTGACATGGCAGCTAATCGCACATCTCCAGGCATCCCAGTATGGGCAGGTGAGGAAAGAGGAACTAGAGCATAGTTTGGGCATGTGTGGAGATTTCAGTCCAAAATTAGACAGACCTAAGGCTGCACTTCTCGGACTGTGTGAGGGCTAGACACAATTGGCACACTTGAATCCTCACACGGTAATAGACACCATCTGGGGGGAATGCACACATGTGAAAAGTGTGCACATTTCAAACAAGAAAAACAAAAACAAATCACTGTTAAAATACATTTTAGTCCAAGGATGGAACTTGTAGTCTTCCAAAGACCTGTGACTGCAACTCTCAGCATTCTTCACCACTGTCTATGCTGGCTAGGACTGCTGGAAACTGCAGTCTATCTGGAGGGCTGCCTGAATCCAACCCCAGCTTTATTCACTAGGGAAAATGTGGGCTTCACCTGCTAACTGCTGCTATTAAAGTCACACGTTAAGTGATTGGTTTTTTTCCCCCTCTGGACAGCTGGAAACTCTATTACCATCTGAGTGAGACTTTTAAGAATACAGGCCTGATAGAATCTGTTAATTCTACTTTTGCTATAGAATCATCCTACCGTGGCTTTCCCTAAATAGTCTTTTTTCTCCAGCTGTGCTACTTGCTTCTCGTTTGGCCGAAACAACTTCCCTTCAGGGATCACTATGGGCTCAAAGAATCTTTGCTTCTGTGGATACAAAAAGACAAACAAAACAAAACAAAAGCCCCAGTGATTTCCTCACAAAACACAGCTTGCAAAAAAATATATAGCTTCCTTCACCATTCGTGGTACTATGCTTGTGTTGGGATTCCTGTCAGAAGGAAGTAGTGGGAGAGAGAACACTATACAGTTTTACAATTCCACAAATGATGTCTAGTTTTGGCCATTCCTAGCTCTGACACCATCTACCACAAGTATGAGGCCACTGGTATATTACCCTCAGAACTTTGGGAAAGATAATTTTGGAGTTTCAAGAATCCTCCAACCAACCTGGCCAGGCAGTCTAAAAATAACTTTTCCCAAGCTCTGGAACATGGTCCTTGACAGGAAATGGTAAGGCAACATGTAGGTAAATACAATTGACTCAATGGGTTTATTCCAGCCAGGTGTAATAATAAGATTTCAATCACTGTGTGTCCGTATGTAGTTTAATGATATAAGCTTAGGGTTATAAGAAACAAACTACCATCTACATACAAATGCCACACAATTCAGAGCTATTATACCAGAGTGGACAGAATTTTGCAACTTATGTATTTTTGTATTCCTGCCCAACAACTCTCTCCTCTACACAGTTCTTGACGGAGCTGTTGCCAAATAGCTAGCTAGCTTGATATCTTCAAGGGCCTTTGGACACCACCATATTAGAAATCTTAGACTGTACTCGACTCCATTATTATCAGGGTCTGAAACTCAAAAAAGACTTAGCAGCCCTAACTCTTGAAGACACAGGCTCTCTGTCCTCACTAGCATTTGGGTTGTCCCACTGGAATGGCTGGATTCTCATGAGTAGATATATAATCAACCAGGGATCAACCAAACCTTATTCCAGCCTTGTTAGCAGTAAGCCCATGAAGAGGCTAGCAACAATGTGTGAGCCAGTCCTTCCTTCCCACCCTCAGCCCAGATGCCTTGATTTTCTGGGATTCTAAAATATGTGGAGAGTGTCTATGGACAAAGGATCTCTCTTCTTCATACTGTTGCTATCCATGCATAAAAGGCAACAGAACCACCAATGGAATGGGGTGAGACTAGTATGCTCCCCTTTCCTATGTGGGTGTTGGTATGTATGTTCAAGTTCCCTGCCAACTTATGGTGACTGCATGAATTTCATAGTTTTCTTAGGCAAAGAATATTCAGAGGCAGTTTGCCATTGCTTTTCTCATTGCCTACAGCACTTGGTATTCCTTGGCATTCCCCCATCCAAGTGTTAGCCAGGCCTGACTCTGCTGTGCTTCCAGATCAGATGAGATCTAATGCCTTCAGGGTGTTTGGGTTCCTGTTTCTAGCATTCTGAATAAACACAAGATGCAGAATACATGAAGGAGGCTTTTACCTCCATATCTGTGACATGGCTGATGTTTCTTGACTACATACTTGCACTGAAATCCTAGACCTTCTTAGAATTTCAGGCTGATCATCGCAAACATTTGCTGCACCCCTGAATACAACTACCTCAAGATACAAAAGCTACATGAATTCTCCAAAGTTAAATGGCCTTTGGGCAGTAAGCCTAGTTTTTCCTAGTTTTCTTTTCTACATTTTCTTACAAGGATGGATTCCATGGCCTTATCTATTTTGCTATGCCGGGATCCAGTCTTCAGTTTCACTGCTTTTGTCATATGCTCTTCAGCCTTTTTCCAGTCATCCAACTTGGCATGGGCAAGGGCAATATTGTACAACACCTGTTGACAAAGAGCAGGAGGGTCAGAAGGACATAGCCATATTAATTTGGAATTCCCATTAATTTCTAATGGCTGCCAGGATGGGTTATTGATAGGTAGAGCATTTGTCTGTGACCAGAAGGACCTGAGTTCAAATCCAAGAAGTTTAGTATGCGATTTTAACTCTCTGCCTCAATTTAGCTACCTAACAGGGTTGTTGTGAAAGCAAAAGTGAAAAACCTCCACTTATAGAATCTTAAGCTCACTGGAAGAAGGTCAAGACAACAATGTAATAATTGTAAATATACATACTTGGAATTGCAGTGTGCACTGAAACCTCTTTGACTTCTGAGTGGCTGCTTCCAGTGGTACTGAACATGCCCAAAACTCACCTCACAAGCAAGCAACTTAAACTGCAGGCCTAGGATCTTGTAGTCTATTAGATTGTTCCCACGTAGCTGAGCCAATGCCTCTTTTAAGTCATTAACAGCTGACTCATAACTGGAAAGCAAAGAAATTAAAAGTACCACAGGCATAACTCAATTAACAAAGCCTCTGACAAAGAAGTTCCTTTTGACAAAGTCTTTTTACTCCTGCCCATCCCCCATTTTCCTCCTGTTTTTTAGTAGCATCAGCCCTGGGATTGCAGACAGAAGAGGGGAGAGCAGATAAGGTACCCACCAGTGTTAAAAAACAGAGAGCCACAAGTCTGGCCACCAAAACGGAAATCATAAGAAAAGTGATTGCTAGTGAAAGAAAAAAATCATCCCTGGATGCATTTTGGAAGAAGGCTTCAAGTGGTCTCTATAAGATTCAAAATGCTATTGTTTACTTATGCAAGGCTTACCTGACCTGACTATTTCAACTGTATATATTGCTAGATTTGAAGAAAAGGCTTGCTGGAACATGTTGAATTGCTCTTCTTTTTGTAGTGTAGGAACCTATCCCTATCCTTTCCATGTTATTTCTGCCTCTGGCACAACATTTTCTGTTAAAGGAGTAATGCTCAGGAACACATCTACTTTGTTAACTGAGGTATACCTGTAAGTGCCAAACAAATGTGGAACAGGATATTCTGTATTGCACTAGACTGCCTTTCTGACATTCTTCAAGGGAGCCTTCTTCTACTCTGAGACAGATATTCTAGTCTACAACACATTCACTTTTAAGTTTTTTTTTATTATCATCCATTATTTTATTATCATATCTAAAACAGGGAACCTGTGCTTTTCTCTAAGTCATAGTTTTTCATTTTTGTGGATTTTGTATATTATAGATTTCAAGAATCATATTTTTGTATGTAGTTTATTGCAACTGGTGTTGGTTTAAACAGATGGGAATTGAGCCATCAACATTCTGTATACTGTATTATGGTCAAATTCTGTAGAATTTGGTTGATATTGTTATTATTTAGGGGTCTACTATCTAATTTAGAATATGCAAATTTACACCTTTTAAGAGTGCATTTTTTTTAATATGGATTCCCCTTGAGAAAGAGTATTGTTGAAATTAATTCAGAAGCAATTCCATTTCAGCAGCTTTCCCTTTATTATCCAGGGCATTTTCTACACCTGTTTTCCATCCTTTTTATTATGTTTGGAGCTATGCTCCTTGTTGTTTTGAAATCATAATCTAATGTAAGTGATCTCAGAGCTGGGAAAGTTAATTTTAAAAAGTAATTACTTAATCTCCAAACCCTCCCAAGCAGTTATTTACTAATGTGGTCAACAATTTTAAATGGGTTATTTGAACAACTGTATTTAAATGACAAAACAGTATTATATATTGAGGTAAGGTAACTGGCCGGGGAGGGCAGAAGGTATAGTGGGTGGGTGCAAGCTGCAAAGGAAGGGTGGTGCAGCAGCACAAGGTAAGCAAAGAGAGAGTGCAAGCAGCAAGAGAGAAAGGTATTGCAAAGGTCTGAGGTGAGGCAATGGAGGGGAAGGGAAAGTGAGAGGTTCAGCAACAAAGTGCAAGAAAAGGAGGTAAGTATAAGGTGCAAGTGAAGGAGGTGTGGCAACAGAGGCTGAGGAAAGAAGGGCAGGGAAAATAGAAAGTGTAGTGTGCGTATATGTGCCTTCAAGTTGCCTGCTGACTTATGCTGATCCCATGAATTTCATAGGATTTTCTTAGGCAAGGAATACTCAAGAGGTGTTTTTTGTCAGGAAATGACATGGATGTGACCACAAGATGGAGCTGTAAGCTTAGTAATGAAAGTAGTTAAGCTCCAGTGGCAGGTATGTGTGTGAGTCAGCACTTGAGAGTATGCACATCTGAGATGCCTGATGTAACAGGCATTGTTTGACTGCCTATAAAAAGGAGGTGGGAATTATTTCCAGTGTGGGTTTGTTGTGGATGATGATGGGCGAAGCAGTTTGTTGGTTTAAGAAAGATTGTCCTATACTCTGTATACTTATTGTAAATATACTGCAAACAAAGATTAAAGCCCTCAAGTTGAGTGAAGGCTGGCCTTGTTGCTGTCTTTATTTGGCAAGCCAGAGCTCAAGGCAGTGTGCTGGGGTGAAGGAATTTTTCCTTTTCAGCCTGAAGTCTTTTGCAGAAGTCTCTCCAGAAACCTTCTCCTTGGCGTCCGGTCGACGTGGAACAACTCTACAGGTGGTCGTGGTGGACACAGCACGTCTTTCTATGCCCCAACAGTTTTGTCAGTTTCTTCCCCTGAAATACAGCCTACAGGACCTGGTATCCATTGGTGGTCTCCCATCCAAGTAACCAACCAGAGCTAACCAAGCTTAGCTTCCAAGATCAGACAGGATCTGGTGCTTTTAGGGTATTTGGGCTGTCTAGGAAGTGTAGTCCAAGAGTGAAAAGGAGGCAGGCAAGGCAGGGCAGTGGCATGAGGTGAGGCAAAGGAGAGGGAAGGGAGGGAGTTGGGCATGGAAATAGCACAGTGAGCGAGGGATTTTTTAATGGGGGGTTAGGGATTTTTTAATTGAAATAAAACCATTTTACAAAATAATACACCCGACTGCAAAAGGCCATAACAATAACGCAAATTCCCCCCCATCCCTTTACTTACTAATACAAAAATAAAACTATCCTAACACTACTACATTTTCCCTCTTAATCTAAATACACTATAATCACTCTCTTTTCTTTTCCAATAAACATTGTATTTACACCTTTATACTAAAATTAGAAGTTACACAGTATAATTATACATATTTGGAAAATAAAAAAAATTAAAAATAATAACACAATAATAATAATAAAATATTTATTTAAAGATATCCCTTACGTTATTGCTGGGGTTGTCTCATTAAGCCACAGCCAAAACCTTCTCCAACAATGGTTTGTCAATTTTTTCTTTTTTAGTCAAAGCTAAATTTTCAATTACGTTTTTAACATAATAAGCAGTGCCCTTCACATCCTATAGATTTTGACTCTTTACCTCTCTTTGTCTTTGGAAAAATAATCCCAACATCACACAGGTTTACCAGGTGCACCGTGGACCAAGACACTATCCAAAAACTCACAGCCATGGAACCAGACTCCTTCCTCTTCCTCTTTTGGCCCACTGACTTTCTGGGTCCCCTGACACCCTCAGGAGGTTCGGTCCCCAAAAGCACTGTCTCCCAAGCTTGCTGTGCCAAATCTGGCCAATCCAGGACCCAGGCCACCCCCTCCCACGTTTCCCAGGCGCTCAGGCAGTCCTGCTTGGGCAGAGAGAGAGAGAGAGAGAGGTGAGGCAGTAGTAGCAGAACCTCCAGAAGGGGAGTGGTACACCTTTGGGCACCACCCTGATGAAAGAAGGAGCTGAGAAACGGCAAGGGGAAATGACAGATAGAAGCCTATTTATTGTGAATCTTAAGATTTTTTGGAAAGGGATTCAAACAACGCTAAAGAAATCATAAAGTTCTTTTGGAATAACTAACTCCACTTTTATTTACATTGGGAATACTGTATGGCATGAGTGTGAATTGTTAACTCATTCATAATTTCTACTATCCCACATAGGAGATTTATATATTTGTATTTATTAGGAATGCCATTTCCTTCTGCAAGGCAAACAAAGCAGGGAAGCAAAACAGCAGCCACAAGGAGAAGGATATAGTAAGGGTTTAAATGGAGAAATGGAAGTAAAATTTGGGAAACTGGTATGAAGGAGGGGGAACCAATCTGCCACATTAGTTCCCCAGTTCCTTTAAAATATTTTTTTCTTATACAGAGGAATACCTTCTAAAGGTTTTTTGGGGTGGATAATTATGTTTCTCTGTTGCATTAAAAACAACACTGGCAAATGTGTTTGATCTGTATAATTTATACATTTTGGACAATTACTTTTCTGCTGCTGGCACACACACTGGTTGATACCAACATAAGTGTGTGGGGTTTTTTTCAATAGTAAGTACAAATTATATATAGCACTATATTAACTGACCAAGGAGGAAGTGGCTCAACTGATGAGCATAGTAAAGTAAGATAACATTCCATTACTTTTATAAGGTCCCCAATATGTTACAACTCACTTTTCCATCTGGTATGCCACAGTCCCGCGCTGGAAGTAGGCTACTGCTAAGTGTTTGTCATTGTTGGTGCTCCTGGTAAAGGCCTGAAGGAAGCAGAAATAATACCTGAGCATGGTTTCTCTTGCAAAGTCTACTCACAAGATAAGACACAGTAGTTTAGAGCTCCTGGATTGCTAGCCATTGCCAGCACAAACGGATGGGGCTCAATGACCAACATAATCAGCCAGCTTAGCATTGTGACCCACCAAGTAAATCAGGCAGCAGCATGTGGTTGTTGAACAGTGAAACTCAGTGTCTAATACCTGCCTGGCTCTGCCAGCATGGGAGAAGAGGGGTTTGATAGCACCTGGCAGATCACAATGAAGTTTTCCCTACCCAACCTCTATTTGGCTAGTTTGGACAAATGAACCAGTGTTCTCTAAGGTCACAAGTATATTGTGGTTGGCATTATCTGTGACCTCCAGCTTTCATCAGGTTCTCTCTCCAGCCTGCCAAGTTTCCCCTTTCCCTACCTTGATTTGCCAGATTCCATCCCAAACTCAACAGGAAAGAGGCAGCCTTTCTGAAATCAAAAGTTGACTGGGGAGCTGTGCATGGGTAGATGGGTCACAAGTGCAAGCCTGAGCTAGGAAATCATCCTCCGAGTTTAGGCTGAGGCTCTGATATTTATGCTGGTCATAACAACTTGTTTGCCTTGCTTTCTCCCACATTTGAAGTTTTTAAAAAACTACCAAGTGCTGCTACCATTCTTACAAATAAATTTGTAAATGTTCCTAAGTTTTTATAAAAGATGAACAGAACAAAATTCTCTGCTATGGGATGAGCACTCAAAGCCCTCCACCTGCACAGGTAGATCTGTCAGTTTCATTTTCTTCTATGTTCCATTTTAAAATCTCAGGTTATTTTTGTGAAATATATGAAGACCTTTGCAAATTTTGGAAGGTCATAGTAAAAAAACAACAAACTTAACTAAACATTTCCACTCATTCCTATATTGCAGCAACACCTTGAGTTTCCTTTGTGCAATATCCTACCCTTTGCTTTTAGAATCTGTTTGCCTTGAAACCTCTACAGCAGCTCAGCTGGACAAAGCAGCTTGGCCATCATATAATGCCATCAGAAGCTGATAGTCCACTTTTTTTAGCATGTGCTGTATGAAGTTTGCACACACTTACTCGTCTTGCACTATGCAGCCGGCACAAAGGCAAGTCACCCACACTAACATAAGAAAACTGGAATAGCCAAGAATAGGGTTAAGTTACATGTCTGTGTAAACTGAAAGTTCAATTGACTCTGTACTCTCTCACTGGGATGATGGATACAGGCATTAGAATTTGGACTCCATCACTTCAGACTGCAGATGTGTATTTAGGGAGGGTGTGGCATAAATCTGAATGTTTACCCATGTAAAAGTTGCCTGCATGTGGTAAACTAGTGCATCAGGTAAAGATTACATTAACCTGTTTTCCCCTATTGTTTACAACATGTAGGGATATTATTTAAGTTTGGAGGAAGCAAATATTCACCTGCAGCCTAAAATAGTAGTATCCAATATTCTAATTGTGTAATGTGTTTTATTATATTTATGAATCCTTATGAATAGTATTATTTCTTTATTATTTTAATTATTAAATAAATAGCATTTATCTGTTTTATTACATATAATAGTGTTGTAATTGTTTATTTAATTTTTCCCCCCTGCTCATCAGCCCACAGAAATCCCTCTAGCATTATATTTTTATTTTATTCAAAACTGTACACAAAGTCAAAATACACTGTTAAGGGTCTCAATTGAACAGTTTATGTTCTTGCATTATAGCAACAAGGAATAAGGAGCTTTTAAAAAAAATCATTAATCATAATATTCAATAAAAGCAGACCAAATCTCTGAATATTAAGATATTTGATTCCTCTGGTATTATTGCAAATACCTGTTATAACTCCCTGCCTCCCTGCCTGTTTAAAATCTAAAAGACGCCATGCAAAAAGAAAATGTAGTAGGGAGGGGGGAAGGAAAACAAGCAAGTTCAGGTAGCAAGTTCATCATTTTTGTCTTAAATACTCTAGTTATTTGCCAGCCAAATCAACCTGACCTAATAACAAAGACAAAGCAGATCTGTTTTCAAATGCCTTCTTTCTGCTAGTTCTGTGGAGGAGTCCTCACCTCCTGCACCCATTCAGGTTTACTTGCTGGGTTGGTTAAGCTGCTGCTTTCACAGGGAGCATTTTGCCATCTTCTAGACCACCTACCTACCTTCTGTGCCTCATCCAAGTTTCCCATGACCAGGTGGACGCAGCCAATGTTGAAGCAGATTTTGGAGGAAGGATTCTGAACTGAAGCGAAGGCTGCCAGGGCTGCTGCCCAGTCTTTGCGATCAGCTGCAGACACCCCCTCATTCCAAAGCCTAATAGTCTCAACAAGTGCCATGGCAAGGCCGGGAACCCTGCCCTAGTTCAGGGACACCTTGCCTCAACCTGCCAAAGCAATTTCCTCTTGCACATTCAGACAAGATGATCTGCTTGCTTGTATTTCTGATACAAGCTTCCCCCCTGTTGCAATTGCAAACACACCAGGAAGTGTCTTCACTTAACAGAGAACTAACTGCAACAGAAGCCAGGGCTGAGAGAGGAAGTAATACCCTACTACAGGCTGGAAGGCTGGCCTAAGATGAAGCTGTTTTCTAAACAGAGCATCCTCTGTCGCCTTCTGCTCAGGTCAGATGTGCTTTCAGATGTTGACTCCTCCTCTTGCAAGTGCAGTTATGCCTTTCTCTTTTTCTTTTTCTTTTTTTCCCCTGAATTTCACTTTCCACAGGAGTCTTAATATAAAATCATCAGCCTCCCTCTCATTTCTTGTTCATAGATCATAGAATTGTAGAGTTGGAAGAGACCACAAGGGCCATCCAGTCCAACCCCCTGAGCCTTGTTGACTCAGGATCTGTAGTGATGATGTAAAGAGTGAGTGATGGGTCAAAATCACCTTCCCAATGGCAAGGAGAGAGATACATATTTAAAAAGGGAGGCTGCTACAGGGTTGCCCAACTGAACCTATATTAACCACAGGCAAGTTGCTTGACCAAAGATTATCACACTACAGTTGTCCCTCCATATCCACAGATTTGGTATCCAAGGACTTAAGTATTCACGGCTTGAAAATATTCTTTAAAAAATAATAATCCAAAAAGCAAACTTTGATTTTGCCGTCTTATATAAGGGGCACCATTTGCTGTGCCACTTGAGTATTCACAGATTTTGGTATCCACAGGGGGTCCTGGAACCAAAGACTAGTGAATATGAAGGGACAAGTGTATACTGTTATTGCACTATTATTCCACTTTATCTGCTCTGACTGCCTCCTGTGGAATCCTGGGATTTGCAGTTTAGGGAAGGGCATCTAGAACTCTCAAACAGATAACTCTTAGGCTTCATTAAACTACAAACCCCAAAATTCCACAGGAGGCAGGCATAGCAGTTAAAGTGGAATAATAGCACTATAATAGTGTAGTGTGATAAAGTCCGCCAATGAATAACGTTCCCTGTCGTCATATTGTGTGTCGGGTAGGCATAGAACTGAGCCACCTCCCAAACCATGCTGGATTGTACTATGAGGAACACTATAACAATTCTCTTAACTATTTGTGGCTTTTTCCTTTCCTTTAAAGAAGAACACAGAAACAAAAAGGAGAAAGCCAGCCATAGGGGGGAAACTGGGTTTAATACTGTGGCACACTACACTGTTATGGTGTTATCATTCCACTTTAACTGCTCTGGCTTCCTCCTGTAGAATTCTGGGGTTTGTAGTTTAGTGAGGCCTAAGAGCTCTGGCTGAGAGTTCTAAATGCCTCTCCCTAAACCGCAAATCCCAGGATTTCACAGGAGGCAGCCATAGCAGTTAAAGTGAAATAATAGTGCTATAAGAGTGTAGTGTGATAGGACTTTTTGAAATGGGGTAAAAAAAAACCCGAGGAGGTCAGAAGAAGAACAGGGCTATCGCGTGTACAGAGCACTATTTCAGACAGCCCCGTCCTCCTCCCAACCTTTCCCCGACCTTCCCCCCGTTCTGCAGGTGCAACTTTTTATTGACAGAGGTTTTCCGTCAATAAAAAGCAGCGCCTGCAGCACAGAGAAAGCACTGGGGAAGGTCGGGAGGAGGATGGAGGAGGACGGGGCTGTCTGAAATGGGGCTTTGTAAGCGTGACAGCCACGTTCTTCTTCCGACCTCCTTGGGGGGGGGGGTGTTAGCCCGTTTGAAAAAGTCCCCAAAGTTTAGGATAAAAGCTAGGTCCCAGGTCTGAAAATGTTGAAGGCTAGCACTCTAGGTTATAGGTAAGCTGGTTGCCACCTCAGCAACCTGAAAGATTAACTTCACTCACATTTATTTAAAGCATTTTTTGCTTCACTTTTCAGCCTCCCTAAAACTCCCACTGTGGCTTACAGATCAAGAACAAGATAGTTCTTGCCCTCAAGCTCACCATCTAAAAGACATGACACAAAAGGAAAAGAGCATAGTGAGGGACAAGGAAAACCAATTCCTCAATTAAAAAAAAGGGTATTATAAATGACCAGCCAGGATGGAAACAGGGTTATGTCGAAACTGTGGGGACATTCCTGAATTGGTAAATAAGGAAGGGCTTGATCAGCAGTAGCATGGTTAGATCGCCAACAAACAATGCAGTCTGTAACTCTCCATCAAAATTACCCTGGAAGTACTGTACTTGTTACTACATTGGAAGAAAAATGGTAGCTAGTCAGACATTTCTGAAATTCCAAAATGCCTCAATTCCCACACATATTTTTCCTGAAGTACTATCAGCAGTTTGTCTAGAGACAAATCTCATGTCTTCCTTTCAAGTGAGCCTGGTTCCAGAAAGTACCTGTGTTTAGAGGTAAGAAACAAATAAGAGCTGTATCAGTTCAAAGTCTATCTGCTGTTTGTTAAGAATATAAATATATGTGGTTCCAGCTCAGCAGACCATCTATTTTCTACTCTTCTGCTTAGTTAAAATCAGGGGACATTTCCTTATTGGATAATCTACCATATTGGGTGATGTGGTGGTGATGGTGGTAGTATTACAGGTTGAGTATCCCTTATCCAGAATTCTGAAACCTGAAATATTCCAAAATCCAAAATTGCCCACATAGGTGGCTGAGTTAGTGACACCTTTGCTTTCTGATGGTTCAACATACACAAACTTTGTTTCATGCACAAAATTATTTAAAATATTGTTTATAAAATTACCTTCAGGCTGTGTGTATAAGGTTTATATGAAACATAAATGAATTTCATGGTTAGACTTGGGTCTCATCTCCAAGAAATCTCATTATGTGTATTCAGAGTGACTGATCCACCATTTACTTGGAGAACTATTAATGAGTGGTTCTATGAATAGAGAGTTAGATGTTGATGCGCTTTTTGCTTTTAGATTTTCTAACAGCTTTCTCTTCTTCAAATCAAAACATGATAAAATATTTGTCTGGCTTTCCTTTACCTTTCCTGTACAAACATTACATAGGCTTGAGCTTTCTGGCAATGAAAATAAACTTTTTGGAAGGGAGATAAAAGAAACGTCAATAGTTGAGGAAAATGCATTATAGTCACTGTTTTTCCTTATATGAAGTAGGGAGCAGAAAACATTGAAGTGAAGCTTTGAATTGGTAGTCCCCGTAGCAACTGTTAACTGTTTACACTCCAGTATAGTTAGGCCTGTTGCATTTCATACAGCTGATTATTGTGAAAGCTTCCTAGTATAGGAAGGGTTTTGAGAACAATTATTTGATGTAGCACTTTTGCCAGTTGTGAATATCTTGTGTAATGTAAGGGCTTTCTCTCTCTAGTTCTGCACTACAGTTGTCCCTCTGTATCCATGGATTTGGTATCCACGGCTTGAAGTATTCACGGCTTGAAAATATCATTTAAAAAATAATAATCCAAAAAGCAAACCTTGATTTTGCCATCTTATATAAGGGACACCATTTTGCTATGCCATTGCATATAATGGGACTTGAGTATTCACGGATTTTGGTATCCATGGAGGGTCCTGGAACCAAACCCCAGCGAATATGAAGGGACAACTGTATTTCCCTTCTACTTCTTTGGCTGTAAACTGTGCTTGATTGCAAATAAACCTGACTGGTTAAATAATGCTAACAGTATAATTAGATCACACTGTTGTAGCTCAGAGGAACCTTGAACTGAAAACAACATCACTTTGTATGATAAGTGTGTCATGGAGGCTTGATTTCCAGCACTGTTCATTTTGTCCTGTACACTCTGTTCCAACACCATGTGATCTGCTTGTCCCAGAAATTCACCTCAGAAGCTACTCATAAAAACCACACTCCCTGACTGAACCCTGTACCCCTGTTACCCAAATCACATGGGGTCCATGGGAATCCCACTAGTGTCTGAATTCTAATATGGGGAATTTTTTTAATAATAATTTTTATTGATTAAAAACACAGTGAAAACACAAATAATAAATTGACTAAGACAAATATTACACACCAGAAAGAAAACACACACATACAAAACAATGAATCTCTGTGTGTATATATCTATATATATGTATATACATATATACATATATAATGGTCTGCCCTGGCCTCACATTGGGAGGCATGGAGACGCACTATCCACAATGCTGCAGCCTTATTTGAGAACTCACGCCGAACAAGTCTTGAAGAGAAATGACAACACAGAAAGAATCACAACCCTGAAACATCACCCAAGGAGACCTTCTGCTGTGCTTTCTGCAACCGGACCTTTTTAGTCACCAGCACGCTTGCAGAAAGCATGGGATGAGTCCTTCCTGAATCTTTGATTGCAAAGAAAAGCCAGAGGCCAGAGGCATATACGTATATACCCACCATTCAATGAGCACATGGATATACATATATATACATCTGTATATCACAAACTTACACTTTAAAAAGACTTTCCACCTGTATGCCACGTACTTTCTTACATTATACATCTCTATTCATTCTCTATGTTACTAATGTCTTACTATATATCTAATATCTGTTGCTAATAACCTAGTTCCTAATATTATCAGAATATTTTCTCACTATTGTTACCCATTCCTGTCAATCATTAAAAAAAGGTAAATTGATTTCCAAGTCTTCTATATAATTCTATTGATATTTTAACCTTGTTACTGATTGTTTCCATCATTACATCTTTTAATGCTTAAATCCTGTTACATACATATTACCCCTTGATTTTTTCAGATAATTTATTAATGGTTCCCAGTTGTTCATAAATTCCTCTATTGAGTTCCCTTTCATTAAGTTTGTCAATTTGTCCAAATGTCCCATTTCTGACACTTTTCCTATCCAGTCCATTGTTGTTGAAATACCTTTAGATTTCCATTTCCTCACAAAGACCAATCGTACTGCCATAACTAAATGTCTTATTAATGTTCTATGATGTATTTCTCTCTTATTTTCTGCATAAAATAAAATAAGAAAATAATATGGGGGATTTTTAATTAGCTCAAGATGGTAGAGAGGTCGGGTAACAGCGGGATCTTTTGACCTACGTATACCAGTAAAACTGAGATGACACCAAACCAGCAAATGAACTACACACATACACTCAGGCTTCAGGCAGTCACACAATGCTAATGAAGAAAGTAGGAAGTATTTTGATAGAGGAATAGTTTGTGAGAATAATGGGTAATACTGTACTGTACTGATTCGAAGAGCAGATCGCATAGGAAACCGGCAGCATGAAGTCTGGGAGGGAAGAGTGGTGACACAGATTGACATGGAGACAGAAGGAAGGGGATCTGTGCACCTGGTGACACAGACTGACAGAGTGTTAGGAGGAAGGGAATATGTGTACATTTTGGCTGTGTTTTAGGGTAATATTTATATTCTATATTTCCCCTGAAGGGGTGAGTTTGAGTGGAACAAAATATCTGCCAAAGTTTCCCAAGGCTGGACAATGGATTCTCTGGAGGTGCTAATGCTTGGAACATTAAAACTGAGTGGTCTCAGACAAACCTCTATTGTGTTTTGACCAGGTGTGAGGAAAAACCAGTTGTGCAAGCAAAGAGCACTCAGACACTTTAATGGGTTTAGTGAATGACTCACTTCCAGAGCTGCCCAGGAGGAATTACTGTAGTTCCTTTCTCCCTAACAAGTCATTTCCGGGGGATTCCACATAATTCTTACCTGGTTGTGTCCTTTTAATAATTTTAGCAGGCTACCTCCTTAAGTTTTCTGAGCAAACCTTGGTTCCTTGTTTGGGGGTCCCTAGTCTACCTTTAACCACATGGAGTGCCACTTATAAGCCACTTATTTATGAAATTTAGCCAATTGATGCATTATGAAAAAGATGGGGGCCTGTCAGGGCAGGTTACACCCTGCTCCTGAATCTGCTGTGATAAGGCCACACAACATACAGCCCTATCCACACCAAACTCAGACTATACCACCTTAACCTGGGTTTTAAAAACTGTTTTCTCCAGACTTTGCAGGAAACCCAGTGTTTCCTGTAGTGTGAACAATGGGTCTGCTCTGGATTCAGGGGGTGGGGAGGCAGGACAGATGTTGCTGGCAGGCGCCTCCATTTACCTACATGTCCGAGCCAGTTCCAGAAAGGTTTTTCCCTCCTTGGCAGCACTGCCGCCACTGGCGCGCAGTCACTTGCTCTGAGGTCAGAAACTAGATGCCGAGATCACGTGGCTGGGCATCTCATTTGCCTCGTAGCAAGCAACTACCTGCCAGCTGCACCAAGGAGGGAAAAACCTTTCTGTAACTGTTCTGGGCTGGGAACTGGCCTAAACATTGAAATAAATGGCGGCGCCTGCCAGGCAGCAATCTGTCAGGGAGCAGCTGATGGAGGAAAGTGGAGAGTGACCCAAAGCAACATCTAGATGCAGGGACATGTATAGACATTTACTCAATGTCCCTGCAGAGAAACAGCGGAGTGGGTCCAGGGCAGGTCCAGGGTGGAACAGCTCGGTGAGTCCATTCAGACTTTTACCCTAGTGTAAACAAGCCCTGCCTTCTTTTACTGCCTTTGTCCCTAGTATTAAAAAAAATTGCAATGTTAGTCTGTTTTAGCATAAAAAAGCCTCCAGTAGCACCTTTGAGACTAACTGGTTTATTCTAGCATAAGCTTTTGTGGACTCGTGAAGGTGTACGCTAGAGTAAACCAGTTAGGGTGCTACTGGATTCCTTTAAGCCTTTTACACCCTTGTTCCTGTGTCTCTATTTTGGGACAGGGGTAAGGCAGGGTCTGAATGTTCTATCTGCTTAAATATTTTCTCTGTAACTTTGCAAACAAACAAGACCAGTCACTTCCCTAACATGATTTTTTGCAGGGGGAAAAGCCAGTGAGCTTTGAAAGCTAGTGCAGTGTGTGTGTGAGAGAGAGAGTGCGTGTGTGCATATTTTATGGTTGGCCAGAAACTGGAGACACTGCACAGGATGCACAAAGAATAGTTTTTTTATTAGTAAAAGAAGCCAGATGCATTTTAGCCTATACAGGTTCTTAACGTCTTCTTCAGGGGTCATGTAGAATCTAACTGCAAAACGTATCTGGATCAGAAACTCTCAAACCACTTACTGGACATACACCAGGATCTCTCAAACCAGTCAGAATGGAAATGGTCTCAGAGGATTTTTGCTGTTTGATTCTAAATAACCCCCTAAGAAGGCCGTAAGAGTAGACATAGGCCAAAATGCATCAGGCTTTTTTACTAATAAAACTACCATTCTTTGCACATCTTGCAACATGTCTCCGGTTTCTTCTGCTAATAAAGGTATCACCAAGATTTGTTTGGTGTTTTGGTTGAGAAACAGTGAGTGTCCAAAAATCACCCACTGAAGTTCATAGCTGATTTGACACTGTGGCAACCTGTGAGGATTTGAACCTGTGTCTTTGCAAACTTTAGTCTAACATGCTTATGTATAACATTGTGTTAGTCCTATACAGTTCTCCCTCCATATCCACAGATTTGGTATCCACAGATTTAAGTATTCACGGTTTGAAAATATTATTTAAAAAATAATAATCCAAAAAGCAAACCTTGATTTTGCCATCTTATATAAGGGACACCATTTTGTTATGCCATTGCATATAATGGGACTTAAGTATTCATGGAATTTGGTATCCACGGGGGGTCCTGGAACCAAACCTCAGAGAATATGAAGAGACAACTGTAATTGCATTATATGAGAAATCCTTGCAACAGTCCTGTAAGGTGGGCCAATGTTACCACCCCACACTTGGCAGACTGATGGACAAAAGCGGAAAAAATAGCGAGTTCACAGCTGAAATTAGTTTGAAGAAAAATCTCCCTGGTTCACAGGTCAGATGCTTTGCAAACTCTATACTTAAACAGTCAGTTTTAAAACTCAGTTCAGCCTGAGGCTGAGCCTGTCTATGAGGCAAGAATGTTTCCTTCTGCTTTTCTTCATCTGTGGGTTGCTTCTGCATTCAACAGAAAAAATGTGTGAGTAATACCATCTTTGACACATTTCCTTCTAAAAGATCATGATATCATGATTGTCAAATGAGTATCTTATGCTCAAGAGTCAGCCACAAGTAGTCATAAGCATTCCACTCATCATCTCTCTTCAGTTTAACTGGGGAAAGGATGAAGAGGTATAAATGCAAATTAGGATTTCTAGATCTTAGGGGCTTGCCCTTCCTCTCCAGCCTTCAGGGTGAGGTGGAGGAATCTCAGGGTGAGACATTGCCTTTAAAAGAATAGGTGTTTTTGTTGGTGTCACTTCACAGCAGCTGCTTCACAGCCTCACAGCAGCTGCTGTAGATTCTCCAGGCTGTCTGCCTTGCTACCTCCTTCCCTTCTGTCTCCCCCTCTCAAAGTTTTTTCAGCAGCTGAAGCAAGCTGTCAGCAAGGGAAGTACTGCTGAATATAGTACTACAGGATTACTGCTTTGTAGCCCCCCACCTAATAATGATATATTTTTTTCCCATTTCATCATCTCTCCTAAATGGTTGAAACCACACTAAATTTTCCTCTCTTGGTCTGGGGCACATGTGGGTTGCACCATGGTTAGCAAAAGGCCTGGTACAAATGTCTTTCTTCTTCAACTCTGCTTTGATTCCTCTCTTCTAATTCTTAATTTCACTTCTCTTTTCATCTTTGTCTTTCTCCTCCTACCCCCAGCTCCTGGATAAAGGTCTTCTCATTCCCGCCTCTCTCTTTTGTTATATTTCTGTTTCTCCCTTCCTTCACAGTTCCTGCCTACACTCATCTTCTCCCGCCTTCTCTAATCTTTCTCTTTTTTGTCCTCTTTCTCCTCATGGGCAAAAATGTTCCTTTCTCTTTGTTGTCTTCTGTCTCCTTCTGCCTTCCCCTATTCACAGCCTCTGGTCTTCATCTTCTCTATCTCCTTTTAACCCTCCTCACAAGTTCTGTTGAATTCATATACTCTCTATCTTGTCCTCCTCTCTCATCCGATTTTCCTCCCCTGCTCTCTTGACTGCTTTTGGCTTCTCCCCGTTTCCTCCTCTCTACCCCCACTTCTTCTAGCTATACACATCATATCCCCTCTTTTTCCCTTCCTTTTTGTCTTTCCTACTCTTTGTCCTTTTCACTCTCTCTCCTCAAAACCTCAAAACTATAATTTAGATATGTTAGATTCTCGGCACTTTAAAGTTGCAAGTCCCATAAATCCAAGCAGGCTTCCTTCTACATAGACATCTTTATATCCTGACTCTGCTCTACCACCATCATTATTGTCGTCGTCGTCATCATCATCATCATCATCACCTCTTCCCAAAATATCTGGGAATTATTAGTAGCATTAGCACAGTTATGATGATGATTTAGGGACTGAGGGGGAAATCCACAACTTAGCTATAAAAAGAAAGAAAAGGTGTTGCTTCAAAGTTTCTTTGCTCAGGCTGTAACTCACATGTGCTGTTGAAAGCAGTGACTGGGAAGGTATTAAAAACAGGACAGGAAAAGATAGTGGTGATGTTGTTTGTTGAGTGGAAGGTTTGGAAATTTTAATTTAAAACCAGAGATGTATTTTCTAATTTGTTACACTTTGGCTGGCGTCCTGCTTGGTGCCACATTGCTTGGTGCCCTGTTGTACATAGCTGCAGTTCACTAGCATGGTTGCATATCATCTCAACGATGGAACTCTGTCATCTTAAAGTTATGCATCATAGCTTTAATACAGGATATTGGCCTTTGGGTTTTTATTTGCATTATACACTCTAAGTAAAGGTGGTTGATGCTTAATGTAGCATGTTTGATAACATCACCTCTATTACGCTGTTGGGAGCCATCCCTAGAACTCTGCTTTTGGCCCTGAAATCCCAGAGCCTGGGATGTTCCTGAGCTGGTGACTCTAAAATGCATAGTTAGGTCATGTTTCTTTCTGGCCTTACATTTTTGAGATTCCCAGGGCCCTTCAGCACCCAGATTCCCCCCCCACAAACATACAAAAAAGCTAAAAATGATCTTCCATGTCTCTTAAAGGTTATGAGGAACAATTTTGTCACATCCCTTCCTGGCTTTTTTTAGGCCAAGGAGAGGGCTTTTTCTAACTAAGAAGTAAATTGGAAGTAGACCTGAGAGCATAATTGCTGTATTCTTCTCTCTGTTTGCAGCTGCAACAATATTGGCCGTAGATGCATCCATGCCTGAAACAAGAAGTCAATGCATGGCCAGGCAAGAATATTTTGCTGTCTGAGGCAAAGGACAAGATGGCCCCAGCCACCAATTATTCCACACTGAGAAGCCATCAGCACTGACAGTTGGATATCAGTTAAGTCAATCCTTATGAAAAGTCGATGTCTTCTGCTAGGTCCAAGGACAGCAGGCTAGTTTAGTGGGTGAGGAGTAGGCTCGCCAACACACGTAGGTCTGTCTCCTAACATTTAATCACAGATTTTCCTTGGTTTTTTTCCAGGCTGTGAAGCCATGTTCTAGAAGAGTTTACTTCTGACGTTTCACCTGCATCTGTGGCTGGCATCTTCAGAGAATGGTTGGGTAGGAGTGTGTGTGGAGTTTATATCCTGTGAACCCCTGTTGGGGAGTATATGTAAATTTGTGTATTTGAATGGTTAGTTTTTGGGTATAGAAATGCAAGGAGGATTAGTGTCCATTTGGCTAATGGTTGGTTGATGGGCCATTATCTGCTGGAAATCCTCCTGTCCCTGGGTAGAATTCCTTTGTAAGTGTTGAGTTTTGATTCTATTGTTTTTCAAAACTGGGAACCAGACTTTGTTTACTTTTAGGGTTTCTTCTTTCCTGTTTAAGTTGTCCAGGTGTTTGTGGATTTCAATAGCTTCTCTGTGCATTCTGACATGATAGTTGTTGGCCTGGTCCAGAATTTCTGTGTTTTTAAATAACATTTTGTGTCCAGGTTGGTTTATAACATGTTCTGCTACTGCTGATTTTTCTGGCTGGCCCAGTGCTTCTTTCTTGTCCTGGGTGATGACTGGAGTTCTTATGTAGGTATCTGTCCATGTGTGGGGGTTTTCTGTATACCTTGTGGCCTAACCATTGGTTTGGTTTGTGGATGACTAGGACATCCAAGAATGGCAGCGTTCCTTCCTTTTCTTTTTCCATCGTGCATTGGATATTTGGGTGGATGCTGTTCAGGTGGTTCAGGAATGAGACCAAATCTTCTTCTCTGTGGTTCAAAATGGTCAAAGTCTCATTTACATATCAGAACCATGTTGTGGGCTTTTTTGGTGCTGTTTCCAGGGCTTGCTTTTCAAAATGTTCCATGTAAAAGTTTGCTATCACAGGGCTCAGGGGGCTGCCCGTGGCTACCCCATCTATCTGTTCAAAGAATTCATTATCCCACTGGAAGTAGCTTGTGATGAGGCAATGTTTGAACAAGGCTGTGATGTCCTCAGGAAATATTTGTTGGATGAGTGCCATGGTGTCCATTATGGGGACTTTGGTGAACAAGGAGACAACATCAAAACTGATTAGTCTGTTTCTAGGTTTCAGTTCGATGTTGCTGATTTTTTCTATGAAGCGAGCTGAGTCTTTGATGTAGTGAGGGTTTGTCCTATGTGGGTTTGTAACTGTGTGGCCAGAAAGTTGGCAAAGTCATATGTGGGGGATCCAATGACACTCACTATGGGTCGGAGTGGAATGGAATCCTTGTGGATCTTGGGAGGTCCGTACAGTCTTGGTGGGAGAGCCTCTGATCTGCATAGATTCTGGTGTATGATTGGCTGAATTGATGAATTCTTGATCAAGGCATTTGTTGGTTGGGTCTTGCTTGAATTTTCTGTATGTTGCAGGGTTCAAGAGTTCCCTTATTTTTTTGTCTGTATTTTTCTGTTTCCATGATTACTGTGGCATTGCCATTGTCTGCTGGGAGAATAATGATTTCTGGGTCTGCATTGAGATCCTTGATGGCTTTTCTTTCTTTTATGGTTATATTGCTGGGTAGTGGTTTTGCCTTCCTCGGGATCCTAGCTGTTTCTCCTCTTATCTCTTCTGCCTCTTCCTCCAGGAGACAGTAGAGGGCAGATTCAACATGGGCAATTATGTCTTCAATTGGGATTCTAGTGGTGGTAACTGCGAAATTGACTCCTTTGGACAGGATGGATGTTTCTTCTTTTGAAAGTTGCTGTTCTGTTAGGTTGATAACAGTCCATGATGTGTCCAGCTGGGATTTCTGTTGGTGTTTGTGGCATTTGTCAAACTTTGTTTCTGCCTTTCAGTGTGAATCACCATCTTTCCCCATTTTTCTGTAGGTGAGGTTGTCAATTTTGTCCCAGTCTTGGGTGTTCATTTTTTGACTGATGTTGAGGTGGAGTGATAATAGCTCCTTGTCTGTGTTGGCCAGATCTTTGCAGGTGGTGTGTATTCTCTCATAACAGTGCTTTTTCCATTCTGTTGTAGATCCAGTTGGCCTGTGGGGATTTTAATGTCCTCTTTGCTGTGAGAAAGTGTGGCATGGTTTCTGTGTCTCTGCATCATAACAAGAAAGTTAACGAACAGAGTAGATGTGCTCTCTTGGTCCGGAGGTTTTCCAGTCTCTTGGTGTCTTGGAACAGTTTCTCCCCATAGAGACATTCAATGTGAAGTTGAAGGCTTTCACAGCAGGCATCCATAGATTTTCCTTGGGGTTTTTCTGGGCTGTGAGGCTGTGTTCTGGAAGTTTACTTCTGACATTTTGCCTGCACTTGTGGCTGGCATCTTCAGAGAATGGTTGGGTAGGAGTGTGTGGAGTTTATATCCTGTGAACCCCTGTTGGGGAGTATATGTAAATTTGTGTATTTGAATGGTTAGTTTCTGGGTATAGAAACAGAGCCAGCAATTTCGTCACAGTCTTGTGTTCCTCAGTGTGTATGACCTGAGACAAATCTCTCACCCCAATTAGTGGTAGGGACAGCCTTAAATCCCTCGCAAATCTGCTGCCTGAAACAACTTCATATGGTTTTGAGATAAGGCTCTTTTAGAAGCAGGATTGTCTGGAAGCCTTCACTGACTCGTGCTTCATACCAGTTTTCATGGCAGATGCATCCTTAAGTTGATGTCTTTTTCTGATCTCTCCTTTGAAAAGCAGGAAAAAGAGGCCTCAAGGGGGGCATCTATTCTCTGAGCTCCAATGACTAATTTTTCTTAAATTAAAAACTCAATGCACCCATTTTTAAAAAACCCAATCCTTGGCTTTTTCTTTCATTCTGTTATTATAAGGAAGGAGTCCTGACGGCATCTAACAAATGAGTCACAAGCACACTTACCCAAGATTGCTATAGCAACCTTGCACAGTACAAGGGTGAATATGGGTCTGCTTGCAAGTGTCATTTGTAGGGAAAGTAAAGTCAAATCTGCCAGCAACAGCTTGAAGGGAAGGGTGAAAAATCCAAGTTCTGTAAGCATAATAAAAGAGCTCTACAAAGGAGAATGTTTATCATCTTTTACTATAAATCCAAATCCCCTTGAATATTTAATTGCACATATAGTCCTCCAGTTAATTTTACCAGTTCCGTGGGCTTGGGCATTTAAAGAACAGTATTTTGCTATTGTCTCCCTACTCTTCCAGCTCTTCAAATTCATAGTGGCTGGCATACTGTGGGGAAGTTACAGCATCATATACTGACTTATGAACATGTACAGTTGAATTGCACCATTGTACAATGTTTGTATTCCCAGGAGGGGGGCAGACACATACCATAGCTACACCATCAGGGCAATTGCTCAGAGCCAGCAATGTAGCCATTATGCATTGTTCCATAGCACTATGTGTCCTGATACACAACATATTCTGCTGCACAATGGAACATCTTGCCCAGTGCACCATTGTGCATCAATGTAATACACTCGCATGGCTGCATAATGTGTCAGCAACATTACTTAACCATCATAAAGTTATGCATCATAACCTCTGATGCAGGATTTAGGCCAATGATTTTTTTAAAGCAACAGTTCAAACATGAAAGGGTTAATTTTTAACCATTCTGCTTAGGAGAGGGATGGGGAACTGCAGCCTTAAACCCCATTTTTGCAGCCATTGAAACTCTGAATCCCACCCCCCATATTTTTTTTTAATTTGGGTGTGATTTCTGTGGAATTTTCCAACTTAAAACCATCCAAAACTGCACACAAGCACAACAGTTTGATCTCCCCCTCCTGTTTTGCCTTATGAAGCAGCTGGGTCTTAACTGTATTGCTAAAGAAATCCATCTATGAGTTGACCCATGCCTGTCTGCTGCTTACATCAGTAGCTGGAAGGGCTAGTTCAATTGTGAAAGCAGGTGTTTCACCATCAAGGTGCCATTTTATGTGTTTTACTACAGTGGCTGGATTACATGACAACTGCAGGAGCAGCCATGTTGACTATTAAACAAAATTCAAAATCCCCAATACAAATTGGTGATATCTTTATTAGGCCAACCAGAAAGCAAAAACAAAAATAAAACATTATGCTAGTGTTTGAAGCTCACTGATTTATGTGGCAACAGTTTTTGTGGGGTGGGGGGGAACAACAGCCTGCGTGGGAAACAAAAGTGACACTGCTGGAAAGCCTGCAGCTCTGCATATTTGGTTTTCAACATTATAGTGAGTGTTTTCATGAAGACAGAAAATGCTCCCCATTCCAAGAGAGGTTGAGGAATAAAAGACAAAGACTGTAAAGGAAGACCATAAAATGTCAGTTCTCCATGGCAGTCATGAAATCTTTCTTTGAGAACTGTTTTGACCCTGTTCAGTGAAGCCAAAAAGCCCCTATTCTGGCAGAGTTCAGTGATCTTCCCAAGAAGATCCCATGTTGCCAAATCTGGAAATAAATTTAGGTGTGCCAGGCAGATGTGCCAACAGAAGCCAATGCAGATTGCTTTACTTTTTTCTTTAAAATCAGGTCTCCATACAGGATGACAAAGAGTCCACTTTCTTCAGGTTTTACAATCCTTGCATGATGAAGAATCCTGTGTAGTTCAAAAGCTAGCGTATTTTGGGTTACAGTACATGAGAGAGAGTGCAAGCTTTTTATTCTGGATTTAGAATGGCAACACAATGAGGGAAAGATATTAAGTCATTGTAATCCTGAGCTTTCTAAGAGCAAGTGTGCTGCAAGATGATCTAAGTTTGCTTTGGAATCCAAAACATTTGATAGGGATAACATTATTTGGAGTACTACAGTGATGCAGTTGAAAATAAGCCATGCTTGAATGGGCTTATTACCTTTTCATGAACACTTCCAATTGCATCCTGCTAAGATGATGTGGGAGGTGGGGGTGGGCAATAGAAAAAATGTGTGGGCTAAGCTTTATGAGCTCAATAGTCTAGCTTGAGATGACATGTAAATAACTGAATGCTTTTTAGAGGGGAAATAGCACTGGCCTACACATGTTCTGAAATATAAATAATTAAGCAACCATTGTATGTTCAAGATCAGAAAATAACTAAATGATAGAGCCAGTGTGGTGTAGCGGTTTGAGCACTGGACTAGGACTCTGGAGACCAGGGTTCAAATCCCTGCTCAGCCATGGAAACCTTGGGCAAGTCACACATACTCAGCCTCAGAGGAAGGCAAAGGCAAAGCCATTACGAACAAATCTTGCAAACAAACAAACAAACCTGTGATAGGGTTGCTGTAAGTCAGAAACGATTTGAAGGGACACCATAATAACAAGGATGCTGAAACTGGGATATTAAGACGTACTAGGGAGATAGGCATAGCTTATTTATCAAATGGTTATGCATCATTTTGTTCAACAACCGTTAAGTGAAACTGGTGTGGTAATGGCTACAAATTAGATGGCTTTAAAATGAGAGGTTAATGCTCACTGTAGTCATTCTAGGGAGGCTGAAGGAACAATCCAATCCACAACATATGGGTTAATCCCTCATGCCAACCTGATCAAGACAGAATTGTTTTTTTTCCAGCTTGCTCTTCCAGCACAAAACCACTACTACTGAAAGTGGGGAAAATGTTGGGTGTGGGAAGGGTACCATGGGAGGGGGGGCTCCAGGGCGGGCACAGGGGTTCATGGGCTGAAAAAGAAGCACTTTGCTCACCCCCGTGTACTGGACTGCAGCCTATGCAGTCTATTGGAAAGGAAATCCTATTGAACACAGAATTTAAATCCAAGTAAACATGCAGAGACTTGTTCTGCAACTGCAATCCCCCCCCCCATTTCTTAGCCACATAATATATGAGCAAGGTTCATGAAAGTTGTGCTTCCTTTTGGACCCAGTTCTCAGATTTAGTGCCATCTCCCAAGTGTAAGTTAACAGCAGACAACAAAATCACACTTGGAAAATCTAAATAAATATTTAACAGCGACCCTTTTATTTTTTATTTTTTGATTTCTCATTTTACAAAAGGCAGTTATAAAAAATGAGGAAAAGTTTCACAATTCCTTACCAGTTTTGTGATACAACTGGCATTAAGTATAAATGAAATACACAGGTCAGATTTGCTCCTGAGTCATGCACTTTCAAGCTGTTTCCAGGTCTGGAATGCACTAGGAAAGTCATTTTTGTTACGTTTATAAGCACTTTTCTCCTTTTGGTCAATACTTTTTTCCTCTTAATACAACATGAAACAAGACCATATTAGGAGCACAGATCAAGATTTTCTACGTCCTAGTATGTGAACACTCATCAAGGAATTTCTGCACCTTCTGGTGGAATGATACATTGTATCTGAAATGGTGCTACCAACAGAATCAGCACCCCTGTGTTACATTGCTTCCACCTCTTAAAAAGGGAAGAACCGTCTGTTCCATATAATATTACATAATATAATATTTCTATACCAGCAGCAAAAAATTATGTCATGATAGAAGAGAACCACATGACACGGGCCAAGAATTCCTACAAGTTAAAGAATGGAGAATTTGACACAGGGATGTGATTTGTGACAGTAACCCTGTATCAAGTATAATAATACCAATTTGTGTATGTCTCAGGTTATCAAGCAATAACTATTGTGGTAAATTGGAAAACAAAAACCTTCTGGATTTATCATTTAATACAGATTGCAAAGAAACACTGGGTGAGGTAATTATGAAAAACATTACCACAGTAGTTTTACTTTCAACAGATACTTGCTGACTGTGACACATTTCAGAATTTGACTGTAAAATGCAAGGTCCAGTTTCTGGTACTCATAAGCTGCCCCAATTTCACCACATTTTATATGGAATGCTGCCTGACTCACTAAAGAATTTAAAACATTGACCTCAATCCATCTGCTCAGATGTATTGGCAAAAGACCCCCAAAACAAAACAAAAAACAGGACAGAAACAGCAAAAGGCTGTATCTTGTATTTGTAGAAAGTCATGGCAAATCATTATATGCAAACACTTGTACAAGTGTCACTGAAATGCTCTGTGAGTACCCAATGCTCTTTTTTAGAAATAAAATTGCACTTCTATCATTATTCAACATTTAGCAAGAAAGTCTGATATGCATATTATGCCACAGATATGAAAAAGCAAGAAGGCAAGCCGAGACAGAGAGACACACATACAGATACTACCCACAGGGCAGTGATGGCATTTGGTTGTTTTGGTCTTTGTACCAGCATTTCCCATACCCATGGCTGAAGGGAACTTTTTGCTGGACTTAAACTGTTTTCCTGGCAGTTAAGACACGGACAATGGAACCTACACCTCCAGCCGCAAGAGCCTACAAACAGAAGAAAAGAAACAGGAAGCTGAAGCAGTCATATAAGAACAAATATAATTAAATGTATGTCCACCAACATGTTTCATGTGTCTACTCCAAAGAGGCTCAGGAGATTCAAAATTAGGAACATTACCACGTGGTATGTAAGGGTGGGGTCACTTCACAAACACTAGCTTTTATTGAGATACAAATCACTAGCAGAATGATGTTCTCTTCATTAATTCCTCACCTAAATCTCTCATTCTTATGTACATTGTTAGTTCATTGCACAAATTACAAGTTTTGATAAAATCAGGCAATAATTCAGTAGTGCAACACCATGCTCAATAAATGGCATTACTCATGTTGAAATCACATTGCACAGTTAGATAACTTGTTTCTTCTCTATGTACTACTTCATCTATCCAAGCTATCACTGCAGTACATAGAAACATAAAAAACCTTCAAGTTGGTAGGGTGTTTCTATGTGGTGTGCAAGAACATATAGCTGTAATGTATTCTAGCTCTAAAAACAGCTGCTTTAAAAGAGATTTACCATGGTTTTTCAAATACAGATATATCTCACACCTTTTCTCATCACTTGATTACTCAACTTGTGATATAGCTGAAAGTGTAAATCAAACAATTAAAAAACTGAGTTTAGAATGAAATACAGGTGATGTGGAAATTCTACTTATAGTGTGAAAATTTGTGAAAGCTCATTCACATATGATTTAGTCTTACAACCATCAAGTGATGAATGCACAAGTAATCTATATGCAAGTGTCAATCAGCTTACTAGGTCATGCTAGTTTTCAGCAGCTGAAAGTATGAAGCCATTGTGTAATCAAGAATCATAGTTTCTCAGAGTTTAACAGTAAGACTACTACAGTCTTCCCTTCACATTCGCGGGGGTTCCGTTCCTCGGACCCCCGCGAATGTGAAAAATCCGCGAATAACGACTCCCCTCCCCCCTCCCTCCCCAGGCCTTTGCGGGGCCTTCCTAGGCCCCGCGGAGGTCTCCCCGGCCCTCCCTCCCCAGGCCTTCGCGGGGCCTTCCTAGGCCCGCGGAGGTCTCCCTGGCCCTCCCTCCCTCCCTCCCCAGGCCTTCGCGGGGCCTTCCTAGGCCCCGCGGAGGTCTCCCCGGCCCTCCCTCCCTCCCTCTCCAGGCCTTCGCGGGGCCTTGCTAGGCCCCACGGAGGTCTCCCCAGCCCTCCCTCCCTCCCTCTCCAGGCCTTCGCGGGGCCTTCCTAGGCCCCTCGGAGGTCTCCCCAGCCCTCCCTCCCTCCCTCCCTCTCCAGGCCTTCGCGGGGCCTTCCTAGGCCCCACGGAGGTCTCCCCTGCCCTCCCTCCCTCCCTCTCCAGGCCTTCACGGGGCCTTCCTAGGCCCCGCGGAGGTCTCCCTGGCCCTCCCTCCCCCCTCCCCAGGCCTTCGCGGGGCCTTGCTAGGCCCCGCGGAGGTCTCCCCGGCCCTCCCTCCCTCCCTCTCCAGGCCTTCGCGGGGCCTTGCTAGGCCCCGCGGAGGTCTCCCCGGCCCTCCCTCCCTCCCTCTCCAGACCTTCGCGGGGCCTTGCTAGGCCCCGCGGAGGTCTCCCTGGCCCTCCCTCCCTCCCCCCCCAGGCCTTCGCGGGGCCTTGCTAGGCCCCGCGGAGGTCTCCCCGGCCCTCCCTCCCTCCCTCCCCAGGCCTTCGCGGGGCCTCCGGAGGGCCTCCGGGCATCCCGCGAAGGCCTCCCCACCCCTCCCCAAGCCTTCGCGGGGCCTCCGGAGGGCCTCCGGGGGACCCGCGAAGGCCTCCCCACCCCTCCCCAGGCCTTCATGGGGCCTACGGAGCGCCTCCGGGGGCCCCGTGGAGGCCTCCCCGGGCCTCCCCGCTCCCTCCAGGTCTTTTCACGGGGCCTCTGGAGGCCCCGTGTCGCGGTTTTGGGGGGGCCCAGGGGGGCCCTCCCAAAACCGCGAATAACCAAAACCGCGAATGTCAAGTTCGCGAATGTGGAGGGACAACTGTATTCTCATTCAGGCTAACACATGTAGAAATGACATTCAGATTGGCTTCCTCAATGGAAAGGACAGGAATTGGAGAGGAAGGGATGAAGACGCTGCAGTGTAGGGGTCTCTATGGATGCTCATGCCCCCATCCGAATGATAGTTCTCACCAGAATGCCTACATAAGGCATACAACCCCCCCAAAATTGTTTAACAGGTACAATCATCACGCTCACGGGAACTGTCTAACGTACCTTTTCATGCCACTGCAGTAAGACAGCACTGCTGTTGTCAGATGGGCTTTCAAAGCCCTTGTAGATATATTTCATTAAAAGATCGACTCCATTCTTATCCAAAGACTGTACTGCCTTTTCAATATCAGTGGCTTTGAAAGAGATAAGAACCTTCAGGACAATACTTTCTGCACGATCCTAGAAAAAAATGGAAAATGTCCCAAACAGGAAAGGAATTAGATTAAAACACTTTTCCATCTAGAGATTTACATTATAATCCTATGTGCACCTACTTGGAAGTCAGTCCCCCAGAACTCAGTTCTATTTACTTCTGAAAAAACATGCACTGGATTAAACCACTACAGTTGTCCCTTCATATTCGCTGGGGTTCGGTTCCAGGACCCCCTGTGGATACCAAAATCCAGGAATACTCAAGTCCCATTATATGCAATGGCATAGCAAAATGGTGTCCCTTATATAAGATGGCAAAAATCAAGGTTTGATTTTTGGATTATTATTTTTTAAAGAATATTTTCAAGCCGTTAATACAGTACTTAAATCTGGGGATACCAAATCCGCGGATATGGAGGGACAACTGTATTATAATTTGCTGCAGAAATTCAACAAGCACCAAAATACTAATCAAACATAGCTGACTAATATATGTAGCCCAGCTAGACAGAAAAAGAAACTGATTCTAATTTTTAAGTCATGCCACTTTATAAATACTTCTATGAGATTTTAAATGCAAAAGAAAATTCAGGTGACAATTTTCCAAATAAGATCAAAGAAAATATAGTGTTGCTTCCCACTCAGTTATGAACTTTCTTCTTCACAAAGACTTCATCTCCATTTCCAGGGCTCAAAACAATTTGCAAGTTCACCCTACACTTTCCCTCTTTTTATTTTGACAAAAAGAGCTTGACAACTCCCATCAGAATTGTTTGATCTGAAGGTAAAATTGAACTATTATATGTTATCCAATCCCCTGTGGGAGTAGAAAGATAGAAAGCATTCACTTCTGTTTTCATCCATGACCACTGGCCATACTGACTCAGATCAATGGGAGTTGGAGATCAAATCACCTGTAGGGCACCAAGTTGGGAAAGACAGCAGTAAATGATAGTTTAAAAATAACCATAGCTTGTTTGGGATTGGACACAATAACAAACTGTGATTAGCTAAAAGGAAGCTAATCCCTCCAATCTCATCCTCTGACATCATGCTAGAAGTGGAAAGTGGGGAGCCAGTAAGTCCAGGGCTCATACACTAAATCATAGGGTGAATGAGGCTCATAAATAAGATTTTAAATTTATGATTTTTTAAGACTTAAAAAGTAGATAAAAGTTTATCTATTCCCACAGAATCAAGGTCTCATGTCTTACCTTAAAACTAACAAGGCATCAACGGACTTCTATTTTTATATTCCATTTTTCTACTTTGTCTGCCAAAATAAAACAGTCTGCAAAATTTGCAAACTATTAAGCAGACCACAAACAACTTGATTTATTTTTACTGCCTGTTTGGGACAGTAAGGATGGGGAGATATTTAACCAACCTAGTCAAACACATGGTTTGTGAAAGCTAGCATTCAAACAGCATATTGCATTCAGACAGTTCTTAAAAATAAATTCAGTTGAACTCAATGGGGCTAACTTCCAATGAATAACACAGTACTGTCGGACCCCCGTATCCACAGAACCAATATCTGCAGTTCCAGTTATCCACAGGATGTAAAAGAGGGGATACATACAATAGAGTTGCACTGAAAAATGCCTTGAGAGGCATCCTCTCTAGACATCATCTAGGTGCTCCAATGCAACTCTATGGTATGTTTGTACCAGAACTCTTTTATTTTAATAGGGTTCGCTGTTATCCACAGTCAGTCCAAGACTGAACCCCCATGGAAACAGGGATACGAATTTATTGTTCAACTGATTAAGTGTTTCAGAGAGCCGTAACAGTGAAAGTAATCAAACAGCATCCATTAAATAAAATAAAAACCATGAACTAATTTATATGGAGACCTAGCATGGTGTAGCAGTTTGAGTGTTGGACTAGGACACTGGAAGACCAGGGTTGGAATCTCCACTTGGCCATGGAAACCTACTGGGTGACTTTGGCAAGACACTCTCAGTCTCAGAGGAAGGCAATGGCAAACCCTCTATGAACAAATCTTGCAGGGGAGGGGGCTTAAGGTCACTATGAGTCAGAAATGACTTGAAGGTACACAACAACAATTTACATGACTAAAACACCGTTTTCCCCAAATGGATCCATATACTTATGCAGATTCTTGCTGTTTTCTGTACTTTACTATGCCCTTCAAAACCAATTTTCTTAAATATGTCGTAATTGTAGTACTTAAAAATGTTTGAAAGTCATTTTCATACTTTCAAACACTGGGTAGAATCCAGATTTAGTTAATAGGTAGGATTAAGTTTGAATCCAACCCACTGTCAGCAGCAGCTGCCTTGAAACGTTGGATTTTTGTATGTTTACAATAAATCTCTGCAAAGCAACTGATACATCTTTAAAAGCCGGAAATTCATCTGTGAAACTCTCATGCCATCTACATCAGAAAAATTATGCCAGTTCCCCTGCATCACTATCAGCTTCCACAGCTGGTAATTAGAAAACATGTTTTTCAAGGTGATAACATGAATATATGACCAGATATCAATGAAGAGCATAAAACCCTATTATTCCATTTTTATAAAGTAAATGTTTACTGAAATGCTTTCTGAAAAGAACTGTATGTATTATTGCGTGACCAGAATTTCATCAACAGCCTCAGGGTTGTATTGAATCTTGTGATGATTGCTCTTCATGATGAATACAGCACAATATTTTCCTTTAAACCCACCTTTACAGCTTGACTCTTAGTATTGATTGGAGGGTTCTTCAGAGCTGCCTGTAATGCACCCATCATATTACCTGTAAAGAGCAGCTAAGGACAACACAACCTTGCCCATTATTAGAATTAATAAGATAGTGATATTTTAACACAATGCAAAAATTGAGTTTTATATAAATGCACATTAGCCCTTACAACAGCCTGGAAATGTGGGTTAGTATAATTTCGGGGTTGTTTTTGAGGCTGAGAGAGCAGTAGCTCACCTACAGCTGCTTTGTGAATTTAAGGCTAAAGTAAGATTTGACCCAGGAATTTTCCAGCTTAAATTTCACTCTTTTCCACTATAAAGTGCCAAGATAAAACAGTGCCCTCATGTGCAGTGCTATAAGTGATATCAAACAGCTAAAAGGCTCACTAAGTTCACCCAGGAGCAAACAACAACACAGTATTTAAATACAAAAACAAGGAGCAGAATTTAACAGTGAAGTGTCACAGGATTCCATTATTTTTGTTGTACTGTTTAAGTTGAGGTGGACAAAGTGTGGCACACAGGCTGCACATACCGTAGTCCTCCGGGGCCATTTTTGTGGCCCCCTGGGAGTCAAAAACAGTTTGCCCCCCAAATGCACTCTAAGGGATGTGGATAGCATTTCCACCATGTTTAGAGGCTCCCTGAGCTGCCCAAGAGTCAAAAATCATTTTTGCAAAACTTTTCAAAAATAAATTGTCCTGAAATGTTCCCAAGTATCCACTAGGGGGCGGGCTGTGCATTCCCAATATGTTTGTCTCACCCTGCACCCCATCCCTGGCCAACTTAGGTCCAGAAGAGGCTTTTTTGAATCCCAAAACAGTGAAAATGCCCCCATGCCCCTAGAGGTGTTGGGGAGCCAAAAAAAAAAAATATCTATTTTTTTGGGGGGGAGAGCAAATGCAGCCCCCCAGAGTTCCCTAGAGGACCACTACCCTAGCCTTCCACAGTTGCCCATTCCTGGTTTAATGTCTATATGAAGCCTCTGGGTAAAGTCATCAGGGGTTTGAAAACTGAATACTGTAAGTACGCTGATGATACCAGCTCTATTTCTCTTCACCGTCAGAGATTAGGTGAGGCTGTGCCAGTGCTGGATGATATAACAGATTGGATGAGGGCAAGTGGAATTCAAGTACCAGAGGGTCTATGGATTAGTGGTTCCCAAATGCATGATCTGGGTACATGGTCTGTTCTTGACAGGGCTACACTCCAGCTGAAGGAGCTGGTGCACAGATTGGGACTCCTAGATTGGTCGTTGCCACTGGAGCTTGGAGTGCATTGGGCCTGCATTGTTTAGCCCGCTAGTTATGATCCTGGACAGTTGTACACAATACACTGGTAATTTTCCATCTTGGTTACTGCAGTGCACTCTATGTGAAGATGCCTTTGAGGATACTACAGAAACTGTGATTATACTGCTGTCTCTATCATCATATAAAAACACATTGTATTGGTTTAAAAGGAAATGCACTAGTAGCCAAGCTACTGAGGTTTAACGATCATGGCCTGGGTTTGGTGTACTAGTTTGTGACTTTGTTTCCCTTTTATTATTTTGAATCATCTTTTAAATTTTTAAAATATTTTAAATTTGTCTTTATTGACTGTAACTCACTCTGAGATCTTAGGATATAGACCAGGCTAGAAATATTTTAACAATTACCATAACTAAATTCTGCCTGCCTTCAGCCATTACACATTTGCAATATGAAACAGGTTTTTAATAACAAATCCACTATAGGGAAAATCTGCAATATATCAGCTGTAAAAATGCCACCAACTGAGTTGAAAAAAGGGCCACCAACTGAGCTGAAAGTCAACCAGTTGCTAAATATAAAGTTCAATGGTTTAGCAGCATATTTTGCTCAGATACTTATTCCTGCATTTATTCAGGGCACCCTACCACAAACCCAAATGTATCACAGTAGTAATAGTATTTTTTTAAAAAAAATTAGCTCTAAGAGGCAAAGAAAAGTGACCCCTTACAAGAGATGCAGGAAATTCAGTTAAAGCCTCTTGACAATGCATCACAATATTTTAATTCAACCCCAAATTCAATTTCAGAAAAGGGATTTCTTTTTCTATACTTTTGCCTTCATTACTTCTTGAAGCCCACTGAAATGAACCAGAAAGCCTCCTTGTTTGACAACTTGTTTGTTATTTATTTATTTTTAAATGTGTTTAAGATTTCAATACCAGTTAGTTGCACTGTCACAGACTAGATGCAACTGTTTCCATAAAAGGTAAAGCCCTGCAGAATGCATGTACTTCCTCTACTGTTTCAGTTTAACACCAGTAAGTTTGAAAGCTGCAGTGCTCTATGAATCCTCCCTCTCGTCATTAGATTTAGCACTGCCTAATGCACGCTTCAGGCCTTACCAGCAAACCAGAAGAAACAGACACTTTTGAATACTTATGTGCTAAGGTGCCATCATATTGAGACTAGGATATCCATACTAACCATATTAAGCTCTCCCTCCTCATATTATAGACACTTAGAAAATCTTATGCATTCACAACCTTTTTGGTCCTAAGATAGGGGTGGGTCACTGCAGTGGTCCAGGGGCCAATTTTTTACCCCAGGACCCTCCAAGACTGCAAAGACTGCCAAAAATTCAAAAAAGGAAATATACCTGGAAGTCTTCCTCTTAGTTTTGAAAAACAGGTACTCTCTGATATGAAACTGTGCATGGGGGGCTAGTTAAATAAGGTGAATTGCCACTCCTGGAGGCTTCCAGAAGAGGCAATTCACCCTTTTTAAACCTGAAAAGGGACAGTCTGGGGTAAAGGGACAGTCTGGGGTAATGGAGGCTCTGAGGGTACACTTTGCTCAACAGTTCAAAATCACTCTTTCCCCATTATTATTGAAGAATCTTCAGCTGCTCCCCTCCTCCTCCCAGCAGCAGTACAGAAATACTGACCTTGCTGGAGAATAGGAAAGGCAAAACCCTCTCCCAAACCCCAGCAACCTCTAGATCTCAGCAGGCAGAAAAGGGAGGTTAAGGGCAGTGACAAGTGTGCAGTGTGGGGAGGCACCACATTTATTTAAAGTACTTATACTCACTCTGCCCTTCAGCCACAAAGGTCCACAAGCAGGTACAATTCCCTGCCCTTAGGCTTAGATATGAACCCTGGTTTCCCATAAGACACTGGAGTTAACTCGTAGGGCAGAAGTGGACCAAGTACCATTGTTGTTGTGTGCCTTCAAGTCATTTCTGACTTATGGCAACCCTAAGGCACACATATCACAAGATTTGTGATCTTAGCAAGATTTGTTCAGAAGGGTTTTGCCATTGCCCCCTTCTGAGGCTGTGACTTGCCCATGGCTACCCAGGGGTTTTCATGGCTGAGTGGGGATTTAAACCCTGGTTCATACTGAAGTGCAAAAGTATCAGGCTGGCCAGGATTATGTAGGCAAGCTAATGCCTGATTAGCATTGCTATGATTGCACTGCTGCTAGCAAAATAAAATAAAATAAAAAATATAGTGGCAGGGGCCTCACAGTGACCACAAAATCAACATCTAGGGTCACATGCATTCTACAGCTGTTCATCCTTGACTTTAATCTCATTTAAAGCTGTCTGCAGAGAAACACTTATCTAATTAACTCTGTCTTGGTTTTAGCATTAAATGAATAAAGCTGTACTACAGTACCATTATGGTACAGGCTACTTGTTACAGTTCAGAAAAAAGGTATACAGTGAACATGCTAATATAAAAGTACAGTAGGACCACTGTATGCGCTGGGGATTGGTTCTGGCGGGCCCTGTGGATGGTAAAACTGTGGATAACAGGGAACACCAGTGAAAATAATGGGACTTCTGGTTTAAAATACCATAGAGTTGCCTTGGAGAACCTAGAAAATGGCTAGAGAGGACATTTTCTAGGAAGACTCTATGGTAGGTGTGCTTTTTTGTGTCCCATGGATAATTAAAGCAGTGGATAATGAATCAGTAGATACAGGGGTCCTACTGGTAGTGCCACTGAAGAAACTGAATATAAGATAGCCATCATACAAATAGAAACTACAACAATTCACTCCATGGAAAAAGAGAGAAAATAATTCTAACATTAATGGCTGCAGAAATATGCATAGGTAATTTGCAAATTATAATCTGACCAAATGTCCACACTGCTAGCTTGCAATTATAGCATAATATTAACTGATACATTTTTCTATGTTTTAGTTTTATCATGGTGGGATGTCAAAACGGAAAGAGAACAAAATCTACCTTTTAGCCTCCCATACACACATACACAAGAGAGAGGATAATGAACACTGGGAAAGGTGAAGAGGAGAGAGAGAACAAAGGAAGTGAGATAAGACTGTGTATTAAAGGTGGAGGCAGTTTGAAATCCTTGCACAACTACGACTATTAGTGCCTAACTGGCTTGCTCTTGCATAAATCACTTCCTGCCACAAATCCAGACCACTGTTCCTTTGTATAGAATTATTATGAGGAACAACACAGGCAACAGGATGACATGTATTTTATTTATTTATGTACAGTATTATGTATTAACCAGCAGCTTTATAGAACAAGGACAGGCAAAAGGCAGATGGAGTGTGCTGGGAGTTTCTCTGGTCAATCTGTCGATCAGCAAGCCTGATTCCCAAGTGACTAATAACAGGAACAATTATAACATTCCCAGGCTGCTGAAACAAAGAAGAGAGGGAAGAACCAGGAGTAGATTTTTGTCCTGGGCTGAGCATGTGCCCAAAACATATGTTCTTATTTTTTAAGGTATATCCAGCCACTATTTTGTACATGGTGGGAACCCCAGGGTTCTAATAAAAGATAAAATAGATCCAGCAAACCTTATCTACCCACCTATTTTAAAGCTGGTGGAAACAGTAGCAATCTTTTTATCCTCAACCCCATATTCAAAACTATGAGAGTTAAAATATGTAGTCTCTCAGCAGTCCTTTGTCAGGCTGAAGTATATGCAGAGGTCTTCTGACAGGCAGCTGTGGGGAACATGTCTGAACTACTTAATACAAACCTCTTCTTTGCTCTCTATCCCCAGTTCCCATTAGCATAGCATCTGTGCTACATGCAATGTTATCTCATAACTATAATTACAATATAATGACAAACCAGATTCACCACAAGATCCAATAAAAACATGAAGGGTATCCATACTGCCTTTACAGGCGGATCATATGCATATTTATTCACAGTTCATTCCACTATGTTTGCTAGGATTTATTCCCACAGAAGGATGTATATAATTAAACTTAGCTGCAGTCTTTTGCACAATTACTTGAGAGAAAAACCTTGTGAAGCCTTCTTCTAAGTGATCTTTGATAGGATCAGGAGCAGAGAATTAATGAGTGGCAATGATGATCATGCAAATACATTTATGGTTCTTTCGATACGCAAGAGTACCACAAATATGGGGAAGCAGATAGAAGCATATGAAAGGCCGCCCTTCAATTCCAGCTGCCACTGCCCTGGCCTCAGAGGGAAGAAAAGAGGCAGGCACAGCTCCATCATGCCTAGGTTCAGAAACAGATGGAAGGCCCTCCCTCTACCCCAACTGCCACTGCCCTACCCTCAGAGGGAGAGAAGAGGTGGCAGTACACTGCTATCCCCTATTCCTTTTGTGTCACTGTCTTAATTAGATTGCAAGCCTGTAGGCAGGGATCTAGTCTGTTGCTCTTTTATTTGTAAAGGACCATGTATAGTGATGGTGCTATAGAAATAAATACATAAATAATTAATAATAATAATAATAACAACAACAACAACAACAATGTTACTTCAGTAAGCCTTACAAAAGTCCTGGCAGGTAGGCCACCAATATTTCCTACCCATATTAAGATGTGGGTGGGTGGGGTGTTGTGGCTAAGAGACAATAGCTTGATCTAGCCCAAGACCTATGGAGTTAATGGCCAAAAATAAGCCCTGCTGGGTTTACTGGAGGCCCTAGTCTTGTGCAGAGACAAATTAGATGGTTCTAGAGAAGGTTCATGGAGGCAGCATGGCATAGTGGTTTTTGAGCGTTGGCTATGACTCTGGAGACCAGGATTCAAATCCTCCTTGAGCCATGAAAACCCACTGGGTGACCTTGGGCAACTCACACTGTCACACCTCAGAAAACCCTGCAATAGGTTCACCTTACAACAACACTCGACTAAGTAAACACAGACTAGTGATGTAAATGCCCGCTAAGACATTAGTATTGCTAGTCAGGGGTGTAGCTACAGGGGAAGCAAAACAAGGGCTGTTGTTCTCCCAGTAAGAATTCTCCCCACCCCCATGAAATGTTCCTTCAGTCCCCAAATTTATAGCATTGCAGACAGTGAAAATAATTCACATCTAGAACTCTTATGTTTGCTGTGTTGCTAATCGCTTGGTAACCCGCTACTTGAATCCCATCTTGGGAGAAAGGCGGGATATAAATCCAATAAATCAATAAATAACGTTGCCTGTCCCTTTTTCTTTGGATGCCTACACTGTACAGTTGCCCCTTCATATTCTTTCATGTGCTCCAACTCAAGGGTGGAGAGCTTGCACAAGTTTTAATGCATCACTCCCAATACAGATACTACAGTTGTCCCTTCATATTCGCTGGGGTTTGGTTCCAGGAACCCCCGTGGATACCGAAATCCGTGAATACTCAAATCCCATGATATGTAGTAAAACAGTGTCCCTTAGATATGATGGCAAAATCAAAGTTTGCTTTTCAGATTATTATTTTTTAAAGAGTATTTTCAAGCCGTGAATCCTTAAATCCGAGGATACCAAAGCCGTGGATACTGAGGGACAACTGTACTAATAATCTGAACTTCGTTTGATTCCAAGACTCCCCTGGACACCAAAATCTACGAATACTCAAGTCCCATGATATGCAATGGCATAGCAAAACGGTGTCCCTTAGATATGATGGCAAAATCAAAGTTTGCTTTTCGGATTATTATTTTTTAAGGAGTATTTTCAAGCCGTGAATCCTTAAACCCGAGGATACCAAATCCGTGGATACGGAGGGACAACTGTAGTAATAATCTGAATATCCTTTGGTTCCAAGACACCCCTGGACACCAAAATCCACGAATACTCAAGTCCCATGATATGCAATGGCATAGCAAAATGGTGTCCCTTAGATAAGATGGCAAAATCAAGGTTTGCTTTTGGGATTATTGTTTTTTTTTAAAAATATTTTCAAGCCCTGAATCCTTAAAGCCGTGGATACCAAATCCTTGGATAGGGAGGGACAACTACTGCTAAATTCTCGAGTGGAATTTTAAGTTACTACAGTGCTAGAAATCTGGGGACTGGAGGGAGATTTCGGGTGGGGTGGGGGGCAGAATTCTTATTTGGTGGGTCCCCCCTTGCCCCCGTTGCCAGGAACAAAGCCACCTCCGGTTTTGACGGGAGAGGCAGGAAGGCGGGAGGGGAGGCCGGCCACGGTTCCCCTGAGGCGAAGAGGGACCCCCAACCTCTCAACCAACCAAACAAACAACCAACCTCCCTCAGCCGCCCCGAAGTAAGCAGAAGGATATTGCCTCAGGCAAGAGTCCACCTCGCCCTCGTCGGGGCCCGCCTGGCCGTCGCCGCCATCCTCTTCGTCCACGAACTTGTTCTCGTCGTACTCGTCCACGTCCACCCGGCGGAAGCGCGCGGAGGAGACAGTGTGCTTCGCCATGGCTGTGCCCCACCTCGCTCAGTCAAGGCGGCGGCCGGCCCTCCCGTCAGGAAAGCGGCAGCAGCAGAGCCGGCGCCGAAGCTCCAGCACCACGCATGCGCGAGCAGAGGAACCGAGTCGGGTAGCAGCCGTTAGGGGAGGCGCATGCGCAAAACTCACCTCAGCGACCGTTGCGTTTTCCGTCATAAAAGTAAATAAATAAAAGACTGGGACTCAGCCCTATCTTGTTCCCGTCTTTAACAACCCCCCTATACTTGGGTTTTATTATTCCCTTTAAAATTGTTCACGTACAGACCCGCTTCAAAAAAAAAAACACCCTCAGTTGTTATTCTTCTGTCATTTTTTCCCCTTTTCGCTGCGCCTGGTGACCTTGCACATGCGCAGAATGGCGGGACTACGTGGTGAAAGGGAAACAGGGAGGGGTTAAAGATGCCTCAGCAACATGTGACCTCTGACGCGCAAAGTGTACAGGTCTTCCATCTTTGGTGAGGGCGGAAATGTGCCCCTGCCACCCAACGCCCAGAGCGGTTAATGACAGGGGTCTCTTGGAAACGCCGTAAGTCGACGCCAACTGCGCGTGACGCGAACAAGAAGGAGGGGGGAGGAAGTAAAATTTTCTTTACGACGCTGTTGAAAACGCCCCAGTTCCTAAGGGTTTTGTCAGAGTGGGCGGTAGACGGGGGCTTGGCTTTGGATGACGTCGCTGTTAGATTGGCAGTTCTAGGCCCTCCAATCAGTAGCTGCCTTCTCTTCGCTGGCCTGCCGGGTTGTTCAGTGTGTGGGTGGTGGTCGAAGAAGAAGGATGCGGTGTCAGTAGAGATGCGAAGGCGGGAAAAAAGCCTGGAAAAATTCAGGAAAAAAATGTTTTTTTTTCTTGAAGCCTTTTTTGGTTTTTTTCCAAAAAATTGAAAAAAGGAAGAAAAGCGATTATGAAATGTTTTATTTTAGCATGATTAATAAAGTCTTTTAAGACAAGGTGTTCATATACAGTAGGAGCCTTCCCCCATATCCACTCATTCATTATCCACTGATTCAGTTATCCACGGGACACAAAACAGCACACCTACCATAGAGTCTCTAGAAAATGTGTCCTCTCTAGCTACTTTCTAGGTCCTCCAAGGCAACTCTATGGTATTTTGAACCAGATGTCCCATTATTTTTGAAAGCAATCGCTATTATCCATGGTTTTCGGTACCCACGGGGTCCCCTAGAGATAATCCCCAGCAGATACGGGAGTCCTATTGTATTCTTCAACAAATCATTGAATATTCATTGAATCTCAGTCCCACCTTCCTCCCTTCCATACACTTCACCCCCTCACACCCCAATTCTTTTTTAAAATTAAAATTTTATTGTATCAAAGCTTTCCTTTCGCATTCATCATATGAATTTTGACATAATGATCCGTTATAGTACAGTACAATAATAGAATATCATACAATAATCGTATAGGTACATATTATTAATAGTACCCATTTGATTTATGTCATTTATACATATTTACTCCCCACCCTCCACCCAATTCTCCTCAGGTCTTTCATCATTCATCTCCCTCTCCCATTATTTCCCTCTTTCTCTCTATCCTCCTCTCTCTCTCTTCTTACCCTCCTCCCCTTCAGCCTTCATCGCATTCTGTAACCTTCACACGTTCTTTAACATTCTTTAACCTTCAACTTCTCTCAACTTCTCTCTTCTTTTCTCCTTTGACTCCCTATTTCCAGTCTTTTGTCTGGGTTGCTCATCTTTTTTCCCCCCTTCTCTCCTCTATCAATTCTATCATTTCTATTATTCCTCTGATTTCATTCAAGTACTATTACTAACGTTCTGTTTAGTTGTTGGTTTTTGATGTACGCCTTTTCCTTCTTCCTCAAACCTTAAAAGTTTTAAATCTAATACTGATGCTTTTGCTTGTCTATTACAAGCCAGTCTTAATTGTATATATTCCAACCTTCATTTACTATGCTTCTTCAATACGCTGCCTCCCCCCCACCAATTTGATACTATATCTTCACATTTCACCTTTTTTCCCAATATTCCTGAATAGGTAGCCACTCTTTTTCCAATTTGTTAGTATTTGTTTTGTTTATACAGTGATATACGTCAGTTTGTCATTTTCTAGCATTTCTCTGAGTTTAAGTAGCCATTTATCTATTGATAAAATGTCATTTTTTCCCCAGTTTGCTGCTATCAGTAATCTTGCAGCTGTAACTGCATAGAGTAGTATCCTCCAATGTTGTTTGAATCTTTTCTCAAGATCAGAGGTCATATTTAACAAATAAAGTTTGGGGTTCATAGTAAAGTGTGCATTATATATTTTTTGAATTGTTTTATGGACCTTTAACCAAAACTTTTGAATTTTTGGACAGCCCCACCACATGTGGTACATCGTTCCTGTATCTTTTTCACAGCACCAACATTTGTTGTTGTTTGTTTTATACATCTTACTTATTCTCGCTGGAGTTAAATACCATCTGTTAACAGTCTTTAAGTGATTTTCCTTCAGGACTAAACATGCTGTGAATGTATTTCTCTCTTTCCATGAATTTTCCCACTCGTCTATATTTATCGTTTCATGCAAGACTTGGGCAAGTCTTGGGCATCTGTCACCAACTCTCCTTCCAATTCTCTATTTAATAGTAGTTTATAAAATTTAGAGATTTTCTTGTCGGTCTTTCCCCATATTATTTTATCTAGATCCGTCTCTAACATTTCAAAATCATGCTTTTCTTTGTCTTCTTGGAATCTGTTTTTAATTTGCAAACTTAAACTAGTTTGTTTCTATTCCTCTTTCTTCCAAGGCTTCCCGTGTAAGTAATTTTGTTCCTTCTCCTTTTTTCCACACCTCACAGTCAATTAGGTCTCTATACCTTAACCAGTTCTTAGAGTTTTCCCATCTCCCCAAGAACGCTTCATGAGGAGAAAGCCAGATCTGTAATTTTACGTAAAATTGATTTCGAATCTTATACCAAATTCTCAATAAGGCTTTCCTAATCGTGTGGTTCTCAAAGTCCTTGTTCACCTGGGATTTCTCATATCCCAGATAAGCATGCCAACCATATCTTAATGAGTATCCCTCTAATGTTAATAATTTGTCATTATTTAGCTTAATCCAGGTCATCAGCCAATTGAGTCCACATGCTTTATAGTATAGTTTCAAATTGGGGAGGGACACTCCTCCATTTTCCTTATCTGCTATCACCGTCGTCCATTTTATTCTCGCTTTCCTTCCTCTCCAAATAAAGTTGGTTAAATCCGAAGTCCATTGTTGGAGTGTTTTTTCATTTTGCAATATTGGTAAATTCTGAAAAAGAAATAGACACTTTGGCAGTACAGTTGTCCCTTCACATTCGCGGGAGTTAGGTTCCATAGACCCCCGCGAATGTGAAAATTCGGCGAATAATGACAGCCCTCCACCCGCCCTCCCCAAGCGACCCCGAGGCCTCCAGAAGCCTCGCGGTCGCTCTTCCCGGCCGCCCCCCGCCCTCCCCAAGCAACCCCGAAGCCTCCGGACGCCTCGAGGTCGCTTTTCCCTGCCGCCCCCCACCCTCCCCAAGTGACCCCGAGGCCTCCGGAAGCCTCGCGGTCGCTCTTCCCGGCCGCCCCCCGCCCTCCCCAAGCAACCCCGAAGCCTCCGGACGCCTCGAGGTCGCTTTTCCCTGCCGCCCCCGCCCTCCCCAAGCGACCCCGAGGCCTCCGGAGGCCTCGCGGTTGCTCTTCCCTGCCGCCCCCGCCCTCCCCAAGTGACCCCTGAGGCCTCCGGAGGCCTCGCGGTCGCTCTTCCCTGCCGCCCCTGCCCTCCCCAAGCGACCATGAGGCCTCCGGAGGCCTCGCGGTCGCTTTTCCCTGCCGCCCCCGCCCTCCCCAAGCGACCCCCGAGGCCTCTGGAGGCCTCGCAGTCGCTCTTCCCGGCCGCCCCCCACCCTCCCCAAGCGACCCCCGAGGCCTCTGGAGGCCTCGTGGTCGCTTTTCCCTGCCACCCCCCGCCCTCCCCAAGCGACCCCAAGCTCTCCAGAGGCCTCGTGGTCGCTCTATATGGCCGCCCCCGCCCTCCCCAAGCGACCCCCGAGGCCTCCGGAGGCCTCGCGGTCGCTTTTCCCTGCTGCCCCCCGCCCTCCCCAAGTGATCCCCGAGGCCTCCGGAGGCCTCGCGGTCGCTCTTCCCTGCCGCCCCCCACCCTCCCCAAGCGTCCCCCGAGGCCTCCGGAGGCCTCGCGGTCACTCTTCCCTGCCACCCCCTGCCCTCCCCAAGCGACTCCGAGGCCTCCGGAGGCCTCACGGTCACTTTTCCCTGCCGCCCCCCACCCTCCCCAAGCGACCCCCGAGGCCTCTGGAGGCCTCGCGGTCGCTTTTCCCAGCCGCCCCCCACCCTCCCCAAGCGACCCCCGAGGCCTCCGGAGGCCTCGCGGATGCTTTTCCCTGCCGCCCCCGCCCTCCCCAAGCGACCCCAAGCTCTCCGGAGGCCCCATTGTCGCTCCCCTCGCCACTTTCCCTGGACTCCCCTCTCCTCGCCGGCCCTCCCCACTCCCTCCTCAGGCCTTCACGGGGCCTCCGGAGCGCCTCCGGGGGCCCGTGAAGGCCTCCCCAGCCCTCCCCACCCCCTCCCCAGTCTTTCATGGGACCTCCGGAGCGCCTCCGGGGGCCCCGTGAGGGCCTCCCCAGCCCCTCCCAGGGCTTTCACGGGGCCTCCAGAGGCCCCGTGTCACGGTTTTGGGGGGGGCCCTCCCAAAACCACGAATAATCAAAACCGCGAATGTTAAGTTCGCGAAAGTGGAGGGACAACTGTATATTCATTTTAATCATATTAATTCTTCCAAGTAAGGATAAGTCCAATTTGTTCCATCGTCCAAGGTTTGATTTAATTTCCGCCCACTGTTTTTTATAATAGTTTTCATAAAGGTCAATGTTTCTTTTACTTATCCAGATTCCAAGATATTTAACTCTTTGCTCTATTTTACATCCTGATTTTTCTGCTAATTGCTCCTCCTCTTTTGATGTCAAGTTTTTTGTTATTATTGCAGTTTTATCTTTATTCAGTTTAAATCCGGCCAAGTTTCCAAAGATTTTAATTTGCTCAAATAAAATAGGGAAAGTGTCCACCGGATTTTCCAAGATTATTGCCAGATCGTCGGCGAAAGCTCTTACTTTGTATTCTTGGCCTTTTATCTTGAGTCCAGGTATTCGAGTGTCATTCCTTAGTCTGTTATTCAAACTTTCTAGTGCCAATATAAAGAGTAGTGGAGATAAAGGACAGCCTTGACGGGTTCCTTTATGAATGTTAAAATGTTCTGTTCTTTCTCCATTTATCATTAAACATGCTTTTTGGGTTTGATATATTGCCTTTATACCTTTGATAATTATGTCTCCAAGCTCTAATTTCTCCAATGTTTTCACAATGTAAAGCCAATTAATGTTGTCGAATGCTTTCTCAGCATCAATAAAAATAAAAGCCGCTTTTTTATTGCCAACTCTTTCATAATATTCCAACGCGTCGACCATTACTCTTATATTTTCATACATGTATCTTCCTTTAATAAATCCGGTCTGATCATCATGTATGATTTCTTTAATTATTTTACTTAGTCTGTTTGCCAAAATTGTCGTATAAATTTTGTAGTCTGTATTAAGAAGAGATATAGGATGGTAATTTGCCATATTGGATTTATCTTTACCTTCTTTTGGAATTAAAACAATATTGGCTGTTTGCCAAGAAGATGGTATTCCTTCTTCTGGAATTTTATTAATGACTTGTTGAAGGGGTGTTATCAGATCTTCCTGAAATGTTTTGTAAAACTCCATTGTGAATCCATCTCGCCCTGGAGACTTCCATGCCTTCATTTGATTAATTGCTTGTGAAATATCATCAGTGCTGATAGGTTGTAGTAACTCAATTTTAATCTCTTCCGGTATCGTGTTCTTTAAGTTGTCTTTTAGAAATTTATCTATGTCTTTTTCTTGTCGTTCATTATCTTCTGGTTTTGCGTACAAAGTTTTGTAAAATCTTGTAAAGGCATCTTTAATTTCTCTTTGTTTAAAGAATCTTGTGTTGCCAATTTTTATTTCTGTGATTATTTTTTTTCCGTCTCCCTTTTCAATCTAAAAGCCAGCCATCTTCCTGCTTTGTTCGCATTTTCAAAATATCTTTGTTTTACTCTTTTTAATTTTCCCCCTGTCTTCTCAATCAATTCTGATTTTAATTCTTCTTGAATCAGTTTTATTTTCTTTTGAAGATTCACATTTTTGGGGGTTTTCTTTAAATCTTCCTCTTTCTTTTTCAATTCTTCTATCAGTAATTTGGTTTTTTTTCATCTTTACGTTTTTTTTTTAATTCTGCTCCCTTCTGCAAAAATAGAACTATAATCGTTGCTTTAAATGCATCCCATCTCGTTCTATGTGATGTTTCCAAATCTTTATTGGTTTTGAAAAATTCTAGAATTTCACTTTTAACTTTTTTCACAAATTTTTCATCCTTAAGCATGTTTTCTTTTAATCTCCACATATATTCTCTTTTAAAAATTTGCAGTTTGATTTCAATGGGATTATGGTCAGACAAGATTCTTTCAGCTATGTCCATTTCTTGAATTTTCATTAGTAGATCCATAGATGCCCAGAACATATCAATTCTGGACATCGATTTGTGTGCTTCTGAGTAGAAAGTGAATCCTTTTTTCTCTCCATATTTTGTCGACCATATATCCATCAGATTGTAATCATCTAGCATGTTCTTGCACATAATTAGTAATTCACCATAGCACTTTTTATGTGAGGGGTTAGATCTATCTTGACTTGCTTTCATCACACCATTAAAATCCCCAGCGATTATTATGTTATTTTTATTTCGTTCCCCTAGCTTTCCAATTTCTTGATACTGTCTGTTAAAAAATTGATCTTTTTTCACAATAGGTGCATAAATTGCAATCAGAATTATCTTCATGTTAACCAAGCTAACTTCCACTCCAACATAGTGGCCTTCTTTATCATTCATGACCTCTATAGCTTCGTATTTGTTATTTACATAGATGGCTACACCTTCTTTCCTTTTATTTGAATTTGTGAAAAAGCCTTGTCCAAATTTAAATCTATTCAAAAGTTTGTTGTCTTTCTCCCGTAATTTTGTCTCTTGTAGACAAATGATTTCTGCTTTACTTTTATCTAATAGATGAAAAATATGGTTTCTCTTTTGGGGTGCATTTAGTCATTTGACATTCCAGGATCTTATTTTTAATGCCATTTTCTCGTCTATTGTACTCCCTTTACTTCTTCCTTTTCAGATAATTCCTCGTCTTCTTGTTCTTCTTCCTCCTCCTGGGATGACCTCTCTTCTTCCTCATCTTTTCTTTCGTCGTCTTCCTGTGATTCTTCTTCTTCCTGTTGTTCTTGTTCATCGGTGGATTCTTTTTCTGTTTGCCTTCTCCGTTTGTTTTTCTCGTTCTCTTCATTTCTGTTTGATCTCATTTTTTAATTTAAATTTTTTCTCAGCTCTTGTTTTTTCCTCCTCATCAAGTTTTCTGATAAATTTGTCCATTTTGTCTTTCGTGTTTATTTTGTACCTTTTTTGTCGGTATGAAAATGTCACCCCTTCCAGTCTTTCCCATCTGTAAGGTATATTCATCTTTTTAAGTTTCTGGGTTAGTTGTTGATACTCTTGTCTCTTCCTTAACACGTCTATCGGGATGTCTTTAAAGATCTGAATTTCCTTCTCTCCAATCTTCAATTTATCTGCATAGCTACATTGAATTACTCTTTCTTTCATCCTTGTTTGTGTAAATGATACTATGACATCTCTCGGTAGGTTTTTTTCTCTGGCAATTGGCAAACTTATCCAGAAAAGTTTGTCCACTTTTGTCAGTTTGTTCAAATTCTTCCTCCTTTATTTCTATAAAGTTTGCCAAATTTAGTATTACTTTTTCCCATAAGTTGTCCTTTATTGCTTCCGGGATCCCTTTCAGTTTGATACACTTGTCTCTGTATCTTAGCTCTTGAAGGAGAATGTTATTCTTTTCCTTTTCTTGTTCCGTTGTATTTGATTCCATTTGTTTTTCCAATTTTTCTGTTCTTTTCCTGACACTTTCTATATTTATTTTTAAGTCTTTCACCTCTGTTTTCAAATTGTCAAGTTTGTTATCAATCCTTTCCATGTCGGTCCTTATCTCTTTTTTAAAAATTTTCAAATCTTCCCGGATCTCTTTCTTAAAATGCTTGAGTTCTTCAAGAATTTGAAGACCAATATCAGTATGTTTTGTTGGGTTCTCAAAGGATCCTCTTCTTGTAGTCTTTATTTGTGTTTGTGGCAGATTACCTCCCGTCTACGCTCTTGTACTAGTAGCCATGTTGGTATTCCAAAGCTCAGATATACAGTAATATTAATAATAAGTAATAACAGTAATATTACTTATTCTCACTCAATTAATAATTTACTTATCAAGATGAATATTTAAATTAGTTTAGCTATCTTTTTTAATTCCGTTATAGTATAAGTATTCCAATTAATAATAACTTATAATCAATTATTATATATCAGTTGAAAGTGAAATAAATATATTTTGATAACTAATCAGTATGAATAGTTTCCAATTAATCCTTCAACCATATAGCTAAACTATAATATTTTTAAATTCAGTTTGTTTAATTGATGAATTTATAATTTAGTAATTAATAGGTAACAATTAGTTAAATAATTAATTTATAATAAATCAGACAGCTAATGTATTACTAATCACATTACTTATCAATTCATCACCAGTATTTTCAAAATAGATCCGATAAACCAATAGCTTCAATATTTTCAATACTTTCAAATAGACCAATAAAAGGCAGTTAATTATTTAATAATAATCACTAATTAATTAGTTAATACAACCTCATACTTTTAACAGTCCATTTCCCCTTCCCCTTTCACCGAGTTGATCAAACAAATATCAAATATCAAACATTATACAGTTAATTAATTATAGTGAGATACCAGTTAATGTTTTCCTTCCCCAGATAATCTCCCCAAACTGTTAATTTCAACCCACCAGCAGATGTCGCTGTTCAACTAGAAGCCTTTACTGTTTAAATGTAATTTCTGCTTTCCCTTTAAATTCGTCAGTATCTTATCTTCAGCCTTGAAAATGCCATTCCTAGTCAAGTTCCTTTGCCATGTGTCAGCCCTGTCTCCTTTAAGTTATAGTCCCCCAAACTATATTTTACTTATTAAAGAAGAAATTAAGACCGCTTGTCAGTAATTATTTTTCGCCAATAAGTCTAAATATTTCTCTACTGACTCTCCAACCCCCCAATGTCTGATGTCTTCCTTCCTTCCTCTCCTCTCCTCTTCTTTCTTCTTCTTTTCCTTCTTCTTTCTTTTCTTCTCTTCACTCTTCGACCCTCTTCTTGGGTCTAATCCACTCTATCAAAAAAAAACTAAAAAAAAAAAACTGTTAAACAACCAGAGTCTTTCTTATTCTTCTGTCCTCTTCTCGGACTAATCCAGTAAAGGGGGGGTAGCAGCCGCTCTTTCCCCCGATCGCCATGTTTTAGTAATATGCGAATTGAAAAAACCCCAGTCTCACCACTCTGCAATACAACTCAGTCTGTGTACACTAATTCCTTTTCCCTTTTAATTACTTTGTATCTTTTTGTAATTTTCTGGTAACTTTGTTTATATCGGTCTTTCACTCTCCGCTAGTTTCTGCTACTTTCACTACTTTCGCTTTCTCTGGCACAGTCTCTGATACGATCTCAAAACAGTCTTCTGTCTCACACTGTCTTTCTGCCTTTCCTTCTCACTTTTCACCCAGATGTTCTTAAGGCAGGTGTTCTTCAGCCATGCCCCAGAACAAAGAACCGTTTTGTAATTGTCTTCTTGTTTTGGAATCTTTAAAGCTCAAGAGTAAAGGAAGGTTTGATCCGAAGATCGCCACATTACCTCAATGGCTGCTATCCCTCCCCTGTTGGTCTTCTCAGTCGCTGCTGAAACCTCCGCTCCGGCGGGGTCTGAGGTCCAACCGGGCAGACCGCTCGCCCCACTGGGTGCAACTCTTCCTGAGTTGGGCCGTTGTTTGGGAATAGACCCCAAATTTGAGGCGATGGGCAATGATCTCGAGTGGAGCCCTGACTCGAGATCTCTGTCCCCTCCGCTCCTGAACCGAAAGTCCTCTTAACTTACCTGGCAGGGGAGACACCTTGATCATGAAGGAGGTTTTCCCAGGGTGAGGCTTATCCATTGCACCCCAATTCTTTTTATGGGAATGGGTGCTTTATGTCTATTTGATACTCTGAAGAGGAAATACATATATATATATATATAATTTTCTTGGGTATGTTGCCTTTCCCAATGTGCTGATTGGCTGCTCAGGAAACACACCCAACCAATCACCAACCACATGCAAACTTCCTCTCCACCTCACAATCCACTTCTGCCACTCAGTCTGTGGCCCAAATGGGACCCAGACAGTCAACTGGTGGCAGCGACATGCCTCCTGTGACGGGCCCCAGGCAGTCAACCGGAGGCAGTGGGGCATCAGAGCTAGTCGCCCTCAGCAATTCTGGGAAAAGTGTGGAACGCTGAGAAGGGGGAGGAGGAATTTAAAAATCCACTGGCCTACCTTACAGGGTTGTCATGAGGTCTACCAGGCACTTTTTCAGGCATTTTTAAATGGCGTATGTTATGCCAGGTACAGCTAGTATAAATAATTTTCTTTGTTACTAATGTTGATGGTTTCTTCTGGGTTTTTAAAAAATATTTTTTTGCCTGCTCCACATAAACTAGTAAAACCAAAGAGGTTCTGTACAGTTCTGGAGATTGTTGTTCTATTTGCTACAAATTAAAAAAAAAAGAAGTAAATTTCATTTGTAATAATTGTTTGAATACACTGTATTTTTAATATACCAATTGTGATAATTTTATGCCTAATCAAATTGTACATAGTCATATTTTATGTTCCTAAAGTAACAGAGTGACTTTCAATCTGTAAAAAGTGCTAATGTTGCATTTTTCAAATTTTTCTGAAAATTTCCATTTTTTCTGAAAACAAGTTTTTTCCGCATGGCTTCAAAATTTCCAGAAATTTTACATCGCTAGTGTGAGAAACCTTAAATTCCCATGCTGTTAGTTTTTCCTGTTGCTGCATTTGAAAACCAGGAAAAAGAAAGAAAATCCTGCCCTCCCCAAATTTTGATGGATTTGTGAGCTCCCTCAAATCTTATTTTTTGGTTTTTTTTCTGGGCTGTGAGGCTGTGTTCTGGAAAAGTTTCTTTCTGACATTTCGCCTGCATCTGTGGCTGGCATTTTCAGAGAATGGTTGGGTGGGGGGTGTGGAGTTTATATGCTGTGAACCCCTGTTGGGGAGTATATGTAAATTTGTGTAATTGAATGGTTAGTTTCTGGGTATAGAAATGCAAGGCTCCTTAGTGTCTGATTGGCTAATGGTTGGTTGATGGGCCATGATCTGCTTATTTGAGGGTTCTGTCAAACTGGCCATAAAGGCCGTGAGGGTTAGGGTGGGGTTTTTTTCCTGATTTGATTTAGGGCCTATCTATACAAAGGGGGAAAATGTGTATTATTATTATTATTATTATTATTATTTATTGAATTAGTCTATTGACTGTTTCAAACAATTACAGATATTAAAACAATAAAAGGAAGGAATGTGAATTCATGTACACTAATGCCAATTCAAAGCAGCTTTTATTTGTCTTAATGGGTTTTTTTGCAAAATCGCAGGCATGTGAAGCTATCCGCTTTTGCTGTCCCAGCAGGCATGCCTGCAAATCAAGATGGCGAGTGCAAGTAAATTACTTGTGTTTTTATTGTCACCAGTTGCTGCCATCAAATAGTATTTTTTTAATAAAAAAACCATATCTAAGGTGTGAAAGTATGATATTCCACCTAAATAAAGAAAAGAAAAAGACTTTCATTGCCTGAGTGCACAATTGCTACAGCAAAAATCCAACATGACAGTTTTGGGCGCTTGCCTTGTTTGTAAGCTCGGCCTCCTGCCCACATTTGACCAATCAAGCTTTCCACTTCTGCTCTAATCAGGTATGCAAATGAATGTGAATCAGATTGACCGAATGAGTGTGAATGTGAATTCCTCACAGAGCTTTTTAAAAACTCCAGGAAAAGCTGCAAAAGCTTTTCCTGCAGAGTTTTAGGTGGATTTGGTCCCCCTCCTTCCAAATATTGTAGACTGATGAAGGATGCCATTTAGACAAATTGTATTCATAAACTTCTATGAGCCTTTGTTGCCCACACAGAAGCAGCTTTGCAGTGCCTAACATCCTGCTTTGCAACAGCTGCAGAGCTGTTTGGGCTGGAAGTCAACCTGAAGAAAACGGAAGTTCTTTACCAGCCTGCACCATAGGACGAACACCACCAAACCCACATTGCCACCGGGAAATCTGTGCTCAAGTCCATTCAGCAGTTCACCTACCTGGGAAGCATCATCTCCTCAGATGCCAAGATTGACAAAGAGATCGATCACAGATTAGCAAAGGCATATAGCGCATTTGGAAGACTTTACAAAAGAGCCTGGAGTATTAAACACTTGAGGCGAAGCACAAAAATTAATGTGTATAGAGCCATTGTACTGTCTATTCTCCTTTTTGGGTCTGAAACATGGGTCACCTACCGCCACCACTTACGACTCCTCGAACGCTTTCATCAGCACTGTCTACGCACAATCCTAAATATACACTGGACTGACTATGTGACGAATGTTGCTGTCCTTGAGCAAGCAGGGATCACCAGCATTAAGGCCATGATATTGAGAACACAGCTGCGCTGGACAGGGCACGTTTCTAGGATGGAGGACTATCGCCTCCCAAAAATAGTACTCTACGGTGAACTCACCACGGGTCAGCGTAAGAGGGGCGCTCCAAAAAAGCGATACAAGGGCTCCCTGAAGCAACGTCTCAGGCTTGGTCAAATTGATCACCAATAATGGTCCGCCATGGCCTCACATCGGGAGGCATGGAGGCGCACTATCCACAATGCTGCAGCCTTATTTGAGAACTCACGCCAAACAAGTCTTGAAGAGAAATGACAACGCAGAAAGAATCACAACCCGGAAACATCACCCAAGGAGACCTTCTGCTGTGCTTTCTACAATCGGACTTGTCTATCTCAGATTGGCTTTTTTAGTCATCAGCTCACTTGCAGAAAGCACGGGATGAGTCCTTCCTGAATCTTCGTTTGCGAAGAAAAGCCAGAGATTTTCACCATTTAGACAAGCCTGTAGTTGTGTTTTTTTCTTATTTAGATTTCAGTTCTACTCGCATCTCAGAGTCTGTGGTAAGAACACACTGTGAAAACAGCAGCCCAGATATTTGTAGTTTGCAGAGTGTAAATGTTTTATTCCATTAAGAACAATAAAAAGTGTGGCATCCTAAAAGACAAATACTCTTGATTCAGGAGCATTGCAATAACTGGTCAGTTAGACATTAATTTGTTATGCACATCTACCAAGAAGACTTAAATTGATTAGTAGGTTAATAGCATTTCCTATCTATGCCTTAATTAATTGATTGAGATTAGCCTAAGTCTTGTGTGTAACTTAATTAGCACATGCTGGTTACTGGCATAAGTTTCTGCTTTATGCTTTGAAATAAGTAGAAGATGCAATTATTAAAGATGCAAAAAAAATTCTGCAATCAAAAAGCTGTCTTGATTTCTGTGCTGGGAAAAGGATAGGATGTAACTTAAACTTATTTTTAAAATATATATTTTATTAATCATTGTTACAATCTAAAACCACACACAAGGGAAAAATAATGAAGAATACACACATAAACACAAAAAGAAACAAAATGGTAACCCCCACCTAATCTAACCCCCCTTATCTACTCTAACCTACATAACCAAACACACAAAAGACCACAAAAACATACAATAAAAAGGGATGTTTAGATTCCTGTTTATCAGCTAAAAGGCTATAATAAAATATCTCAATAACCCCTTGTACAGACCTCCCTATCTAATACTAATATTGTTGTTAGTTAGATATCTTAACCATATGATATTTCCCACTACTCTACATTATCTCTCTCTATATATCTCTATATATCTCCACTCTGTTGTTAAAATACTGCCTTCTCCATCCCCTGTTCATAACTTCATTCAAAAGTTGTCAAAGGTATTCATAACTAAATAACCATTAACTTCCTTCAAGTAAAATTAAATGAATTATATTAAGAGTTCTCCAACCTTGATTTACCAACTGATTGTTTCAACCATTTTCTTCCTTCACTTTACTATCCTTCTTTACTAGCACCAATCTCAGGTGTTTGAATGGTGAATGAACAGTTTATATATATATAAGTGAGGGGAAATGGATTTGTGTGGGGTTACACCCGTTATATGAGGGATCCACCCTTTATCTTCCTGCTGTAGATACCAAATATGGTGGTTTTCCAGCCTTTATCCCACCAATCATAGAGTCAGCATGGTGTAGTGCTTTGAGCGTCGGACTATGACTGGAGACCAGGGTTTGAATCCCCCTCAGACATGAAAACCCACTAGGTGACCTTGGGCAAGTCACACTCTCTCAACCTCAGAGGAAGGCAATGGCAAACCGCCTCTGAACAAATCTTGCCAAGAAAACCCTGTGATAGGGTCAACTTAAGTTGGAAACTACTTGAAGGCACACAACAACAACAATATCCCACCAATCACCAGTGCCACCAACTGTGAGGATTCCTGTCAGGCAATCTCACCACTGTGACCAAATCTGGGGTCTCTACCCTTTAACCCACCAACTGTGAAGACTTTCACAATTAACTGTCTATCTTCTCAACATTAATGTTTACAAATTAATTTCCCCTTTCCAACAATCAACATTAAGGAACAAATGTTTAAATCCAGCATGCTAAGTCTCTGTCTAATTGTAACTTTTTTCTTTTCTTTTCTATCTTTATTTTTTCTTTTTTCTTTTTTCCTTTTTTTTTTCTTTTTGGTGAAACAAACTCTTTTGAACTACAGTTGAATTCATCAGATCCTGGCTTACCCCACTATACATGACACCTATGACACATTATATATGGATCACGTTTGATTGATTGCTTGATTTACAATTTTAAGACTAAGTTTGACATTTTCACAATTTCAGGAATAGGTTTCTGATCAACATCTGCTAGAAGCTTAATAAATAAACAGGGAAAACAAAGTAAGCAAATCAATAGCTAATTACTCTACTAATTTCTAGTCCCGCTCTAAGAACTTTTTCTTGAGGTGATTGAAGGATGAAAGATCATACTTTAAATCAGGGAGTGTAACTTTTTGGACGATCATATTCTCAAACCGGGAATTGTAAGCCAAAGTATCTGGTAAGCCAAAGATTCCCTGCCTCTGCTCTAAATGTCTGCTCAGTTGGTTGTGACTTTATTTCTTTATTGAATGTATGTCCTACCTGTCTGCTGTCCTGTCAGCATGCTCAGAAGGTAGTTGAAAGAATCAAAATGGCATAGAATAATGATATCAAAGCAGTATAAAATAGTTATACAGGAAATGAAATGAAAAAGGTCCTAACATTCTAGCTGAAAAATGGAGAGGTGACCCTTACTTGGCTACTGGCAGTTAGCAGTTCTTGCCAAGTGGTATTATCCCATGACTAAAACAGAGATGACAAAGAAGACTGGTTTTGGTTCTTCCTTCTGCTGCTGGCAGCTGAAGTTCTCTATGCTGGCACAATATCCACAGTCCAAGTGAAAATAATGTGCATGTTTTGCTGATTCCATGCTAATGAGCTCCAGTTCTCCAGCTCATTGTATATCTCCTATGTAACCATTCATACCAAGGGAATTGCCCAGCCCTGTAATAGCTTTCTAGATGAAGTGAATTTAATCCTTTTTCTTCCTCTGTCCTTCATGCTCTGCCGGCTTGCTGCCTCAAAGTTGTTTGGTAATTCTCTCCATGTGAACAACTCTTCCCTTTGGAATTACTTGTAACTGTTTCACTTTGCTTAATGACTCATCTGGCATTTTTAAGTGCCTGACAATATTTCTAGGTTTCGGGTATATGGGTTGCTGTTTCCAAGGGTGGGAAACTTTAAGGGGAGGGGTCAAATGGAGTGGGTGCCTTCTTAGTGGGGGCAATCTGCCATTCATCATTTGTGTTGGATGCCAAGAGTCTGAAGCGGACAAATAGTTCTTCTGCAGATTTGTTATGGCACTTGCATTTCCATAGATTGGCTGAGTCAGGGCCTTCATAAAAGGAAACTTCATTCCTGTTATGCTGTTAATTTGTTGTGCATTTTGCCTATCAGCCAGTGCTCTTATGGGCAAGATCGGACGGTAAAGACCTGCCTGTGGGACAGCAGTCACAAAATTGCGGAGGACAGAGTGCCAAAGTCCACCACTCAGGGGGCTCAGTGTCACCTGAGGCCACAGGCTGGCAAGGCTCTGCAAAGCTTCACAGTTCCATGGCGATACCAGGAGGTCCTCCTCTGTGTGATACAGCTGTGAGAAATAAATGCAAAGTGTGATGCCTGGATACTTCATCAAGAAGCTGTAAATTTTGCTTATGCAGCATTGCTCTGCCTCGTTGCAAGGAGAATAGTTTGAATAGAGAATTATGTATGTGACATTTTCCCAGTTGTGTACGACAGAGTCTAGGTAACCTCCAGTTTCAAATAACATTGATTCTGGGTGGATGTTGTACTCTGTACAGTTTGTCACATGGCCCTTTTGCATCAATTTTCCCGAGAAGTGCCCAACTTCATAAAAGAGAAGGTGTTTATTTTGGTGATGCGTTGGCCCATAGGGGAATCCAAAAGCCTGATGGAATTCTGCATAAGGGACTCTTGCTTCTTCACCCGTTCTTATGTGATAAGGACATCTGGTACAGGCCTGGCTCACTGTTAGCCAGTAATACGGCTTCACTACTGTACCTTTGTGTGCTAGGTACTCTTCACAAAATTGTTCAGTCTCTAGGTCCATGAGGTTGTGGGAATCTTGCCCTGTTAATGTGATAGTCCTGAAAACACATACACAAGAAAAAATATCTAGTTATTTCCCTCTCTTCCTTTGAAACTTTGAAATTGAGTTTACATTATATTTTAAACTGGTTTAGTTGTCATCATGGCTTCAGCCCAAAAATTCTAGGTACTGTACTTCTTTTTCTACTGAGGATTTTGTTGTTGAAGAGTTTGAGAAGAGCTAGAATTACATTCCTCTGTGGGCCCATAGTAAGATGCCAAAGAAGGTAAATGAGTTGAAGTTTGTAATAAACATATACCCCATTAAAAGCTTGTACAGAATTTTATTCTTTGGGTCAGTTGCCAGAATTGTGGGCTGCAGGGATAGAAGCTGTCCTTGCTTTTGTCACTGCTCATATGAAAGAACAGTCATTGTGTATGTAATAAACTAAAGCACAACACAGAAAGAAGTGGTTCCATTTGTAGGGCAGTGAAGCAAAAATAGTTGTGCTGTGTAAAGTTTCTGTGTTTGTATGAATGGCAAACACAAGCACACTATCTTGCCACATGGAGCCCTACCTCAAATTAGAAAACATCTGGAATAGCTGGCACCATTTTGGAAGGGTCATTCAGTGTGTCTGGATTTGTGTTTTGTTTGTTTTCCAGCTGCTAGACAGTTACCAGATAGGCCAAAGTACACCCAAACTTCTCTTTCACCATTCTAGTAATGCAATATTTGCCAATATTAGTAGTAGCATTGATGCATTGATGTTAAAACGTTAAGGGAACCTAATCCATTGTGTTTAAAACATTAAGAAATGTGATTGAATCACTCTAAGTGGGAACTTGAAAATGTCGTTCAGAATGCAAATGACTGTCATGAGTTAATGTACTGAGAAATGTTAAAATAACTGCATTAGGTGAGTTAATGTACTGAGAAATGTTAAAATAACTGCATTAGGTGTTTGTTTGTTTGTTTGTTTTAGGTATTTATACCCCTATACTCTTCAGCCACAAAGGCTCCCAGAGCTGCTTTTACAAATTGTTTAAGCAATAGCAATGTACACATCTACACCATATTAAGTGGTTTCCAGTGTGTGTTAGCTAATTGCCCCCACCAGCCGGGTAAGGATGAAAGGCTGAGTGAACCTTGGAACCCTTGGGATTAAATTTACAAAGTTGTGGCTGGCAGTACTGGCATTTAACCACTGTGCCACCACAGATCCCTGTTTTAACAATAAAAATAAAATTTAAATTTGTAGCTGAAAAAATGAACAGAATAGAGTAACTTTTAAAAAAAGCAAATTATTTGCCAGCTCTGAGAACCGCTATCACCCTGGCTAAGGATGGAGATGGTTGATAATTTTGTAGTGCATCTAGAGAATTTTCAGACTTAATTTAGATATATTTCCTTCACAGATGAAAGACATTCTGCTCATTTTCAGGAACATTCTGTCATTCAGTTCTTACTGAAAACTGTATCTTCTCTATGAAGGAGCGGGGGGGGGGCACACACAAAGGAACTCGGCTTTAGGGACCAGCATTCCTCTCTTTGTATCGTCTCTTGCCTTAGAAATATATTTCTCATATGTTTGATAATTGGGAGGCAAACATTATTTTGCAGTCAAAGGGCTGGGAACTGGCATGATCAACTCCAAGAACAAGAGGCAGGAATCCTTCTTGCAACTGTGAGGCAGTAATTAACAGCTTGGTTCTATATATGCCCTATTGCTTTCAGTGGGACACTCCCAGGTCAATGTGTGTAGGACGGCAGCCTAGTGGTTCTGAGTACCACTCCTTTTCTCCTCCCAGCTAGTTAGAGCTCTGGGGCAGACTGTGATTTCTAGACACTGGCAATGGTTCTGGAATTCCTTTCTGCCACCCGATCAGCTCTAGTTCTGGATGCATCAGGGAATTCCATCAAAAGGGATGCTGCTGCTTCCTATATATTGGCTGACAAGGGATTCATGCTGAATGGGGCCTCACTGCTCCAACAGACATAGGTGGAAATCCTGTGGGTTAGTCCTAAGAGTAGACCCATTGAATCAATTGTTGAATAGTGAATCAACACATAAGTAAATCTAACTAATTCAATGGCTCTACTCTAGTAGGGACTGACAATCGGTTTTAGGCCTTAGAGTAGCAGGACCATCTATACATATAGATTCATTTTCAAGGTACAGTAGGACCCCCGTATCCATGGGGGATTCATTTTGGGCCGCATTGTGGATAACGAAATGCACGGATAATAGCGAACGCTGGACTTCCCTTGCCACTGCCACCAGAAGCCCCATGGAGAAGGGTGAAAGGAGGCAAGCTCTCCTCCTCCCTCCCTTCTCTGTCCAACCCCCCACCAGCTCCGCCATGCCACTGGAAGCTCCATGGAGAAGGGAAAAGGGAGGCGAGCTCTCCTCCTCTCCTCCCTCCCCACCCCCCCCCCACCCTCGTCATCTGCAGATAACTGAATCAGTGGATGGTGAATCAGCAGATATGGAGGTGCTACTGTATACTTCAAACTCTTGTGTGTACCCCAAACTTACTAGTGTGTCCTAGACTGAAATGGGGTGTGTGTGGAACTATACCGAGCCATGCTGAATGGAAAATTCTGGGAGCTGTTGTTCAAAAACCTAGCTCTTCTAAGCTCTGCTCCTAACACATGCTTTCACTGTAAGCATTGTGGAAAGAAGTTGGCATCCTCTCCTGCAGAAAAAAATTGCTTGTTTCTGCAACCCAGCTCATGAAATCTTCTCTTTTGGTGGCAGGTGTTTGCTTACTTAGAGAGCCAGCATGGTGTGGTGGTGGTGGTTTGAGCATTGGACTACAACTTTGGAAACCAGGGTCCAAATCCCTGCTCAGCCACGGAAACCCACTGGGTGACCTTGGGCAAGTCACATTTTCTCAGCCTTAGAGGAAAGCAAAGCCCCCCCCCCAAGTCTTGCCAAGAAAATCCCATGATAGGGTCATTATAAGTCGGAAACAACTTGAAGGCACACAACAAGAACAACAATGTTTGTTGCTTGTTTGTGACTCTGAAGGGAAACATAAGGGGAACTTTTATATTTTCTACCCTTGCCCCTGGAGGAGAAAAGCAGGTTGGGTTAGTAATCTTGAGTGAACAAAGAGCTAATAAAAGAATTAAATAACCCCTTCTCCAATTCCTGGGAGGATCTCACTCCCCCAAAACTCATTCCTGCTTTATTTTTCCTGACTTTTTTTTTAAAGCAGCCGTATAGCTACCTGGAATATGTAGCATGGCCCTGAAACTCTCTCCTGCCCTTATAGACCAAGCCACAAAATGACAAAAAGTATGCAATAGAAAGCTGGCTGTCTTCCCAGAAATGAGATAAGATATGGTTTGCATTGCAGAAATAGGCACAGGCTCTTATATCCTTAGACTGAATAACAGAGCTCTGCTTACTGTCAGTATGTCTCATGACCAGTATATCAGTAATAAAGAATTAACATATGCCACAGACTTTCTTCAGTTGTCTTCTGTTGTAAATGTTGTTTTAAAATGTCGCAACAATCCTCTTCCAACTACATTTGCTTTAAAAGATCAATTAATTTTCTTTGTCCTGAAATTACTTGTAGTAAAGTTTGATCACTTACTTATTTCTGTGGTATAGCAGTTTCAGTGGCTCAGCAAAGGAACGTGGTTGTGTGGACAATTTCAAGTGCTAGGATACTCAGATGTAAACAGGAGACTTGCTCTCGTTCTGTTTTGCAAGGCATTTCAAATAACCTCCTGTGTCTGTTAAGAACATGATTACTGTACTATTGTAATTAATATACACAGTGAGAGCAGTGTATTTGGTGCTTTTATAGAATAAAGTGGACACACACAGAGATGTACAGGCTTCTTTTGCAAAGAACTCATGTTCTAAATTATGAAGTGAGAACTGAGCTTGGAATTTTATAGCTTGGAATTCAATAACCCAACAGAACTTTATTGTTACTGTAGTTCAAAAAGGTAACATACCAAGTTATTTGTTAACATCACCATTACTATTATGCCAGTGAAAAATACAGGAAAGCCTTCTATGCCAGGAAGCTCTGGTGCCACAACAAACTACAAATCCCAGGATTCCACAGCACTGAGCCATGGCAGCCAAAGTGATGCCAAGTTGAATTATTTCTGCAGGGCATATGCAGCCGTAGTCTAGCTTGCCGCTGACCAGCAAACGTAACAATAATCTTCCAGCCTGTAATAACAACGATGATCCTAATGTTAATCTAGCCAAGTAAGAAAATTTCATGGGTGGGGAGGTAACCTGATGATTCCCATGTAATTTTTTAGGCTCTCAACCACCCATGTCACATCTAGAAGGTACACACTCTGTTTTCAGATTGTTCCTCGAGTCTTTGATGTGATTCCTGTGCATGCGGTCTGGGTTGGGAGTGAGTTCAGATCATTACAAGATGGAAGGAGTACTGATGGGAGAGAATTCTGTTCAGTTTGCATTTTTGATAAATCTTACTGTGTTCACTCTTCCTAAATCTTATCTTTCAATATTCAGTTTTGAAAATTTTGTGGTGTAGTTCTCCCACAAAAAAAATATAAAAAATTAAAAAATGCAGAAAGAAAGAAAAAGATGAAAGCCTGCCAAGGCATTCCTCTCCCAGACACACCAGACACGCACACTGAATCCCTCTCTCCTTTCTCACAGTGGCAGCAGGAGAGCCTCCCTTTCCTCCTCTCACAGTGTCACTACACTCTGGGGCAGTCCAGAAGGTGAAATAAATCCTCATAGAATCCTATGTGTCCAAATGGGATCCTGCAGTATTCCGTCCTTTTCAGAGGGAAAGGGAGCAAAAGCCAGGGAGAGTCCATGACAAAAGCCTCCGGGATTTTCCCCAAGTTTTTTGACAACTGCAGAGGAAATGTGCACTCCCACATGTTAGGACAACCAAATCTCATTACAGCACATTCATTGCAGAACAGGATAGCTGATTGGTCAAGCATGCACAGGAGGCAGAGCTCGCCAAGATGGCAGATCACAGATCCACCGTAGCGATCATGTGCTCAAGTGATGAAACAGCCTTTCTTTTCTTTCCTTTTTTTATATTATTTAAGCAGAAGATTGCTCTTCTGCACCTTGGAATTACAGTAGTTTTAAAAAAACTGTTTGGCAGGGGCAATTTGGGGAGTATAAAACCACGAATAATTCACTTGCAGCTGCCATCTTGAATTGCTGGCATGCCTCCATGTGAACACCAACGATCTTGCGAAAAAGTCATTGAGACAGCCGACAGCTGTTGCGAATTGGTGTTTCTGTGCACCAATTCACATTTTATTCCCCCATCTAGACCAGCCCTCTTATAGTGCGATTATTTCACTTTAACTGTTCTGGATGCCTGCTGTGTAATCCTGGGATTTGCAGTTTAGGGAGGGCCATTTAGAACTCTCAGCCAGAGAGCTCTTAGGCCTCTAAACTACAAACCCCAGAATTCCACAGGAGGCAGCCAGAGCAGTTAAAGTGGAATAATAACACTATAACAGTGTCCAATCCAACTTGTTACTACAAAAAACTAGTTCCCAAAGTAACTTGCAAGAAATTAATTACAGCAGGCCCTCGGTTCCAGGACCCCCACCTCCCGTGGATACCAAAATCTGTGGATGCTCAAGTCCCATTCTCTCTCTCTCTCTCTCTCTCTCTCTCTCTCTCTCTGGCTTCTCTTTGCAAACGAAGATTCAGGAAGGACTCATCACGCGCTTTCTGCAAGTGCGCTGACTAAAAAAGCCAATCCGAGATAAACAAGTCCGGTTGCAGAAAGCACAGAAGAAGGTCTCCTTGGGTGATGTTTCCGAATTGTGATTTTTTTCTGTGTTGTCATTTCTCTTCAAGACTTGTTCAGCGTGAGTTCTCAAATAAGGCTGCAGCATTATGGATAGTGTGTCTCCATGCCTCCCGATGTGAGGCCATGGCGGACCATTGTTCGTGATCAATTTGGCTGAGCCTGAGGTGTTGTTTCAGGGAGTCCTTGTATCGCTTTTTTGGAGCGCCCTCTTACACTGACCCGTGGCGAGTTCACCGTAGAATACTATTTTGGGGAGGCGATGGTCCTCCATCCTAGAAACATGCCCTGCCCAGAGCAGCTGTGTTCTCAATATCATGGCCTCAATGCTGGTGATCCCTGCTTGCTGAAGGACAGCAACATTCGTCACATAGTCAGTCCAGTGTATATTTAGGATTGTGTGTAAACAGCGCTGATGGAAGCGCTTGAGGAGTCGTAGGTGGTGGCGATAGGTGACCCATGTTTCAGATCCATAAAGGAGGATAGACAGTATGATGGCTCTATACACACTGATTTTTGTGCTTCGCCTCAGGTGTTTATTACTCCAGACTCTTTTGTAAAGTCTTCCAAATTCGCTATGTGCCTTTGCTAATCTGTGATCGATCTCTTTGTCAATCTTGGCATCTGAGGAGATGATGCTTCCCAGGTAGGTGAACTGCTGAACGGACTTTAGCACAGATTTGCCAACGGCAATGTGGTGGTGGTGGTGTTCATCCTGTGGTGCAGGCTGGTAAAGAACTTCCGTTTTCTTCAGGTTGACTTCCACCCCAAACAGCTCTGCAGCTGTTGCAAAGCAGGATGTTAGGCGCTGCAGAGCTGCTTCTGTGTGGGCAACAAGGGCAGCAGCATCAACGAAGAGCAGCTCACAGACAGATAGTTTAGAGTCTTAGTGTGAGCCCTCAGACGGCTTAAGTTAAACAAGCTACCATCAGTATGGTAACGTATATAGATGCCGTCATCTTCTTCGAGATCTGCCATAGCCCTTTGGAGCATCATGCTGAAGAAGATTAATAAATAAATAAAGATTAGTAAATAAAGTTGGCACAAGAACACAACCTTGCTTCACTCCATTAGTTATTTGAAAGGGCTCTGAAAGAGCATTGTCATATCTGACTTGACCGCGCTGGCCCTCGTGTAGCAAGATAATCATTTTAAGGAATTTGGGGGGACATCCTAGTCTTTCCAGGATCTGCCACAGACCTTTCCTACTCACGGTGTCTAAGGCTTTGGTGAGGTCAACAAATGTTACATAGGGACCCTTGTTCTGCTCTCTACATTTCTCTTGCAGTTGTCTAAGGGCAAATACCATATCTGTAGTACTACTATTGGCTCTGAAGCCACATTGGCTTTCAGGAAGAAGTTCTTCTGCAATGGCAGGAACTAATCTGTTCAGGAGTATCCTTGCAAGGATTTTTCTAGCAATAGAGAGCAGTGTTATGCCTCGATAGTTTGAGCAATCGGATTTTGCTCCTTTTTTCTTGTACAAGGTGATGATGACTGCATCTCGGAGATCTGATGGCAGTTCCCCCTTTCCCCAGCAATTCACACGGAGTTCGTGGAATTTATCATGGAGTACATGACCTCCGTGTTTCCAAACTTCAGGTGGGATTCCATCAATCCTAGCTGCCTTGCCGTTTTTCAACTGCTGTATGGCCTTAAGGGTCTCTTCCAAAGTGGGAGCTATGTCCAATTCATTTTTCATCAGTTTTTGTATCATATGTTGGATAGCTCAGCCTTGGACTACTCGGTTGGCACTAAAGAGACTTTGAAAGTGTTCAGCCCATCGATTCAGGATGGAGGCCTTATCAGTAATTAATGTTTAACCATCTATACTGTATAAGGAGCTTTGGACCTGATAAGTAGGTCCAAATACTGCCTTAAGAGCTTCATAAAAATCCTCTAGAATCCCCCAGATCTGCACAGCATTCTGTCTTTTCTGCTATATTGATCCACCACTTGTTCTGCATGTCTCAAAGTTTTTGTTGAAGTTTACTACATGTGAGACGAAAAGCTGATTTTCTTACATGGCAACTTGGCTGGGCGAGGTATGCCTGGTGAGCAGTTCTCTTCTTTGCCAACAGCTCCTGCATCTCTTGCTTGCTTTCATCAAACCAGTCTTGATTTTTCTTGTGGGAGAACCCAAGGGATTCTTCCGCAGACTGGAGGATACTGTTTTTGATATGTTGCCAAAGCACTGTAGGAGAAGGATCTATAGGATGGTCTTCAAGTTTTGTTTGCAGGTTTGCCTGGAAGTTGTCTCTCATGGTAGCTTGTTGAAGATTGTTGACTTGGAGTCTCTTCATTAAGATCCCACCCCTCATAGGTTTGAACTTAAGATGAAGATTTAGTTTACATCTGACGAGGCGATGATCTGTCTGGCATTCTGCACTGGGCATCACTCGGGTATGACAGATGTCGCGAATGTTTCTCTGGCAGACTAGAACATAGTCAATGAGGTGCCAATGTTTGGATCGGGGATGCATCCAGGTTGTCTTCAAGCTGTCTTTCTGCTGAAAGATAGTGTTTGTAATAGTCAGCTGTTGTTCTGCACAGAACTCTAGCAGGAGAGGCGTCTGTTATCATTGCAGTTTCCAACACCATGCTTGCCTAAGACACCTTTCCAGGCTTTGGAGTTCTTTCCTACTCCGGCATTGAAGTCACCAAGGATAATAATTTTATCTTCTACAGGGACTTTTTGTATGAGGTGGCGTAGGTCTGTGTAGAATTTGTCTTTCTCTACAGGGTCGGCTTGCATAGTTGGGGCATATATACTAACGAGAACAACATGTGGGAGGCGTAAGGAAATAATGCGATCAGAGTGTCCTGTTAGCAAGGTTTTGAGTTTGGAGGCAATGGAGTTTTTAATCATGAAGCCTACTCCTGAAATATGTTTTTCGGTTTTGGGTTTGCCAGACCAGTAAAGTGTGTAGTCGGCAACATGTTCTTTAAAGCTGCCTTCCTCATGGAGACGAACTTCACTAAGATCAGCGATGTCAATATTAAGTCGTGATAGTTCATGGGCTATTAGAGCAGAATGACGCTCAGGCTGTCCACTATCTTTAGAGTCTCGCATGGTTCTGATGTTCCAGCATGCAAGCGTCAGTTTATTTACACCTTTGGAGGCCGGTGTGTGCCTATGTTTCTTTGCCTTGGTTTGACCGCATCAGAAGATTCCCATTGGCCGCGGCTAGCCAACCAGGTAGTTGGGGATGAGCTTTCGTTAGGCTAACTTTTCTAGGCCCCTCTTCATATGGAGCAAGCAGTGCTCTCCTTAAAAAAGGCTGCTTGGTCATTCAGGATGCTGCCGAACAAGACTGTCATCTCCCGGGTCAGCCTCGAGCGACCAAAGTCCTGAACCGCCTGCATGCAGGCTTGGGTCTGCGGCTTCCAGTACATCTTTACACCTGCCATTTCATCCCTTGCCTATCACTACAGGGCTTTTTTTGGAATTGGATTTGTCCTTCGAGCCTGTGCAATGGATTTGTCTGGTGGAGCACAGCGTGCACAGAACTGACCTCACCCTTTAAACCAAAAGTTCATCTGCTGGCCTTGCAAGCATGGACGGTAGCAGTGAGGTCCTCGGGCCGTAGGTTTGATTAGAGTTTCCTTCTCTTAGATGGTTGACCTTACAGGGTTGGACGAGCACCATCTGCCCGGGTTTGGGATTAGAGTTTTCCTTCTCCTAGGATGGTTGCCATAAGGCTAGAGAGCCCATCCTGCCCTTTGACGCTCTTTGTCAGACCCTTTGGTTTTGACCTGTCTGGCATGGGAGACCCTACCGGTGGCTATTGTGCCACCGCCAGCATAGCTCAAAGCATCATTAGGGTATGCAAGCCTCTCTCCCACGACAAGGGGGCGTCAATGGAGAGTCCCATTACAGTATATACAATGGTGTAGTAAAATGGCATCCCTTATTTAAAATGATAAAATCAAGGTTTGTTTTTGGATTTGTAAATACAATATTTTCAATTCATGGCTGTTTGAATTGGTGGATGCAGAATCCGCAGATACAGAGGGTTGTACTTCCTAGTGTTGCATGAGAGACAGCCAAGGCAAGAAAATGGAGGCAAAGTTTTAAGAAAGGTAGATGTCGCAGGGATGAATGTGTTAAAATTTCAAAATAATCAGCATATGTTTTACTTTATTTTAAAATAAAAATACTATACTATAAAAAAGGGGGAGAATTGATGTAATAACATGGGGAAAAAGGAATCATGTCAAAAAAAATAAAAATTCCACTAGAAAATTGTTTGGAGATGTTTTTACTGTAGAGCACTGTTCTGGGAATCCCTCGCCTACAGTGGTTAAAAAAGTGCCGATAATTTCTCCAAACTGACTGCAAATGATGGGAAGGTTGATTTTGGATCTCACAAATGGTGGTAGTGCAGCCCACTGAAGGTGTGGCGTAGCTGAAAAAGACCCATTAGTACTCTGAGCATGACCACAACTGCTGTACGTACATACATACCTGGGAGTTACTTTTGAGTAAATATTCATTGATTTGTATTTTAATATTTGCAAACCACTTAATATGCATTATCTAGTTAAGATGCTTAAAAACTCATTTAGGTGTTAACTACGGTCTCATCAACCCAAATCATCAGTCATGATGGCTAAGCTGGTAGGAGTTGTAAACCAAAGCATCTGGAGGAAGGCAGCTGCAAATTAAGTGAGTATTGTTTATCTGTTATTGAAAATATGTAAACCCAGATTTAAAAATAAAGAGGATTTCAGGGAAGACTACACAGTAACATATAATAAAAGTTAAAAATATCATAAAACCTAAATAGCAATACAGTAAAATTGTGAGACATAAGAACCCCAACACTAAGCATTAGCCTGACAAGATACTGTGGGTTGATGGTATCAGAAGATGAAAAGGGTTGCAGTCCTCCAGTCCCTCGCTCAGCAAAAAACAATCTTTTGGGACAACTGCTATACAGTGGGACCCCCGTATCCACTGATTAATTATCCACTGATTCAATTATCCACGTGACACAAAATAGCACACCTACCATAGAGTCTTCCTAGAAAATGTCCTCTCTAGCCATTTTCTTGGTCCTCCAAGGCAATTCTATGGAATTTTAAACAGGAAGTCCCATTATTTTCAATGTCATTCACTATTACCCAGTTTTTGGTATCCCTAGGGCCCCCTCGAATCAATCCCAAGTGGATACGGGTGTCCTACTGCATTATGATAGAGGAGGAAGAGAGTGGGTTGTTTATGCCCATGATGTGAGTGAGGGGATTGGAACCAACAGCTTCCTGATTCACAGGCACGCTTGTATATCAAGAGTAGTGAAGGTTTTGCAATGTTAGAATCAATCTCTTCCAAGAAGGCAATTAGTAAATAATGTTTGGAATTGGACATATGTGTACAAAACAACAGGAATAAGGAAGTGAGACTGTCCAACAAACAGGATGTGTGAAATAAGTATTTGGTATTTGTTCAAACATCTTCTTTAAAGAATACACACATACATACACATGTTAGAGTGTTCTAAACTGCCATCTTGGATGCAGCTCAGGCCTGTCTACATTGCAGACATAAAGCAGTTTGACACCACTTTATCCACCATAGTACTAACCTATGGAATACTAGTATTTGTAGTTTGGTGACGTACCAGAGTTCTCTGACAGAAAAGGCTAAGGTCCTGTCCAAACGGTGGCAATAATCCTAATGGCAATCACATGGAAGTCAATCTGTTCAAATGGACATTCGCATCAATATGTCTCATTCAAAAGTGGGGCAGCCAAGTCCACCATAAAGCTCCGAAGAGAAGCCTTCAGAGCTTTTCTCGGAGCTTTTAAAAAGCTCCAAAGGGCATGCGAATGTGCGATCGTTAGGACAGTCACATTTGTGTTGCTGTGACCAGGCAGCGTAATCTGATTGGCTGGATGAGCATGGGGGCAGGGCTAGCAAACTGGGAAAGCGCCTGCTGCTGCCATGTTGGATTTTCAGCTAAGCGAGGGTCTGGTAAGTCGATAAAACGGCAATCTTTTACCCTCTCTCTCTCTTTTTTTTTGTAAATACAAAATATCGCCTGTGCGCACCATGGTAAACTGTTTTTTTAAAATTTGGCAGCAGATTTAAAAGAGCAAGTAAATAACTCATGGCCATCTTCTTGGCTAGGAGGCATGAGAAGTTTAGGGGGGCTCTTTTGACCATTAAGACAAGTCGCAGTGCTGCGAATGGCTGCTTCTTCAGAGAAGATCATATTCCCCCCCCCCCACTTCTCATACACAGGACCTAAATACCTCAACAAACTGCAAATACCAGGATTCCATAGGATAGACCTATGGTGGATAAAGTGGCGTCAAACTGCTGTATTTCTATTGCGTAGACAGGCTCAGTTTTATCTTTGGCAACTGAAGAAGGCAGAAGCTGAAAGGATTTGCTTATTTTATACTATTAAATTCTGTTTGTTAACAGAACTTTGTTCATTACTCCTGTCTTTCTAGGTACAGAGAAATTAGAGAAATCTTCTCTAAAGAGCATTAGAATCTTAACATTAACCCAAGTGGTTTAACATTAAGAGGATTAGTTTGGCACAAGCAAAAAATGGCCACAGGATGGCAGTATAATAAAGAAGTGTTTCATACAGTACAGGTTGACAATGTTTGTTTACTAATATCTTCTTTGAGGCCTTTTAAAAACGTGTAGGCCTGAGAAAATGCAATAGGTCTTTCAGTGCCTTCTCTTCAAGATGCTTCAGGAGGAGGAACTAAAGAGAAACTCTTCTGGGATGTTATGTATCAGTGGGCATGATGAGTTCACGCGACCCACATTTTGTATTTTCCTGTTATGCCAGCTCTTTGCTGTTCTGCCAGTTCCAACCTTGTGAGCCAGCAGGAATTGAAATGGACAAGCACCCTCTGCTCCAGCCTTTTAAAATGCAGCGTTCTCATCAAATCAACTCGCCTGCCAGCTTTCTAGAAAGAAGTCTGCAGGGAAGCGGAATCTCAATGAATGGGCCAATATAAACGGAAGAATCTGCGTTTTCACTTGCCGCAGAAGCTATTCCCAGGACAGGGGACTGCATGTGTCAAAGGAGGAAAGTGTCAAGCAAAATGGAACACACAACTGATCCCTGGAATGGATTTTGAGGCCTCTGGCCTTTCATCTGAAAGAGTTTTGCAAGCAAAAAGTACATTTGTATAAATGCACACATTTTTGTGGAGAAATGTTCAGTGAATGTAGATGCAAGCTTCCTCCTAGTTGATAGTTCCCACAGTCCCTAGCTACTGACTATATTGGCTGAGGTGGATGGGGGATTGTTGTCTAAAACATATCGAGGGCACCAGGTTGGGGAAGGCAGCCTTGGAGAATTCTCTGCATAAAGGTCATCCCAATCAAGTATATGTTGAAGTTAACAATCCAGGCCTTTTCTAGTGGTTTTTTTTTTTAATTCTCAAAGCAATTATTAAGTAATAGATTTATACAATAAGTTTCATTATTACATGGAGTTCTTTTCACATAAATTTATTTGCTGAGGAATCCCTGCACACTGCAAAGAATTCTGGAGAACATTTTGGAGTGCGCTTTCACTCATCGTACAATGTTGGTGAGGCCAGGAGGCTGGATGTTTAGTGTAACTGGAGGCAAACAATCCCGCCCCCTCCCTAATGCAGCTCATGAGCTCCTCAAATCCTGTTCCTGAGGGCTAGAGCACTTTTTTTTTTTTTAAAGTACTGGAGGGGACTGGTGTGGGGAGGGAAGAGGAGAGGTTGCAAATCATGTTGCTACTCTGGGCGTCACATAGCATTTAGGCCTCTGTTGCCCTGTGCCAATAGGGTGCATACCCTAGACTGCACCCATCATTTATTTATATCTATTGTTCCTTTTCTGTAACAATCTGAAGGGATCATATGCAGAGCAACAACCCTGTGGGACAGGTCATCTCTTAATTTATTGGAAGATCAGTAGTAGAGTTTACAGGAGTAATTTTCCCAGGCTCTGGTCGGAAATTAAACATAGATTCTCTTTCTGGAAAGACTGTCCACTGCTTCTGTATCAAGGAATTCCATTAAATCTGTGTACAGTCGTCCCTCCACATTCGTGGGGGCTAGGGTCTTAAGACCCCTGCGAATGTGGAAAAACCGCGAATAAAAAATGCTGTTCCCGTGACCCCCCCCCCAGAGGGAGGGATGGTGTCTGGCTAGCCTGGCTGGCCTCTCCATGGCCTTCCTGAGGGGACTCCGGCCTTAGAAGCCCCGGAGCCCCCTTAGGAAGGCTGGGGAAGGCAGCGGGTGGGTGGGAGGGAAATTGCCCTGCTCTCCCTGGCCTTCCTGAGCGGACTCCAGAGCTTTGAAGTCCCGGAGCCCACATAGGAAGGCCGGGGAAGGCAGTGGGTGGGTGGGAGGGAAGCTGCCCTGCCACAGAGGGAGGGATGCTGCCCTGCCTCTCCCTGGCATTCCTGAGCAGAGTGCAGGGCTTTGAAGCCCCAGAGCCCGCTTAGGAAGACCGGGGAAGGCAGTGGGAGGGCGGGAGGGAAGCTGCCCTGCCTCTCCCCGGCCTTCCTGAGTGGACTCCAGGGCTTTGAAGCCCCAGAGCCCACTTAGGAATGCCGGAGAAGGCAGTGGGCAGGAGGGAGGGAAGCTGCCCTGCCTCTCCCAGGCCTTCCTGAGTGGACTCCAGGGCTTTGAAGCCCCAGAGCCCACTTAGGAATGCCAGAGAAGGCAGTGGGCAGGAGGGAGGGAAGCTGCCCTGCCTCTCCCAGGCCTTCCTGAGTGGACTCCAGGGCTTTGAAGCCCCAGAGCCCACTTAGGAATGCCGGAGAAGGCAGTGGGCAGGAGGGAGGGAAGCTGCCCTGCCTCTCCCAGGCCTTCCTGAGTGGACTCCAGGGCTTTGAAGCCCCAGAGCCTGCTTAGGAAGGCCGGGGAAGGAAGCGGGAGGGAGGGAGGGAGGCTGCCCTGCCTCTCCCCAGCCTTCTTGAGAGGACTCCGGGCCTTAGAAGCCCCAGAGCCCCTCGGGAAGGCCAGGGAAGGCAGCGGGTGGGCAGGAGGGAGGCTGCCCTGCCTCTCCGTGGCCTTCTTGAGAGGACTCTGGGCCTTAGAAGCCTCGGAGCCCCTCAGAAAGGCTGGGGAAGGCAGCGGGTGGGAGGGAGGGAAGCTGTCCCTCCAGCCTTCCTGAGCAGACTCCAGGGCTTTGAAGCTCTGGAGCTGCCTCTGGAAGGCTGGGGAAGGCGCAGGCAAGAGGTTGCCCTGCCTTTTGCCAGCCTTCCCGAAGGGGCTCAGGGCTAAACTGTGAATAATCAAAACCGCAAATGTGAAAGCCACGAATGTGGAGGGGCAACTGTACTCCTTACATGAAGGCTTAAGTACATAATTAATCTGACAAATAAAATCTTCAAAATGATCTTCTAGTTTTCAAAGGAGCAGTGTTTTTGTATATTTTAAACATGACACTTATTTTGAGCTTACTGAAAGTGTATGTGTGTAGAGTGTGTAGGAGGAATGAGTCTAAAAATAAAAATGTATTAAAAATTCCAGGAATCTAGTCCTTTTACAAGCAATAAAAATATTTTCTTTAAAAAGAGTTAAAATCATTTACCGTACTTTCAGATTCATGCAGAGTGACCCTTAAGGAGGCAGACAAGCTCAATTAACTTTTAAAAGTGTATTCTGAGGTCTGTGGTCTGATCTGATCACCCATTGAATTAGACTCATTACAAAAACAAAGGAGTCAGTTTAAAAATGCAAATCAAAAGTTTACTGAAGGTATATGAATCTTAATTTCCATACTAAAACAAACTTTTAAAAGGAAAGGTTCCTAAATAACTAGGAGGATTTAGGGTAGAATGACTCACCCAGCCTTTAGCGTTAGAGGCTGCATAGTGACTTGAAAAGTCAAAGCATCATAGCATGGCTTCATAGCAGCAGCATGGCTAAGACATCGTGGCTAGACGACAGCCACATGGAGATTCTAACTTAAAAGAGAGTCACACAAAGAGCAATAAAATTTAAATTAGGTCATGTGTTGAATGACCCATCACTCCAGTTGGCTGGAAGTAGCCAGTGAAATAAGAGAAAGGGAGTTTGGGAGAACAGAAGCATGCAGGGAAAATTCCTAGACTTATCTTAGGATGTGAATGGGGTACACAAGATTGTTTTACATTACAATAATTATTTCCCCACATGCTGCAGTGTGTGCATGCTCAACACATACAGAAAGTCTGGCTGGAGGCCACTCCAAAATTCGGTTATCCCAAACAATCTACAGACAGCTTAGACATATCCATAAACACCTGAGTTTTTCTATTAAAATTTTGCTTGAATTGGTTTTAAATCCTTTGGTTTCCTCTTGTCCCTTTTAAACTCCTTTTATAAACGGTCCAAAAAATGAATTCTAGTTTATGAAATGACAAATTTGGTTTTGTGTTTGAAAGGTACAGAATAGTTTATAGTGGAACTGGAAATATTCCAAGCTTTTTCCTCCCATTTATTTATTTATTTATTTACTTATTTTATTTTTTGCTACAGCTAGCTAATACTAGCTAAGATCTACCTCTACAAATGTAGTTTTGACACTTAAAAACCCTTGCTTACACATAATTATTTGAAATCCTTTCGAAAGTCTGGCTTGTATTTCTGTAGTTAATGTTGTGTAACTATGTGCAAGAATATTTTGTCTTTAAGAAATGGCAAATGAGGCTAGGCTACTTTCATTCAAGAGAAAAACAAACCAAAAAGAAACAGTGTGTAGATCTATAAAACCACAAATGTTGTGGTGACTAGAGGAGATAGAGATTCACATTTCTCCCTTGTTATACTCCAGGTCATTGAATGAACTTGACTGGCAGTAGCTTCAAGACCAGTGGGGGGAAAAGCACCATTTTATACAAGACATACTTTGTATATTGAATATGTAAGCGACCATGAAAGATGGTCATGACTTCTTGTTTAGATGGTCTTTGAAAAGGCTTGGGTAAAATGGAGGAGAGGATAGATCTGTCAGCCAAATTTATTCTCCATGTATAGAGGCTGTGCTATGCTTATAGATGTGATATCTCTATTTAGCCATTGTTGGAGACTGGCTCTAGACTGAATGAACTCTTTGTCTAATTTAGCATAGGTATTTTGGTTCTTATTGTATGTGGAACTGGCATTTAATGATGTATGAACATGCCTAAATTTCACTGGTTTTAACTGTTCGGCAGTAAGTGTCCTGGAGGCACCTGATTTGTCTGATGTTGCAAGCTAAGAGGGTTTGGCATGGTTAGTACTTGGAAGGGAGACCACCAAAGAGAATAGCAGGTGTTATAGGCCAGTGCATTTCAAACTTTGGTCTTCAAGATGTTAGAAACTTCAACTCTCAGAATGGCTGACCATTGGCTGTCCTGGCTGGAACTTTGGGGGGTTGAAGTCTAAAACATCTGGAGGAACAAGTTTTGAGAAGTATTTGCTATACACTGTATTAATATTTGGAGGAAAGAACTGACAGAACGATCTCTGAGCATTCCTTGCCTAAGTAAACCCTGTGAATTTCATGGGGATGCCATAGGTCAATAGGTGACTTGAAGTCACTTTCTACTACTACTGCTACTACTGTTACAACTAGTAGTACTTGAGAGCCTGTGTAGTGTAGTTTTAGTCAGTTGGAAACAAAAATAAGGAAAGCTTGGTTCAAACCATTGTTTGGTCACACAGTTTACTGGGTGACTTTGGCCATCACCACCTCACAGCCTCATGTTCTTCACAAGCTTGCTGTAAAGATAAAGGGAGGAGAGTCTACCTAGAGCTCTTTGGAAGATGGGTGGGATATAAATTTAATAAAACGATATCAAATAACTAATGGGAAGATGGCAGTACCTCTGTCTCCAGGACAAGTGAGAGATTTGCAGTGTGATAATGACATAACACTATTGAATTCAATCTTATCATTGAAGCATTCTGGAAAATGCAGGAGGTGATTTTGTTCCAAAGCACTTTTCTGCCTGTACCCCACCTCACCAAATTAATATATGGACTACTCCTGAGGAGAAAATGCCAAGTTGTTATCATATGTAACATAGAAAACAGTTCCTCTTAATGTGATGCATAACAGGATTCTTGTACTGGGATAAAGGGGTTTATAAAGATCTGTTTTTGCAGTACAAGAACATAATTAGATTTAAAGGATTACACAGAACAAGGTGAAAGTTCATGTGAAGTATAATTTTGGCTCCAGAAAATGAGAAAGTAATATATTTCCTTCCGTTTGTTAGAGGAGGGGCTATTTATCTTCACTAAGCAAGCCAATTTGTATATGTTTGTACACACACACACACACACACACACACACATGAGGGAAGAGAATTCTAGCTTTGCTTCAGTTGGTAATGCCATCTGTGCAAGAAAGAACTTTAAAAAAAAACTTCTGATATTTTACATATTGAAATGTCATGGGCTTCAAATATATTTCAGTAGATTCATGCAAGATTTCATCTGTTAATTAACAGTTCAAAGTCCAAGAGTGTTATGTTATATTCAAATAATCCAAGGCTTCATGTTTCTGGGTAATATGATTTTTACACTAACTGTAAGGTATGCAAGGGAAGGAAGAAAAAAGGAGGAAAATTTCCTTTCTTTGCTTACTACTGTTGCTAGAGTGCTTTAGTTTTCTTTGGGAATTGGGGCAGGGCCAATAGAAAGTGGTTGGCATCAGGTGTAATTCTTATCAGTTCCCTGCTAAACATAAAAAGCACTCATACCTCCCGATTTGTCAGGGACAGTCTTGATTAATCCCCTGTCTTCTCACTTTTTCACTTGCTTTTAAAATGTCTCAGTTTCCCACTCCTCTCCACATTCCCCCTTTATCTTCAGCTTATTTTTATTGGTGCGAGATGAGTTCAAAATGCAAACAGAGTTCAAATGTACTCAATTAGCTCATCAGGGAGGAGAAGAGAGGGTGGAATTGTGCCTTTTCCAGTTGGTTCAGGCAAAAGCAAACCACTGCAGCCTCTCCTAGCTTGTGTGATCTTCCTCATTAATAATGTTTGCCATCTTGACCACCCTCTGATATTGCTTGGCCACAAGTGTCCCAGTTTTCATATGTGAAATGTTGGAAGGTAGAAGTCAACTTAGTTCTATTGTAGTCTGCTCAGGAGCAAGTACCAGTGCAACAGCTTCCCTGCCTGCAAAACTCAGTTCAGTTTTATGCAGAATAGTTAAAGTTTAAGTACCCTCTTATGTCCATTTAATAATGGGAGTTGACAGAAGAAGAAGAGGAGGAGGAGGAGGAGGAAGAGTGGGAATGCCTACAGTTAATCTGTTCCGTGGGCTGAAGGTTCCTCATCTCTGTCATAAAGAGATGAGAGTAACTATAATAACATTGATGTTGTCAACAAGAGAACTGTGAGGTCAAGAGTTAATTATGATGAATTACAATTTAGTGGAAATGAAATGATCTAATCTTTTTTTTTAATGGTCTATACAGAGGAATTTGGAATTAATCCACTGATTGGATTAATTCTGTGGTATAGTTTATACTTTGCATGGAGGTCCAGGGTTCATTCCCTACCATCACCTATAAATAGGATCATGTAGCAAGAGATGGAAAAGGTACCACCTGAGACTGTGGAGAGTAACTCCCAGTTAGGTGGTAGGTACAGTACTAAGGCTAGATGAATAAAAGAGTGTGATGCAGCACATATGACCTTCCTGTGTCCCTTTCTGGAGCTGTTAAGCCAGGAAATACTTACGTATGGGAATAGCTGGAATGGAGGTCAGAGTGGGAAAATGTTCTGACCAACATTCGGGAATACATTTGGAGCAAGAATGTAAAATTATTGCACTCTTCTAAGTGCTAATTATTAAGAGTCTGTTGTGTTGTTATCTAATACCTTGGAGGATCAAACGAACATATAAATGTGGATTGTTGAATATGTGGAGATCAGAATGCAGTTTTTCTCCTCATAGGGTAGTCTTGTTTGGTAATTAATATCTTTGAATACAGGTTACTGAGAAAATAAAAGACTGCAGATGTCAACAGCATAGTCAAATAATTTAATAATTATTTGGAAAATATTTGGAAAATCTGAGGAACAAAACAAAATGTAGATCCTTTGTTGATCTCAGCTACAGTTTTGATTGTACAATGATAGAAGAGAACATTTCTTCCAGGAGTAAGGCAATGTTTATGCAAAGTCCAAAGTATATGAAGGCTGTCCAAATTAACATACTGTTCAACTTAAGAAAGGGAAATCAAACTGCATGGGTTTTCTCTGGGAAATACATTTGCTCAGTTTCAGCCCAATACTGTGAGTGTGAAATTAATATTTAAATGGAACATGAATTTTCTCTATGTAATTTATTGTATGAGGCTTTTCCCTTGTCAGGGGATAGGACACTCAATCCCCAGCAGAAGCCAAAAATCTCAGCAGATTTAGTAGCATCCTCTTCCCAAGAATACTCACACACAGAGTGTTTGACATCCAAATAAGCAGGAGGCACTTTTATCTGCCAAGTCAAACAGTTGCAATATATACCTACAAATATTTACAATTGAAGGAGAAACTGCCTCACCAGGCATCAGTATTCACAAGAAGAGAGTGAGTTTTGGACTAGCTCATATATATATATATATATATATATATATACATACATACACACACACAGGACATTGCCCTCTAGTGGCCTGACTAGGCATGACTTGGTAGTTCATGGAATCAGCCATTATGACTCAGCATGATTCTGTAGTTGTTCGGCCATTTTATAATGGAGTTCAGTCTCTAACTTTTGACATCCCTTCCCTGTGCCTTGGTAAGAAAACTGTAAAGTTAGCTTCAGAAACAAGTATGGTCTACTTTCCCTGTTATCTGAATTGCATGGAGTCCATGAGGATCCCACTAGTTTCTGAATCTTAATATGGGGAATATTTAATTAGCTCAAAATGGCAGCCAGAGGCCGTGTAACCGCAGGATGTTTTGACCTATGTATACTGGTAATCACTGAGGAGACTCGAAGCTAGAATGTACAATTAAATAGTTTTTATTGGAAATTAATCTTAACAGCATTCATGCTTACACTCAGGCTTCAAGCACTTATACAAGGCTATCAAAGAAAGTAGGAAGTGTTTGGATAGAGAAACACAGTGAGGGGATTATGGGTTATACTAAACTGATCCTGGAGGGCTGAGGTCACAAAGTAAACTGGCAGAGAGGTGGTCAGGAAGGCAGGATGGTAACACAGACTGTCGTGAAGATGAGAAGAAGGGGATCTGGACAGGTGGTAACACAGACTGATGTGGTGTCAGGAAGAAGAGAGTCTATGCACACTTTGTTGGAGTTTCAGGATGATATTTATATTTGATAATTCCCCTGAAGGGATGAGATTTAGAGTGGAATACAATGTCTCTCAGAGTTTCCCAAGACTATACAAAGGGTTCTCCGGATATGTTAGTGATCGTTAATGGACGATACATTTGGAACTGAACAGGAGCAAGCAACTTCTATTGTGAGGAGGGGTTGGGAAGAAAAAATGTTTTGCAACCATTGAGGACTCTGCTATTTTTGAGTGAATTAATGGATGACTCATCTCCAGGTGTTCTTCAGGAAGAACTCTGAGCTGGGTCTGACCTGTTTGAGGAATTTAGAAGGCCCCTCCATAAGTTGTACATGACTCCAACCTTAGTATCTGGGGAGTCCCTGGTCTACCTGCCAAAATGATGATGATGATGATGATGATGTCAGATTATTAAATATTTGCCAATTGTGTAATAGTCCAAGATGGGAGCTGTCAGGATAGGTAACATCCCCATCCCCTGAACTCAAGCACGAATCCTGCTGGTATTCAAAAACAGGGAACACTTGCCTTTTCCTTGGGCTTCCTTAATACAGCTGTCACAGTATCTCCATGTTTCTTTGTGGTGATACTGTTTAAAGATCTGTTGCCTCTTGGCAGGAACCACTCTGAGCAGTCAATATACTAAGGTAAAATCAGGCCAAGACACTGACAGAAGGAGTTGGGCCTGGACAGAAGATCTCTGAGATGAGATGAATTGGAAAGATTCATCTAAACAATGAATAAATCAGCCATTTTACCAGATACTCTACAATATCTTTGCAACAGAACATCTCCATCCTGGCTTCTTCCTCCACTGGGCATTGTCACATGGTGATTCTTCATGCTTAAGGACCTCTGCTCCTAAACTGGAAAGTCATGGAATCAGAATCAGTTGAACTCATGCATTGTTGTCCTCCAAGTGATGGGAATGTTGGTGGCATGCTGCCTCAGCACATTCATTTGAAGTTTGTTTATTCACTTAAATATTGATAACCTGCCTTCCTGGATGAAGTCCACCCTTTGTTTTGGTGAACACAGCAAAGTCATAAAAATACAAAATTGGTTTAATATGGTCATTAAGCTTTAAAGCTAAAAACTAGCAAAAAAAAAATCTCCCTCAATATAAAACAATATAATCCAGTCAGTGTTTAAAACAAATTTCCAGAGTACAGTATAAAACATAAATGAAGAGCAGTGTATGTTAAAACCCAATAGAAATTGTGAAGGCTTTCACTGCCAGCATCCATAGATTTTCCTTGGGATTTTTTCCGGGCTGTGAGGCCATGTTCTGGAAGAGTTTATTTCTGACGTTTCACCTGCATCTGTGGCTGGCATCTTCAGAGAATGGTTGGGTAGGAGTGGGGGGGGGTTGTTATATTTTGTGAGCCCCTGTTGGAGATGATATGTAAATTTGTGTCTTTGAATGGCTAGTTTCTGGGTGGAGATATGCAAGGAGGATTAGTGTCTGTTTGGCTAATGGTTGGTTAATGGTCCATTGTCTGCTGGAAATCCCCCTGTCCCTGGGTGGAGTTCATTTGCAAATGTTGAGTTCTGATTTTAGAAATTAGTGGGGGGTTATGCCTGTTAAAATACTGGCGTTAAGGCACTAATGATGACACATTCTTTGGGAGGTTGCTCCAGAAGGAAGGGACCATGGCTGATAAGATCCTGACCCCAGTATCCAGCCAACCATCCGTTCTTAACCGACTGGCCAACAAGCCCCCTTGCCAGTTTCTTTTGATAGGCACAGAGGCATTTGTAATTGTATTGGGGACATTTTTTATTTGGAATTGGAGGTATAGTTCTTGGGCTTACTTTTATGAACTCTTATAGCTACTATACTTGGCCCCTGACTGCATCCCACATAAGTTCATGACAAAATGCAATCATGTGAGCATACAGTTGGGGGTTTATTTTCACTTTACCATTGTAGCTGCTTGCATTTCTGAAAGGAAACTCCATGTCAATTTTATAATATTCTTTATCTGAAAAATAAAGGTTGCTTTAAATTGCTTTATTGCCTTGCCTGAAGAAGGTGCCAGCAATGATCCAATGATATCACAAAAACACATGCTCTTTTTTCTAAGCTATTATGCTTGCCTCCTTTTATTCTCTTGACTGGTATTTCTTAAAGGAATATATGCTCACTATCTAGCCATCTAGTCATCATGATGCATTGTTTTTAGTGTCGGACTAGGATACTGGGAGACTAAGGGTTGAATCCCTGCTCAGCCACAGAACCCCACTGGCCAGCCTTGGGCAAGTCACACTCTCTCAGCCTTGGAAGAATGTAAAGGCAAAACCCCCTCTGAATAAATTCTGCCAAGAAACCCCCATGATAGGGTCACCTTAGGGTCGCCATAAGTTGGAAATCACTTGAAGGCACACAACACCAAAGTCCATCTATATGCATCACAAGTTTAAATATTAAACACGGTTTACTTCTTAAGCACATGGTGTAAAAGTTAAAGAAACCTCTAACATGTCAGTATTTTATCTGTGTGTCCCTTCCAATGATGGTGGACCATGGGCACTGAAGAAATGGTGGCATAGCTCCATCCTGTAAACATCTTTCCTATTTTTCTGCATTGCCAATCACCACTACAGTAGAACCCCCGTATCTGTGGGGGATTGGTTCCAGGCCCCACCGCGGATAGTGAATTCTGTGATAATAGCAAAAGTCCTTGCTGCCACCATCTTCTCCCTCTACCCCTCCCACCAGCCATGCTGCGCCATCGGACCCCCATTCCCTGCAGAGAAGGGAGATAGGAGACACCTCCTCCCTCCCCACTAGCCCGCCTGCTGCACCGGAACCCTCCTCCCGCCAGCTCCACCCTGGAGAAGGGAGGGGGAGGTGAGCTCGACCCCTCCCTCCCCTGCCCACCATGCTGGAACCCACCCTCCATGAACTTGCCTCCTTCCTCCCTCCCCCTCCCACCCACCCCGCTGTTGCCATTCACTGATAATTGAATCCACAGATGGTGAACCAGCAGATGCAGGGGTGCTACTGTATTTGTAAATATTGCCTTACCCCTTCCTAAGGCCATACATTTAGAGACTCCATATAACGTAGCTAACATTATCACAAGAGAGTCTTGCACTCAGTTGTTATCTAATTAATCCAAAATAAAGCTGTGGTTTTTTTTTAAAAAAACTGGGCTCCTTCATGTGTATTTACAGTGATGATTCTAGAACAATATCATATGTTATTGTTGGAACGACTGGTAATTTGTTACATGATTGGACAATGTCCTACTTTCAGGCCAAATGTAATAACTTTGTTCTTGGAACAATAAGAGTTCATAAATTGTGCAGTGCAGAGTTATTCACTCAAGATTTTGTGTATGTGGGAGACTTTGCAAATGCCAGAACCTGTTTAGGGTATGCTCTTAATTTTGTTATTGATGTTGGAAGACCACTCTTTGTCTTAGTTAAAACAAAATTCAGTTAAAAGAATGGATAATACAATTTAAAAAAAAAACAGTAAACAAGTACACTATATTAAAAAGCATTCATTTAAAACAGTTTTAAATGCTATTAAAATAATAATAGTAATAGTAATATTTAAGTAGATAAGTAGAGCACTTGTAAACACATCATTCCTGAGAATTACGGAGAAATTGCTTCGGGTTCTGTTAAGCCAAGTGTTGTATTTGTTGTGGGTGCTTATGGGAATGGGAGCACAGCCCCCTCCTTCAGCCTTATCAGGATGGAAATTAATGGGGTTGCCATAAGTTAACAGGCAACCTGAAGACACATACACACACAATTCAGAAAATGCTGTTAGTTCATGGAGTGATTTGTCTGAGTGTGCTGTTATAATTAAAGGAGGAAACCCTGCATATGGTTTGGACAGGAAGAAGATCGAAGCTTGACATAAGAAAAGTTTGGATGGAATTGTTAAATTCAGCACACTATGAAGTCTGCTACACAACGCCAAAACGACACAATACTTTCTTTTGTTTTCATGTCAGTGTTAGTGTATATGTGTGTGTGTGTGTGTGCACGCACGCGCATGTATATTGGTGACATACATTAATAGTCTTTTGTCCATGGAATTGCGCATGTGATATAAGCTGACACTTAAATTGTTCTTTGGATACACCATGTTAAAAGAAAGAACGTTTATGATCAAGCCTTGCTTAAGAGGCCTAGCTTTTCCCCTGCTTTGAGCTGGTACTCTGAGTGATGAGAATTTGCCTTCACCCCATAATGCAGTCTGTTCAGCTGGCCCAGAGAGCAGCTCAGCTCTTCAGACTTCCATCTCTAGGTTGCCACTTCTTGTTACTTTGAACTTGTTTTCTACCAAACTCTATTTTTCTCACATAAACCACAGTGATTCTCAAGTATTGTTTCCTATTGGTGGGATTGTCAAGCACATCAGACTAAATTTCATATATTTGTAATCAACAACAGCAACAGCAACAACTTAGTAAAATGCACAAAGTGCTTTAATATAGGCAAAAAACAGGTCCCTGTCTTGAAGAATACACAGTATACATTTATATGAGAGAAGGAAGAATTGAGATGTATGGTCAGCCCTCTGTATCCATGGATTCTGCATCCACAAATTCCACCATGGCTTGGAAATATTCCAGGAAAAAAAATTCCGAAATGCTAACCTTGATTTTGCCTCTTTATATAAGGAACAGCATTTTACTATACCATTGTATATAATGGTTCTTGAGCATCCATGGATTTTGATATCCATGAGGGATCCTGGAACCAAACCCCAGCGGATATCAAGGACACACTGTACTTGTAATCCATCTGTAGTTGTCAGGATTTAAAAAAATAGTCAAATAATATTTCTATTGTCCTGGACTATTTTCTGGCAATTCTTCTCCTATCCTCCTTTCTTTTTAATTTTTAAAAGAGTTATAAGTGTTGTACTGCATCAATTAAATAGCACTTTGCACTATAACTTTATCTCTCTCTCTGACTTTTCATCGCAAACGAAGATTCAGGAAGGACTCACCCCGCTCTTTCTGCAAGCGCGCTGATGACTGAAAAGGCCAATCCAAGTTAAACAAGTCCGGTTGCAGAAATCACAGCAGAGGGTCTCCTTGGGTGATGTTTTTGGGTTGTGATTCGTTCTGTGTTGTCGTTTCTCTTCAAGACTTGTTCGGCGTGAGTTCTCAAATAAGGCTGCAGCATTGTGGATAGTGCGTCTCCATGCCTCCCAATGTGAAGCCAGGGCGGACCATTGTTGGTGATCAATTTGGCCAAGCCTGAGATGTTGTTTCAGGGAATCCTTGTATCGCTTTTTTAGAGCGCCCCTCTTACGCTGAACTGCTGAACGGACTTAAGCACCTATTTGCCTACGGCAACGTGGGGAGGCGAATAGCTTTACGATTCATTAAAAAAAATTCAGAGAGGAAAAAAATTGCCTTTCAAGCCATAGAATCATCTCATCAAACAATATCCCAAGTTTAAAAAAGCACTTTGAAATAGCCTCAGTCTAGAGCCAAGAAATTGCTACAAACAGGCAAACCTAGCAAAAACCAATTGTGAGAAATCACAATTATTTAGCCCTATGTGGAAGAGCCCAAGACAGAAAAACACATACGTAGCTGAAAGCTGTTAGGCTGTTAGTTTTGGCAAACAGGCGGACATGTCTTTTGCAACTGACTTTGGAGTTGCTCTTTTTTGTCTTTACATTGGTTGCTAATGTTACAAAGTCTAATACAGTATATAATTCATGCTTGAACTTATTGCTGCAGATATTTGTATTTGTCAGTCTGACTAAAGGGGTTATTGAAAAGATAGAAGAGCAGTTTTGACACAGGTATATAAAAATGTAAAATAAAAATAGAAAGGGCACAAATGCAACAATTCCACCCTGAAGAAGAAAAAGAAAAAAAGTATGTACACGAAATAGAGTCCTTGTATCTTTCTTGAATTTCTGAAAGGTAGTAATGGTGGACATACAGACTGAACAGAATGTCAGTGTATTCCTTCATTGCCTGTATTGCATAGATTTTGTCCTGTGATCATCTAAGAATAGAGCAATGCCTGATTTCATTGTTGGCTGTATATTAGAATCCAGTCTCCAATGGTTCACAGAATGCTATTTCCTCTGATAAATTTCTGAACTGTGTAGGAATCTACCTGATCAGGTGATGCCTTCAAAGCAGAAAGATCCACAGCCCTCCTCTTGTTCTTAGCTAAGATACTGCAGATGCCAGACTAATGGTGACAGTGTGTTTTTACAGCTCTTGGTCTGAACACCCTCAGACCGGATTAAAGGAAGAAGCAACTGTCTCCTTAATAAATCTGTGAGTAGTCTGATTTAATTTTCCTGATAGAAGTTAGTGTTTGTGCTTCTATTGTAATGAATATGTACTATACTCTGAATTCCTTCCAGGCAATGATTCTGTCAAAGCATGGCTCCACTTGCAGTGCTGTAATGCATGGAGATTATTATTATGTTTTAAAACAGATGCATAGCTTGTGTTTGTTACAGATGTGGATCAGCCTGCTAAACTGCGGAGAGGGGATGGCGATGGAATTTCAGGGGGTGTTTTACAAAGCTGTGGTGGGTCCTTCATGGAGAGGGAGGGCAGAGCACAAACATTTAGCAGCTAGATGTTTTCCTTAGCATCAGCATGGCTTACGGCTGTAGGGGATATGCCTTAACTCTTTGGAGCTCAAATTTATGTCTGCCTCACAGTCTAGGGATCCCAGGTGTTTATTGTTTCATTCTGGGGAGCGCCAAAGTCCACCCCCTTTCTTGAGGAATCCTCCTGCCCAGCTGGCTTGAATAATGGAGACTCTCATTCTCTGCATCACTCTCATTTCTGCTGCTCCTGCCAAATTTATACTCTTGTGCTGAGAGAAGGTGTAAAGTTTGAGGTGTAAGTCATTACCCTAATGCCACTTCCCAATTTTAAGTTTAAACAAAACCACTCATGGATGTTAATATTATCTGATTTCACATAGGACAAGAACAGCTGTTGGGGCACAAGGCTAGATTATCAGTGGTGCTATTGGAACAAATGCTCCAGGGCTCTCAATGGCCCCGTACTACTGCTAGCACCAAACATTCATATGCCTGTGCGCGCACACGCATATGTACCCACATGCAAGCTTCTTGTATTGTGTGATGCTGTCAAGAAAGAAGTGTTGCTGTGGAGATGGAGGCTGCAGATACCTTTTTCCAACTTCCTCAAGGTTAACTAGCGCTGCCCACTCTGGTCCCGTGTCCTGGCTACGGTATGAATAAAGAATAGGGCTGCCAGTTTGGGATCGTCCCAGGCCCTGAGGTTTCCGGACCTGAGCTCTAGGGACAGCCCCTGGTGATGTCATTAAGTGTTATGCATTAAATACCAACCACAACAGCTATAAAAGGACTGTTGAAATGAAATGACGTGTGACAAATACCCTTTCCAGACTAGCCCTGCAGTTCCAACCCTTGGAATCCCATCACTCAGCATGACCAGCCTCCACCAACGTAATATGAACAGACTGAGACAGTGGTAAAAACAAACAAACAAGTGGAAGTTTATTAAGACACATTTAATTAATATATTAACCCCTGAACTCTCAATCAATCACAGTCAGTTCCTGTATCTGGTAAACCCCAGTCAGTTCTCCTATCTCTCTGACTGACTTGTCTCTACACCATCTGTTCCTTATCTCTCTCAAATCAAAACTCTATCTCTGTGTCATCTTTACCCTATCTGGTTTCTGACAAAGACAAACCTCTGTTTTGTAACATTTCTTCTCCTGCAGCCCCCACCCCCATCACAGCACTCCCAGCTCCTCCCTTCACAAGGGGGTTGTTAGGAATTAGGGAGATGGGAAAAGAAACATTTAATCTAGCCTGCTTACTTTGAGCCAGAAGATGGATGCAGAGCAGAGTGGAGGGTTAGCTCTGGTGCCACAACAACTGGGAGGAAAAGAGGTAAGAAAGAAAATGTATAGAAAATTGTGGAACGGCCTGCCGGATGAGATCCACCTATTGACATCGTTAGACAGCTTTAAAAAGGCTGTCAAGATGGATCTCTTCAGGCAGGTTTTTCCGGAATAGCTAATCCCGGCCTCAGGAACCCCCTTTGGAAGTGATTCTGGAGCTCCTAACTGTTGCTGCTCGCTAGGAAGGGTTTTTAATAACAATTGTATTATATGTTGATTTTAATTTGTATTGATTTAATAATGTTTTAAGGGGGGGGAGGGATTTTGAGTTGTTTTATATTATGTATTATTTTACTGTTGTAAGCCGCCCCGATTGTTCGCAGAGGGGTGAGATATAAATAATAATAATAATAATAATAATAATAATTTATTATAGATAGCACCCCCCAGAGAGTCTTTGCAAGTTACAGCAATAGATCAATTAAGCCTTGCAAATTATAGCAAGTTGCTGCTCTAATAGGTGAGTTGGAGATTTGCACACAGCCCTTTCCTCTTGCCCAGAGCAGAGTCCCTCAAAACTGGGTAATCTGTACCCTCATCTCCCACTTGGAGATGACTCACAAAAACTGGAAACTCAGCAGCATGCCCTGAGATCTGACCCTAGTTAAGAAGCAGGTGATATGTTGGTGTTTCTGCCTCTGATATTCCAGAATCTGTCATGCCAACTGAGACTGTGGAATTTATCACACAGTAAGTTTGTTGCACTGGTTTGGTTCAGTGTTTGATCTTTCTTTTTCACGTGAAATCATGACTCTCCAGTTCTTGAACTGAATTTCCCTCATTATTAGATTTTATATTTTCTTTGATGGGAAGAACCCTTTAATGGCTCTAATATCACAGCTCTTCAACTATTGTTTCTGGTGCAATCGTTCCTTCCATTGAAGTTCCGATATTCTGGCAGTCATGTGGTATGAGTGGGCATGGTTCTCCTCTTCTCCCCCTCCCTATCCCAAGCAGGGTAAAGTCACTCCAATTCTGGTGTCCAGACAAAGAAGACATCACAGGAACAACATTGCTTTTACTCCCCCAGTTTTTATTTTTTTAGCCATAATTTCACAATTGCGCTGCCATGGCAGCAGCATGCTGCAATTACACTACTATGGCAGCACCCTCATACATTAAAAACAAAACAAAACAATATCACTTTTCTAGTAGATTTACTCTCATGTGTCATATGTGGAAAGGCAGAGAAAAAAATTGTGCTGCTATGGCAAGTTGCCAGCATGCTGCAATTACACAATTATGGCAGTGCCCTACATTTGCATGAAGCACTGAAACTGCACAATTGTGGCATTTTTAAAAGGGGGGAATTAAACAGTGAGTGTGCGCTATGTAGGGCAGACACAGATAGGAAGGCAGGGTCAAGCAAGGCCATGCAGAAGACCGATTGCAGGAATGTACATCACCAAAGTGGCACCATAGCGCTAATGGGGGTTTCTTAGGCAAGGAATGCTCAGAGGCAGAGAAATGGAAGTAGAAGGAGCACATGAGCCTGTGAGGCACTCTCAGTGTCCTAACCTTAGTTAAGGAGGTTTAACAGTATGCACAAGCAAACGAAGTGCAATGGTATGAGGAAGTGAGAGAAAAGAATTACAATATGTTGGGAAAGATATAATTTGCTTGGTACGTATGCATTTTTAAAGAATAAACACTAATAAAACAGAAAGATATAGAGCTATGTCTGATATTGGAAGCTAAGCAGGGTCAGCCCTTATTAGTACTTATATGGGAGACTGCCAATGAATACTAGGTGCTGCAGGCTTTATTTCAGAGGAAGGAACTGGCAAAACCACCTCTGAGGAAACCCGGCACCCGCTTCAGAAGTCCGAGGACGGCAGCGGGTGGGCGGGTGAGCGGGCGGGCGGGTGGGGAGGAGGCTGTGCTGCCTCTCCCCGGCTTTCCGAAGCGGGCGCTGGGGCTTTGGAGCCCTGGCACCCGCTTCGGAAGCCCGAGGACGGCAGCGGGCAGGTGGGTGGGGAGGAGGCTGCGCTGCCTTCCCCCGGCCTTCCGGAGTGGGCGCCGGGGCTTTGGAGCCCCGGCACCTGCTTCGGAAGCCCGGGGATGGCAGCGGGTGGGTGGGCAGGTGGGGAGGAGGCTGTGCTGCCTCTCCCCGGCCTTCCGAAGCGGGCGCCGGGGCTCCAGCGGGCAGGCGGGTGGGGAGGAGGCTGCGCTGCCTTCCCCGGCCTTCTGAAGCAGGTGCCGGGGCTTTGGAGCCCCGGCGCCCGCTTCGGAAGGCCGGAGACAGCAGCGGGCGGGCGGGGGGGGAGGGTGGGGGGAGGCAGCGCTGCCTCTCTCTGGCCTTCCGAAGTGAGCGCCAGGGCTTTGGAGCCCCGGCGCTCGCTTCGGAAGGCTGGGGACGGCAGCGGGCGGGTGGGTGAGCGGGCAGGTGGGCGGGTGGGGAGGAGGCTGCGCTGCCTCTCCCTGGCCTTCCGAAGCAGGTGCAGGGGCTTTGGAGCCCCAGAGCCCACTTAAAAAGGCCGGGAAAGGCAGCGGGCGGGCGGCTGTCTTCCTCTCCCCGGCTTTCCTGAGTGGACTCCGGGGCTTAGAAGCCTTGGGGTCCCCTCAGGAAGGCCAGGGAAGGCAGCGGGCGGGCGGGGAGGAGGCTTTCTGAGTGGACTCCGGGGCTTTGGAGCCCCGGAGCCCGCTTAGGAAGGCCGGGGAAGGCAGCAGGTGGGCGGGAGGGAAGCTGCCCGGCCTCTCCCCGGCCCACCTGAGGGGACTCTGCGTCTTAGAAGCCTCGGAGTCCCTTTAGGAAGGCCGGGAAGGCGGAGGGAGGGAGGCTGCCCGCCCCACCCCCTGGCCTTCCTGAGGCTGCCTGCCCCACCCCCCCGGCCTTCCCCAGAGCCGCCTCTGGAAGGCCGGAGAAGGTGCAGGCAGGAGGTTGCCCTGCCTCTCGGCAGCCTTCCCTAAGGGGCTGGGGCTAAACCACGAATAATCAAAACCGCGAGTGTGAAAGCCGCAAATGTCGACGGGCAACTGTACACAGTTATGGTACAGTAAGACCCCCTTATCCACAGGGGATACGTTGCAAGACATTCTGTAGATACCCGAAAACATGGATAGTAACAAACCCTATCTTTTTGCTTTCTGTGGCCAGGAGGAGCACCCCCCACCCACCTTGTGGAGGGAAAGGGCAGGCAAGGGAACCAATCTGCTCCCAACATTTCTCTCTTTTTCCTGGTACCTCAAAAGATGCTTGAACAACAACTTCTATTCAACTTCTGGCCCAAGCATACCATAGAATCACAATGGAGGACCTAGAAGGGCTCACAAACCCTTCTGGTAGTGATAACCACATGTGACTGAAAGTGCAGAAAGCGGTCCCGCAGATAAGGGGGGACAGTGTTATGATTCCCGTGGATAAGGGGGATGGTTTATGATACCTCCTAGCTGCAAATTCTAGAATTCTATAGGAATTATGGCAATAAAAGTGGAACCATAGTGCTATAATTCTGTAGTGTGAAAGGGCTCCCTTTCTCAAACTAGAGATATTAAGGGTGTCCATATCCAATAAAGATAATTTAATTGTGCGTTTTGAATTAGAGTCTCCTCTGTCATTACCGGTACACATAGGTCAAAAGATCCTGCTGTTGCCTGGCCTCTTGCTGCCATTTTTGAGCTAATTAGATATTCCCCATATTAATATAGGACACTAGTGGGGTCCTTGAGGACCCCACGCAATTTGGGTAACACTGAGTTAAAATAAATCAACCTGGGGAGCTGGTATAAAAAGTCTCTAATTGTGCAGGGAGCTGACAGAAAATATGGGAGGTAAACAAAACATGTATGGATCTCCAAAATACAACTGGAAAGGACAAAATACAATCTGAATGTACCCTTAGAGAGTAAAATTTACTCTTACACCTGAAACTTTTTAGAGTGTGAAGAGCTGAAATTCATGGTTCTCCTGGTCTTGCCTCCTCATGGAAGGTGGAAAATCTAGAAGAATTACTCATGCAGAGACACAACGGACAGTTTCCTTTTGGGTCTGACAGTTCTGCTCTATCTCTGCTTGGGGAATTACTGAAAGATCCAGTTGTGCCTCATGCACAGGCATGAGTAAAGCAGGGGCTGGAATGGTGTGGCCCTCCTGATGTGGAACTACTGTTCCCAGCATTCCTCACCAGGCTTAGGGATGTGCAACTTGCAGTCTAACCATCTCCAGTGCCACATGATTCCTACCCATGTGCTACATGATTCCTACCCATGCAGTAAAGGCTGATTGTAAGGAAGGAAAGCCAACGTGGGGGGAGAGCCTACAGTATGTGGCCAGCCTCCCCTGTAGACTGGTATGACTGAGCTCAACAAAGCCTTTCATTGTGTCTTTTATTTTTCTTGGCAAACTGCTTGACAATTGTTGCATAAAATGGGGAAAGATTATTACAGTACAACAGAGACAAAATGATGGTATATACACAATGTTATTTATTTATTTGTTTGTTTGTTTAATACCCACCTTTCTCCCAATATGGGATCCAAGTTGGCTCACAATGTACGTTAAAATAAAATACAGTTAAAGCAATGGAGAATACAAAAGGGTTTTTTAATTAAATAAACAATCATATTAAAAACATTAATTGAAGCAATTAAAAAGGTAATTTAAAACTTGGTGAAGCGTTTTGAGGGTGTTTGTGTATGTATTGCATGATCATTTTCTGATGTGGTTTTGTGCTCCTCTGATAAAGTGTGTGATGCAGGTGCTTGAAAGAATGATCTTTTATCTTTGCGACTTCCAGTCCTGGGTGTGTTCTGGGTGGGGTGGGGATGTGAGTACAAGAATCTGAAGACATCTGAAAGCTGTGTATTTGGAGGCAAAGGGTATGAAAAACACCATGTTAAAAATCAGCTTTAAAATAACATAAAATGAAATGCTTTGGCTTGAGCTGTGCAATAATATGTCTGTTTTATTTTTTTCCCGGATGAGTCTGTAGTGGACTTGAAATTCCTTTAGCCAGACTGGCCCTGGGTTTCTCATCAGCTCTTAAGAGTAGCTTATATGATATTCGGAGGCATTTTCAAAGGCACTGGGGGGGATGTCTTTTGCACATCTGATGTTTGTCTGTCTTTGATCCTACATTAAGACTTTGGCAGATGTTGCCACTGTCTAACTGGATCCTATGTAGGTACAGATTCACAAAAAACACTTGATAGCAGAACTGGCAAGAGTGTCTCCAATGTCTGTATATCTGAGGAATGCAAGAGATGGAATATTTCTTTGACTTCAGTATTAAAACGTTATGTTAAATTGCATGCAGACATTAATTTGTTGCTCTGCATTGCCATGTTTCTGTTCAGTTTTGTTTATGGCAGCTTATGCCATACCAGTATTTAGAGTTAGTACTGCATGGGGTTTATGGAGAGTTAATTTAAAGTAGTGGCCAAGAAGCCTCTGGTTTAGATTGTACTTCCTTTATGAACTGGCTGGGCACATTATTCTTTCTTAGTCCTCCCACTGCAATATGGGGATAATACTGACCTATGTTACAGAGTTGTCATAAGGATGATAGAGATTAGGTATGTGCTTTAAAGAACAGGCGTGGTGTAGTGTTTTAAGTGTTGGCCTACAATTCTGTAGACCAGGGTTCAAATCCCCACTCAGCCATGGAAATCCACTGGGTGACCTTGGGCAAGTTACACACTCTCAGCTTCAGAGGAAGGCAAAGGCAACCCCCCTCTGAACAAATCTTGCCAAGAAGACCCCATGACAGGGTCAGAAATGACCTGAAGGCACACAACAACAACAATGTGCTTGAAACACTGTCACAAACTAACTTTTAAAAAAGGAAGAATGAACTCATAATTGTGCAAGGAGAGGTTGCATTGGCCACTGTGGCTTCCCCACTCCACGCACCCACAGCAGCTCTTCTGCCTGCTGAAAATTATCTCTGGACGATAGGGAGACCTTTCTAGACCAGACCTTAGGAAAAATCTTTTTGGGGACTATAACTCCCAAGGTCCCCAGCCAGCTGGCAGATTCTGGGAGTTGTACTCCAAAAAGTAACATTTGTTCTGAATATCAGGGGCAGTGGTGCAGACAGGAGCTGTGGTAGGAGTGGAAAACTGCAATAAATGTGGGAGCAAAGGCCCCTTGCCAGAAAAGAGCTTGCTTCCACCAAGTATGGCTGCTTTATCTAGGGGAAAGAAGAAGAGGGAACCCCCCCATGTATATGATTGGGGTTTACTTTGGATCCAACACAGTTGTTGCTGTATTATTTACTTGAATATACACCATTGACTGAAGGAAGGAAGGGGGAGGGGAGAAAGAAAGAAAAAGAATTCTGGCAGCGCCTCTGATTGAATGCTTGACTCTTACATATTTTTCCTATTTCTTTTATGAAACATACCTCTCTCCTTCTCAGTATTACATCTCTCAAGAGTGATAATTCTTTTCTGGGCATTTACTCAACCATTTTTTAGGTCTAACTCCCAAAAATTAGGTTCAAAACCGTTGCAGCTTTAGGTTTTCTCTGACTTGCTCTAGAATGTTGTCAAGAGGGAGGTTGTCTGCATGACAGAAAAGAATCAGCAAGGGTACATAGGAGAAAGGAAGCAGAAGTCATGGATGGAACTATGCAGAATACAGATGCTTTGCCCTGGGGTCCTGGTGAGCCATGGGTATTTGCTGTTTGTACATAAAATGGCCTATTTAATATTTGCCAGAAGAACTAAAACAAGACCCTTAAATGCACTTTTAAAAAGGGGAAATCAATCTTTAGAATTTTGTGCCAGGTTGCAGATTCTGCATTCTGCCATGCTCTGAGTGGCATTTATAATCTGCTGAACATGCAAAGCCATAGCTGTAGTGCTTGACTTTTTAGAGCAAGGGGAGAGAGAAGTCATTAACAGAGTGGTCATTGTATGTTTGTAAATCTAACTAAATTATGCTACGACAAGAAGAATGGACTTTAAAAATAGGGACAGACATGGAAGTTGGAAATTTCACATTATGTTAAACTATGGTTGAGAACAACTTCCATGAAGTGGAACAAACCTGAGATGCATGACCTCTCCACTCCTGGTCCTTCAGATGAAAACAGAAGAGGGGCTTTAGTAGAATTTACTTTAATAAAAATTGCTTGTCATGGTATGCTAACTGGGAATCATGGTTAATCATAAGCTGTGGTTAGTTTCAAAACAAGCCAAATGCACACCATGAGTTATGTGTTACCCAAATTGCTGAGGTCTGTGGAAATTCCACATATGCCTGAATCTTAATTTGGGAAATTTCGTTAGCTCAAATTGGCATGCGAGAGGTTGGGTAACTGTGGGGATCTTTTGACCAGTGTATACCAGTACTCACTGAATGGACTTAAGCCAGAACATACAATAAAATGATCTTTATTGGAATTTAACCTTGACAACATTCACACTAACACTTAAGCTTCAAGCAATCACATAAGGCAATCAAAGAACGTAGCGTTTTGGGGTGGTATTTGTATTCAAAATTTCCCTTGAAGGGATGGGATTTAGTGTGGAATACAATGTCTACTGGGGATTCCCAGGATTGGACAAAGGATTCTCCAGATGTGTTCGTGATGCGCAAGACATTTGAGACTGAATGGGCCCAGGCAACCTTCTATTGTGGAGAAGGAAAGAAGAGGAAAAATCCGTTTTTGCAATCACTGAGTGCTTGGCTATCCTTGACTGGATTGGTGGATGACTCACCTCCAGGTGTTCTTCAGGAAGAACTCTGACCTGGGTATGACCTGTTTAAGGAATTTGGAAGGCCCCTCCCTAGGTTGTGCATGACTCCAGCCTTGGTATGTGGGGAGTCCCTGGTTTAGTTGCCAACCATGTAGCAGGCAGTGGCCAGCCAAATTATTAAACATTGCCTAATTGCTGTAATTGTGGAAATCATTGCACAGTGATGCTTCACACAGTAGTCCTCCATGCAGTTCTATATGGTGTGTGTGTGTGTTGCTGATTGTAAGGAATTGCGGGGGGGGCTGTTTGTTTTTGCACTAACAGAGGCTGCAAAATTATTAAATATTGCTGTCAAGGCAGGTGACATATGAAGCCAGTTGTTTAAACTAACTGAAAGTAAATTTAACAGAAATCCACTTCATAGAATCATAGAGTTGGAAGAGACCACATCCAGTCATGCAGGAATACATAATCAGAGCACTCCCAACAGATGGGCACCCAGCCTCTGCTTTAAAACCCACAAGGAAGGAGATTCCACCACACTCTGAGGCAGTGTATTCCACTGTCAAACAGCTTCCTAGCAGAGAAAGAAGAGGAGAGAGAAGGTTGAGTCAAAGGCAGTTTTGGGCTCATTGAAGTCCTTTTACACCAACCCGAGTCAGTGGTCCTCAACCTTTGGACCTTCCAGAATTCCTGACCATTGACCATGCTGGCAAAGGCTTATGGGAATTGGAGTTCAAAACATCTGGAGAAACAAAGGTTGAGAACAATTGCCTTAAACCATAGTTTTGTGTGACATGCAAATACTGCCAGTGAGAACATAGTACAGTAAAATTTCCTTTATGTGTCTGTGAATACAGTTACTACTAGTTATGCTAGATTTCCCCAGGAAACATTTAGTTGTTGAGTCTCCTTAAGATCTTTTGTATATCTTAGATGTTTTATGTATCAATGTTGAAAGAAGAAACAACAACATAAAAAATACACATTTTCCAAAATCTGACCAAATGGACAGCCTTAACTGAGATTTCAGATTTGAAAAACCAAAAGTATCTGAGTGATCCATGAATAGGATTAAAACTGAGGGTTCTGTAATATCTTTATTAGGATCAGTAAGATGTCATCAGTGCATTCAGATTTAACCTCTCTTTATACCATACAAGAATTACTGCAGTACAATAGTGCTTAAAATGTCTATCTTTCCTGCTGCCTTATGGCATTTTCTTTAACTAAGATCAGTGGAGAGATCAGTGAAGGCACCTGTTGGCAAATCCTTCAGAACAAGAGCTTCTGAGTAGTAGTACAGAGGAGTGTGGGAATAAAGAAAACATCTTATTGATGGTGTGCAGAAACTGAGTGGGGAGGGAAGTCTAACTGAAGTACTGCACTGAACTGGTAAATCACCTGAGGAAATTCCATAGCAATTACATAGTAACCTTCTGCCCTTGGTAAGGGTCCCAGCACTATTTCACTGTAAGACTCGATGCTTACAGATTTTGACTTCACACTAGGGGCTGCATCAGAGGCATTGTGTTCTGCAGGATTTGCCAGTTTTAATGGAACTGACAGGATATGAAAATATGTACAGTAGGACCTCCGTATCCACTGATTCATTATCCATTGATTCAATTACTCACGGGACACAAAACAGCATACCTACCATAGAGTCTTCCTAGAAAATGTGCCCTCTCTAGCCATTTTATAGGCCCTCCAAGGCAACTCTATGGTATTTTAAACCAGAAGTTTCATTATTTTCAATGCCATTTGCTATTATCTACAGTTTTTTAAAAAATAATTTTTACTGACATTTTCTCATTAAAACAATTAAAAACACATTGTACTAACATAATCTTATTTGTATATATAAACAAATATCATTTTTTTAATCTTCTTTCATTCTTCATTTACATATGCTCAATCATACTACATGAACTTCCTTCTGACTGCGCATGATATATAGCTCTTCTATATGTTCTTTCTTATTGATTTGGCATTCACCCTGGTAATTGTTATTTCACTATTCCAATGTTTTATTCTCTATTTCTTTTCCTATTCTTCTCTCCCTCTATACTGATTATTTGTCCAAATGCTTTATCCCTGTTTTTACTCACTTTCAGTTTCTTGAAGGTTTTTTTAATTTATGATTGTTCGTTCTTTTCTATTTTGTTTGATATTTGTTAGTAGTTGTTGTTATGTCATTTAATTTCCTGTAGTGACAATTTAATTGAAAATTGCAGCAAAATTTCCCCACCTTTGTTCTAAATATTCAGACAATTTATTCCAAATTTGTTGATTTTTGTCAATATACTTACCCTTTAATAATAAAGTTAAGCGGTCTGCTCCTGCCATTTCATGTGTTTTTATCAGCCACTGGTCTATTGTCGGTATATTTGGATTCTTCCACATTGAAGCATATGTCATTCTTGCTGCAGCCAACATATAGGAGTTTTCTTTTTCTTGGTCTAATTTCTCTTCTTGTATACCCAATAAGATGATTTCAGGTTTGAGTGGAATGTTACATTTTAATATTTCAATAACTGTTTTTTGAATTTGTAGCCAATTTTTTTTTTTGCTTTTTCACAGCTCCACCACATGTGATAAAAAGTTCCTGTATTTTGTCCACATTTCCAACAATTACTACTCATATTTGTATACATTTTTGATAATTTGTGCGGGGAGAGGTGCCATCTGAAGTACATTTTATAATAATTTTCACGAATGTTTTGACTTGAAGTTATTTTCATTTTAGCTATCCAAAATGTTTCCCATTTTTCCAGTTCTATTGGGTGACCAACGTTTTGTGCCCATCTTATCATATTCTCTTTGATCACTTCTTCTTCTGTTTCCCATTTCAATAAAATTTGATAAAATCTGGTGATCATTTTCTTATTTCCCTGTTTAACTATAGTATCCCATATTGATTCTACGTTTTCGATACCTTCTAATTTCATGTCCATTTTACTTCTTTCTCTAATTTGTCTATATAAATACTAATGACATGTTACCCCGCCCTCCTCCATTTCTTCTTGTGTTTTTAGAACGTATTGTCCATTTTGTAGCTTTAGAATATCCTTATATGTTATCCATTTCTGAGATGGTATTTTTTCTCTACTAAAAATTGCTTCGTGTGGTGACATCCATGTTGGTAATTTCGGACATAATCTGGTCTTATATTTTTTCCATACCTTTATGAGGGCTCCTCTGATATAATGGTTAATGAAATCTCTGTTTACTGTTTCTTTGTTATAAAATAAATATACATGCCAGCCAAAACGGTTATTTATTCCTTCAATTTCTAACAATTCCGTATCTTCCAATGTTGTCCAATCTTTAACCCCTATCAGGCAGCAAGCTTCATAATATAATTTTAGGTTTCAAGTCAGTCTTGTATTTGTCCAAAAATTCTTCTGCTTTTTTAGAAGTATCTATTCTAAAAAATGTTTGCTTGAATCTGAATGATAATCCTTCTAGTTTCTCCCATCTGTAAGAGATTCCATTTTGTCTCAGCTGTTGCATTAGATTGGTATAGTTTTTTCTCTTTTTCAAAATCCTCATAGGAATGTCTATATATCACTACCTCACTACCGTCTATTTGAAATCTGTGTTCATAGTTTTGTTGCAATACCAAGTCCCTTGTCTTCTTACGTACGAAATACACCACTATGTCCCTTGGTAAATTCTTTTGTCTAGCCACTTTCGATGAAATTCTATATATGTTATCTATTTCCCATTCTAGCTGTGTCTTAGTTTTCCCAATAAATTTTGCTAGCTTTGGTATTAAATATTTGTATAGATCTTCGTTTTCTTGCTCCTTGATACCTCTTATTTTTATACAATTTTCTCTCCATTTCAGTTCCTGGAGAGCTTTCTCGTCTTGCTCTTGCTCTTGGGCTTCTTCTAACATTCCTGTTCTTGATTCTACTTTATTTGTTCTACTTTATTTGTTCTACTTTATTTTCTAACAGGTTAACTTTCTCTTTCAGCTGTCTTGAATCTTCTGTAATTTTCTCTAGTGATTCTTTTATCCCTTTCAGTTCTTTTTTCATATCTTGTTTGAATTCTGTCCTCATCTCTTTTAGTTCCACACGCATAAGTTTTATTTCTTCTAATATAGGTGAAAGGTTTGGATCTGAAGATCTTCTAGTCCCTTGAATAGTTGTCTGCGTGAAAGTTTTCCTGGTTGTCATTTTCCCTTTTTCTCTCCGTTCCCCTTCCTTCTCTTCTTCCTTCCTTCTCTCCTACTTCCCTTCCTTCTATCTATTTATTTTTTCCCTTCTTCCTTTTTCTCTCTTTGTATATACTTGTTTTCCCCTCTCCCTTTTCCGCTTTCCCTTCTCCTTTATTTTACTTTTATTTTTCTTGCTGTAATGTTAGTTTCCAGTTGTCAATTATCTGAACATCTATTTCATTAATCAATTTGCATTACCAATGTGTGGAGATTCTTTTTCAATTCTTTTGGAGAGGGAAAATGTGTATATATATATATATATATACTGAAAGGAGTAAATTAGGAGAATCAGTTGCAGGGGTCAAAAGTTAGTCTTCCTACCTTCCAATAATTAAGCAATGATCCAGTATTGATAAAATTGATATTTACAAATTATATCAGATTGTTAATTATAGCTGTAATAAGTACTTCAAACAGGAGAGCAAAGATAAGAACAAGGAACAAAAAAGGGGAAAAAATGACCAGCAAATAAGGGAGAGAGGAACAGGAAAAAAAAATCCCAGCCGATGTGTATAAATATATATGTTCCCTTTTGCTTTAAAATAGATTCATTTAATTTTCACCTCTTCTTTTCACTCCAATTCGAACTTAATTCTTTTATTTATATCACTCCTTCAGACCTTAACCTGTATTTTTTTCCTCCTCTCTCTCCCTTTAATATTACGTTGCCCCCTTCAGTAACCACTCCACCCTCCGTTCCCAGTTTCCTTCGTTCTTTCCCACTACCACCCTCTCTGGAACACTTTTTTTAAAAAATATCTGTTAGTATTGTTATAATTTTCCAAACCTGCCCCTTGCCCTCTTGATGTTCCGATTCCTTTCCTTTCTACTTCTATCTATATCTTCAATCCTCAGGCTTCTCTCTCTTAATAGCTAGCTTGAATCTTGTGCTATTTTTCTTTCCTTTCCCCCCTTCTCTTCTTTCAGATTCAATTCATCCTCCGTAGCTTTCGTTTTATGTTCCTGGCTTTCCCACTTCACCTCTCGGCTTTCAGCTGCTACTTCCCACCTTCAGCCTTCACCTTCCCCCAACTCTCCTTTCGCATTTACCTCTCTCTTCTTCCATCTCTTCCCAGCTTTCCTAAACACCTGCTCCCACTTTCACTGCAAGAATCCTTATTCTTCCTCTTATCGTTAACCCCTTTCTCACTGCTAGTCCACCCCTATCAGATCCTAGTATCCTTTCAGATTAGCGTTTCGCTTCCCCCATTTTATACTCGATCCTATTTAGACTTCATGTTGTTCTTCTCTTCCAGGAGAATCATCCCTCTCTTCCCTCTTAGTTTCTTAGCTCCAGTCTATGACCACTCTAGTCTTACATCCCTCTTCTCCACTTATCGGTTTCTCCTCCCTCTCCCTCTCCTCCCTAACCCTTCCAGCTTCTTTGACTTTTACTTTCTTTACCTTCTTCGTTCCTTCCCTATACCTTTCTCCCTCTGTTTTCACTACTTTCTCGCTTATCTTATGTTCTTTCCTGCTTTGATAGTTGTTTCTCAATCCTATAGAAATATATAGATATATATATAGAAATATATAAAGCCTTATGTCAGTTGTTTCTATCCCCCCTCTATTTCTCTTATCTGTGCCCAGCCTTACCCCGCCTTTACCCCCAACCTTTCTCTCTCCCTCCTATATATCCCCCAATTTCCCCGTTTTTTTTTCTTATTACTTATTATTTATGAAAACAGTCCTCGTTACAGTTCCTTAGTTAGGATTCCTTCCGTCTCTGTCTCCGTCTCTGTCTCCAACGTCCCTGGCGTCTTCTCAGTCCTTTTCTGTCTCCTTTCCGCCTTTTCAAATTCAGAGTCTGGTCTCTCACTGGAATAAATGTCCAATTTTAATGTTACTGTCTCTCTTCCCGATCTGGTCTTCTTTCTCTCCTTTCCCTTCTTACTTTTTTTTTTCCTTTCCTCCGCTGTCTTCTTCCGTGCTCTGTTTAGAAAGTCGCCATATTTTGTCTTCTCCTACTCGTCTCTGTCGTGTCCTGATACTTTTTAAAGTTGCCTTCTTGTACAGTATTAATACAAAGTATCAGCCCAATCCAGTCCAATCTCCTCTTATTTTTCCTTAGTCCAATCAGATTAATTTAAAGATGGGATAGAACCCAGGATAAGTTGATTTAATTGTTCTTTTATATTACTGACCATGCGGTCATTTTAACTGTCCTCTGTCTGACAGTTTTAATCCATCCAAATCAAAACTATCCGGAACAGCTCTCAGTCCAATCCAATATCCAATGCCATCCAAAAGTGAGTCTATTAGTTTAACTGCAAATATTAATAGTAGATAGTTGTAAATATAATATTTTTTATGAATTTATATAACATATAGCACTTGTCTTAGGATTTAAAGATGTCCATATTCACTGTCTGCGATTACTCACTGTTTTTTCTTCTTCTGTCAAGTGAAAATTAGTTGAAAGAAAACACTGTCCATGCAAACAGTCAAATCTTCTATACCTGTTTCGTTATCTGATTGATTTGTTTAAAAGGCTGGCGACGACACTTGTGCCAATTTCTCAGCTGCAGATACGCGGTGGTGGTTTCCATCCGATCCCCTCTGCTTCTTCTCCCCTCCGATCTACCAGTTGGTGTCGGATCCTCAGGAAGATTCAGCAGGTACTGGATCTCTGTGAGCCCCTCTGCTCCCTCCGTGCCAGGAGGGAAGTTTTAGCCGGATTGTTGTCCGTAACCAGGCTTGCAACCCCGTGCTGCCAACTCTCACTGAGAGAGCACTTCAGTTAGAGTCTGTCCACGACGCCATTGCCAACCGGAAGTCCAGTTTTTGGTATCCATGGGGGCCCCCAGAACCAATCCCCAGCAGATACAGGATCCTACTGTAATGTGGGGTGGCTTTCCAAAGACCTAGTTCTGTACAGAATCCTGGGAAGAAATGTATGATTTGTGTGCATGGCAACACATACTGTATTTTAACTCTGCGGTGATTCTTTTGATTGGAGTGGCTCTAGAAATAATTGCTGTAATTGTGGAAATCATTGCACAGTGATGGTTCACATAGTAGTCCTCCATGCAGTCCTGTATGGGAGGTTGTTGCTGATTGTGAGGAGTTATGGGGAAGCTGTTTGTTTTTGCACCAACAGAGGCTGCAAAACCAAACTACAATATTTCTGATTTGCAAACTGTGAGTAACTATCAGAGTATTATCACTGGAAGTCATATTATCACTGGAAGAATTGCACTGTGTGCATCTCCACAGACCTTACTGAACCTTTAGAATTGCTTAAGTTAAATGATAAACAACATATTTGAATATCAGATGTTATCAAGTCAACAGGGTATTGCTAACAATGTACAATTGGAACCGTTGGTTTGCATGTGATTGATTTGATCAACAAAATTGAGCTTTGATTATTAGATTCAGCAACAGTATGATGCACAAATAGGGCTAGAGTTTGGTCCTAGAAGAATAATACCATCTATTTCTAATGCTGTAGTGTATTGATTGTTGCTATTGGTTGATTGGTTCCATATAGGTACATAGGTATATAGTGTTCCAATCAATATAAAAAGGTAGAGATTGTCCACATCATGAAAAATTCCTGCCAACATTGCATGCGTATGATGTATTTCTAAAAATATGGCGGTGGTGAATGATGACTGTCTACATTCATTGATCCTTTCCTGAGTTGTGACCCCCAAATATTCATTGAATGCCTCAGGGATGGTCAGTTTTTCATTATAGTTATTATCACTGCCTTGTTTGTGCTAATTTAATAATTTCATTAATTCTAATAATTAAATAGAATAAGTTATTACGCTATATGTTTCCTGTCAGATTTCTGTGAGCAGTCTTGATTATTCCCAGCAAAGCTTGCAAACCAACAAAATTCAGACCACAGATCTAGCGGAGTAAATATTTGACTATGTTGTCCTTGTATGTGAGGATTAATAAATTATTTAGTTTTTTTCCCCTGCTGTGGGAGAAAACAAATATTTTTGAACACTTCTTGCCAGGTATTCACACATCCAAATGCATTTCAGGGAAGTATTCTTCACAACAGTACATTTGAGGTTTTCTGTGTGAAATTTGGGAGTGGGGATATGCAAAAACATGTTTTTCATGCAAAAAGACTTTCCAGGTATCCACTTGTTTTTTAAATACAACATTTCTGGTTTTGAACAAAAGCAGCAATTTTGCACACACACACAAAAATGTTTTTGCACAATCTAGAAATAATATTTTGTGCAAAATGTGTTTCTCACACAAAGACTGTATGCAGATATCCTCTTTTTGTGCAGAAAACAATCCTTTTTCCTGCAAAATCAAGCAGTTTTGCATAAAAGCACATGGATATCTGAAAAAGTGTTTTCATACAAAAACTTTTTTTTGCAGAAGAAACTCAAGTTTTGCAGAAAAATGTGTTTTTGCAAAATAACATGTTTTCATTCAAAATATACACACATAGTTATGCACAGAATAATTTTCTAGAATACTTTGGGATGTGCGAATACTGGTTCAAAACTGCAAAATCTCACCTCTTTATTATTATTCTTGACCACATTTTCTGAGTGCTGGGAAACAATTTTTTCAGTGGGGAAACCAATAATGGTGAATATTCTTTCCGTCCCTTCACAGCTCAGTCTTTCTGCCCATGGTCATTCAAAACATGGTCAACTAATTAATCTGTATTTAAGGGAAGACAGTCTCATTGTGATTAATGGATATAGTGCCAGGTAAGGCAGTTGTATAGGATTCTACTTATAAATAAGGTAATACCTGTACTTGTAAATAAGATTTCACCCTTAGATATAAAGTTTTCTTTCTACTTTCTGTTTCACCTGTTTTTCACTGTAAGTTGTGCCCCTTCTCATCAACACCTCCTCTCAAAAACTGATGTAGGTGAGTTGAGTGATGTGTTTAGCAAGGCTAATAAATCTGTGGAAAGTATTGTGATATCCTATTTATAAACACCCCACTCTGGAAAGTAAGTAATCACACTTCTTCCAGATTTGAAAAAATAGCAGTTGCTTGACTATGAATTGCAGTGGTGCACAATATCAGAGGTATGCTTCTTGCATTTACAGTTGTCCCTCTGTATCCCTGGATTTGGTATCCATGGCTTTAAGTATTCATGGCTTGAAAATATTATTTAAAAAATAATGATCCAAAAAGCAAACCTTGATTTTGCCATCTTATCTAAGGGACACCATTATGCTATGCCATTGCATATAATGGGACTTGAGTAATCACGGATTTTGGTATCCACAGGGGTCCTGGAACCAAACCCCAGTGAATATGAAGAGACAACTGTAATTGGCTGGAAGTCTAGGTAGAGGCTAGGACTGTGAATATTTCCATGTAAGAATTCGCTTTGATCACATGTGATCCAAATTTCCTTGCTTCCCCCCCACCTTACTGTACAACCCCTCAATCTTACCTCTCACTTTAAACTGGAGGTCTTTTTCTTTTCAAAAACCAAAGGCTAGATCACATTTCTTGTGTTTACTTGGGGTGAACATCCCAAGAAAGGTCCATCAACATTTTGCCCATATACTGACTTAGCATGAACAGGGGATTGATCTGTGGTCTAAATTTCCTTTATTGTGGCCTGGGCAAGGAGTATATCTCCAATCATAGCAGTTTGCTTTAAACTATATATTTTTTCCCCTTGGGGGATTTTCCCTCCTTCCTAAAATTTAGGGAGACATAAAAGAAAAACCAAAATAATAACGCAGACATAATGTAACAGTTGAGACCATCACAAGCAGACCACCTTCTTGCTGGTTCTCTAATTAGGGAAACCAGACCCACTCACAAAGGAGAAGAAGGTACTATTGCCATTTAAGCTTGTCTCTTAAAGAGACAGGTCCTGCATTTGTTGTTGTGTGCCTTCAAGTCATTACTGAATCATGGTGACCCTAAGGTGAACCTGTCATGGGTTTTTCTTCATGTAATTTGTTCAGAAGGAGTTTGCCTTTGCCTTCCTCTGAGGCTGAGAGAATGTGACTTGCCCAGGACCTCCCAGTGGGTCTCTGTGGCTGAGTGAGGATTCAAACCTTGGTCTCCCAGTATTCTAGTCCGACACTCAAAACACTGCATCATGATGGATAAATGGACTAGTGAGCATATATTCCTTTAAGAAATACCAGTCAAGAGAATAAAAGGAGGCAAGCATAATAGCTTAGAAAATAAAGCATGTGTTTTTGAGGTATCATGGTACCCAGTGGATTTCCATGGTTGAACGGTGATTCGAACCCTGGTCTCCAAAGTTGTTGTCAAATGCTCAGACCACTACTACAAGCTGCAATGTGTGTTTACACTCAAACCACTACACCACACTGGCTCTCAGGGCCTGCATATGGCAAGGAATCTCTTATAAATGAGCTCCCACAGCATGTTAGTGTGTTACTCAATTATTCCCCCAGGAAGCACATTATAGAATAGAAGATTTTCACTAAAAGCTAGTCCTGCTTAAGGAGGTGGTAGACCTTATAAAACTACTTTTCATTTCATAATTGTACATTGTACATTTTCCATGTGGATAAAAGCCACTATTAAAGACTTCAGGCTATGAGAACATGCCAAGAACGAGAAGCAGAATTGCAACATCCATTAATAATAGCAGTAAATAAAGGCTGGCAAAAAAAAAAGCAACACAGCATCTTTTAAATGGAGAGGACAACAGCAAAACCTATCATCAACCATAACTATGTAGTACCTAGATGCACTGTATAAATGCAAGCAGATAAACAGAATATTGGTGGAGGCACAGCTGAATAATCCAAGAGACACAGCCAAGGTTCTCTGCTTGTACATCTGATTATATGTTCATTTCACCATGGGCCAAACAGCATATGACTTTTGGCAGGGAGTTCTGCTGTTTTTCTAGAACTGTGGGTATGGCACCCCAGTCTGGGCTGGGGCTTTAGCATGAAGTGGACAGGAAGCTTTAAACCCTTACCTTCCATTATGTTCCCCTTCCAAATCAGTCCCCACATGCCTACAATGCTCCAAAAAGGTCCAATTCAAATGAATGATACATTTTGGCCATTCAAATTGCAGGTATGGGTGGGAAGGTCTGCTCTAGACTGCAGTAGGGAATAGTGAGTTAAAGTCCCCAACCTCTCACATTATGAGGCTTATTGCACCCTAAAGTAAAGCGGCAATGCAGCTGGAAGGTTCTGCTTTCTGTACAGCCTTACCACATGACGTCATCATTCTTCCAATGTTCTACCGTTCCAGTCCCATAAGAGACCAAGGTAAAACACCTTGTCTTTTTGCTAATGGATTTTTCAGTTAGCAAAAAGACACATTTTATCTCAGTTGCCCACATGACCAGAATGGAAGGATGACAACATCATGCAGCAAGGCAGTATGGAAGACAGAACCTTCCGGTTGCACTGCTGTTTTACTTTGGTGTGCGATAATCCTCGTATATTATGGATTCGGATTGTGCCCTTGGATGCTGGCCCCCATCAATTTCTTTGGAGCAGCATGGTTGCTGAAGTTTAGCTTGTTTTTTAGTCTGTTCTCTCACCAGTCTCTCCTCTGTGCAGCCAATATTTGCTCTTTGTTGACATTGTCTTGGAACATATGAAGCCAAAGCTGCTGTTTGTGGAGAAAACCATGTGTCTGAAAACTTAGTGGGAAGTCAGCACAGCTGTTTTCTTTCCATTGGACCTCAATGCAAAATAGGAATGTCTCAGCAATCAACACAATTTCCCCAAAGAGATTCTTGACCAGAGTAATGCAAAAGTTGCCTGCCCTTCCTTCCTTCCTTCCTTCCTTCCTTCCTTCCTTCCTTCCTTCCTTCCTTTCTTTCTTTCTTCCTTTCTTCCTAATTTTAAATTTTCTTCTAATTTAAAGACTATTATTTAATGGGTGAGGTGAGGAAATACCTGAAGCCTATGTCCCCTTGGAAGAGATGGATCTGTCTTAGAAAGCATGGGAATGGAACAATCTCTCTTCCCAAATTCTTCCTTTTCAGTATTTAAGTACAAAAGCAGGAAAAGTGTATGTGGATGCATATGCACACATGGATGCATGTGTGCAAAACAGATTTTGGTCTGACTTTTACTCCTCAATGGAGACCGGGCTAGAGAAAGATCACGCAGATTTGCAAATGGTTTTGGAGCAGCTTGTGGAATAAAGCAATAAGTGGAATTCCTTCTTTAAAAGTAGTTGCCAAACTGTCAATTTTAGCTTTCAAGCCAAGCTATGCTTTATTCTGGTCTGCTGTCTAAAGTCCCTGTTCAGTACACAGGATCACTGGGGCTGATACCATTCCTGTATAGTCAAAGAAGAATCTGATCTCCCCCCACAACAGATAATGAAGATATTTTCTCATGGGAACAGGACTCTCCATACAAACATCAAGTAACATATAGGCCTAGTTTGTGTGACATTTTCTCTCTTCCCATGGCATCAGCCTGGCAACTGAACTGGGGAAGTTTGAAAGAAATATTAACATTATTTTCCCCTCTCTGTTATTCCACAGTATAGATACATCTCCCCCTTTGCTAAATAATAACTGTGCAGGTAGATAGATGTAATCATGCACATTTCACACCCCTGTGTGTATTGTACTACAACTGCTATCATCCCCAGCCAGCATCCATCTCATTTGAAACTCACCAGTTTCAGGACGCCTATTATTGAGTCTCTTTACCCAGCGCTGTGAAATAGTAGCATGGCAGCTAGTGCCTTTTCACTGGGAAATATGTGTATCACTTTACCAGTCTGTGCATTTGTTCCAGAAAAGAATGTCATTCAAATGTGAAAAGCTGGAAATTCCTTTACCAATATTACAGTTAACTTTGCAGCTGGAAAAAGAAACATATGAATCTGTTCTTAATCTAGAATAGACCTATTCCTGACATACTGTAGTACTATTACGTTGCAAGTGTGAAATGAATTATGCCTTACTGCCAATTCTGTATAATCTATAGATTTTCCTTGGTTTTTTTCCGGGCTGTGAGGCCGTGTTCTGGAATAGTTTCTTTCTGACATTTCACCTACATCTGTGGCTGGCATCCTCAGAGAATGGTTGGTTAGGAGTGTATGTGGAGTTTATGTGCTGTGAACCCCTGTTGGAGAGTATATGTAAATTTGTGTAATTGAATGGTTAGTTTCTGGGTATAGAAATGCAAGGTTCGTTAGTGTCTGTTTGGCTAATGGTTGGTTGATGGGCCATTATCTGCTGGGAATCCCCTTGTCCCTGGGTGGAATTCTTTTGTAAGTGCTCTGATACCCCCCACTCTTCCAATAATTCATCAATTGGCTATATTGCATTAATTGGCTTATTATTGGCACTCCATGTGATTGGTAGTAGATGTCAGGCTCGTCCCTGAATTCTGGGTATTGGAGTAGAATTCATGGAGGACCCTGACATAGGGCTGGTTCAGGCCTGGTTCCTTTCCCAGGCCCCTGAATGTTTTGGAGTGAGGCCAGCCCGCCTGGTCGGCATGGGAATGCTGCTCTCTCCAGCAGCTCAAGGTCAGCAATCCCAGGTGCAAGATGCGATGTGAAATACTCCCTAAATGCTTTTCTCAAGCTGTCTGCTTTTATCTAGAGGCTTGCTTGACTGTGCTCAGTTTCGGCTTTTCCTATGTTCCTGACACATGAATCCATGTCAATAAAGCAATTTATTGAATGCATGTGAGCATGTGTGCTTGGTACATCACAGTAGACCAGGGCCTCACAAATACAAGGACTCAAGATGTGCTCAGAAAATCTAAGGAAGTAGCCAGCCCAAATTCATAAAATACACCTCCAGGTAGTAATTAAGTGAACCCCCCTTGAACTGATGAGTTAAGGAGGAAATGGATAATTCTCCTGGATGTACATGGAAGTGAGTCATTCACTAATTCAATCAAGATAGCTGGACACTCATTGCCTTGCAAAACTGGTTTTCTCTTACACCTGTCCTAAAACAAAAGAGAGTTGCCTGAGACCCATCTGTTCCAATGTTTTAGCCATTAGCGATCATTAACTCATCTGGAGACTCCATTGCTTAGCCTTGGGAATCTCCAGCAGACATTGTATTCCACTCAAAACATCCCTTCAGGGGGAATATCAAGTATACATAAACATCACCCCAAAATACAGCCAAAACGTGCTCAGTTTCCCAGAGGCCGTTACACTGTTGGTTTGCTGGATCATCCAGCACTTCCTGCCATTCTTCTCTGCATAAATCTCTGCTCCTTGGACATATATAGTATAATGCATCATCCCAAACTATAGTCCTCTCTCCCAAAACTTCCTACTTTCTTCGATAGCCCTGTGTGAGTGCTTGAAGCCTGAGTGTCTCTATGCATGTGTTCCCCTGATTATTTTTCAATAAAAACCACTATTATTTTTTCCCCTGGCTTGGAGTCTTGTCAGTAAATACTGGTATATATAGGTCAAGAGATCCCACAGTTACCTGGCCTCTTACAGCCATTATTTGAGCTAATTAAAATTCCCCATAGAAATATTGAATTTTGGTAGACACATGTGGAATTTCCATGGACCTCAGTAATTTGGGTAACACCTGAGTACCAACATTCTCAAGAGATATATGTCAGCCTTAGGTTATATCCTGAAAGGGAAATGGAACAAACTGCTCACATCCCATCCTCATGTGCAGAGCTTTTTGAAGGCAGTTTCTTTGCTTCATCTGGGAATGGTCCATCACTTTCCTTAATGGAATCTGCATGTGGTTTTGGGGGCTGTGTTGAAGGCTTCTTTTGAACCATTGAGATTGGTGGATTTTAAATTGGTTTTGTTTTTGGTTTCTATTACATCTGCTCACAGAGTTTCTGAGTTGAGTCTATCAGTGCATAAAGAGTTGTGTATTTTTCATAAGGATTCAGTTGTTCTCTGGTCAGAGCCTTTCTTTGTTCTTAAAATGAATTCCATATTTCATTGATCTCAGGAGATTGTTCTGCCTTCTTTTTGCCCAGATCCTATGGCACCATAGGAGAAAGAGTGGCACAAATTGGATGTGTTCAGGGCTCTTAAATTCTACTTAGACAGAATTAAGGATTTTCGTAAATCAAACTATTTGTTTGTCTCTTTTCAAGAGAACACTAAAGGTCAACGGGTGTCTTCCACCTTGTCTTGTTGGTTGAGGATTTGCATTGAATTGGCTTATGTGCACAGTTCCATGGTGGGTCCAGAGGGAATTCAGGCACATTCCACTCGTAGTGCTGCCACCTCTATAACCTTGGGTGCAGTAGCATTTTTCCTGGGAGCTTTGTTATTCCATCACTGGGAAGGAGGGGTTAGCTCCCCCACTTAGGGTGGAAAGGATGATTAACATGTCAAGAAACCCTGCCTGTGATGTTTGTGGGAGGAGCTAGACCCAGCCTAAGGATTTCCTTCCCACAACTGCAGAAAAGGAACCTTCTCAGTAGGTACCAATGTTCATTTCTGATTGTCCTGTTTTAATGGGGTGGTGTTTGTTCTCAGTTTCTAATCCTTGAAAAACAACCATATAAAATACCAGACTTGTAGTCTTATTATTTTATACATTGGCCATCTCAGTTAAGTCTATACCTTTAAAGAAAAAGAATGAAATAAAGAAGTGGAGGGTTTGCTGTACAGATCTGGATTTTACAAGGTCATGGTTGTCATTTGGTCTACAGATAGTCTGGAGGGTTTTAAACTGATGCCCTGCCTCTGCTATTATAACGTGTAGAAGACCACATCAAATGGTGGAAATATTTTGACCTTTTAAACAAAAAAATTTTCACTGGGATTTGAGGGAATTAATTATACTGTTTTCCTAACAAATGTTTAAAACTTAAACCAGCATTTCTTAAAATACTTATTTGTATTTCAGAATTGATCATATTTGAAGCTTTGCCGTGTAGGAGGAATGAGTCTAAAATATAAAAATGTATTAAAAATTCCAGGGATCTCTTTTATCCAGAGATTTAAAAAAAAAATCTTCTTTAAAAAAGGAGTTAAAAATCATTTACTTTCAAATTCATGCAGAGTGCCACTTAAGAATGCAGACAAGCTCAATTAACATTTAAAAGTGTATTCTGAGGTCTGTGGTCTGATCTGATCACCCATTGAATTAGACTCATTACAAAAACAAAGGAGTCAGTTTAAAATGCAAATCAAAAGTTTACTGGAGGTATATCAATCTCAATCTACATACTAAAACAAACTTTAAAAAGGAGTTCCTAACTAACTAGGAGGACTTTAGGGTAGAACGACTCACCCAGCCTTTAGCGGTAGAAGGCTACATGGTGATTTGAAAAGGCAAAGCATCATAGCATGGCATCCATGGCTAGGCTTCAATGAGAAGATGGCTAAGATAAAGATGGCATGGCAAAGATAAGAATAAAGATGGCTACAGCCGCATGGAGACTCTAACTTAAAAAAGAACTTGCAAAGAGCAATAAAATTTAAATTAGGTCATGTTTTGAGTGACCCATCACTCCAGTTGGCTGGAAGTGTCCAGTGAAATAAGAGAAAGGGAGTTTGGGAGAACAGAAGCATGCAGGGAAAAATTCCTAGACTTATCTTAGGATGTGAATGGGGTACACAAGATTGCTTTTACATTACAATAATTATTTCCCTACATACTACATGCCTACCTGAAACGTACAGATGCTGTAGCAACTGAAAGAGTGAAATAAACCAGTGCTGGGGAACTTGTAGACCTCCGGACTTGTTAGACTACATCATCCCTCCCTATTTGCTATACTGCCTAGCAAAAGTTACCTGGCTGTTCCTTTTGAATCTGCTCCCTTTGCTGCTGACCTCGTTAGAGTTGAGAGCTTGGCATCCCATGTGGCCTATTCTGACTCCTAAACTGTCCTGCTGTATACAGAAGTGGTGAGAGAACATTGTCCCATCACCAGAATTGGCATAATTCAAGCGACAGTACAGTCGGGTTCTATAAATGGTGTGTGTGTGTGTGTAATAACATCATGCCCTTTTTCTTAGGCAGCACAACATCTTGGCCCAACTCAGATAATAGGGTGTAGTAGGTGATAATTGTAAAGTCCCTTTCGGGTATTATTTTGTTGTTTGTGTTGCACATATGATAATCACCTATTGTATTTATTTATTGTCAGTTTCTATACCACTTTCTATATCTATTGATATCTAAATGCAATGTGTAGATTTATAATATACAGATTTGATGCATGGCCTGTTACAGGGATGGGGAACATGTAGCCTGTGGACCATGTGGCCCCTAGGGCCATTTTGTGGCCTGTAAGCCCAATTTTTTGGGGGGAGGATCTGGGGGGAAAATTGCCCACGAATGTCCTGTAACACCTCCAGGGATCATGGGGTTCAATCCTGCTACGTTTTAGGAGCCTCAGCCTTAAAAAATAGCAAATTGCCAGACACAACTCGTACAAGGTTCTGGGGGCAAAAAAGGTTTTGGGTGTGCAACCCTCCATGGTTCTCTGGTGAGCAATGCAGCTCCACATACCTAACAATTGCCCACTCTTGGCACTTTATCAGACTACCATTTTAAAATGCCATAATTATGTGAATAAGGATGGCAGAAACATTGTGGCATAGCAACTGAAATGGTCAAATGACCACCACTTGCGTTTTAAGAACTGGATCAAGAGTCTCACAACATTAACTCCTTTTTTCACATTGCCTTGTAACGACACTGTATAAATGCTTTGTACTGGCCCACGCATGCTCCTTTAAGCGTGATATCAGCGGTTCTCATGAGAAGATGCAAGTTCATGTAAAAACACCCAAAGCACTTAAAATAATAAACAAAAAGGCAGATAAGCCCTGAAACAAACAAAAATTTGTCACCAACACAGAACACTTCTTAAAAAGCGCGTCCTGTCGATCGTTTTGACATTCTCACCCAGACATTCTCTGGGTGGGAATGGGTGTAGGGAAAAGAGGACCACCTATTCTTGGTGTAATCTCATCAGCACAATGGGACATGGTTTCAGATGTCAGGGAATGATAGGACATGCAATCCCCAGCAGAAGGCCAAAAACTGTCTCAGTAGACTCAATAGCAACCCTTTCCCAAGAATATTCACACACAAGTGTTTGACATCCAAACAAGCAGGAGGCACTTTTATCTTTGAACTCAAACAGTTACAATATATACAAATGTTTACAATTGAAGGACAAACTGCTTCACCAGGCCTCAGCATTTACAGGAAGAAGAGAAGTGAGCTCTGCTCTGAGCCCTTCCATATACACAGTAACAGGGCATTGGCTTACTAAATTGCATGATCTTACACACCAATAAGAACCCTCCTTCTGTAGCTAAGGAAGACTAGGCAGTTCATGGAGTCAGCCATCATGACTCAGCATGACTTCTGCAGTTGTTTGGCCATTTTATAATGGAGTTCAGCCTCTAACTCCTGATATAGATGCTCATAATATCATGAAAACATTGATATTAAGGTTCTATTGACAGCTTTTCCCATCAATTAAAAGGGACACCTTATTTGCAGCTGCCGCACACATTGGCCATGGGAGCAGAATGACATTGTGTGATACTGGGAACCTGTTTGAATAAAATTACATCATTTTGCCTCATCTGATAAAGTCCTTGGTGTACTGGTCCTGGAATTTCTATATTATTTGGATGTGTGAGAGAGTGCTGTGGTGTAAATAATTGCTACTTCTGCATTACCTGAATGAAAATGCTTTCAAATCATTTGTTATATCATAAGGGACTGTGTGAACAAGCAAACTAGTACTGAAGACTTGCAACTTGTTTGTTTGATAAGCTTTTAAATAAGTAAAATATAAAATAGATTTCTTGTTACTGAAGTTATGACCTTTCATTTAATACAGGAGATATGTCATGATTCCAGCAACTAGCTAGTTCTCCAAAGCTCAACTGGAAAACTTTCTGGCAACTTGTTCACAAAGCATCTGAAATCAAAGAAAAGTGGAAAAGCCTGATGTATATGGATGATCATATCTCAGTATGGCACATATTGCTAATGCAGGAGGTAAGCTAACTGACAGTGATTGGCTCTTCACATGAATGTTTCTTTAGGAATCTGCTGTCTAATAAACACCTAATCAGTGCTGGTTGTTGGGAAACCAGAAATACATATGCATGATTTTGTAGACAAATGTAATTCCCAATTGTTAGTGTAGAATCACAATTAGGGATTGAAAAAAAACATTCAAAAATGGTTGAAAAATGTGTTACTGAAGTGTCACAAAACGTATTCTGTACAAAATTCACCCATAGATATTTTTGTGCAGGAAAATGCTGTTTCCTGCACAAAAATACCATCAGATGACGATGGACTCTCCATCTTATAGGTCTTTAAATGGAGGTTAGATGGGCATCTTTCAGGAGTGCTTTAATTGTGTATTCCTACATGGTGGGGGGTTAGACTAGATGGCCATTATGATCCCTTCCAGCTCTAAAGGCTCATTTACACGGCTGGTTTTATTACGATTAATTGCGCTTTAGCACTTTGGTACCCATCAGTGGTGGGTAGTTTACACGGGGTATGTTTACACAGCTATATTTTGTGGCTCTTTGATTTTTTTTCCGCTATGAGATTCACACAGCCAAATGTGGTGGGGGCATGGCCAAGCATTGGAGAGGAGACAAAGGAATACCATAGGAATGTCTGCCCTGGTCCCAATTCCGTATGTTTAACAGCTGAAGGATGAAGAATGTCACCCTTTGCCTCTTCCCCCCCCCCAGCTCCCTGCCCACAAATCAAACTCCAAACAGAAGGTTTTTTCTCCTTGCTTAACAGCATTTTCTTGCCAAATAAACAGTCTGCCAAAATAACAGGGAGAAAGAGAAAAATTTCTCTCTCTCTCTCTCTCTCACACTCTCACTCTCTCCCTCCCTCCCCCAATCACAGTGCAGCTCTGCTGTAGCCCTTAGTGAAATGGTTTCTCTCTCTCTCTCTCTTCCTCCCCCAAGCACAGCATCAAAGCTGATGAGACGGAGCTTTACAGACTTGCAAAATAGCAGAGAGGAGGAGAAGGAATTCCTTTATGTGGGGAATAGATGTTACCTGACTGAAAATTGTTGGGAATCCTTTTTGTTTGCAAACTGGCTTGCAAAATAGCAGAGAGGATTTTTCAAAGTTTCCTAATCGCTACTGAATCTCCCTCCCTCCCTCCCCCTCTTTTAAGCCCACCCCTGCATCATAGCAACCAATCACAGTGCAGCTCTGCTGCAGCCCTTAGTGGAATGGTTGTTTACACTACCAATAATGCGCTACTTTGCAAATATACCAGCAAAAGTAGCGACATCCCTTGCCATGCTATATTCGAGTGTTTTACCTTCCCCCCTTCTGAATGAGGCGATGCTGTGGCTCGACCCGTGGGAACAATGAGCTATCTTTGTGGTATAGTTAGAGGAATATTTGCCCATGTAAACGAACCCTAAGATTCTATGGTTTCTGAATTTTACATAGAAGAAGTCCTGAACTGTGTTCTAACATGGCAGGGTTTTTTGTCTTGTAGCAGGAAGAAAATTGCTAAAATTACTCATTCCTTCCTTCAGGAATGAAATTAACAAAGATGTTTCAAACCTCAATCAAAGTGAATTAGGTTAAGAGAAATGAAACATTATATATCCAAAGTAAAGTTGTCTCTCCATATCCACAGATTTGGTATCCACCGACTTAAGTACTGTATTCACGGCTTGAAAATATTATTTAAAAAATCATAATCCAAAAAGCAAACCTTGATTTTGCCATCCTATCTAAGGGACACCATTTTGTTATGCCATTGCATATGATGGGACTTGAGTATTCATGGATTTTGGTATCCACGGGGGGTCCTGGAACCAAACCCCAGCGAATATGAAGGGACAACTGTATACCCAATATGGAGGTAATCTGTGCTATTTTATGTGCACATATACGTGTGTCTGAATATATGGGATAGGAAGGCCGATGGCTGTACTTCATACATAATGAATACAATATGATGCATGATTGTTTATTATGGATATGTACATACTGTGTTTTAATAAAATCTTGTGAATGGTTTACACACACACACACACACACACACACACTAGTAAAACATTATATGAATATTGATCTTGTGATCAATTTTTATTTTATTTATTCATTGTGTCCATTTCAATAACAATCCATAGCCAAAGCCTTCTGAGAGGTTCATAAAAACAAGGCTTAAAATCATAAAATATATAAATACAATTTAAAAAAACATAAAATGTAAAGCAAAACATCTATAGGATTTTCAAAATAGAATGTCAGCAACCAACAGCAAACCCAGTATATTAAGGGAATGATTGGGTATGGGAGCAGAAACAACCATTACGGGGTGTGAAAACCCAAAAGAGAATGACCCAAATTTTCCTGGAACCATTAGGCAGTCTGGAGGAGCCCTGAGATACAACTGAAAGATGATGCAATTGCTGGACTCCTTCACTTAGCTCAGGGATGCAGATCCTTTTTGGGTCCAAGGGCTACAACTAGTATTACATGCATACATGCACAGGGATGGTGGAGAGGCTCACTATCATATGAGTGAAGGGAGACCTTTACTGTGCCCCATCCCAGCAATTGTGTTGTGTCAGAGTCATGGCAGGGGAGAGGCTTTCCTTCTTCCCCCACCTCCAGCCATGCTGATCTGTTTCATTGCTTCTTAGTGTTTTAGTATTTTTAAGTATGTTTTAAATTTGTTGAATTATTTAATTGATTTTAAGAGGGGGTGGGATGGAGGGTCTTTGGGTGTATATTTTAATGTTGTAAGCTGCCCCGATTGCATTTTGTAGAGGAGTGGGATATAAATAAATTGTATTATTATTCTTATTATTCTGTACCATCATTAGCAGTGTAGGGGTGGCAAAAGTGGCTGCTTCAGAGTGGCTTGGGGAAAAAAAGGAGGCTTCCTCATCCTCATAGCACTCTCTATTAGGTTTGCTGCTATTATACCACCACCATTAGCGGCACAAGAGCAGAGAGAGGAAGATGAGGGATCTGGGCGTGGAAGGGAGAACGCATGGTGACAACAGGCCTTCAACTCAGGCCTTCAACTCAGCCAAATACTTTGGAATGAAAAGGGCTGCCAGTTTTCTGTGTGGTGGGAAGCAAGCAGTTTTGTGCTGACTGCAACTAATGTTGGGTTGAACTCTAAACACTCTTTTCCTGTAATAAGATGAACTCATTTGATATTTGTGGTTTTATACTGAGGCAGGCTGACTGCACAGTTGAGTATACAGTATTATTGTAGAACTACAAGGGAACAGAAGGCTGTAGGGCAGGGAGGACACCGCATGGGAAAAAGTGGCTTAGGGCCAGAACATTTTCTTGAGTGTATGCATATATGGATTCGTATACAAAAGGGATGAGTAGACAAGCATGCTACAGACAGAATTCAAAGACATAGTTGTGTTAGTCTGGAATATCAGTAATCTGCATCTTTCTGGATTTGAAGAAGTAGACCAAGTCTACGAAAGCTTATGCTACAATTTCTTGGTCTCAGTTAGTCTCAAAGGTGCTACAAGAACCCCTTGCTTACTGCTACTGACAGGTCAGAGAAGGAAGGAAGGAAGGAAGGGACAAGTACTTTGTCAGTATTTACTAGTAGGCAAGTAGATATAAGATCATACAGGCCTAACAGATTCAGTTTCCCTTCAGTTGTGGGAGAAGAAGGCATATAGCAAGTAACAATCTCGTTGCTCAGGCCCCTTGAAAGCCTGACCTTGAGCTTGTAAAGGTAATTTTAAAAAGTAAATAGTTACAGTTAAAATAACTTCAAAGCATGTACATGCCCAGTAGTTAGTCACTCTTATTCTTGCATTTTTTAAAAAGGTAAGTGTTGACTTTCTATCATAGACTTAACGTTTTCCCCTCTGAAGTGCTCCAAGCAAGATTATGTCCCTGCAGTAACCAGGAAATAGAATCCATGAAGCACATACTTTTGTGTTGTAGGTTCTACAAGCAGGCCCAACAACATATGGTTAATCCATTATTGGTGAATCTACCAGGACAATCAGCCCAATTTTATGTCAAATTCTTATTAGAAGATAAGATTCCCAGTGTGACTTTGGTTGTAGCCAAGTTTTTTTATGAGACGGTCAGGATCAGAGAACAGTTCACTTCTGTATTAGGGTAAAATGTCTGAAATAAGCTTTGTTTGTTTGAATCGACCATTTATTCCTTGTGCTCGTGAATTTGATTTTTCTGGGTCTCTGGACTATAAAAAAGAATCGATTGATTTGACTAAAAAGATAAGTGCAATGTTTCTCAAAAATAATTAGGGTACGGTGGCCCCTCAGTATCCCCGGGGGTTTGGTTCCAAGACCCCTCCCGCAGATAACAAAAAACATGACTACTCAAGTCAGCTGCTAACTGGGTCACAGAAACCACTGCCACTCCACTGGGGTCTTGTCTACACAGAGAGGTGCTTGAGTCTGCCCACCACCACCACCGCTGTGCCTTCCTCTTGTGTGCAAGCAGCAGGTCAGTGTGGAGGCACCTCCATGAAGGCGGCAGCAGAGGGCCAGGGCTCCACCATCGCTTCCTCCCTGTCGCACAGTTGCTGCTCCTGCCTGGGGCTGCTTCCCAGAGCCTCTGCTTCCCAGAGCCAGTGCTTTCGCTTAAGCCTCACACACCCCAGTCCAGGCTGGGGAATGTGAGGCTGAGGTGGAAGTGGTGGCTTTGGGAAGCTGCCTCAGGCAGGAGCAGGAGTAGCAGCTGCAGGACAAGGAGGAAGCAACGGTGGAGTCCTGGCCTGTCATGGAGGCACTGCCGCTTACACAGAGGGGGAAGGTGCAGTGGTGGCACTGGGAAGACTAGGACACTTCCCTGCAAAGAAGAGGCCCCGATGGAGCAGTGGTGGCCTCCAACCCATTTAGCAAACAAGGGCAGTGAGGGGTGGCAGGCAAGCGCAAGGGGGAACTGGAGGAAACTGAGGCATGCAGAGTGACCCAGGTGAGGCCAGGGGGTGAACTGAGGCATGGAGGGTGGGGTGTTACTGATGGTGAAACAAAGTTACACACAGTGTGCAGGAGGAGGAGGAGCAGGATCCCACAGACCAGGGAGCAGCAGGGCAAATGAAATGGTGACGACACACAGGGTCTGCTCCTCTTCCTCCTGCTACTGCTGTGGTTACCCAAATCTGCAGATATTGAACCCACAGATCCTGAGGGCCTACCCTGTGTGTACTTTTTTGGAAGGAAATGAATGCAGCACCACAAGCCATGTGATGTTTCTCCTCCTGCAACGAGTAAAGGTACACCCTATAACTATAAAAGTAATGAGAAGTTACATTTAAACTGCAAGAGGAGAAAAGATACACTGTACTTTATTAAGTTACAGCCATAATGTAACATAGTTATCTTGTCATTGTTTAAAAGGAGAAATAATTACAAGAAACCTGTAACAGGTTACTTCCAAGCTTTGGCCTGACTAAGAAGTTTTAAAAGGATTGGGAGGTATCTTCTAACCTTTCCTAGCGTCCTGATGTGATGAAGTTTTCTTCATTTATCTCTGTACTTTAGATCTAGATAGTGGCACTTAGGTTGAACTATTGCCTGGAATTCCTGTACATTCAGGGTAGGGATGGGTGAGAGTTGTGTTTATTCTTTACAGAGGTTAACATAGTTTGTAAATTACTTTATATTCAGGGTGGAAATAATTTGAGAATTTGATTTTTGTCCATGGGCTTTTAAGTTAATGCTGGTTTTGAATCCTTGTGTATTCAGCCATGTTTAGTGTTTGAGATTTTGTGACACTCTTTTCCTGAGAGGTGCCTCATCTTTTACACCTGTATGGCAGATAGAGACAACATGGCTCTCTCTGTTCTGGGTATAACTGTACATGTGGAATGTGGAGAGGAACTAAATTTCAATTTGTTTTTGAAGAATATTTCAAAATTGCAAATTTCTTCATATTCAAGATGGAAAGACTTTTGGAGGTTTAAAAAATTCAAACACAGAAGTAAGCAAAATGGTGGGATTTCCTAATCTCTTGTTCACTAAGACATTATGGCCATAAGTCCATAACATACAGGAGTTTTCTCCTGAATCTTTGGAAGAGGTTCAACACCGAACTCTATGAGAACTGATTTCAAATTACTTCAAGCAGGAAATGGTGTTATAACATTTTGAAAAGAAGGAAAGCAGGTTGAGGTATTTTAAAATATGTTCCCTTGGAACATAAAGGCAGGTGTTGACACAGAGATATCAAAAGGAATGCTGGGTGTTCTTTTAACAAATCTTGGTGGGTTTCATTTTATCTACCCAACACTCAGTGTCATTGTGTGTTTTAATCTGGACTTCCTACTGTGAGACCCAGAAGTTAATTTTAGAATTTAAGCCATGAAATCTGGCATAGGCATTTCAATTAAACCCCTTCAAGCTTTGTGTACTCTATAGAATTTATAAAACTAATCTTTTGAACGGGCTGACCTTTTTTGAAAGTAATAAAATGACACGGATAGGTTAACTCCATTGAAAGCAGCGATTACTGGAATTGATTGAGAAACCTAAGCCAAGTGATTGCACCTGTAGACATGGGAGGGACAAAGTCCTTGTGCTTTCAACAAGTAAAATATCAGAAAAGTGAAGAGTGATAGCGAAAATCTATTCTTGAGTAGAGAGGGCAAAAACAGGCAACAGCAGAAGAGCTGCTAAAAATTAACATATAGTTCTGTTCAGAGCAGGCAGAAAATTGTACTGTACTCTGGGAGAAATTATAGAAGTGTAACTTAAGTTCCTTTTGGGGCTCAAACTCATAGGTTGGACTACAAACCACACTGGTTGGGGGATTCTATGGGGGTTGCAGTCCCAAAAAGTAATGTCCAAAAGTGCTGCTTCTTAACATTCATTAGTTGGCATGTTAGTGCCAAAATTCAAAGGGTTCAGCTTATTTCAGTAGAGGGGAGGAAAAGGAATGGAATGGTGTAAGCTGCATTTGAGGAATTTTGAAGGGCAGAAACAGACAATAGTTATTTTAAGAGCATTAGGTGGTGGATGGATCCACTGCAGCTCATAGTGTACAGTCATTTCTTTTGTTCCACTATCATCTCTTGTCAAACAGGTTTTACAGGCTGTTACACAAGAATCAGAGGCAACTCATCATACCTTCACTTCTATGAAAAGGTATTGTCTTTCTCTAGCCTTATTGTTAAATTTATAGACTCTCTCTCTCCCTCTGGCTTTTCTTCGCAAACGAAGATTCAGGAAGGACCCATCCCGCACTTTCTGCAAGCGCGCTGATGACTAAAAAGGCCAATCTGAGATAAACAAGTCCAGTTGCAGAAAGCACAGCAGAAGATCTCCTTGAGTGATGTTTCTGGATTGTGATTCTTTCTGCGTTGTTGTTTCTCTTCAAGACTTGTTCGGTGTGAGTTCTCAAATAAGGCTGCAGCATTGTGGATAGTGCATCTCCATGCCTCCCGCTGTGAGGCCAGAGCGGACCACTGTTGGTGGAAAACAGGGCAACAAGGCACAAGAAGAAAAGAACCACCATGCTGAATCAGAGCAAAGGCCTGCCTGCTCCAGCATTCATTGGCCAGCTAGATTCCCATGGGGAGCTCAGGTGTGGGACATGAACACAATGCCAGAATCCCACCATTTTCCTTTTCAACTCATATTAAGAGTAGGGGTGGTTGAGAATATATTTTCAATTTGTTCTTGATAAGAATGTTGGAAGTGGAGAAGCACACAGCCACACTTACACAAACAACCTGCATGAAGCAATAGAGACAGAGACTGATAGCTCAGGTCTCCTGGGATGTTCCTGTTCGTACATCTATTTTGTTCCTTCTCTGCCAATATACTGACACTTTCAGATCTGCCTTCAATTCTGTTCATCCCTTCTCCTCAGCAATTTGACTCATTGCCTTTGTAATGTAGTTGATGTCAGCCAACCCTACAGTTTTCTATATATCATATGTGTAATGTCCCTGATAAATTCTTTTCACTTCACTTAAACTGGTATGTGATATTGGATTCCAGCCACCAGCTTCTATCAAATTTACCAACATGTGCAAATTTATAATGTTTATATTAAAGACAGAAAGAACATGAGATGTGGAAAAATAAGTTAATGGGAAGAAACTGAAATTGACAAATCTGTCTATCCAGCATCAAGGTTTGCAATGTCTATCTCTTAGAAGTCTGTGTTTGAATCCTGTGTATTCAAACCAGCTTGGTGCTGAATTAGGATTTTGAGAGGCTGTCCATACTTAATACCTATACGGCAGGCAAGTACAGCATGGTTCTTCCCATGATGTGAATAGCTGTATCTATTAATTTTAGCCAGTACAAATTAGTACAGAATTTTTCTTCTGTTTTTGAAGAATTTACCAAAATCTGCAAGTTTCTTCATATATGAGGAGAAAGAATCTGAGGGTTTTAAAAAATGAATCAAAACTGACTAATATCCCCATCCCTAACTGACTGGTAGTGATTGATAGCTTTGTTCTCCTTGAATTTAACTAATTTTCTTTTAGAGCAATCCAAGTTTGTGGTCATCACTATATTTTGTGCAGGAAATTCTATAGTTTAACTAGGTGCTCTATGAAAAAGTACATCCTCTTATCTGTTCCAAATTTCCTACCATTCAGCTTAATTGGTTTTAATTATATTTACTTTATTGTGTTTTATTTATATCTTCCCCACCCCCCCTGCCATTCGCAATATGGATCCCAAGGCAGTTCACAATATATGTTAAAACAAAATATAGTTAAGACAATGGATAATACAGAAGTTAAAACAATTAAGTAAACAACCATACTTAAAAAATTAAATCAGTTAAAAAGTCAATTAAATCAATATTAATGACAAAAATAGGACACATCCCCACTCATAAGAGAAAGGGAGCAGAGGGGATTCAACTTAAACACATGAAGAAGAGAATTCCACAGGACTGGAAGCAACCACTGAGAAGGCTCTCTCCTGCATTATCACCAAATGTGCCTGCTACGGTGGTGGAGTCAAGAGAAAGCCTGCCTTCCAGGGTTTAAAACTCGGGCAGGCTCATACCAGGAGATAGCAGTCTTTCAGATACTCTGAATCCAAGCCACATATGTTTGTATTGGTCTATGTGTGTGAAGAAGCTGACTTGGGCCAGCTGCTGTGATAATGTAGGAAGGTGGCATAGAGTTGTGCTGGGGTAAGTAGTCAAGTACACAGTTGCTGGGTTGAGATACCATTTGTATGTCATTATTTGAGGGAGAAAGATGCTCACTTAACAGGCTAGCTCTGGTCTCAGTATGTTTTCCTGGGTCTCTGAAGCAAAGTTTGGGAAAGTTATGCTTTTATACTATAATTACTATAAATCCTGGATTCCCCTAGCCAGTACAGCCATTGGCCATGCTGACTAGTGGATTTTGGTAGCAGTAGTTCAAAACTAAAACTTTCCCCAAAGCTCTGCTGCAGTGGTTGTATCAGTGACCTGGATTTTTAAAAAGAGAAACATTTTCTGATGCCAGAGACATACCTTTAAACTACTATTCAGTCATTAAAATTTTGGAAAGCCTGAGTAAGAAAGCTAATATGAAAGGGAGGGGGAACCAAAAATCTTTCCTTTCCCCACTTCACACCATATTTCTTGCTGCCTTCTTTTGCCAAACTGGTGGTGGTGAGTGCATTCTAAAAATTGGCACCAAAAATGTTCTTATTGAGAAGGGCTGGATAGTTCTGGCTTTGAGTTATAAGCCTTGGGAAATCATTTGCTGAGAATACAATCTAGATTTGACTCACAGAGCTCGTAAACTGCACAACTTATGTTGTGTGAGCATGCATGCATACGTGCATAAATAACTTAGTTCTTTCAGTGGAAATTAGAAACTGTTATATATCTCCTAGAGGTTTTATTTTTAACCAAGCTGTTGTATTCTCTTCTCAGGCACCATGGAAGGCAATACCATGTCTCTGATCCTGTAACATCTATGCGGGTAGCATTTGGTTTGCCAATGTATGATTTCAATGGCATGCTGAACTTGACGTGGCAAAAATTAGTGCATGTAACCTAAATAAACAAATTGTAGTGCTGTTTTTCTACCCACAGGAGGAGTTTAAATCAGTAAATAAATATTTAGAGAGTAAATAAATGTTTGAGATGCTGATTCTACTTTTTAGTACAGATGTACTAAAAAAATGTGTTGCAAAAGCTTGCTCCCTGCTGGTCCAGATGGCTACCATGTTCTTCATGGTGGGGAAAGAGCAGAAAAATGAAAGCAAGGCAAACTGTGTTATGTTGGTAGGCTATTTTCAAAAGTCATACTTTCATTCTACAAGCTCTTAAAGCTGGAGGATGAGTTGTGTTTGCGAGAGCTTTCTCCATCCTTCTCAAAATGTAAAAGGACAAGAATTCATCAGGGGCTACTTTTCCCAGTCTGGTAAAAATTACAGGTGAAATTTTAGGCTGGGATCACACTTCTGCAAGTATCAATCAGATCCTAGAAAAGTTTGTTTATTTTATATTTACTTTATTAAAATATTTATGTTCTGCCCATATCCAAAGATCATAGGGTGGAGTACAATAAAATCAATTTTAGATTTTTTTAAATATAACTTTTTATTATGAATACAACTTGTACAACTTTAACTCAGCTTTCACTATTTCTCTACATTTCTATTATATAAAACATAATACATAGTATATACCTTTCAATCCATACTTAGATAAATAATAAAATACTGACTTCTTCCATATACCTAATCAAAGAATTTTTATTTTTCCTGTTGTTTAGATTCATCCTCTTATCCATATATATAGTCATATTTTCTGTTTAATATTAATACCAATTGTGTTATTTCTTAAAGAAATTAGTTCTTCTATTCACAGTTCATCTTAATTGAACATTTTCCCTTCCACCATTTACTCCCCTTATTTCCAAAATTTACTTAGTCTCTCAAAAGTCTATATTTATATTCCATCCTTTTTTTGCAATAGTTCATTACTGGAGTCCATTCTTTTTTTACTTTTCCAGATTTTTTTTAAATTCAATATATGCATTAATTTAGCATTGTCTTTCACTTCTAAAACTTTGTGCAACCAATCTTCTATTTGGGGACATTCTTTATTTTTCCACTTGGCTGCTAAGTTCATACGTGCTGCAATTCATAAGTATATTATTCTCCAGTGTTTTTTCTCATCATTTTTCTCTAATATTGATGTGATGTTTAACAGATATAATTTGGGATTGAAAGAAAGCAAATTGAATATCAAATATTCTTTGAATAAATTTGTGTATTTTTAACCAATATTTCTTAATGAAAGGGCAGTTCCACCACATCATGTGCATCAAAGAACCGGTCTCCTTATTACATTTCCAACATGATTTTTCTTTTGTTCCATACATTTTGTTTAGTTTTAAAGGAGTTAAATACCATCTATTACTAATCTTCAAAAAGTTTTCTTTCATGCTTTGACAGGCGGTAAAGACTTTTTCCCCCCCATGTAGTTTCCCATTCCTCCAAATTTATAGTCTCTCCCAGATCCCTTGTCCATTTGACAATTGACTCTTTTACTACTCCCTGGTTAAGAAGCCTGTAGAATTTCCTGTAGAATTTCACAATTTTCTTTTTGTCATCCCACATTATTTTACCCAGATCAGTCTCTTCTTCTTCAAAACCTAAGTCTTTTTTATTTTGTTTAAACCTATCATATAACTGTTGGTAGGAAAACCAGTTCACCCTCCATCCTCTCTTCACCAGAGTTTCTTTTGATTTAATGTTAAGGGAGCCTGCCTCGTCCCTTTCATATAAATCTTTATATAAGATCCATTTTTCTGTTCTTTCCCACCTGCCAAAAAAAGCTTCCTGGGGTGACATCCATCTGGGTAATTTTGGATAATATTGATCTTTGATTTTTTTGCCATGCTTTCAGTAAAGCTTTCCTTATTATGTGATTATTAAAATCCTTATGTATGGCTGCTTTATTATAACCAACATATGCATGCCATCCCAGTCTTAAACCTGCTACTTCCAGTGTTAGCAGTTGTATGTTTTTTAATTTGATCCATTCATTCATCCAAACAAAGCTGCAGGCCTTGTAATATAATTTTAAATCTGGTAAACATGCTCCTCCTTTATCCAACCGTTCAATTAGAGTTTGCCACTTAATTCTGGCTCGTCGACCATTCCAAATAAAGGCGGATAAATCTTGTTTCCAAATTTTAAATGGTTTTTCATTCATCAGAATTGGTAAGTTCTGGAAAATAATATTTTGGGGAGAATTGACATTTTTATCGCTGCAATTTTACCCAATAGGGATATGGCAATGTACTTCCAGGTAGGAAACCATTTTGGTCTTTGTGTATAATGTCTTTTAAGATTGCTTTAAGTCTGTTTGTTAAAATTGTGGCATAGATTTTATAATCCACAAATAAGAGTGATATTGGATGATAATTTTTAACATCCATTACACCTTTTCCCTCTTTTGGAATCATTGTAATATTCACTGTCTTCCAAGTCTCAGGTATTCCATCAATATGAATTACATTTATAATCTTTTGAAAATGTGGTATTATTTCATTTTTGAATATTTTATAGAATGCTGCCATAAAACCATCAGGACCAGGCACCTTCCCGTTCTTTAGATTTTTAATGGCTATTGAAATTTCTTCTTTGCTAAATGGATATGATAAGCTTAATCTTTGTTCCTCTGGTAGTGTTATATACTTAATCATTTCCTCTTCATATCCTTCTTTTTGAATTTGATCTCTATATAAGGAAGTATAAAATTTTTAAAAGGCACTTTTTATATCTTCTTGATTCATTAATATTATCCTATCCTCTTTGATCTCAGTAATTATTTTCTTTTCCACTTCCTTTTTTAATTTGTATGATAGCCAACAGCCCATCTTATTTGCATGCTCAAAATATCTTTGTTTTGTTTTCTTTAACTTACTATATCACCAATTTCTTCAACCATATTTGAATTAATTATTTTTGTTAATAACTCTATTTCATTTTGAAAAGTTTTATTCTGCGGTTTTTCTCTTAGTTTCTCTTCTTTTAATTTCTAATCTTCTAGCAACGGCTTATTCTTTTCTTTCTTTAATTTGACAATTTCTGCTCCTTTTTTGTAGGAATAGTCCTCTTATTGTCACTTTAAAGGCTTCCCATGTTGTTTTCCTCTTAATTTCTTCCAATTTATTACATCTGAAGTAAGATTGAATTTCATCTCTGATTTTCTGTACAATTTTTTTCTTCCTTTAGCATACTTTCTTTTAATCTCCAGATATATTCCTTCTTTTAGATTTTAAAACATGAGAACAGTAAAAAATAATTTAAAGTCACAAAACACATTGGAGTACATAAACAAGTTTAAACACCTTAAATTTGTTAAAACCATTAGATTATCAGTAGCAAGATTGAAGAATAGTAGATCAAATAATATGTAGAAGTTTATTGAGTTATTGATTTAGAGGAAGTTGGATAATTATAACCTTTAGCTGAAAAGTTGGAAGTCATTTGTTATTTCCCTTGTGTAGTTTGTTTTGTAGTTGTAGCTATGTAGTGGTTTAAAGTTAACTTGTATTTGTAGTATTTGTATTTTCCCCCATACGTTGTGTTATATTATAAAAAAAGTTTATGTTGATACAGAGATTTTTTTAAACAAAGGTAAAACTATATGCATGTACAAATTGAATAAAATAATTATATTCTCAAAGTATTAATAACAAGCCATTTTTTAAAAAACTAGCACCAAAATGATGTCAAAGTCAGCCAACAATATGGACAATCTGCCTCAACAACAGAAGACCTTTCCCCACTTCCTGCTAGAATGTACTGCCCCAACATATAAGCTTCCTGAGAGCTATAATCCAAAAAATACAGGCTCATTTCCAAGCTCTAGTATCTGTATCTGAAATGTGTTTGTAATTTGTGGCCAGAATTGTTAGTATGCCCTTCTACCCTTTCCCCACGATTGCTCATAATTAGAAATATTGGACACTCTTTGGGGTCAGGTTGGCTGGGGCAAACCAAAGGTCAGTTGGAGGTCACAGTGACCTGGGATGTGTGTGAAAACCCAAATTAGGATTGTGCAGAAGCTCCTAAGTAAACAGTCTTTAAAGAGGTATGTGGTAATCCTCTCTTCAAGCCCCAGGCATCTCAGCAATGATTCAATCAAATAATTAAGTCATCATCTCCAAATCTACTCCTATGGAAGTCCTTCCTATACCCCCTCCTGTCCAATCTTGCAAGATTGTCACAAACCCATCAATTCCTATCTCCCAGCCATTAATGCAATCAGTTGAGTTTCAGTTTCCTTTGTCTATCCCATGAGAAAGACATCCAGGCTATGTCATAACCAGAGTACCCCTTCCGGAGATGAAATAGGGTATAAATATTAGTCCCCCAACAATAGTAAATGTGCCATTGTGGACAAACCTGGCCACTCTCTTTCTTGGTGCACCATGGATTGGAACCTTCTGTGCTACCCTCAGATACCTGTCTGAGTATCTTCACTGCACAAAACTCTTCTCTCCAAGACTGGTAACTATCACCCTATATTCCCAAATCTCTACCTCTATCTAATCTTTGTGTCTTACTCTACTCTTAAGCCCTGTGTGGTTCGTAAACATGTGTGTTGTGTGTTAGTTTATTTTGTGTTATTTCCAACAAAAATACTTTATTTCACTTTAAACTGGGGGGCTGTCTACAGTTAGTACTGGTATACATAGGTGAAAAGATCCCCAAAGTTACTCTCCTCTCGCAGGCTTCTGTTTGAGCTAATAATTTCCCCAAATAATAATAGAGATTTTGGCATCACGGGTGGGGCTCTAATGCACCTCCCATCTCTTAGGGTAACACAATATTAATTTTACAAAAGTAATATTCATACCAGTGCCATGTCTAAAATATACCCATTAATGTCTAAATGACTGTAGGCAAAAATAGATCCCTAGCCTCTCCACCAAACTGCATCTCTGTTTGTATGGTTGGTTTTTTCTTTTTTGAGTAATGGAAGTTGTGGGGACAACTGGGAAGAATCTAGAGGAAAGGGGAAATCTTACAAATGGTGGTAAATTTACAGAAGGTTCTGGGAACGATCTAGGTGGAAAGTATATCTCTGAATCTGAAAATATATCTCTACTGAAAATATTCTCAGTACCTGGGGTGAAGTTGGTGGCAGAAGAGTGCTAATTTGATTGGGTTTCCCCTCCGAAAAGTAAGTAGATCCTTGATGGGTGAGGCCAAAGGTTCACATTCTGTTTCGAAGAGCAGCCAAACAAATCTGAGGAGCTCTTGAGATGGACATAAAAAAGATAGTCTTCTGCTGTTGTTTGCCCCTAGCAAATGGTATTTTGAGGTATTCTTCCTCTGAACAGAAAAGTGTCATTTAACTGTCAGAGCTGGTAAGAGAGGCTTCTGTGGGCTTGGTTAGGTTTAGAGAAGATAGGATTAGTCTTAAATGAGTAGAGCTAAGGGAAGGCATGCTGAGAATGCTTGGGGGATTCTGGTGAGTTGTGCTCCAGAAAGAACTTTTCCAAGCTTTGGAACATAACAACCAAATATTGGGAGACATTAACCTCTACTGCTAGTTTTCCAAATAAGTCTGACAGATCAGGGACTGATTTTAATAATTATTGGCTTTTCAGAGCTGGGCACCTGTTACTTGCCAGAATGCTGCTTTTCTAGTTAAGTCCATGAAAGAAAAGTGAGCTGCCCTCCTTAGCTGCTTTTGGAAAAAGTATTCTCTATTAATAATGCAGATCCTTTTTCTCCTCCTATTCTTATTATAAAAATAGAAGAATACAATCAAACAATCTATTAAAATATGTATCTAATTTAATCTCAGTTACAGTTCCATTACTGTATTAAAGAGAACAATGCATATGCATAAATAAGTCAACATTAAATGTATTTGTCAGAAAGCAAGAACCATCAGAAAGAGTCAGCATGATGTAGTGATCTGAGTATTGGACTAGTCCTCCAGGAGGCCAGGGTTCAAATCCTTGCTGAACCATGGAAACCCAGTGAGTGACCTTGGGCAAGTCACACTCTTTCAGCCTCAGAGAAAGGCAAGAGACAGAGCAGAGGACCCAAAGACCACCTGGGGGTGAAGGAGAGGGAGCTACCAGTTACTGTGTATTCCATTTGCCACCTCTTCCTTCACCAGAGGACTCCTTTACCACAACTGTGTGTTGTCTCCTTGCAGTACTAGCCTAGTCAGCAGTTTCCAGCAGGTTCCCCAGCTAGAGTAGGTTAGCTCCTTGGGCTGGGGAATATAAGTGGGACTACTGCAGTGGCAGGTCTGCTGGCAGGGGGGTCTCCCCTTTGGGGGAGCCACTTCAGGGGTGGTGTGAGGGTGAGGGCCTGTCCTGCTGCTCTGCGAGAACAAAAACCTTGCCTGCATACAGATACTGCCTGTTGGAAGAAACACTTGACCATCCTTGTGGGAAGGGGAGATGTGTGGCTAATAAAGGGAGGGAGGAAATGGCACCCAGGGAGCATCCATGCAAGTTATACAGGGTAGAGGGAGATACGGAAATAGGAGACAGTGGAACTGTCCTGGGAATAGAGTGTACAGTAGGGTGCTAGTCACCCCCAAACTATTTCCCATTGCAAATAACCTGGATAACCATGGCAGCAACCCCCCTGCATTGAAAATGCTGCAGCTTAATGCCAGACTGGGGAATAGTAAAACAGCTGCCATTCAGGATGCTGGATGAATATGCTGACCTCACAGGTATTACACAGACCTGGTTGGATGAGGCTGGGAACGGGGGTTTAATCCCACTCAGCTTTGCCCGCCAGGTTTTTTTGTGCAGCAGCAGGTGAGACCTCGGGGGCGGGGAGGTGAAGTTGCTGTCGTCTATCGGGATAGTATCTCCCTGAGTAGGTGCCTTATCCCTCAGTCTGCAGGGTAGGAGTATGTTTATTTAAAGGTGGGTAGCCAGGACAGACTGGGGATTCTGTTAGTTGTACTGCCTGCTCTGCTGCCCAACAGTCTCCCTTCCTGAGCTAACCGGGGTGGTCTCAGGGATGGTGTTGGAGCCTCTGTGGCTTGTGATGCTGGGGGACTTCCAACATCCATGCTGAGGCTACCCTGTTGGGAGTGGCTCAAGACTTCATTTCTGCCATTACAAACACGAGACTGTCCCAATTGGTATCTGGTCCCACTCATGTTGCTGGGCACACTCTAGATCTTGTTTTCTGTACAGGAGGGGATGATGGTGATCTGGGAATGGAAGAGTTTTCTATTGTCCCCATTGCCATGGACAGAGCACTTTCTACTCAAGTTTAGACTTGCTGGGACTCAGAGGCTTTGGGGGGTCAGGGACCTATTAAGATGCTCCACCCCAGGAGCTTATGGATCCAGATGGATTCCTGATGGCTCTTGGGGAGTTTCAGCTGCCTTGGGAGGTGATTCTGTCAAAGTCCTGATTGATTTCTGGAATGGGGAAATTACCAGGGTGGTAGACACGATCACTCCTTAGTGTCCTTTTACACGGAGTGGAGCTAAACCAGCCCCTTGGTTTTCTAAGGAGTTGGCAGCAATTAACAAATGAGACAGAGATCTTGTCTATACAAGGGAGGTAATACGAATATGTCAGAAAAAGCAGGCATTCTCAATGATGTGACCTGTCTTCATAGTCAAAAGAGACCCCCTAAACTCTGCATGACCCCCCTAGCCAAGATGTCGGCTGCAAGTGATTTACTTGCGATTTTAAATCTGCTGTTGCCAATTAAAAAAAACCCAGTTTCCCATGGTGCACACAAGTGATAGTTCATCTTTACAACAACAACAACAACAAAGGAAAAAACGTATAAGATCACCATTTTATCGACTTACCGGACCCACACTTAGCCGAAAATCCAACATGGTGGCCGCAGGTGCTTTCTGTTTGCTATTTCTGCCCTCCATGCTCATTCAGCCAATCAGATTGCACTGCCTGTTCATATCTGCGCAAATGCGATCGCAAACAATCACACATTCGCATGTTGTACGGAGCTTCTTAAAAAATCCGGACAAAGCCCCGGACACTACCCACACAAACTTTGTGGTGGATTTGGCTGCCCCCCCCTCCTAACACATATTTATGCAAATGTGTATGAATGGACCACCTTCCATTCATATGCCGTTCGTATTATTTTTACTGTATAGACAAGCCCAAAGACTAGAGCAACAGTGGCAGAAAACTCAGAGTGAGTCTAACAAAACCAGGCTAAAATATATCTGAAGGCCCATGGTGGGGCAATAAAGGTAGCAAAAAGAGATTTTCTGGCCAAAACTATTGCATCGGCACAGAATTATTCAGCAGAATTATTCAACAGCTTGCTGTGAAGAATTTGCTCACCATTTCAAAGATAAAATAACTTGGATTTAGATGCCAGAGTTAATACAGTTCTGGTGGGTGTAACCTTGGCCCCTGCTGTTCATGGATACTTTTCTATTTGTGCAGCCTGAGGATGTGGATAGGATTTTTGAAGAGGTTAAAGCCACCACGTGTGTACTAGACCCTTGTCCTTCCTGGCTAATTAAACAAGCCAAAGGAGGACTGGTTGAGTAGGTAAGGGAAGTGATTAATGCTTCTTTGCAACAAGGCAGGGTTCTAACATCCCTGAAGGAGGCTGTGGTAAGACCTCTTCTGAAAAAAATCTTCCCTAGATCCTACTGTACTAAATAACTATAGGCCAGTCTCCAACCTTCCAGTTTTTGGGCAAAGTACTAGAGTGTGTGGTGGCTTCTCAATTCCAGGGGTTCCTGGATGATATGGATTATCTAGATCCATTTCAGTCTGGTTTCATACCTAGTTATGGGGCTGAGACAGCTTTGGTTGCCTTGGTGGATGACCTACCTAGGGAACTGGACAGGGGAAGTGTGGCTGTTGGTTCTGCTGGAACTCTCAGCGGCTTTCAGTACCATTGACCGGTATCCTTCTGAGTTGCCTCTCTGGGATGGGGCTTGGAAGTACTATTCTACAGTGGCTCTATTCTTTCCTGAAAGGTTGCTCTCAGGGGGTGGTGATGGGGGAAACCTGTTTGACTCTTTGGCCATTGGCCTATGGAGTCCCTTGGAGTTCAGTTTTGTCCCCTATGCTATTTAACGTCTACATGAAACTACTGGGAGAGGCTGTCTGGAGTTTTGGAGTTAGGTGTCACCAGTGTGCTGATGATACCCAGCTCTATTATTCTTTTCCACTTAATTCCAAAGAAGCTGCTCCTGTGCTAAACCAGTGCCTGGCAGCTGTAATGGACTGGATGTGGGCAAACAAATTGAAGCTTAATCCAGAAAAGACAGAGGTGCTCCAGACAAGACAGAGTCATAAGACAGATCTGGGAATAGGGATTCAGCCTGTGTTAGATTGGGGTTACACTCCCCCTGAAATCGCAGGTTCACACTTTCAGAGTACTGGATTCAGCTCTGAGCTTGGAGGCCCAGGTTTCAGTTGTGACCAGGAGTACTTTTGCACAGTTAAAGCTAGTGCGCCAACTGTGCCCATTCTTGGAAAAGTCAGATCTGGCCACGGTGGTATATGCCTTGGTTACAACCCATTTGGATTACTGTAATGTGCTCTACATGGAGCTGCCTTTGAAAAGTGCTCAGAAACTTCAGCTGGTCCAAAGAGCAGCAGCCAGATTGTTAACTGGGGCTGGCTATAGGGAGCACACAACTCCCTTGGTGGAACAGCTCCACTAGTTGTCGGTCTGTTTCTGAGTACAATTCAGAGTGCTGGTTTTGACCTAGAAATCCTGATATGGCTTGGGTCCAGGCTACTTGAAGGACTGTATCACCCTTTACAAGCCCACTAGAGTTCTAAGATCATCTGAGGAGGCCCTTCTTACTATCCCACCACTGTCTCAGACTCATTTGGTGGGAACAAGGGAGAGGGCCTTCTCAGTGGCTGCTCCGACTGTGGCACTCCCTCCCCAGAGAGGCCAGGAGGCCCCATCTCTCCTATGCTTTTGTCAACAGGTTAAAACAGTTATGTGCTGGCAAGCATGTGCGGTCTGATGTGGGCTAGGCTTTTAAATGCTGCGTGACTTGGATTTAAAAGTTTTTTTATATTTTAATATTTTAATGTTTGTGGTTTTAACTGTGTAAATTGTTTAGCCTGTTTTTACACTTTATATTTATACTTTTAATATTTTGTATTGTTTTTAACTTGGATGGTTTTAAACTCATTTTTAGGTGCCTTGAGTCTCTATATTGGGAGAAAGACAGGATACTACCGTTGCTGCTGCTACCACCACCACTACTGCTACTATTATTAATAGAAAACCTCTGAATAAATCTTGTCAAAGAAACCCTAGAATAGGATCAACATAGCTAGAGTCAACTTGAAGGCACATAACAAGATAAGGCATCAATTTCCCAACAAGCTGAGCATTGTACATTTGTTTATGTCATACATACAAATACACTTTGTTATTGTTACATTCTGGATCGTAGAAAACCAACACATGTTTGTGTGTGTGTGGTAGAGTGGTATTCTCTGTACAAAGCTACAGAAATATTTGCAGATGTTAACAAATTAGTGGGTATTTCTAAGTCCATTTTGCCCTATACATCTCTTCATATAGATCAAAAGGAATCTTAACAGAGTTTTATGAAATACGATAATATGCAATTTCTTCAATACAGAATGGCCAGATTGCACCTCGTCTCTGAACATTTCCCTAAATTAAAAAAAACAAAACCTTTCTTATTTCTAACATGAAAAACATGCAAAGTTGAATTCTGATAGGCCTCTTTGGGACAGGGGTTCCACAGCAGTGAGGCCTGGGCCATGACATGTCCCATGCCCTGAGCTTTGAAAAATTACTTTTTGTATTACACAATCCCTGGCAAGTAACCAGCGGGGGGGGGGGTGTTTGGGAATTATAGTCCAAAAAGTAACTTTTCTAAGTTCTGTGGCATACCCCAACATAGCAGTGTTTAACCTGCATTCTAGTGTATAACTGTTAAGCACCTGTGATTTATTCTTCGTTCTCTTTCTTTGGGATAGGAAAACAGAGCCTGAAATTTCCTTGCTCTCATTTTACTGGTATACTACTTAGATTTTGGTCTAGTGGTTTTCTTGGACATGTGCATGCTTACTGTTACTGTTTATTTCCTTGGTTATTCCGAAGAATCATTAAATGTCATTCTAGGAAATGGATGAACCAGAGCAAACTGAAATCCCAGTTCTAATCAATGAAACATTTCAGATTACCAGATAAAACTATTATGTTTTTTTTTTAATCTTGTGCCCCATTTGGTCTCTGTGCTACAACACAATAGCTATTGTCGCAAGAGTCTAAGCTCTTCCTCCAAGCCAATCCAGACACTTCCCTTAGGATCAGCTGACTGAGGGCATCTGAGAGCAAATACACCAAGTGTCCTGTTCCCTATTTCCCCCTCTCATGGCTACATGCATAACTGTCTGGGAAATCCATTAAAATACTTGCTTTAAGTTTATTTAAATTTATGAATAAATTTAGTGTCTATAAATTATTATTATTATTATTATTATTATTATTTCTATCCCGCCCCTCTGCAATGCAATCGGGGCAGCTTACAATATAAAAACTCCATAATTACAGTAATTTAGCCCACCCACCCCTTAAAATAATATTATTTATATATAATATTTAATAATATTAAATTATAATTTATTAAATTATAAAGGATTAAAAACATGAATAATTAAAATATATTAAATTAGAAAAAAATAAAACATACAGTAATTTTAAAAAATCCAATTGCAGCTCAGAGGGAAAGGACAGCCAAGTTGTGGGCTGGGATAGTTATTCAGGAAAGGCCTGCCAGAAAAGATCTGTCTTGACAGCTTTTAAAAAACTGTCTAAGGTGGTAATAAGACGGATCTCATACGGCAGGCCATTTCATAATCTGGGAGCGGCAGCAGAGAAGGCCTTCTGGGAGGTCACCAACAGCCTTGTTTTCATAGGTTGTAACAGGTTCCTCCTAGAGGACTGAAGTGCGTGGGGAGGGTCATACGGGAGGAGGCGGTCCCAGAGGTAAGTTGGACCCAAGCCATGTAGGGCTTTAAAGGTCATAACCAACACCTTGTACTGTGCCCGGAGACTAATAGGCAGCCAGTGGAGAGCTTTTAGCACAGGTGTTATGTGCTCTGTTCTGGAAACACCAGAAATCAACCTGGCTGCCATGTTCTGAACTAGTTGAAGTTTCTGAGTCAAGCACAAGGGTAGCCCCATGTAGAGCGCATTACAGAAATCGAGACGGGAGGTTACCAGTGCATGTACCACAGTTTTGAGATCCCTGGTTTCCAGGAAAGGGTGCAGTAAAGACCAGGTAAAACCGGCGTACGAAACCTAGCACTTCCCCCCCCCCCATACTTACTCCGTCAATGGCCAGACCAGCCAGAACACTTTCGGGAGAGAACACAACATCCAAGTAAGTGACACACTTTTTATGACCCTCTCTGGGTTACTTGGAATTTTTGAAGTGTGTGTATGTGCTTTAAAAAACTTTTTGTATGTTGTTTTTAGTTTTGTTTTTTAATTTCCTGCGTGAGCATCTTCTCACTAGAATCCACAGGATTTTAAACAAGGAAGTGAACAGAGCGGCGTTCACTTCCTATTAATTTCCAGGGAAGCCTTTGCTGAGAAACAAAGGTAATCCGGTGGGAGGTGTCAGCATAAAAATGGCTTTAATTATGCCAGCAAAAGAACATTTTTAGAGACTTGTCTGATAAAATCCTAAATATTCAATAACATTTCTGTCCCGCCAAAGCTAAAAGCATACTTGTCCCAGCACAATAATCCTTCCTATTAGACCTACCTCCAGCAGCGTGAAAAGGCAGCTCAGCATTAATGGAGCATGAATGGAATTCTGTTTACTTCCACGCTTGTGATTTCAGTGATTCTCGCAAGAAGATGCGAGTGCGGTAAATTTAAAAAATATAGAAACAAAACGTACACACAAGCAGAGAAACAAACTTTAAAGCTTAAAAGTAAAATGGGGAGGTTCATAAAAAGAATGTCCTTACCAGGCTTTTGCCTTCTCACTCAGAAGCGTTCTAGCATTGATGCTGAAATCATGAGAAGACAATGGAGCAAGGTTTCAAATGCCAGGAATAGCGGCAAAAAAAGCACCATGGGATCTATTGACAGCTTGGTCTGTCAGTAAAAAAAGAACACCTTATTACCTAATCATGATTGTGAAAGGACATCATTGTCTGATATGCACGCCCTTTTGTGTTCATTAGGCGTTGTTATGATGCTATATTTGCCACATCTGATAAAGTCCTAACTGAGAGAAAGAAACTGTAGCATGACCTTTTTGTTTCTTTATGCTAGGCTTGGTTGTTTCATTTCATGTGTGCATGTTGTTAGGGCCTTACCACACTCAGAAGAAAAGCGGCAAAGCAGCAGGAACATTCTATCTCCCATGCTGCCTTACCACATGACATCAGTGTTCTTTTGTTCCAGTCCCATGGGACCAAAGTAAAACCGTGTTTTTTTGATAACCAGAAAGATCCATTTACAAAAAGATGTGGTTTTACCTCAGTAACAAAAGAATGCCAGAAGAATGCTGTTGCCATGCAGTAAGGCAGCAGGAAAGACGGAAGGTTCTTGCTGCTTTGTTGCATTTCTTTGGCGTGCAGGAAGCCCCTTAGTTTCAAATGAAAAGCTTGATGAAACATGTGCAACTTCTTTTTTGTGTAGCAGGATCCTATCCCTATTCTTCCCATGTTATTTCTGCCTCTGGTACCAAAGTTTCTGTTAAAGACATAAAGCCCAGGAACACACCTACTTTGTTAACTGGGGTATACCTGTATTTAAAAACACACACACCTAAATGTATTTTAAATGGATGTGAGAAGGAAGAGCAAACCCTCAATTAAGGACTTTGTCAGATGTGGCAAATATGGCATCATAAGGACACCTAATGATCATGAAAGGGCGTGCATACCAGACGTCATCGTCCTTTTGCAATCATATCTTGCCAATAAGCCATACTTTTTTATTGATGGGCCAAGCTGTCAATTGATCTCCTGTGGTGCTTTGTTGCTGGCATTGTCGGCATTTGAAACTTCACACCATTGTAGTCATGCGAATGCAGCATGAATGACAGAACACTTCCAGGTGAGATTGGGACAGCCAGGCAGGGGACACTCTTTTAATGATTCCCCCTGTGTACTTGGGGCTTTTTAAGTGTGTGTCTGTGCTTGTGTCAACTTGTTATATCTTTATTTTACTTTTATTTTTAAATTTCTCATGTGCGTGTCTTCTTGTGAGATTTGCGGAGATCACAAGCGTGGAAATGAACAGACCTCTGTTCACTCTCCATTAGTCCCTGGGCTGTCTCTTTAATGCCACAGAAGGTAGGTCTGGTGTGTGTCTGTGTGTGTGTGTGGGGGTTCTTTTGCCAGCATGAAAACGTTTTACAATATGCTGGCAAAAGAACAATAATGGGGGGGGGGTCTGATAAAGTCCTAAGACTCATGGCATATTTTGGTAAGTTTTTGGAGCAGGGTTAAAATTCAAGAAAATATTATACAGCAATACTGATAAAAACAATTGGACTTATGTTCAGGTGCTGTGCCATTATCATGAAACTAGAGGAAATAATTGTACTGTAATATATCTGAATAAGCTTGTACCAACTCTCATAATGAATATGAAGTATTTCTGTTAATTAGGAATGGGGAAACCTTGGCCTCTGGAGATTTAGGAATTCCACCTCCCAGAAGCCTCAGTCAGCATGGCCTATGTAAAGGGATTGGGGAAACTATAGTCCAAAGCACCTGGAGGACCACAGGTTCCTCATCTGTGAAGGAAAGCAACTTAGAAGAGCTAATATTTGTTCTGAAAAACATTGCAACATATTGCTCATTTCAGCATATGTTACTTAAATTGAAATGTTTTGTTTTTCCTTATGATCAATACATTCAGCAGAGCTTATGTTTGATCAAGCTTTTCTAAACTGCATATTGATAAGAATACAAAAGAATAAGTGTTCAGTTATAATAAAATTACAACTAGGAATTCTAGAATGAAAGCTTTTCTCACAAGCAATTTGAATAGAGCCTGGAAAGAAAAAGGTAACCCTTACAATCCTTGCATTACACATAGATGATTCTAAAGGCAAGTACTCACCAGTATCTTCTGCACTATGGACCAATTGTAGTTTTTGAAAGACTTTTCAAAATTCACTCCTGCGGGTGGTTTACACGGGCAAATATTCCTCTAAATATATTGCTAAGATAACTCATAGTTCACACGGGTCGAGGCACAGCATCGCCTCATTCAGAAGGGAGGAAGGTAAAACACCCAAATATAGTGTGGCAAGGGATGTAGCAACTTTTGCCAGTATATTTGCAATGTAGCGCATTATTGGCAGTGTAAACTACCATTCCGTTAAGGGCTGCAGCAGATCTGCATTATGATTGGTTGCTATGATGCAGGGGCGGGCTTAAAAGAAGGGGACTGAGTTCAGTAGCATTCAGGAAACTTTGAAAAATCCTCTCTGCTATTTTGCAAGTCTGCCAAGAAAAAGGATCCCCAAGACCTTTCAGTCATAAAGTTCCCATCTGGTCAGCTCTGCTTGGGGGAGGGAGAGAGCGAGCGAGCGAGAGCGAGAGTGAGAGAAATCATTTCACTAAGGGCCGCATTGTGATTGGGGGAGGGAGGGAGAGTAAAAAATCCTCTGCTATTTTGCAAGTCTGTGAACCCTGACTGAACAAATCATCCCCATGACATTCTTGCAAACAAGCTTGTAAAATGTGGGCTAGACAAGTTAACAGTTCAATGGATTTGTAATTGGTTGACCGGCTGAACCCAAACGGTGCTCAGCAATGGCTCCTCTTCATCTTGGAAAGATGTGACCAGTGGGGTGCCACAGGGTTCTGTCCTGGGCCCAGTGCTATTCAACATCTTTATCAATGACATGGATGAGGGAATTAGGGGCATACTTATCAAATTTGCAGATGACACCAAATTAGGAGGAGTAGCTGATACCCTGGAGGACAGGATCAAAATTCAAAATGACCTGGATAAACTGGAGAGCTGGGGCAAAGCTAACAAAATGAAATTCAATACGGGGAAATGTAAGGTACTGCACTTAGGGCGGGAAAATGAAATGCATAGATATAGGATGGGGGAGACCTGGCTGAATGAGACTACGTGCGAAAGGGATCTAGGAGTCCTAGTAGACCACAAGTTGAACATGAGTCAACAGTGTGATGCGGCAGCTAAAAAGGCCAATGTGATTTTGGGCTGCATCAATAGAAGTATAGCGTCCAGATCAAGGGAAGTAATAGTGCCGCTCTGTTCTGCCTTGGTCAGACCTCACCTAGAATACTGTGTCCAGTTCTGGGCACCACAATTCAAAAAGGATATTGACAAATTGGAGCGTGTCCAGAGAATGGCGACTAAAATGGTGAAAGGTCTGGAAACGATGCCTTATGAGGAGAGACTTAGGGAGCTGGGTATGTTTAGCCTGGAAAAATGACAGTTAAGAGGCGATATGATAGCCCTGTTTAAGTATTTGAAGGGGTGTCACGTTGAGGATGGAGCAAGCTTGTTTTCTGCTGCTCCAGAGACTGGAACACGGAGCAATGGATGCAAGCTCCAGGAAGAGATCCCACCTCAACATTAGGAGGAACGTTTTGACAGTAAGAGCTGTTCGGCAGTGGAACACACTCCCTCGGAGCATGGAGCATGGTGGAACACACTCCTTCCTTGTAGGTCTTTAAACAGAGGCTGGATGGCCATCTGTCGGGGATGCTTTGATCATGATTTCCTGCGTGGCAGGGGGTTGGACTGGATGGCCCTCGTGGTCTCTTCCAACTCTGCAATTCTATGATTCTATGCTGAAAAAACTTGTGATAGGTTCACTTTAGGATCCACGGCATGGCAGCAAAGTCTTTCAGCAGAGATTGCTTCGGGGAGTGACTGAGTTCATTTACAGGCAGATTTAGAGAGAGACAGAGACAGAGCCACTTCTTTGATCTCCCCCCCCCCTGCTATTTTGGCAGTCTGTGAGTCTTTCTTTAGCTAGAAAATGCAGGGCTTCAAATTCTTTCACACACGATCTAGCCTCTTCCTCATAAAGCCTTTGTCTGCTTGAGAGGCCACGCCCCCCACACTTTTTCAAGTCTGAACGAAAAAGCGGCATAATTAGAAAAAAAAAACCTGACTGGCACATCTGCGGAAAAGAATTAAAGCACAAGTTGCCGCAATAAATCTGCCCTGGTTTTATTCTGTTTTGTTGGTGTGTTTTTTTTAAACCCACCTTTAGGTCATTCTTTAAACTTTTAGAATGCATTCCTTTAATCTTTTAAGATCTGTTCAGCAATAAGCTCTATTGAATTCAGTTAACATGTACAGGGACTAACTCTACAGCACTAACTCTGTAACTTCAACCACTTGACATAATGAATGGGATGTGTAATTACTCTTAAATACAACAGTCATTTAAAAATATTTAACCCAGGGTTAACCATACCCTGAGGGCCTTTCTTTTGAGTTGTGCCACAGTCAAATAGGTGCTGAAATCAAATTGATTGGTAAGTGTAGGATGATCTTCTGCAAGCTAATAAGGTGTCAAAAGCTCTTTAGTTATGCAACAATGTTTAGCTTCTGTTGTTGTTGGTGGTGGTGGTGTGTGCCTTCAAGTCATTTCAGACTTATGGTGACTCTAAGGGGTCTTCTTGGCAGAATTTATTCAGGGGGGGGGTTGCCCTAGTCTTCCTCTGAGGAGAATGTGGCTTGCCCAAGGTAACCCAGTTGATTTCCACAGCTGAGTGGGGATTTGAACCCTGGTCTCCCAGTGTCCTAGTCCAACACTCAAACCACTACTCCATGCTAGCTCTCTAGGTTCTATTGACTCTGTAGCAAGTGCATCATTCAGAATTAATATCCACATTGATTGCTGTAAAGAGTTATCACATTATCCTTTTCTTTTACTCTCTTTCTTCCAAAGCATGTGTTTGATCTGTACTATAGAGAGAGGCATCCAAATGCTTGTTAATGTTTATATCTTCAGAGGGAGATGGACGGCCCTTTTTTTCTCCAAGCAAATTAATAATTATCTAATTTCAGTCCACATAGCACTTCCCCTTTCCATCTTACAAAGTGCAGGCAATGCACTTTTTACTGTCTTCCAGCATGGCCAGGAACATCTTATTTTATCTCTCCTCTGACCCTGCCCCCTCATTAGGGTGGGGGGAAATGTAGATTATCACTCAGCCTGAACAATTGTTCTGGAGAATTTAGAAGGGTGCTCTTAGAAGGCTTGTCTACATGAAGGGGGAAAAACGGACTGCTCCACAGTAATAGCAAGTCACAGCAGCTGTGACCTGTCTTAATGGTTTTTCAGCCCCCATAAACTTTGCATGTCTATAGCTGAGATGGCAGCCAGGAGTGGATTACTCATGTTTTTAAATCTGTTGCTGCCAAACTTTTTTTTTTTTTTAAAAACACCCTATTTCTATGGTGCAATATTCCATCTTTCAAAAGAGAGAGAGAGAGAGAGAGAGAGCGAGCACAAACCTCCATTTTATTACTTTATTGATCACTCTCTAAGGCAAAAATCCAACATGGTGGCAGCAGGCACTTGCCCTATAACCCAGCCCCACCCCCTGTGCTCGTCCAGTCAATCAGGTTTGTACTTTATCCTGCATGGTGAAGCTATTCATGTCAAATAACTTGACTCAACAAGCGAGAATGCACACATCACTGGAGCTTTTTAAAAAGCCGTGAAGGTTTTTCTCGCATAGGTTTTCTTCTTTTTGGCCCCCATCCTTCACAATAGGACAAGACAATGCGGGATCCCATTAAGACAGTCTGTTTTCTAAGTGAATTCTGTGAGGGGTATTTTCACCGTGTGGACAACCCTTTGGTGTTATTTTAGCATGGTTATATAAAATTATTATGCTAGTGTTAGTTTTGCATTTCCTAGAGTACATTTCTTGGAAATGTGATTTCCCTTCTTCCCAAAATCTTGAATCATAGGGCCCATCTACATGAGGGGGGGAAATCCAAAGTACCTTGTAGTATTGGCATGTCACAGCAGCAGCAGCAGCAACATGTCTAAACATTTGGCCTCAGAAGCCCCCATAAGCCTTGCATTCCTGATGGTGTCCACGAGTGATTTACTCACATGAGTTCTTCAATGCCACCATTTCATTTCTTTTAAAACGTCATTCCAAGGTGCGCTGGTGTGATACAGTGATTTTCCAAATTTTTTTTTGGACAGCAAAATGGAAAGGATTCATCCTGTTCTATTGCCTTAGTGAGTGATTGCTAAGCCAAAAATCCAACATGGAGGTAGCAGGTGCTTATCCTGCTTGCAAGTCCTGCCCCTGCTCTCACCTGGCCAGTCAGCTTTGTGCTTCCCTTTGAATTTTTATTGTTCGATAGTCCAAACAACCAAAAATATGCACCCCTCCACGGCTTTTGAAAAAAGTACAGGAAAATCTGTGAAGGCTTTTACCCTATTGTTTTTGCCGTTTTGGGCCCCCCTCCTTCCAAATAGTGTGGATCCCATTTAGACAGGTAGGATTCCCAGCAAATTCCATCAGGGGTATTTTTACCATTTAGATGGGCTCTTAGAGTATTCTCCTTTGTAATGTTTGCATTCATCCTGCTGTAATGGAAGTTTTTTGAAATACCACTATATTCTGGTGTATAAGACGACTGGGCGCATAAGACAACCCCCCAATTTTTAAAGTTAAAATCTAGACTTAGCCCCCCCCCCGTCCAGCCAGCCACCTGGCTGGAAAGCCTGCCCCCCACCAGCCAGCCAGTGGCTGTAGATGATGGAATAGTCTGTGAAATTAAAGGACTGAGAACAGCTAAAAAAAGCATGGGATATTTTGAAAAATCTCTGTGGTGTTCAATCTTTGGAAAGTAACGTTTCATTAATAATGAAGTTGATTAATATGAAGCTATCAAATCCCAAATGTTTGAATGAGTACATTAAGGGATTTTAGAGCCACATTGACAGACTTGCAAACTCCTGGAGAGAAAATCCCAAAACTATGCAAATGGAAATCTTCCTGGCAAGTTTACCAAAATACAATCCCTAAATGGAGGGCAATTAAACACTTCAAAGGCAAAGCAGTCATTCTCACAGCAGGGGGAAGGATCTGCTGGGGAAACTGCCCAGGGAATTTAACACTTCAAAGACAAGGCAGTCATTTTCGCAGCAGGGGAAAAGATCTGCTGGGCATATAAGACAACCCCCCACTTTTGAAGAGATTTTCAAGTGTTAAAAAGCAGTCTTATACGCAGGAATATAAGGTACCTTTTTGTTTGCAGAGTATTTTTATCTCATTTCTGTGGTTCCTTGCGTGCAAAACCTGTTTGTGTGTGCCACAGTCTGTGCCACTAAGGTTTAGTGGCGCTTCGTAGTTTCAGTTGTGAAATTGTAACTCTCCTTCCTGTGATACTTTGAATCAAACTATGGAGATTATCAGACAGGGACAAATGTAGCGTCCCCATAAAATTACACCAAGCACAAAAAGACATTAAAAAAAACCTCAAGTAACCTGGGGGGGGTGTGTGTCACTTACCTCAATGTCCCAATCTCAACCGGAAGTGTTTGGCACAGACCTCCCTGTGACGCTGGCATCGCACCAGCATAACGGGGCACCTTTTCACATGCACATCGTTCGATTAGAAAAGGAATGATGGATCAATTCATGGCTTAGCCCATGAATAGAAAGGAGCGTGGGGGGTGGCGACAGAAAGGGCATGGGAGCATAACGCCACAGGGATGACATCTGAAAGGGAAGCCCTTTCGTGATCTCCTGTGGTCCCTGCGGTGGGATATTAAGGTCATCTGATAATCTCCTTCGCCCCTCCTCTAACTATATTGAAGTAGAAATGAGTCCCTGGCTTGTGGGGGCAATTTGCTAACCCACATTGGAAGCCACTTGGAGAGTGCCTAGGGTGCTATTTTATTTATTTATTTATTTATACCCTGCTCTTCAGCCAGAAGGCTATCAGAGCGGCTTACAAATTGTTTTAAGCAATAGCTATTTACGCATCTACACTGCATTAAACAGTTTCCAATGTGTGATAGCTAATTGCCCCCACAAGCTGGGTACTCATTTTACCAGCCTATGAAAGGATGGAAGGCTGAGTGAACCTTGGAGCCCGCTGGAATCGAACTTGCAACGTGGTGACTTGCAGTACTGGCATTTAACCACTGCGCCACCAGGGTACATGTGTAAAGTGCTATCGCTTAACAACTTGAAAGCTTTTTTTCATGGTTTTTTTCTGGGCTGTGAGGCTGTGTTCAGGAAGTTTTTTTCTGACATTTCGCCTGCATCTGTGGCTGGCATCTTCAGAGAACAACTTGTAAGCTGAGACAGAGCTTAGCTTTTTTTTTATTATCCTTTTATATTAGGTATATACTAGAAAAGGATAACAGATTGTAATAGAATTGTCAATTAAGTGGGGCACTAAATTATATTGGTGGAATTACTGAAGCTGAATGGAGGAGGAATTCTAAGGAAGGTACCGTGTTAAGGAGTGTATGTAAACTAAATGTCTGGTTTGTTTCATGTTTGTACTTTAAGTTATGTGTTTGATGATGATGGATGTGGTTTTGATGTGTTTTTTAAAATAGGGATATAAATAAAATAATTAAAAACAACTTGTAAGCTGCTTTGAGAGTTGGTGGCTGAAGAGCGGGGTCTAAATACCTAAAAAAAAGAAAAAAAAGAAACAGGTCCAGGTTTTAACTATGACAAAGAGTTCTGTGGCCTCATAAGGAGGAAGACATCTATTGGGACGCTTGCTTCATCCAAGCTAGCCAACTTGGTCAGCTACATTTCCAGCTGCAGTGGCTTGTAGGGGTGAAGTTGAAGGCTTTCACAGCCGGCATCCATAGATTCTCCTTGTTTTTTTTCCCAGGCTGTGAGGCCATGTTCTGGAATAGTTTTTTTTCTGATGTTTCGCGTGCATCTGTGGCTGGCATCTTCAGAGAATGATTGGGTAGGAGTGTATGTGGAGTTTATATGCTGTGACCCTCTGTTGGGGAGTATATGTAAATTTGTGTAATTGAATGGTTAGTTTCTGGGTATAGAAATGCAAGGCTTTTTAGTGTCTGTTTGGCTAATGGTTGGTTGATGAGCCATTATCTGCTGGGAATCCCCCTGTCCCTGGGTGGAATACTTTTGTAAGTGTTGAGTTTTGATTTTATTGTATTTCAAAACTGGGAGCCAGATTTTGTTTACTTTTAGGGTTTCTTCTTTCCTGTTGAAGTTGTCCAGATGTTTGTGGATTTCAATAGCTTCCCTATGCATTCAGACCTGATAGTTGTTAAACTGATCCAGAATTTTGGCGTTTTCAAATAGCATTTTGTGCCCATGTTGGTTCATAACGTGTTCCGCTACTGCTCCATAGAAACTCCACGCACACTCCTACCCAACCATTCTCTGAAGATGCCAGCCACAGATGCAGGCGAAACGTCAGAAAGAAATTCTTCCAGAACACGGCCTCACAGCCTGGACAAAAACCCAAGGAAAAACTATGCTTGTAGGGGTTTTGAAGGACCATTCTTTTCCTCTTGGAAATGCGTCCAAGGCATGGCGAAAGCTCCTTTCCCCATTGTCTGCGGCGTCTCCCTGGGGTCATTCCGATTAATTATTCAGAGAAGTCTTCCAGAGCCGGATAATAGAAGTTTTGCGCCAAGCCCTTCCTTTCCTCCGCCGCTCCCTTCTCTCTCTTTGTCCCTTTTGGCGAAAGCAAAGGGAGGGGAAGGCGGCCGAGGCGGCCTTTTTTCTTGTTGTTATTTTGGCACCTGGTGCCTATCAGGAAACGGGAGATAATAATAAAAACTTCAGAGGCGGAGCGCGGGCTTGAGAGGGTGGTCTCTGAGCGCCAAGAGATGACTTGATCGTTACTCTATCTTGAAGCCTAGAAAGAGAGTTTAGGTTCGCGAGGATAAACAGGAAAACCTTACCTCATTCTCTCTCAGTGTGTGTGTGTGTGTGTAGGGGTGGAGTCTCTCTCTCTGTGTGTGTATGTGTGTGTGACTCTCTGCACACCACTCACAGCCTTTGTGGTCATGAATTGACTGCCGAGTGGGAGCCGCGCAAAACGGAGGAGGAGGAGGAGTGGCGCCTAAGCGGGAGAAGTGCGTGTGGAGAGAGGAGTGTTTTTAAAAGCCATTTTCCCCCTCCCGGGACCTCACCATGCCCCTTCGATGTACCGGAGAGAAACCTAAGGATGAAATTGCTTTGGAGACCTAAAATGGTAACGACCGCTTGCTTCCCTCGCTTCCCCTCAAAGGCTTCCCTCAGACGGAGGCTCCCTGCTTTCAAGGGACTGGGTTGCCTTTCCTGAGGAGAAACTGAGGAGAGAGGACCTTTCCTTTCCCTCTCCTTTGCCTCCCCCTCAGCAAACTTGTAAGCTGAGGATAAAATATCTTTTCAAAAACGTTAGCTTCTGTTAACCGTTTAGTGCGAAAGGATGCTTAGCGTGGACTTTCCTTCTTATCGTTGGTATATGGGAAAGAACGGGGGAGGACAACAGTTCAGAAAAGGAAGTCAGAAACTTTTGGCTCCACTGTGGATACTTTTCTTCCTTCCTAGTCCCAAGTTTTAGTGTATATTAGTTTCCTTCAGGATGTGTGTGTGTGGGGGGGGGACTTGTTCTGGAACATAGGTCAAATAATGTGGCATCAAGGATGTTATTATCTTCACCTCAACTTTCTGGCATATGTTGAGGTGTTCTTTTTTTAAACTTTGGTGGATCTCTAGAAGGCATTTTGCTGTGTTCCTTTCATATCCTGAAAAAGGTTTTTAACCCCCCCCCCGAAATCATTTCGGGTTGTTATTACCACAACAAAAGTGAAGACCAAGTCTGATTTAACTTGCCTGCTTGTTTTCTGTTTGAATAGTTTGTCGATGTCAAAGTGCTGGTGTCTCCTCAATTGAAAGAGCAATGGTAATGTGTGTTGGGGGCGAACAGGGAGTACTTCCTTCTGAAAAGACACTGTAAAACTATTTCAAATATGTGCAAGTCTGGGTGGGGGCGGGTGGGAATGGGGAGAAGCTCAATGGAAACACAGCCTATCCTGATATCACAGGCAAGGGCAGCCTGCCAAACTTTGTATCCCAGCTTTGCCTCCACTGAAAAGCATCTTGTCTTACTTTGTGCTTTGTCCTATACACTTTGTGTACCAATCCTTCTGTGCCCCAAGTCCTCTCCAACAAGCTGTAGGCTGGTTGACCTAGATTTGCTCTTAGAAAGAAGCTGACCAATGATTATTGCTATTTTTAATGACTCAAAGCATTCTTTTTCCTTCTGTGGCAGAGCTCAATTCAAGACGGGGGTGAAGAGGTAGAGGAAGGCGCAGTCTATCATGTCACCCTCAAAAGAGTACAGATTCAACAGGCTGCTAATAAAGGAGCAAGATGGCTAGGGGTGAGTAAAAAAAAAAAAAAGCCACCTCGGCATCTTGTACAATTGCTTGGTGGACTTTGGAGTCCTGCTAGAAAGAGCTGAATTCCAACTAAGCAGCTACACTGTGAGCTGTGCCAAAGCCTGGTTTTCATATTAAAGTCTTTGCAGGTCTGCTTTTGTACATGTGAGAGATGTGAAATGTAAGGATTTGGGGCAGCTGTCGTTTCAATGCAGTTTTTAATCACCTTTCATGAATACAGGAATTTAAATTGGGCATACTTTTTAAAACTTTTTTTTTTTTTTGGAAAAGAGGAGGGCCCATAACCCAGATGTATAGTACAGGCTTCATTTGCATGCAGAAAGTTCAAACCATGGCTTGTCCAATTAAAAGAATTGTGATGGCAAGGCTGGGAAAGAACTTCTGCATGTGACTGTGAAGAGCTGCTGCCAATCTGAGCAGAGCATTCTGAAGAAGCCAGAGCCAGGGAAAGTTGGAAAAGAGCTTCATTTGCTCTGAGTTGGTTTCTTGAATCTCTCTGCATAATGGTCTGAAGGACACTTTGATAAAGCTGTGTAGGCCTCAGCCTGATTGGTGCCTGGATAGAAAACTTCCTGTGAGTTTTTTTGAAAGGACAGTGAACACATGAATATCTTCTTCTGTTGTTTCTTTCTGGCTCACTTGAGCACTTCTACTTGTTGCATGCTGTGATGCAGTTGATGTTCTTCACTGCCTATAAATCTGCACTTTTGTGACATATTAAACACTTAGAAACATAGGATGAGTATAGCTAAGACCTATTAGCTCTCCACAGCAGAGGTGGGGGTCCTCTTATACTCCAGATATCTTGGACTTCATCTCCCAGAAGCCTCATCCAGCAAAACCAATGGTATGGGAACGTGGGAGCTGTAGCTCAAAGGAAAGGTCCACACAGCCCTGCTTTACAGGACTAAATCAGAAGTTTGCATTAAATCACAACAGTGCCACTCACTGCAGTGAGTTACAAAATAAACATAAATGTTGAAATACATTTTATAATCAGGGAAACTTATTTATTCATACAAAAGGCCAGAAATTACTTAGAATTCTTCACAGATTCTGCCTCAGAATTTATGAACTTTGCTATCCTAAACATACTTATGAGGGAATAAGTGCCACTAGAAATTTATTTCTTAGTAAAATTGCATAGGGTTGAGCTTCCCAACATCAGCCAAGATATTACTCTGGTTAAATGCTCATCATCTTATTGTCTTAACGTTTCTTATCCTTTGGGAGTAGCAGAGGAGTAGCTGTCCATACCACTGCTCTTCATTGATTTACAGTAGCCTCCTTTGATATGGTTCAAGATGTAATGGACTACATATCCCATCATTCTAGGCAGATTTATTGTCTATCATATCTAATGAAGTAGGGCCTACATTTGGTGAAAGAATGGGGTCATATCTGAACTGCCCCCAGTGCCCCAACACCATCCTTGAACCCAGCTGATATTCACGTGTCAGATTGAAATAGGGCAGTGTAAATCTTACCCACATGCTTACCCACCAGTTTCGACAGGCCCATCCTATACAACATTTATTAGGCTGTTCACATCCAGTTCCTATTAGAGAAAGGCAACCAGTGCATGAATGCCAGTCTGGCCTAGAGATAGGGCAGGGGTGATTCTAACCCATGTACAGTGAACATTGGCTTGGCATAGAGTACTGTTGGAATAGGAGTTACATCATATTTTACTGAGAGAGTTGTATTATTCCCATCATTGACATTGCATATGTCATGTTGGTATTTTTATTGTCTTGCATCAGAAAGGTCTACAGGCAAGCCACTTTGTGTACCCATTGCAGGGAAATGCAGACTATAAATAAATGAAATAATAAATATTTAATCACTTGTAAGCTACCTTGAGTGCTGTATAGCATAAAGGCAGTTTAGAAATTCTGTCTCTATGTATATCTATATCTATATTAAATCAGTTTGTTGGAAATAGAAAATGCCTTCCAGAGGAAGAATAACAAAATTAACTTGAATCCTTAGCTAGCTTTCTTTCTTTGCCAAACAATTTAAGGATTCTTGGAGCTCTCTTGAGATTTTACTTAATTAAAATCTTCATAAGGTACCATAACATTATAAAACAGAATGGTCAGGGAAGATTAGCAAACTTTGCCCTGCACATAGATAGTGTTATGACTCTCTCCCTTTTCATATTCCCAAGAAGTACGAAGTGTTCTCAGTAGAACAGATGATTTCAAATCTGCTTCCTTCGGGTGGCAGATTTCCCATCCATGTCTCCTGTTTGTAGTAGAGATGCATGGGGAAAAAAAAATCTGAATTTTTTTGCAGATGGTAGCTTTTGTTGGAGGACAAGGCCACTGAAAGTGTCTTGTAACTGAGATTAAAATGAAATCATAGCAGAAAGAATCCCACACCAGAATGCCCACTTAAAAAACAACAACCTTGTTATGCTCAAGTGGGGAAATGTGATAAAACTGGAACCATGACAGATGTAAAAGCCCCAATGTGTTTTTACATATCTATGTTTAACAGTGTAGAGATGAAACACTTTATTTCCCCAGAGATATGCAAAACCCACACCTCCAGAATCCAAACAGAGTGCAAGATACGAAATGTGCTGTTTCATTTGGGAACAGTCTTAACAGTCTAGTTATGGTCGTGCAAGTCAGTTGAAATGAAAAAAAAATGATAAGGAGAAAGATTAATCTTCCAAAGCCATGATAATCATTGGAAGTGAAGTATATGGGACTTAATGAACACAGGAACAGATGAATTTATGGAAATAAATTCTGGTACTGTGGTAAGGACAAAAGGAAGGCCTACCACATTACTTTAGACCAAAGGAAAGACTGTGGGCTAGTTTGTCCTTGGCTGGAGGATCAAGAGAGCAGATGCATGCACCCACACAAACAATAACACATAAAAATAGCACTAGCCTCCTCTCTGCCCAGTGCACCATATTCCACCAATCCCTGGTAAAGAGGAAGTGGGAGAAAACAGGACATAGGTTTTGCAGGTTGGGGCAACTTGAGGGAAATCAGGAAAGAATAGTGGTGGTGGAAGAAATCAGAAGAGAAGAATGACATGTAAAGATTGTGGTGAAGCGGAGCTGGAAATGAGGAAGGGAAAGAAGGTTTGCTGAGGCAGCAGCTGCTTCTAGGGGAAAAAAATCTGCTGTCTGAGGCAGTCCACTTTGTGGTAGCTGCTGCTGTGTATGGTTAAATTCAGCACCTTCTCACCTACAGTTTTAATAAGGAAAAACACAAACAGGATGATAACTAAGGAGATTTTCAGACAACACTGTTATAGTGTTACTATTCCACTTTATTTGCTATGGCTGCCTCCTCCTGAATCCTGGGATTTGCAGTTTAGGGAGGGGCATTTACAACTCTCAGCCAGAGAGATTTTAGGCCTCACTAAACTACAAACCCCAAAATTCCACAGGAGGAAGCCAGAGCAGTTAAAGTGGAATAGGAACACTATAACAGTGTAGTCTGAAAATCTCCTCCGACTCAGTAACAGCAACATTGGTTCTCTGAGTCATCTTCAGTTCCCTGAAGGCCCTCATTTTCCAACAGAGAATCACAATGGTGACTTTAGCCATTGGACTTACCCACTGCTCACGCAGCAGATTAGTGGTGGCGGCCAGGCCCACTGTACTCCAACCCCTTCTTAGTGAAACTAGTTGCTTATTTGTGTTACATAACAAGAGCTTGAACAGCTGATTTAACACATGCACACTGTCAGCAGTTCTCAAAAATAGGAACTATTACTTTCTACATGGATCAGCAGGGGAATATTTTTCAGTTCTTTGACGTTGGTTCTCTGAAATGCTTCATTCATGTATATATCTACAGTATATCTATATCTATATCTATATCTATATAGCTGTCTTGAATCTACTGCACCTAGTAAACAATTGTCATCAGGTGTTTGTTCTGTCATGTTAGGATTGTCTATTTTTTTTCAATGTATGCACATAATAGAAGTTGGAATATACTATGCTAAACTGATGAGTATGCATATAGTTGAGCATTAATTCTTAGTTACATCAAGAAGAGAGGGGAAAGGGGCTATGAGATATCAGTTGTACGGAAGACAAAAATAAATAGCTATTTTTGCCATGTTGGAGAAATCAAATTAGGTGATTCCACAAAAAGAAATTTTTATTTTTGTATAATTGAGAATTAGGTACTTTTCACATAGTCTTATGAAGAGCTATAACTTGAAAACAGGGTACTTTTGCATTTAAGTTCTTCCAGTAAAGTGGGAGTGAGAGACCTTTGGCCCATGGAATGTGTAGAAATACAACTCCCACAATCCTTTTGTTGTCGGCTGAGTTGGAATATTGTATAATCTGTTTTACCAGAACCATTTCAAAATAGTACAATTTTATAAATATAAACTCTCATCAGTTCATTAATGCTGTTTTGCTTATAAAACCAGAATATTCTGTTGCTCAAATAGGCAATGTGTGGCCCTTAAGATGTTACTGAACTAAAACTCCCATCAGTCCAAGATAGCATAAAGCATGTGGAGAGGGATGATGAGGGTTGCAGTCCAAGATCAGGGCACTGACCATTCTCTATCCCTGCTTCGTTGTAGGGTAAATGAATGCCTACAACGGGAGAAGAACCTGCCCTTCAGCAATGTATGGTGGGAATGGGGCATTAACCCTTGTTGTGAGGATATTCTAGTTATACACGAGGTCCCCCATTTTAATATCTGGAGGAAAAATACCAAAGGAGGTGCTTCCCATTATGACTCCTTCCCATACAAATGGGGCTCTTTGGATTCAGACAAATTAGAAGAAGAACCAGATTTGCTCTTTAGTAACTTTGAGTGCATGTGCCACCCCCTCTAGGCAACTTCCTGGACATACTAATTAAATAAAGCCCTGTTAAGCGTTGAGTCAGCCTTGCTTTGTGCTGAGACAGAGCATTTCAGTTTCTTGCAGTCTGGCATCTGGTATCTAGTAGCTTCCCTTTTTGTCTGTATGGGCTGAATTTCTTTGGGTGGATATTAAATATGTTATGCTACTTTTCATGGAGATGGTATTTGTTTCATTGTTTGTTTATGGTTATGTCATTCTTCTTATTATTGTTTCTAATTTATTTATATAATGCCATCAGTGTACATGGCACTTTACATGCATGGTTTACAATTTTGACAGTTCCCTCACCTCAGGTTTACAGTCTAAAAAGACAGGACACACAAGGAAAAGGGGATGGCAGTGGGGGCGGGGATTAGGTCCAGCAGACGCTGGCTGCTCTTCTCTCCCTCTGATGCCATAGCAGTGGCAGTTGGGATGAAGGGAAAGCCTCTAACCCAGTGTTTCTCAACCAGGGTTCCTTGGAACCCTAATCCTCCCCAAGAGGTTGCTAGGGGTTCCTCAAGAGATTGTGATTGTGTGTTTTATGGGGGGGGAAGCAACAGCAGTATATAGACTAATGCTTATGCAGGGGTTCCCTGAGACCTGAAAATTATTTTAAAGGTTCCTTCAGGATAAAAAGGTTGAGAGAGGCTGCAGTTGATGGGCCTAGGCACGATGGAGCTGTGCCTGCATCTTCATTCTTCCATATGAAAGGTGCCAGGTATAGAAGCAGCACGTTTTTGCTATGTCAGCAGTACTTTAATCTTCCAAGAAGATTTCACAGGAGCTTTGAGCTAATGACAGGTCATATTACAAGGGTGGGAGGCAAGGCTTTCTTTAAGCATCTTTCTTCTATCCCTTTTTAATCCCTTATTTACTTCACTTAACTTTTCTTCAGCTCTCTTATGCCTCCACTTCCTTGACAAGTCTGAATTTGATTGCTAGTGTCTAGAGACTGCTGATACAACTGTGTCAAGATTCATTAGGAATCTATAATAATAAAGGATTTTTTTGTCTGTGCCAGAGAGTTTTTCATTTATTTTTATTAAGCAAATGTTATTTGAAGAAAGAAAGAAAACAAGAAAAAATTTAAGAACCATAGAAGATGAGGGGAAAACATCTATGTATAAAATTAAAGACATCAAAATGTCCAAAAAATTTGTACCTATGAAATTGTCATCTTTATGCCATGTGTTGGTTGTAAGGTCCTCAATCCATTGAATAATCGGAGGCAGTTATCTTTTAGTTGTTTCACTGTAAGTCTTTTAGCCACATTAAGGACGCAGTGAATTCATTTCCTTTGACCTGTATTTAACTTCCAAGAAACAAGCAGATAGAATAAAAGTACAAGAACATCTACAAAATTCAGAGTCTTTTCTGGTACGAAATCAATATAAGTAGTAACCTTCCCACAGAGAGAGGCTATAACAGGAGATAATCAGGTCAGATATTTAAAAGACATAACATATTAATTAAAACATTAGCAATTATTCAAACATTTACTGAAAAGACATTGTGGTGTTCAATATTTCTGGAATATATATATATATATATATATACACTGTATATATATATATATATGCTAAATAAGTTGCAACTTAAGATCAAAGCCAGTGTGTCCATTGATTAGACATGCTATGGCAGTCTAGTTGATTCTTTTATTCATTCCTGAAACCTTGCATTTCATATTTATTAATCAACAACAAATATTTATAAACAACATTGAGGATTTCTTTCTATGCATGGATTCATTAGGCCTTTCCATGAGTGTAGAAACAGGTATTTGTCAGAGCCATAGCTCCAAGACCATGAAATCTGATGCCTGAAATATGGTATCCATACTAAGGGGACCCTGAAGTGTGCACCAGAGAACCTTTACAACTCATTATTTAATTTAGATTTGTTTAAATCTTGTCTTTGTGTTTGAAACCTGTAGGTTTTCAGTCAGTAGAAACAGGCTTCCCTAGTGAGTGCATAGATTTGCAGTTGATACAGTATGAAATAAGTAAATCAGCCAGCCAGCCCTTCAGCTAGCCAGGACTACCTCCAAGGCTTGGAATTAGTGGGCTGCCCCTCCTCACTGTTGTGGGGCATACCTCCTCTCTCATGACAATGAGGTGAGGCTGTAGAGGTGCATCATTGCAGCAGATATGGTTTGGGATGCCAGTGGCCATGGCTTATTTCAGACAAGGCAATAATGGTGTGTCCAACTTGGATGGTTGTGTAACTTTGCTTCAGAGCTACTGATGCCTTGCATGTGGGAAAACTTCAACTCCTCACTGTTGAGAAACTTTTGATGTAGCAAACTAAGCTGATTCCTCTAAGGTGGGGAAGCCCACATCAGGAGAAGGCAGGGTGTGTGCCTAGGAGTAGCAGAGATGTGCTTTTACACAAGCTGGAGGTCAAGATTGGTGCTTTCATCATTATATTCAGGACTGGGATACATCAACACTCTACAGTGCCAATCTTCACTGGAGTTGGCCACCATGACCATCACCACAAAACATACTGGTATCTCATTTTAGCTCTGTTTCTCTTTCTCCAATCCTACAAATGCACAGTTCTTCTTTCCCAAACTTTGTAATGGAGGTTGGAGCTGTTGTTTGTCTTTGTCCTCAAGGTGTTAAAAAAATAAAAATCAATCAAACCTACTGCCATCTTCAGAGCTCCATCTTGGGCTCTGTTTCTTGGTCATATTAGAGTATGACAGAATGTTTTGAACTGGCTTTTTATAGAGCATCACACTCCATTTTAATCATAGTGGAGTGCTTCCACTGAGAATTGAAAAACTCATAATTATGAGATGTTTTGTCCCTGGGGTGAGAGAGCACATATTTGTAGTATAAGGGCTGTGTATGATTTTGGCCTATTACGAATTTTTCTGTTCTTGGATATAGATGTTTTCTTTGTTCAGCATAGTTCCTTGCCTTCGGAAAGCATCCAAAGAGATCTGTCCCAGTGGTCTCATTATGGCAAAATGGTCTGTGAAAAATTTCATAGAGAAGTATGTTAACCACTTTTGCATCCCCTAGAATTGAAACAACTCCCCTGCTCCTCCCCAGTTATAAGAAGACTCCTTTGCTGAGGTCATGTAACTGTAAGGTCTGCCAAGAACAAAAATGCTTGCAAGTTATAGCATTCGCTCCACCCCCAATAAATGAGTTGATACATACATGCCAAATTCCTCAACTGTTGTTTTAGCCACAGACATTGTTCTTGGTTTTACTCTTTAAAAACTCTTCCATCCCCAGTCCTTATTTTGCTCATTTTGTAATATCTTTTTACAAACAGCATCTACAAGAGGCTCTTCAGGAATGTAGAACAGAACTTGCTTTCTCCCAGGTCCCTTTCACCTGTCTCCTGGTTCCCAGGATGCAGCTTATTGAAGAGGACCAGCTCTACCATAGGGCAAAGAGACTTAGTTGCTTTAACAAGAGCAGCTAAAGGAGAAGTGAAGTGTTGAAGGACAGAGCTTTGTGTACTTTGGACCCTGTAAACTAGTTTGCTTCCCCCAGGTGCAGTAGAAGATGTTCACTAGTGTGGAAATAGGGTTCACCTCCGTCTGCTTGATTTTTGTTTATGGAATGGGTGGAGGCACCATCTTTTTCTTTGCTTCAGTCAGGCAAATAGTTTGGGCTGCCGGTAAATTTGTAAGACCTACAGCATGCCCACTTCTCTGACATAGGCTACACAACCAGCCCTACATCTTTCTTGGCTTTGTGCAGCTCTGTATGGATCAAGCAGGTCAGCCAGACGGTCTACTGGAATTTGTGGAAGACAGGAGTACATTGCATACTGTGTTGATATATGCCAGCTGGGCATGATTTGTGTTTCTAGAAGGCTTCAGGTACTGCTTCTTCTAGGGGCTCCACAGAGGACAACAGTGTGCTACAACTCTGCTCTTCTTCACACAGTAGGCCAATGTCTGGATAATGCCCTTGAAAATCCTAAGCGGACTAGATTTATTTCTTTGTATGATTATATTTTGACCACCCCCAAGATTCAGTGCAAGCTGCAATATATTAAAATGCAATGCATGGAACTGAAAAATTCCCATCTGCTTAGCTTTTGTCTTGTACCCACTACCACTTCTGAGAGGCAAGGTAACCTGAGTAAGCTATGTTACTTGGAAGAGGTGAAGTAGAAAGGCTGAGAATTCTCTCCAGCTGCATGAGAAAGCTTTGTTAATGCCTTAGGAGCTTGGCAAAAAGTCAGAATGGCAGAATTATTGGCATCTCAGGCTCTTTATTAATCTTGGGAATCCCAGCAAATGCCCAACCTCTCTACTTTCTGAAGTGTTCTCACTTCTCTTGGAGAAAAGGATTTAGAAAACCAGATCCTAAAAGTCTCTAACTGTCATGCCTTAGTATTAAAGAAAACTTGTATTGAGACTGCTGTAGGTATTTTCTGATCCCATGAGAATTCTAATGTATGGAGGATTTGGTTCAGGTTAGAGTCAGAATTATGGTACAATGTATACTTTTTGTTTTTTCTGATTCTAATGTGAATTCCAATATCCTAACCCCACCTTAAATTCAGATTTTTATTAAATGGGGGCAAACTACTGACTACTGTGGAACATAACTTATGGTTCTCTACATCTTGGTGCACCAGAAATGCCATGGGATTTTTATTTATTTATTTATTTTTTGGGTTCCAGTACATTACGTTGGGTAGAACAAAAATGTCTGGCAGTAGCAAAAACAAATAAATTTGGGGTTGTCCTTTTTGTCCTGGTTGGTTAGAAGTGGTTGCAAGTTTGGGGAATACTTTACAACTTATTCAGGTGACAGTGCTAGCTGAAAGTAAAGAGATTTCTGCTGACATATTTATGGTGTTTTTTCTCCAAAAACATCTGTAATATTGTCTCCAGCCATTGCCCTATGGGGCTAAGAGATTATTTTTCTTTTGAGAATCTTGTAATTTCCCACCATTCTGGATTATATATAATTGCCTCATGTGCTGGATATGACAACATGTTTGGCTGTTGAGTACAGCTGCAGTAACATCAGTCAGCAGCAAGCCTTTATTGGGTAATTCTGGAAAAGCTGAATTAAACATTCACTTCAAATTGTGGTGTTCCATATCCAAAGGCTACACAGATACCATTGGAAGTGGCATTTCCTTTGAGATTATAACCAAACAAAAATGTCCAGGACAGGAAGCTGGAAAGGAGTTTTCCTTGTTTTTTTCCGGGCTGTGAGGTCGTGTTTTAGAATAGTTTCTTTCTGACATTTCACCTGCATCTGTGGCTGGCATCTTCAGAGAATGGTTGGGTAGGGGTGTATGTGGAGTTTATATGCTGTGACCACCTGTTGGGGAGGATATGGAAAATTGTGTAATTGAATGGTTAGCTTCTGGGTATAGAAATGCAAGGCTCGTTAGTGTCTGTTTGGCTAATGGTTGGTTGATGGGCCATTATCTGCTGGAACTCCCCTTGTCCCTGGGTGGAATTCCTTTGTAAGTGTTGAGTTTTGATTCTATTGTTCTTCAAAACTGGGAGCCAAATTTTGTTTACTTTTAGGGTTTCTTCTTTTCTGTTGAAGTTGTCCAGGTGTTTGTGGATTTCAGTGGCTTCGCTATGCATTCTGACATGATAGTTGTTGGTCTGGTCCAGAATTTCTGTGTTTTTAAATAGCATTTTGTGTCCAGGTTGGTTTATAACGTGTTCTGCTATGGATGCCGGCCATGAAAGCCTTCGATTTCACATGGGAAGGTGTTGTTTAACTCTTAGGAGATTTTCAAATGGGGACAAAAATAGCGTCCTCATCTTGTTATCTCCTCAAATGCTGCTCTCCCATCCCGGCACACAAATGAACCTTTTTAGACCTACCTTATAGCATGCGTTCCCCTCCCCTTGGCAGCCCAGGAGTGAATGCAGTTCTCACGGAGCTGCATTCACTTCCTTATTTGAAATCCCAGGCCATTCTCGTGAGAGGATGAGCGCGTGGGAAATTCAAAGTTAAAAAGAAAAATACACACAGAAAAGTAAAACTAATCACCTAAACATACTTTAAAAATACCAAGTAACCCAGGGAGGGTACAAAAAGGTGTGTCACTTACCTGGATTTCCCGACTGCACCCGGAAATGTTCGATACAGACCTCCCACTGATGCTGGCATCGCGCCAGCATAATGGGGCATCTTTTCACTCGCCCATCATTCCGTCATAGAAATGGAACGGGTGATCTATTCATGGCTTAGCCTGTGAATAGAAAGAACCAATGGCGGAATGGGAGCAGCACAGGAGCATGATGACAGGAGACGTCGTTGTCTGAAAATCAAGCCCTTTCACAATTTTCTGATGTCAGTATCACACCATATTTAGTGGATCTGATAATCTCCTTAGATAAGAGTTTAACTTTCTGTTTTGGTTTCTTGAAAATGGGTCACAGATGGAACCTAGCAGTGCAGTCCTGGAAGTGTGTACTCAGAACTAAATCTCCTGAAGTTCAATGGGGCTTACGTCCAGGTACTATGTGGGTAGAAAAGTACGCCATGGATCTATCAACATTCCATGTAAGAAGATAGTATTGTACTAAGGTTTTGGTAAACAATATCACTGGAAATAGCAAGCTATAGTGAAAATCCAGATATGGCCTTTAATTCCACCATTCCCTTTTGATTCTGTTTACTTTGTAAATAGGTCTATTTACTTTGTAAATAGGTGAATACATGGGAAGGAAATATTGGGCTTGGCTGAAGGGCAGCGCTGATTATGATGATGGTGATGATGATGGTGATGATTTTGCCTATCCCTGGAGAGACACAAAGGAGCTAAAAGTGTGTGTGCATTCACATACATACAGTCAGATCCACATATCCGCACAACAAATATCTGCGATTTCAGTTATCCTTGGCTGAAAAAGCAGAGACACATACCATAGAGTCGTGCTGGAAGATGCCTAGAGATGTGTCCTCTAGGCATCTTCTAGGTCCTCCTATGCAACTCTGTGAGATGTTTGAACTGAACATTGAGACAGTGTGATCTAGCAGCTAAAATAGCCAATGCAATTCTACGCTGCATCAATAAGGGTATAGGGTCCAGATCAAGGGAAGTAATAGTCCCACTCTATTCTGCTTTGGTCAAACCTCACCTGGAATACTGTGTCCACTTCTGCGCACCACAATTCAGGAAGGATATGGACAAGCTGGAAGGTATCCAGAGGAGGGCGACCAAAATGGTGGGAGGTCTGGAAGCCATTATGCCCTATGAAGAGCAGCTTAGGAAGCTGGGCATGTTTAGCCTGGAGAAGAGAAGGTTGAGAGGGGACATGATAGCCATGTTTAAATATTTGAAGGAATGTCATACTGAGGATGGAGCAAGCTTGTTTTCTGTGGCTTCAGAGACTAGGACATGGAGCAATGGACTCAAACTACAGGAAAAGATATTCCACCTAAACATTAGGAAGAACTTCCTGACTTTAAGAGCTGTTTGACAGTGGAATGAGTTGCCTGGGAGTGTGGTGGAGTCTCCTTCTTTGGAGGTTTTTAAACAGAGGCTGTATAGCCACCTGTCAGGAATGCTTTGATTGTGTCTTCCTGCTTGGCAGGGGGTTGGACTGGATGGCCCTTGTGGTCTCTTCCAACTCTATGATTTCAGTTTCAGAAACTAGAACACTCTGAGAAGCATATTTCTTTTATAACAGACTTATAAGCAGACATTGAATTGTTTCCTATGGAAGACCAGAGAGGAAGACTATACCAAAAGTTGGATGCCCCCCACTCAAAATTTTTTTTTTTTAAAAAAAATTACTAGTATGGGGTAGCAATCTGCATGTAAAACATTTTGTGCACGCTTGACTTTTGTGGCCTTAACCCTTGCATGTGACTTCTTTGGAAGGCTGGTTTACCCCACTCCCAGGAGAAGAAGTGAATACCAAAGAGCAGACAGCACACTCTTGGTACCAAGACATGATTCTGCAGTACCTAGGAGAGCTCCCAAGGAAGACAGGTGTTGTTCAAGCAATGGTGATACTTCAAGTAGTGAAGCAGGCCTGCTGAATGTCCTGGTACTGAATGCACTGAATCACCTGTTGGTTAAAAGTATGAGAGAATCAAATGGCCTCAGAGCAGTGTCTTCTGAGGTTACTGGGTGTCTATCACATCCATTCCTTGTAATCTGATGCTAGAGCATACTGGAGAGTGCCCAGGCCTGGGTTAGGTGACATGGCAGACTCCTGGCCAGAGCTTGTTACATTTTTGAATGGGTAATGTTTGCTACTTCTTCTTTGGATGACTACTCCTCTATTCCTGAGATTCTGAGAGTTGTAAACCTAAAGAGTAAAGCTCTTGACATGGATATAGATGGCCCACTTGAAAAGTCTGAGCCTCCCAACTCCCAATCACAAGGGTATTTGGTCTTTAGCTCTTCTTTTTCAGTTTAGTGTTTAGTGGATGTGCTTTTGCTAAGAATGGGACTATCAGCCCAGGATGAGGAATGTCGTGTTTGTAAAGCTGACCTCTGGTAACCCTCACCTAGACAGATCTGCTTTGTGGTGATCAGCAGACTGGGACTCAACAGAATGGAGCAGGAGGTCAATTTGTAGTCTGGGGTCCAGACCTGAAGTTCTAGGCCATGTTCTATAAACACACAAGCAGCTGCAATGTTAAAAAAGAGCTGCTGTGCCTTTTTACACCTTCATCAAACTGAACCTAAATTTAGAAACACCTTTTGTTCTCAGACTTTGCTGTAATTCAGGGACTCATGTGTCCCTCCAGATATAATTACACTGCAGATCCTATGAGACCTAGCCATTATCACCAATAAGTGAGGAATGACGGGAATTGCAACTCAACAACCACTGGAAGACTGTATGATTCCCACCCATGTTGTAAGTGCTTGATATAGGGATCCTTGCCCCTTCCTTTGAAAACTTTTAAATTTGGCTTCTGTCCTCCATTTTCCCAACCCACCTCAAATTTCTCTTTGTGTGAGTATCTCTCCCTCTCCCTCTCTCCATGCATGTGCATATAAATACCAGTCTTTCTCTATGGAAGGATTATATTCTTCTGTTGAGCTGTGAACTTCTGAACTTCAGAGAATCTTCATAATCATTCAAGCAGGCAGTTAATTTATCTTAGTCCACCCCTGAACTACTTATATAATATATTATTATCTGATATAAATATTAGCTTTGATTTGTGAAATATTTTTTAATTTGGGGAGCCAATGCTGGTGATAACAACAATAATAAATAATATAAAAGCAGCAGTTGGAATTGAGCACAATTCTCCTTGTAGTACACATGACCTTTCCAGTTACTTATGCAGCAGCAGACTAATGTTCTTTTTGACCTGTCTTCAGTGCCCTCTTCCTATTTGTTATGGGTTTGTTTTTTAATTGTTTGTGTTCTGCTGTGAAGCATTGTGCTATAAGGTTTAAAGAGATGGCTGCTCTAACCCCTCAGATGTTGCTTTGACTTGATGTGTTCAGTAGTGCATGAACTTTTGAGGCTAACATTTTAAAAAAAATGCACCCCCCCAAACCCTTTGCAGTTCTCAGCACTTAATTCTGAGACCCATCTGTTGCCCTTTCTCTGAGCTCCATCAGAATGTGGCTCTCCTTTTGACTTCCATACTACGGTTGTTGTTGTTGTTTTGCAGTTTTCCAGACTGGAGTGAAACGTGAGAAATGTAGTAGTTGCCAGCAAGGTATGAACACATTCTCTCAGCTGCTGATCTGCAAAGCAACATCTGCTCCATTGCACTCCTTAGTCCTGACCTGCCCGAGCCAAAATTTAACAGCGCTTTTTTGTTTTCAGCATGTGCTGATGTATAAAATACAGCTGCATTGACTCCTTGTCACCCTTTTTAGCTCAGAGAGGTTCCAATCAATCTGTTCTGTTAGATTGTTATATTGTCATAATCAGAGATGTGTCTACTTACAAATAAACATACAGCTTGTTCTCTATATGCATATTTTATCATAGACCTTGACTGATCTATGAAAATTCTAATTCCTGATCTACACAGAAAAGGGCATAGGAACTAGAAATATCATAAATTCTCATGAGTACTAAAAACTCAGTGTTAGAGGACAGACAAAATTGCCTTATCCCTGTTGTTGTTGTTGTTGTTGTGTGCCTTCAAGTTATTTCCAACTATGGTGACTCTAAGGTAAACCTATCATGGGTTTTTCTTGGCAAGATTTGTTCAAAAGAGGGTTTGCCTTTACCTGCCTCTGAGGCTGAGAGTGTGTGACTTACCCAAGTGTGTTTCCATGGCTGAGCGGGGATTCTAACCTTGGTTTCCAGAGTCATAGTCCAGTGCTCAGACCACTGCTTCATACTACAATGTGTGTTTACACTCAAGCAGATGGATATATGTTTGCCATCTGCAATCTTATATCTAATTACCAAGGAGTAAGCCCCATTGATCTCAGTGGGATTTACACTTAGGTAAGCATGACTAGAACTGCTCTATTAGTTTCCTTTAATTCCAAACCACATTAGTTTTCCCTATGGAAAAAATGACATATTCTTCCTGTGCATATGTGCTTTCATGAACTGCACTTCAGACTGAACTGAGAATGGAAGATACAAATAATTAAAGTAAATGTTCTCTATGTATAATCTCAGAAACTAGTCTCAAAAAATTGATTTATATGTCAACATCCACCATTTAGAAGTAGAGTATTTCCACCTCACTTCACTTTCCCACATGATATTTGCTCAGAGAACCTATCGTGTGTGACTTGGTAACTGTCAGGTTTCAGTCACTGCAATTTCTGACAAGATGTCAACTTCCAAAATGTAAAATGGATACTGGAAGCAGTTGCACTTGAGTTCATGTCATCTCCTACGTCAGACATTACATCAACCTTCCCCAACCTGGTGCCACCCAGATGTTTTAGAGTACAACTCTCATCAGCCCTAGTAGCCAAGGCCATGCTAACTGGAAACTATGACAGTTTTGGTCCAACATATTTGGAAGACACCAAGTTGTGGCAAGCTGGATTATGTTGTTACAGTTAGACTAATGTTTCCAAAGTGTGATGACCACAGCTTGGAAATCTTACTCTTTCAGGCTACTCTTTTGGTCATGCTGGTTTGGGGGTTCTTGGAATTGTAGATCAGAAAAGTAATTTTCCCAAGCTTTTTTCTGAAGTCAGTTCAGAATAAGTTTTAACTCTCAGAGTTGAAAACTTTTATTTTTTGGTTGTGGATCAGTAAGCATGGCTCACCTTCAGAAGAGTCCATGTCTAGTTCATTGAAGAAAACATGGAAAGTGACTTAAAGAAGAATAACTATGATGACATGCTGAATCCCTCCAAAGATGAACAGCAGTATGATATGACTCTGGGATCTGGAGCACCATCCCACCATAGATCAATTTGGAGGGCTTCATGTCATTATATTCATACTAAAAATATTCATAGAAATAGCCACGTCAGTCTGCTTTAGATAATGGAATCCAGTAGCACCCTTGAGACTTTCCCAATTAGTCTCAAAAGTGCTACTGGTTTCATTTATTCTTTTTAAAAGTCACGTCCAAGCTCTGACTCAAAGCATGTTGTTTACTGCGTTTTATTTACAGTAGTTTGATGTAAGTAATTATGATTTTTAGACTGTCTGTGTAGATAGACCACCTGTGTGTGAGTGAAGAGGCAGTGGGAAATAATATTAGAACTGGGCTCTGGAAGGACCAAGGATGCAAGGGAGCCACAGAAGGTGCTTGGGATTTTTCACCATAGACCTGGTGTTTGCATTTATTTAGCAGTCATTTTCTGTCCTATAATAGTTTAGCCACAGCGCAGTTGGTAGCAGATGGCCCCAGTGGTGGTGGCATATTGTCCCCCAGGAACAAGCACATGCATCTACTGCTGGCTTTGCCCAACTCCTTCCTGCCCACCAGGTGCTTGGACTTCTGGGGCAGGAGAAAGTTGGGGATCCCATTGGAGTAGGAGCAAGTGCCTGGTGTTAAGTTTGCTTCCCCACCCCTGCCCCTATTTTTCACTGCTCTTGTTAATAACTACCAAGTAACTTTTTTTTTCAACAGGGGCCAAGCCACAATTATTTGACAGCTCTGTGCCTAGAAATGGAGCAGTCAGTGAAGAGACTAGTGTCTAGTCCATGGCAGTGTTTTCTATAGGACACTTCCAGACTCTGTGCAAATATCCTTTATTTTGTTTCTTTGCCTTCTTTTTCCCTTTTAATTTTGTGTCCTTCCTTTCTTTTATTTTGTGGCAAAAGAAGTAATTGTTTCATATTAACCACCTTGGTGTTGTTTAAGATCTTGGACATATTTCTCTAATATTAAAAGGACTGAGTTACATCATGTCACACTAACAGTGACCTAAACCCAGCATAGAACCTTCACACAATTACTTTTCTCAGAGCCAAATATGATGCAAGCCAAATGTTTTAGTGCCCACTGTGAGCACAGCAGGATGTAATGCAACAGTTTTAAGTGACATAGGTGATACAACTCTGGCCCTTCAGATGTTTGGGATTATAATTCCCACAATTCTTTACTGAGTGTGGTTGATATGGACTGTAGACCAAAATATCTGGAGGGCCAACTGTTTCCCACCTCTTTGTGAGTGTATGTCCCTTCAAGGTGTTTGCCAACTTTAGCGATCCTGTGAATTCATATTGATATGTGAGTCAGTCAACCTTTTCTTTCTGTTTTATGTCATCTCTTTTCTGTTTGCCTTCTCACTTGCTATATTGCAATACACTGTGTTCAAGAAGTCAGAGTAATTTAGCAGATAAAACATTGGACTTTGAGTAAGGACACATGGGTTCAAATTCCTGCTCAGCCATGGAGATCATTGGATAATCATGTACAGTTTGCTGTTGTGGGAATGAGATGAATAAATTCTCATGTATGCTGCACTAAGTTCATAGAGGAAGGAGTAGGATGAGATGCTGATGAAATAAACATACATGTTTTTTCCAAGTGAAATATCCATAAGGAACCCAAGTTCAGCTTGTTGAACTATAGCACTTCACAAGCATTCTGTATACTTCATCCATACAATCACACCCACTTAAAAAGCAAAACTTTCTTGTAGTTTGGATTGTGCTTTCTCTACCAAGACACCCCCACACCTTAAAAAAACTTTTCCTTGCAAAAACATATTTTCAGAGAAACAGGAGCTGCAGAGTCAGCAGCTGGGATGAGATCAAGGTGCTGGCAAAAGATTTGAACCCACAGCTTTTTGCAATCTGGTGCCAAGACTGCTACCTATGAACTACAGTTAATGTTAATTACTGTATGTGTGGGTATTTCAAGCACTTCCTTTCAATAATACTATTACTCTTGGGTTCATTCTTCTGTTTTCCTTGAACAGATTTACTCTTAAGTACTAGTTCTTCTTGTTTTCTTAAATGCCGAAAGCAGCTGGTTCCCATCCACCCCTTCATTTCTGTTTGGTATACTCAGTACGAAGTTTTTCTTATGATTCCATTCCTTCCTCCCCTTTGTGCACTGTGCAGTGGGACCCAGCTGCTAGCCCTTCCTTTCAGAAGCATGTTTGTTTGTGCAGGTGTCTATCCAATACAATACTACTTGGCAAGTAAATATTGTCTGTTGCTTACAGGTTTCCAAAACAATTTCCCCCTACAGTTATTTGGGCATACAGGATCGTGGTGAGCTCCCAGTGCCTCTTGCCCAAAGACTGGAAGTCCCACACTGGATATTCTTCCACATCTACAAAGTCTATATGTTGTGAAAGATGGAATTTGCTTTGGTTTCATTTTGTTAGTCAACCTAGTTTGAATTGGTAAACAATTAAGATTGTGTGAATAGGTTTAACATGTGCCCAGTTGCTAGAACTCGGATCAGCACAAGTATTTCTTGCATGTAACTTGTAACAAATCTTACAACAATTTAAGCATGTAGTAAACTTCCACAATCTACTGTTGGAATCTCCTCCTTCCCCCCCCCCAATAATTTGGAATGTCTAGAGTGGAAAATAATGGTGAAGAAATACAGATTTATGTCTCTAGTGGTAGGTGTAATGTCGTATTTGGAAAGTATGCTAAATACTTCCTAGATACATACTCAGTTTCAGGACAATGTTGGTTCTCTTTGGTTAGAGAACCTCTTTGGTTAGAGCTTCAGGCCTGACTAGGTTGTTACGAACCTGTGTGACAACCTAGTCAACCTACCAGAGTCTTAAGATCCTCAGGGGAAGGCTTTCTCTTTGTATTGCCACCATCTGATGAGGACACAGGAGAGAGCCTTCTCAGTTGCTGCTCTCAGTCAGTGGAACAACTTTCCATGGAAGGCTGGAATGCCCCACTAGAATCATAGAATTGTAGAGGTGGAAGAGACCACAAGGGCCATCCAGTCCAACCCCCTGCCATGCAGGAAATCACGATCAAAGCATCCCTGACAGATGGCCATCCAGCCTCTGTTTAAAGACCTCCAAGGAAGGAGACCCTACCACGCTCCAAGGGAGTGTGTTCCCCCTCTGCTCTCCTTTCACTGGCAGACAAAGACTATTTTATTCAAGCAGACTTTTTAATTGGTGGTAGGAAACATTGGGGGGTGGTATTGTAATTTTAATTTTATTATGTTTTGAAACAATTTTATACTTAAAAATAATATTTTTAAATGTGATGGTTGTTTAATTGTGTTTTGACCTTTTTATTATCAAGTTTTCTAGTTAATCTTGTTTTTAGCCTTTGTAAGCCACTTTATGTCCCATGTTGGGAGAAAGGTGGCATATAAAGAAATAAATAAAATAATTAATTAATAAATAAATTGTGACCGTACCTAATGAACTGTGTCAGTAGCATCCAAGTCATTGACTTGAGAGCAAAGGAAGATCAGTAGTAGGCAACCTTGGGAGGCTCCCCTAGCCCCCCCCTTCACATTAGCTGCTCCCAGGAGACCTTGGGCGGCACACATTCCCTACCCCATCTCACATTTTTAAAAAAATCTCTCAAGCTCCTTGTTAGGAGTGGTGGGGAGGCATTTGCACCAATTTTTTAAAGGTGTTCTTTAACAACAGGAAGTGTCCAGAAGTCTCTTCCTGTCTGCTTCTATTTTTTTAAAGTTTTCTTTGGGGCCTAAAATGGCCCTAGGGATCCCCAAAACATGGCAAAAGTGCCTCCATGCCCCCCAGAGGACATTTGGGGGCCAAAAAAATTGAAAAAAATATTTTTGATTCATATAAAATGACCTTGAAGAAGGTGAAACATTAATATACTGAGTGCAAAGTAGAAAGGGTCGATACAAAGAGTAGAATGGTGATGCATAAAAATGTGTGAGTTAAGATAATTAAAAGTAGATCTGATATCGTACAGTAGCTTCAGGTTATCAGAGCTAGAGCCTGGAAACGGAAAAACTGAACTCTATTGGTATATAATAGCTCTGAAGTTGGGTTTGGTTCAAATTCATGCCCAGATGTGAAGATTGCTCTGCCCAACATACTCTATATTGTTGGAGTGAGGAAATAACATGTGGTAACATACTAAATGCCAATGAACTCCTTGAAGGAAAGTCACAGTAGAATTTTTATTTTAAAAATCACAATATAATGTTTAGTTCTTGACCTCACCCAAAACCTTTTATTTTAAAATCATCCTACTTATTTGTGTGGGACCTAATAATTGTGTTATGTTATTGGAAATACAGCGATGTTTCAGGTGACTATCAGATTTCTGTTGTTTTTAGAGCTCATTTGTATCTCCTTTTGAGTTCTGCAGACTGCTGTTGGATTGGTCTTTGTTCTGCTGGCTCATGTACCAGAGAATATAGGAAATAATTCCTGCACACTCAGTCAAGCTGTGAGTCTTGTGTTTTTCTGCATACAAACGCAGCTCTTTATTTGGAAAAACAATATTTGGCAAAAGGAGCTACAGCTAAGAAAGAAGCACACTTCTTTTCACCAATCCTGCTTCTTTAAGTGCAGTTGTGGGTTTTTCTAAATACAGAGAGCATTTCACATCCATCCCCCATCCCATATTGCAGCAACAGATAAGATAGTGGGAGAGTAAATCCCCCATGTGCCTGCTCCTTGCCATTTCAGACTGCACATAGAAAGACTCTCATAATTCAGTGCTCCTCTATGTGAAAGGTTCCTTGTAAATATACCTAAAATGATCCAGAAAGTTCTTAAAGATGATGTGAGTTTCAGACTGCATACTTAACAGTTTGGAGCTATTATTTTAACCACTATGCTAGATCCTTGATTGTAAAACCAAACAATATAATCAGAGCATAGTTAGGCTGGCTCCAACACTTTTAAGCTTTGGGTGGGCAGCCAAAACAGTGCTGTTCCACATGGCATTCAGTGTTTGAAATTGCTGTTTTAACTGTTTCAAAACAGGATTCTAGGATTGTTTTTAGACTGCTTTTAGGAGTTTTTAAAGAGTACTTTAATGTGTTTTAAAATGTTTTTATCTTTGTATTGTTTTAGTTGTGTGTGTGTGTGTGTTTTGTTTTGTTTTGTTTTTGGTCCATCAGCTCAGGAGCCCTTGTGGACAGAAATACTGTACTTTAAACGAACAAGCAAACAAAGAAACAAAGCAGTTAATAAATGATACAGTTAGATTAGAAGTGTGGAAACACCTGATTATAAACAGATCCTTGTCCATTAATTTATGTGTGCTTCCTTGCAGAAGAGTAGCCTTGTTATTCTATTAGACCTTCAATAGGGAAACAGAAGTCCTCCAAATTCGTTGGGTTTCAGTTCCACTCATTCCCAGTGACACATCATTGGGAATAATGGCAGCTGGACTCTAATAATATGGTGTGATCCCCAGATTCCTTACCATTATTTTTTACATATTCAGAACAACAACAACAACAACAACAACAAACAAGGCTTGTTGCACCTTAAACTATAGCTGCAGTTCCCTGGGAAGAAAAAAAATAAAGTTTTAGCAACAACAACAACAAGGCTTGTTGTACCTCAAAACTACAGCTGCAGTTCCCTCGGAAGAAAAAAAAATAAAGTTTTAGCAAGCTACTGTAACATCAACCACTTTAACCTTGCTCATTGGTACAACTCATAAGCTCATGGATAGAGCTGTGGGACAATCTAGTGAACATAATTTAATGAGGTTGTTAGATGCAAGAGCCTATTGTTCTGTTAGGGCTGTTCTTTATAGAATGAGCATGTGACAGTGCAGTACTGCAGAGCATCACAGATTATTTTAGGAAAGGTGTCCGGAAGGAGCACGAGGCTCCTGTGTTGCAAGGTCCCTGGATTGCTCCAAGCGCATGTGGACTGTAAGAATGAAAAAACAAAAAAACAAAAAAACACCACTAGTAAGTGAAAGAGAAAAGAGAAATAATAGAATTTGGTTTCCTCATGTAGGCTTTTTTCAGACGGCAATTTGTAATGCAAGAAGGCTCATCCCTCTTGAGAGGCTGCTGAGCGGCAGGGGGGCCGTTTTAGATGATGCTGTCCCCCTGCCGATTCTGTTCCGTAAGAGCTGGGAGGCTGCAGCGCCATATTTGGCCATTTCCTTATCATGGAAGTTGACCGTGATTAGGAAATGGCCAAATATGGTGCTGCAGCCTCCCAGCTCTTCCAGAACAGAATCGGCAGGGGGACAGCGTTATCCGAAACGGCCCCCCTGCCATGCAGCAGCCTCACAAGAGGGACGAGCCTTCTTGAGTAACAAATCGCCATCTGAAAAAGTCTACAGTCTGTAAGGTAAGAAGCACACAGCCCTGACCATCCTCCCCAAGTTAGATATTTTAAAATGACCTTTAAAACAATGCATACATAGTACTCTAGGGTAGAAGGAAAATGGGGCCATTTGTATTAACCACTTTAAAATGATCGTGTTGGCTCTTGTTACTGGTAAATCCAACAAGTAATGGGAACAACATTATTTTTATTCCCTCCCCCCCATGCAAGTTACTGCTGGTTTGAGTCACTCCCACCTCTATCATGTTCTCATGTGACCAAGAAACAAAACCCCAGATAGGGCTATTTAGATAAGAGCAGTCTTGATTCTAAATGGGTAGGACCACAAGAAGCCAGGAATCTGGCCATTACCCCAATCATGGGTGGTCTAGTTCTTCCAACAGAAACACTATGTGAGGAAACAATGCCCCTCCTTTGTCCTCAATAATGCAGAGGCAATAGGTTTTAAACATTCCACCTCCTAGGCTAATGGTATGCTTTCTCTCCTAAGTTTATTTTGTGCCAATGGTATTTTGCTACAAATGACTTCTACAACTCCTAGTCTCTAGAGACATGCAGAACTTAGCCCAAATTTGCTTCACATCTTCAATGCAAATCAGTCTCTTCCTGTACCAGGTACAATCCATAACTTTAAACTTGTCCCCTCTCCATGTGCTTTTGGTTGCCTTTTGAGTTTAATATTTATAATAATCATGACAAGGTCACAATTATTTCCAGTATCAAACTCTGGGAACATGCACATGTTTATATTGGATTAAAAATGAAAGCTGGAATTTTGTAGCTTCTAAGAGAAGCCTCTGGACCACACAGAAGTAACTCAGGGAATAGAGGTTACCCCAGGGAAGAGGTATAGCAGGCACAGGGGTGCAGGCTGTTTGTTACTAAGTGCCAAGGTTGGCTTTATCTCATGAGGTAGATTGAGGCAGCAACCAGCCTGTTCTAGAAATTTCGAGCAACAACTTGTCACTTACTCCCTTACTGCTTTTGCTATTGTATGTTTATATATGTGAGGATTCATATTTTCCATCTCAAACACCAAAAGTTGGAGTTTTTTGGCACTCCAGTTGTTGAACTGCAGTCCCCAACATTCTTCTCCATTGGCATTCTTCACCATTGGCTGCAGTAGCCCAGGACCGCTGAATGTTACAGTCCAGCAATATCCGGAGGGATACCCAATTCCCACCCCTGCCTTGTAGCATCAACTGTGACATCAGTTAGCTCCAAAAAAGATGAAGCTGGTAGTCTCATTGTTAAATGTTTCATTACTCTGTCTTGAGCATTAATTTTCTTTCCCTGTGACTCACAAGTCAGATCTGACAGTAATATAAGTTTGTGAATATTACAAAAAATGGCTACCATGCATTTAGTTTCCCCTTTCTCCCTCCAACGATTTCTAGTACAGTACAGCCTGCATATTTACGGGACCAGTACCCATGGTTTCATTTATCCAAGTCTGAAAAAGTATGTTTCCTCTAGGCGTTTTCTAGGTCCTCCAGCGTGATTCTATGGTATGCCTTCACTGGATGTTGGCCATAGAATTGTGCTGGAGGACCTAGAAAATTCCAAGAAAGGTGTTCTCTCTAGGAATCTCTAGGTCCTCCAATGCAACTCTATGGTATGTTTGAGCCCAAAGTTGTTCATTTCAATAGGGTTTGTTATTATCTGTGGTTTTGTGTTTCCATAATTAGTCCAGGAATGTATTCCCCCATGGATTTGGGGGTTGTATTGTGTTCCATTCTGTGTATTGTAGTATCACTATGCTTCATACTTCTGTACTCCAAAGTAAGGACTGTAGAGACCATTTTGTGCATGAATGTTTATGCCATAATACATTTGTTAACCTTTAAAGTGCCATTCAATCTCTCTCTCTCTATGTATGGGTTCAGTCGACTTACGGCAACCCCATTAATTTCATAGGGTTTTCTTAGGCAAGGAATACTCAGAGGTGGTTTTGCCAGTTCCTTCCTCTGAAATATAGCCTACAGCACCTGGTATTCATTGGCAGCCTCCCATTCAAGTACTAACCAGAGTTCACCCTGCTTAGTTTCTGAGATCAGACAGGATCTAGTGTCTTTAGGATATTTAGGTGGGTGCCAGTCAATCTATTCATTTAGACACTTTTAAAAATGATTAAGGGGAGGCTAGCCAGTCAATGTAGCCTCCCCTTAACCTTTTAAGGGGTAAATCTATGGTTTTGTTAATTTCTTTGGCCTATTATAGGTACATTGTTAAAGCAGTATAAAAGTTGGTTCACAAAATACCCACTCCCCCAAAGGGCTACTAGAAGAATGCAGCACACAACTTTTAATTTATTCCTTTGATGCTGGCTAGAATTCTTTGATGCTGATGTATTTTTTCTTCAATTAAAAAAAAACTGACAGCATAAATTCTAACAAATAATAGGTAGAAAATACTTTGCCTGGCAAAGTTAAATACAGTAGCACACACACATCCGCTGATTCACCAACCACAGATTCAATTATCTGTGGTTGACGATGGTGGGGGGAAGGGAGGGGGGAGGAGGAATCTTACTTCCCCCATCTCTTTCCCTGGGAGGGCTTCTGGTTGCTGCGGCAGTGATCACAGGGGGGAAGGGAGGGGGGAGGTGTGATCTAGCCTCCTCCTCTCTTTCCTTCACCCCCGTGATCGCTGCTGCAGCGGGGCCATGGCTGGAGCAAAGGGGGGAGGGAGGAGGCCAGATGGCCCCCGGGATGGCGTTCACTATTATCTGTGGAATTCACCATCCATGGGGGCCCCCTGAACCAATCCCTCATGGATATCAGGTTGCTACTGTAAATGAATTTCCCAGTTAAATAAATTAATTAATTGTTCAGTTTTATCTGACTAGAAATTAATAATATCCTTATTGAATGAACACTTATTACTCTTGCAAAATCTTTTCTGGCTACCACTCCCTTCCCCATCTCCTAAATGCAGAGGAAATCTCTTATCTCTCTCATTGTGTTTATTTTGGAGCTCTTTCCTAATTTGCTGAGTAAATCTCTTTTATTTTTAAAATCAGTTCCTGCTTTGCAGTGTTTTGTACTGTTAAAATAAGCTCTACAATCTTAAACCAGCACCATTTCTCTCCATCTGAACGACCAAAACTACTGAGATTTATACAATATGAGTTTTGTGCTCTTGTTATGCAACAGAATTAATATGGGCAGCATCTTTTAAAGTCCATCTTAAGTACAATTGCATTGTTCACACTTTAAGAATTGCTTTCCTGTTCTTATAGATTTTAATCTGAGAATTGCTTTTTCTGTTTAAAAGCTAAATCACATTCTTTGAGGAGTTGAGGGAAATGTTGCAACTTTTTTCAGGAATGAGAATTGAACTTTTGACAGCTCTCATTACTGTTATAGTCAGAAGCTGTTGATAGGTATGGTGAAATAATGTTACTTCATTGGATTCATATAAAATTACTGAACTAGCATATGTGGAGCAGTTTGAACCCTTATGAAGAGTACTGTGTAAGCATGTAGTAATAATACTAATATATTAGTTATTAAGTTTGGGCTGGAAGTCAACCTGAAGAAAACAGAAGTTCTTTACCAGCCTGCATCACAGGACGAACACCACCAAACCCACATTGCCATCGGGAAATCTGTGCTCAAGTCCGTTCAGCAGTTCACCTACCTGGGAAGCATCATCTCCTCAGATGCCAAGATTGACAAAGAGATCGATCACAGATTAGCAAAGGCATATAGCACATTTGGAAGACTTTAGAAAAGAGTCTGGAGTAATAAACACCTGAGGCGAAGCACAAAAATCAGTGTGTATAGAGCCATTGTACTGTCTATTCTCCTTTATGGGTCTGAAACATGGGTCACCTATCGCCACCACTTACGACTCCTCGAACGCTTCCATCAGCACTGTTTACACATAATCCTAAATATACACTGGACTGAATATATGATGAATGTTGCTGTCCTTGAGCAAGCAGGAATCACCAGCATTGAGGCCATGATATTGAGAACACAGCTGCACTGGGCAGGGCATGTTTCTAGGATGGAGGACCATCGCCTCCCCAAAATAGTACTCTATGGTGAACTCGCCACGGGTCAGCGTAAGAGGGGCGCTCCAAAAAAGCAATACAAGGACTCTCTGAAACAACATCTCAGGCTCGGCCAAATTGATCACCAACAGTGGTCCACCCTGGCCTCACATCGGGAGGCATGGAGACGCACTATCCACAATGCTGCAGCCTTATTTGAGACCTCACGCCGAACAAGTCTTGAAGAGAAACAACAACGCAGAAAGAATCACCACCCAAAAACATCACCCAAGGAGACCTTCTGCTGTGCTTTCTGCAACCGGACTTGTTTATCTCAGATTGGCCTTTTTAGTCATCAGCGCGCTTGCAGAAAGCGTGGGATGAGTCCTTCCTGAATCTTCATTTGCGAAGAAAAGCCAGAGAGAATAGTTATTAAGTAGATCAATCACAATGGCAGCTGAGACACTGCAGAAATAATGCAGTTTGGCACTGCCTTAATTATCTTGTCTCCATCCTATGGAATCCTGGGATTTGTAATTTGTTGTGGCACTGGAGCTCTCTGACAGAGAAGGCTAAATATCTAAGAAAACTACAAGTCCCAGAATTCCATAGCATAGAGCCACGACAGTTCAAACTGCATTATTTTTTCAGTGTGTCAGCCACCTTTTGCCCTTGTAGTTTGTTGCTTTCACTCTGGCACCTTGTCTAATATTGTTTTCGAAGGCTGCATACAACAGGAGGACCCTGTTGATCTCTCTAGTTTTAGTTCAGGAAACACCCAGGGGAAAAAATAATGAAAAAATAATTCCCCCTATCTTCCCCAAGAAGTGAATACTTCATCTACTTGTAGATAATGTTCCCCATATAGATTAATGTAACCCATTTCTTTAATAATTTTGGATTAGAGGGTATTTTTTTTAATATGCTCAGTAGAAAACTGAAGTATGGGACACTTTATTGGTTACCTTATCTACAAATTAAAGAAAGATTTAAAGAAGATATGAAAGGAATAGGAATAGAATTTAAAATTACAGAATTTGAAGCGGTGTTAAGTAAGGGAGATAAAAGGCTGTTATCTAGATTATACCAATTGTTGTTGAAACAAGATTTAGAACATGAGGCTGTGAAAGAATATATGATCAATTGGGCAAGAAATGTAGGGCATAACATAAATCTTGAAGAATGGGAATTGTCTTGGAAAAGAATAAATATACTAGATCATATCACTTACAGGAGAATGCTTTGAAAGTCATGTATAGTTGGTACCTCTCTCCAGTTAGAATTGCCAAAATGTTCAAAAAAGTTAAGACAAAATGCTGGGAATGCGACAAAGAAACAGGTACTTTTTTCATCAATAGTGGGGATGTGACAAGAGTTTAAAAAAAATGGTTTATGATTAGATCAATTCTTTTTTTAAAAAATGCAGATCAAAATTGAACTAATTCCAAATTTTTTCTTATTAGGCATGTTCAAACTAGAGATGAAAGTCAAAGTATTGTAGATACTGAAAGATTGATATGGCATTTGGTTACCTCTGCTAGAATTGTTCTAGCCAGGCATTGGAGAAAAAATTATGTTCCTTCAGAAGAGGAATGGTTAGTAAAATCAATGGAGGGTGCTAAGATGGACAAACTTACTGGAATGCTGGAAAACAAACATAATAGTTAACTCTATCAAATATGGTAACCTTTACTGGAATTTATAAGAGATAAAGAGACTAGTGATATGTGAATGGAAGCTGAATTTTGTTAACTCCTTGGTCCTGTGGATTACGTGGGAAGTTTGTTATTCTTTTCTAAATTTACACAAGAATGTACAATTTGGTTGTAATGGGTTACAGTTGTGTGTTTTTTTCAATATGTTTTCTTTTACAAATTATTTTTTTTCTTCTATTTCTGAATCTTACCAACCCATTTGTGGAAGAAGGATTTGAAAAAAATTACTATAAAATAACTGGTAGTTCGTCAGAGAGGAAGTAAATATTGTGTACAGTTGTCCCTTCAGATTCGCTGGGGTTTGGTTCCAGGACCTCCCATGAATACCCAAATCCGTGAATACTCAAGTCCCATTATATGCAATGGCATAGCAAAATGGTGTCCCTTATATAAGATGGCAAAATCAAGGTTTGCTATTTGGATTATTATTTTTTAAAGAATATTTTCAAACTGTGAATACTTAAAACCGTGAATGCCAAATCCATGAATGTGGAGGGACAACTGTATATGTCTATGTACAATTGTTCAGAATCAATGTTGTATAAAGTGTACTGTTTGTTAATATGTGGTGTTCGTAATAGCCTTTGTTTATCTTATAATTTAAACAATAAAAACATGCAAAAAAAGCATGGGTAGGGAAAGAAAGGAAAAATTGAAAATTAGCTCCATTCTCACTGTAGTCCAGAGTTGGTGTTTCAGTAAGATGGTGCCTCTGGCAAATTCCTACTTTCTAAAATGACCTGAACTCTAGAAACAGGTTGGTAATTAGACCCTTCTTGGCTCTAAATGTTAATTGTTGGAATATTGTAGGAGTTTGTGCTAATTGTGTTCTTTTTGTATTATAAAGAGACTGAAACTTTTGTTCTTTGTGAACATTGCTGACAACTATTTGCCTGAGAAGGTTGTCCTAGAGAGTCAGTAAATGGTGCCAAGATCCAATTTGTTTTCCTAAAGCAGCAGAGAAATATGCAAGAGAAAGAGTGAGCTGCAAAAAAAAAGAAGACTTAACCTTTATGTGGACAATATTTAAAATTCGGTTTTGGACTCCTTTGGCCTTCTCTGGCTTAGTAAGTATGTAGTCCTCACCATAAGCTATGCTCTGTAGGGGTGCTAAGACTTGCAGTCCAGCAACATTTTCAGCACTGTGTGATCCCATCCCCTCCTTTAGAGAGACCCTGTATTGAAATTATTGGCTTATAATACATTTATTAAGAATCAGCTTGAAATTCTTAATTTCTGGGGGTCATTTTTGTGGCTCCTGGGGACATTTTGCCCTCAAATGCCCACAAGGAGCGCGGGAGGCAGCGTTTGCATGTTGGAGGGGGCTGTACCATTTTAGGTTGGGGAGAGTCTTTTCCCCCCTAATGGGAAGTGGTCCAGGAGTTAGCTTCCAGCAAAACTCTGCAAAACCCAAGGAGCCATATCTTGAGAACTCAGACCAGTCTGGAATAACCCAGAGGCTTTTTGTTCTGATATGTCTCAGCATTAAAAAGAATCCACTCAAGAGTGGGAATAAAACATTGCACCTGGTGCTGGGATTTGTCAGAAAATAATCTGAGACAATAGAAATATTTATATGTTTTTTTTTAAAAAACAATAACACTTACAACAACCTCCTGATACATTTGCACCACCTGGAACAGGCCAGAGTAAAATATTATGCAGAGTATAAAACCGTAAGGCATATTAAGATATTATTGCTTTCATCCCAATCACTGGGGACATGGCCAACTGCTTTGGACCCCAGGAGACCTCTCCACCATCAACATGACTACAGTAGTGGGGCCCACAGATGTTTTGTGTGTCCTTGCTTGTAACTCAGGAAACCCTTGCCTTGCAGTGTGAGGACTCAGCTTTAATCTTAGGACTTTATCAAACCACCCAACATTACTGTTCTTTCAGCATAAATTGTGGCTTTCTTTTGTACCAGCAAAAGAATGCACCCTACCACACTTACCTTGAGCAGCATCTATGAGGCTTCCCCAGCAGTAACGGAGCACAAACAGAGCTCCTTTTACTTCCGGGTTTGAAATCTCACCATTCTTGCAAGAGGACGCTTACGCGGGAAATTTAAAAATTAAAGAAAACAAAACACACAAAAAGTACAGCAAAGCAGAAAAAACACACTTATAAAGTCCCAAGTACATGGTGTGTGTGTGTCATAAAAAGAACGTTCCGTGCCTGGCTGTCGTGATCTCACCTGGAAGTGTTTGCCCATTGATGTTGCATTCACATGAGTACTGTACAATGGTGTGTGGATTCAAACGCCTGTAGAGCTAGCAACAAATCGCTGTGGGAAATCTATTGACTGCTTGGTCCATCAAGAAAATAAGATGGCTTATTGACTTGATATGATCGCGAATGGGTGACGTCTGGTATGCGGGCCCCTTCACGATCATTAGGCGTCTTTATGATGCTGTATTTGCCTGGTCTGATAAAGTCCTTAGTGGTTTACCTTTCTTGTAGTCAGGCTAAAAGCTTGTGTTTCATGCTAGTGCAGTGCTGGACTTTGAACCAAGCATGTCCAACATTTTGCTAACTTCTGTCCCCTGCTTCCTTCCACAAAGTTCTCAGGTACATTGAACTTCTCTCTGTTGCCATCTTCCTTTAAATTCCTTTGCCTCCTCCTCCTTCATTTTCTTCTTTTGCATTAGTCAGGACCCATGGAAGAATATTTTTTTCTCGAGTTACATTCTGCATAGTGTGGCATTCAGGTGTTCCCATACCATCTAAAATGTCACAGGGGAAAAGCAGGTCACATGTGTCCAAGCAACATCACAGTATGGTCAAGAATGACAAAAGGTATTAATGAGGAAGAACAGACAAGTTAGCAGAGGTAGCAGCAGTTTGCTTATGCCTGAGACTTCTTGGAAAGGCAACGTTCTGTCCCCTCCTCTCCTTTCCCCACTTTGAGTTAGTTGAATGCAGACTGGTTTGCACTTTGAACTCAGTCTGCAGTAATTGAAGTAAGCCAGGAGGAAGGGGAAAAGTGGGAAAGGGAGAGAGAAACAGGGGCATTTTAATGTAGCTGAAAAATTAAGGTGATAGAGGATTAATTGGCACTGTCTCCACCAAACTGGGACAGCTGGAGAGTATGGGTTCCTAAGTATAGTTGAAGTTATGTTGGTCCCCTGTCTTCACCCATATCAGACATGGTGTGCTTAGAAAAGAACTGTTTATGCATGGTAGCTTTCTGTTTTGTGTTGACTGGAGTGTTCACCTCATTGTGAACTGGTGACTAGAAGCCTCAGGGAGCCAGGAAAGACATGGCTTGGTATAACTTTCTGAGCGAGTACTGGCAACCAGGGAATGAAATGCCCTGTGTTTCCCTTTTTCCAAAGCAGGGGTGGGCAGTTGTGGAAGGGTAGGGGACCACATTAGCCCTTCCAAGAGACCTTGGAGGGTGCCACCCTGCCACACCTTCTCTCACAAAAACCCAACCACATGCTCTCTAGGGGACAAGGGTTCATTTTTACCATGTTTTGGGACCATTTTTATGCTCAGGACAAGTCTTTTTTGAACAGGTAGTTAATGGAAGTCAGTTCCTGTTTCATATTTGCAAGCCATAAATATGGCCCTGAGAGGCCACCTGCATCCCACAAGCTGTACTTTGCATACCTCTGCTGTAAAGGTGGGGGTGGGATAAATAAGTAAATAGATCCACTATGATTTTTTTATACCTTTTTTCTTTCCCCAGAGATTGCTCTTTCTGTCCATTTCCCCCTCATTTGCTCAATCTGGTATAATTTAAGATTGTGTTTCCCTCATTCTGTTGAAGCCCCCCAAAGACCTCCTTTCCCTTTCCCTAGCAGCTTCCCCAGACCTTATTTGGAAAATTATTACCATGAGCACCACCCCACTTCTATCTTCTACTGCCATGACTAGAAATCCAAAGGGAATAGGTTGCCAGTCCAGTGCTAAGGGAGCTGTAGTAACTTGTCTCTTCGGAGATTATCACACAGGTAGAATATCCCAGGACAGGGGTGACGGGAGATCGCTATCAGTCTCCCTTTTCAGATGACGTCCCTGTTTTGGGATGCTCCCATCCTGCTCCTGTTACCTCCCCGCTTCTTCTTATTCACGGCTTAAGCTGTGAATAAGAAGCCCATTCCATTATCATTTTGCCCTCAAACTGGGATAATGGAGCCCATCACTCCATTATCATAATGGATAATGGAGCCCATTATGATAATGGAGCCCATCACTCCATTATCATAATGGAGTGATGGGCAAGTGAACAGGAGCCCCATTCTGGTCCTGGGACGACAACGGAATGTGACGTCACTGGGAGGTCTGTGCCCGAGACTCCCGGGTTCGATCGGGACAGCTAGGTAAGTGACACCCTTCCCCCCCTCGGGGTTTTCTTTTTCTGTTTTGGGGCTTTGTTTTATTTTTTGATATATGGTTGGGGTTTTAGTTTTAATGTGAAGTCGAAGGCTTTCATGGCCAGCACCCATAGATTTTCCTTGGGTTTTTCCGGGCTGTGACACTGTGTTCTGGAATAATTTCCTTCTGATGATTCACCTGCATCTGTGGCTGGCATCTTCAGAGAATGGTTGGGTAGGAGTATATGTGGAGTTTATATATTGTGACCCCCTGTTGGGGAGTATATGTAAATTTGTGTAATTGAATGGTTCGTTTCTGGGTATAGAAATGCAAGGCTTGTTAGTGTCTGTTTGGCTAATGGTTGGCTGATGGCCCATTGTCTGCTAGAAATCCTCCTGTCCCTGGGTGGAATTTCTTTGTAAGTGTTGAGTTTTGATTCTATTGTTTTTCAAAATTGGAAGCCAGATTTTGTTTACTTTTAGGGTTTCTTCTTTCCTGTTGAAGTTGTCCAGGTGTTTGTGGATTTCAGTGGCTTCGCTATGCATTCTGACATGATAGTTGTTGGCCTGGTCCAGAATTTCTGTGTTTTTAAATAACATTTTGTGTCCAGGTTGGTTTATAACATGTTCTGCTACTGCTGATTTTTCTGGCTGGCCCAGTCTGCAGTGTATCTCATGTTCCTTGATTCCTGTTTGCACACTGCATTTAGTAGTCCGTATGTAAACTTGTCCACAGCTGCATGGTATGTGGTAAAACGAGAACGAGCGGAATTTGGCTTCACTGCAGTAAAAGCAGCTTTATGACAGCTGCCTTTACTGCAGTGATGCCGAGAGGAGGGGGAGACATTTCTATTCTGAAAAAAGAAAAGTGTTTGAATTTTTAAAAAAAATGTTATGGGGACAGGAGTAGGGTGGGAGTGGGTCGGGTGGGGGGATAGTGGGACAGACATGACCCGTGTGATAATCGCCTTCTTTTTGTAAACATTTCGGTAGTCTTTGTGGTTCTTCTGCTCATTTTGTATGTGGGTGTAATGTGCAGTTCACTATTTGTGTGCCATGACTGTGCTCAGTGTTCTAATGTTTCTGTACCCCTTTTAAAAATAAGTGTATAAAGGTGTACTTGCAGATATTGGTAGCACTTTGATACCAGGCCAAAATAAAGAGTTGAGTTTCCCCTCCTGAAACCCAACTCTTTGTTATTTTGGTTGGTTTATTTGGGTTTCGTTCGGGTTGCAGGTGAGATCTGAGCAGGGTACGTCCCAGCTCACTCTCACTTAACAACTACATTATATTAGCAATGCGGTGAAGTGTAGAATGGCACAATTTTTACACATGTTTCCTGTATCACTTCCCCATATGTCTCATTACACTCTTTATTTATCTATGCATTCATGTGAACCTTTTGGTATTTATTTTATTACTTTAACGAATTTCTGTAGCTGTCTTTCTCAAGCTCAAGATGGCTTACAAAAACGTTAAAACTGATAAAAACAGGCACAAAAACAAGAAAAGATAAAACAGCCCCCCTAGCAGAAAACAATGTTCCCTTTACAGACTAGCTAGTAACATCAAAGAACCAAAGACGATTGTACCTTGCAATCTATTAAAAGCCAATAAAGAGTAGGATATATGGGGAAGATTATTATTCAGCCTTAGAATAACTGATCTAAAGTATGGTAAATAACCATTTCAAATCTAACATTAATACTAACTTTCTGATTATGTATATCAATGGCTCTCAACCTTTGCTCTTCCAGATGTTTTAGACTTAATGCCAAAAGCACCACCCAACATGGCCAGCAGTCAAAAATACTGGGAGCTGAAGTCAGAAAACATCTGGAGGGCCAAAGGCCGAGAACACTAATGTACAGGAACATCAGGAAAGTTTAGTTTTATTTGTACAGATGTGGTGTACAGTCCTCATTTGTACAGAAGCACTACTACAATTTTCAGAATCAAGTGAATGAAAGTTTGGGAACTCAGTTTTGCTGCTTTTTAAAAAAAAATGAGAAACACATAGCAAAATTAAATGTTCTTCTGTATACGCTTTTGTATTTGGTAGTTTCATGAAGGGATATTTAATGGTGGCAAGTATCCATTTAATAGCTCTGAAAAAGGTCTAAGCAAATGTCCCATAATTTGTTCTCATACAATAGCTATGGCTTCTTTTCAGATCTCCAGTTATAAATTACAATAACCTTTAGCCATAGACTGAAAAGCCCTAATAAAGCTTTGTGCATAGTGTAAGAAAGTTGTGGTACCAGTAAAGGTGAAAAGGAAGAAGCTTTAAATCCAGTGGAGAATTTAAATTGGTTAGGATATAATTGAATCACAAAGCTACATTTTGTTCTTGTCTTTGGAAAAGTTAGAAAGAGTTTAAAACTTTTTTATTTGTTACAATAGCTCAAAATGTGAAAAAACAGAACACAAGTCAGGGTAGAATAGGTGGAAGTGAGATGGAAGAACAGCAACCTTCTTCATACATTGATTTCTTAGAATCCCATGAAGAAGAAGCTTATTACTGAAATGGAGAATGGAGAAATTCCCAGCAAATCTATTATATATATATATATATATAATTTTCTTGGGTATGTTGCTGCTTTCAGTGTGCTGATTGGCTGCTTAGGCACTCCTTGGCAGGCCAATCAGCTCTCAGCAGCACCTCCTCAGCCTACAATCATTGCCAAGCTGCAGCCTTGCCCAGTGGAACAGGGGATGACGTCATAGGGCCGCTGCCGCTGAGCTCTGGCCTTCCCAGGTCAAACTGGGGGGAGGTCAGGGCCCTGCTGTTGCCACTGCCACTGAGCTCCAGCCTTCCCACACTGAATGGGGGGGGAGTCAGGCCCCCACCCCCACCGAGCTCTGTCCTTCCCAGGCTGAATGAGGATGGGAGGTCACGGCCCCGCCACTGCTGCTGAGTGAACTTGGCAGCGGAAGTGGGAATGGTGGCAGCAGCAGCGGTGGGACACCACTCTTGCTGCTCCAGATAGCTGTATCCAACGTAACATACATTGGTGGTGCATTGAGGGTGAATTGCTCTGTTGACCTGCCCCTGGTGCTGCCACTTCCAGTTGACTACAGACCCACACAGTCAACTGGAAGCGGGTAGGGGGGACTGACAGCATCAGTGAGATGCCACTGCTGCCCCTCCAACATGACCCATGCAGTCAATTGGCAGTAGTGGCAGTGGCAGCAGGGGCAGGTCAACAGAGAAACTCACCCTCAACGCATCACTGATGGATGTTACATTGGTTCCAGCTAGTTAGAATATAATTATGCAGCGTAGTGAAAACAATGCATTTGCACTGCATAATAAACTGTGGTTTGTCTTACCCATGGTTCATTGCTTAAGCTACAAGTTGTACAGCAGTTAACCAATTTAAAAACCTCCAAAGAAGGGGCTCCACCACACTATGAGGCAGTGCATTCCACTTCCAAACAGCTCTTACTATCAGGAAGTTTTTCCTAAAGTTTAGGTGAAATCTCTTTTCCTGTAGTTTGAACCCATTGCTCCATGTTATAGTCTCTGGAGCAGCAGAATACAAGCTTGCCCCATCCTCAGTATGATATCCCTTCAAATATTTAAACACGGCTATCATGTCCCCTCTCAACCTTCTTTTCTCCAGACTAAACACACCCAGCTCCCTAAGCCGCTCCTCATAGGGCATGGCTTCCAGACCTCCCACCATTTTGGTTGCCCTCCTCTGGACACGTTCCAGCTTCTCAATATCCTTCCTGAATGTGGTGCCCAGAACTGGACACACTATTCCAGGTGAGGCCTGACCAAAGCAGAATAGAGTAGCACTATTACTTTGCTTGATATAGACACTATACTCCTATTAATGCAACCTAGAATCGCACTGGCTTTTTTAGCTGCTGCATCACACTGCTGACTCATGTTCAGCTTGTGGTCCACTAAGACTCCTAGATCCCTTTCACATGTACTGCCATCAAGTCATGTATCACCCATTCTATATCTGTGCATTTCATTTTTACTGCCCAATGTGGTATCCTACATTTCTCCCTGTTGAAATTCATTTTGTTAGTTTTGGCCCAGCTGTCTAATTTATCATGTTACTTTAACAGAGACCGTGGAAGAACAGCCATAGTTACTCTTTTTTCGCAGAAGTATTCATATTAAAAATACACCAAATAATTTCTGCAGAAGCACTTGAAACTACTAACTACATAATATTAATAAATGAGCTCTTACTTTGAACTGGTGTTGCACAACCTCACACTGGCAAAGGGGCACACCCATGGTTCTCTTCAAGGCATTTTAAAAGAGATTGTAACTGGGTGTCCATTTCCTCATTCAAATGGTTCATGAGTGGTAGCATCTCTACTTCCAACAATCCTGATGTTGGACTGATGTGACAGTGATTATTTTTAAAAATCCGAAAATACAGAGGTTCAAATACATTTTACACATTGTATCCCTGAATTAGTCAGTGTAGCTTTCAGTTTGGATTGTTGTTCTTGGTTCACTGATTATATTGTACGTGTCTATTTGTCTTCCTTGGGTGTCCATTTGGACACACAATTCTTTTAAAGTGTCTTGGTTCTTTCTGTTATATAGCAGTAAAATGTTAAAGTAAATAATATTGTAAAAACCAAGTTCCTTCCTATACGACCTCCCCTGACCTCATAAGATGTCACATGACCATAATTTCAGCATGCCACAAATGGAAAATAGTCCATCCGCTATAGAAGTCCCCTTTGAAAAGCAAACAGTATGGTTTTCTTATAGGCAGAAAACTGGCCAGAAAGCAAACCGAAAACCTCTCTTGCTTTTCGGGAATCTGATCATGTCAGAAAAGAGGCGGTCTTTGATTGAATCCAGATTGAGCTGTTTCCTGTTAGCGTGCTAACTCAGCCTTCTGTGTCTTATTCCACAAGTCAGTGTTATTGAATGGTCGCTTGCCAAGTCTCTTTAAAAGGCTTAAAGGCAAAGTATTTGAAATAATGCAAACAAAACATAGACTTCAGATATTCCAGTAAATTATTTCAAACACACTGGTGTTAGTTGCAGATACTGGTATGTTTTTTATTTTTATTTTTACACACATACACATTCTTAGTAGCTGCTCCAGAGTTGTTGCTGCTTCCCCTAGAAGGGAGTTCAGCAACTTAAAAGACTTTAGTGTGAATAGTTTATGGAAGAGCAGCTACACAAGGTTCTTGTTTGATATTGTACTAAACTGCCAGGTTTAAATAGGTGTGGAATCATCTCAATTTAATTGGCATTTTGTATGTGTGGCTTTATTTCTAATTGCTCTTACTTGCCAAGAATCCTTGCAAAGGGGCAGGATGAAAAACGAACTAATGAATTTAAAATTTGTTGGATAAAATGCCTTTAGGGCTTTCAGCAGTTCAACGAAAGTCTGCTTTTTATCTGTGGGAAGAAACAAAGATATTGGAGATTAGTGTTGGAATGGGATCCCAACCCCGACCCTCACTGATCTGTGAAACTCACTGGGGAGATTATCAGACACAGCAAATATGGTGTGATAATGATCCCAAAAGAACATGAAAGGGCACCCATATGACATGACATTGTGCTGTGGCATTATGCAATTGTTAATAAGCCATTCTTTTTTATTAATGGTCCAGAGCATCAGTTGATCTGCCGTGGCGTTTTTGTCACAGTATTGCGAGCGTCTGAAACCACATCCAATAATGCTCTCGTGAATATAGCATCAATGGGTGATCCTCTCCAGAACACTTCCATGTGAGAATGCGAAAACTAGATACAGAACACTCTTTTTATGAACCTCCCCATTTTGTGGGCAGGTTTTTAAGTGTGTTTCAGTGCTTATGTGTTCGTTTTGTTTTTTAATTTAGTTCTTTTTAGACTTCTAAGTGTGCTCAGGTCTTCTTGTGAGAACCACCAAGATCATGCACCCCAGTGAACGTGGAAGTAACCAGCACTGGTGATCATGCTCCAATAATGCTGGGACTGCTCTTTCTCTTTATTACAGTGATGTGTGATAAAACAGTTTATTGTGCTGGGACACTTTTTAAAATATAGTGGGACAAGAACGTTTTAGAGGCTTGTCTGATAATCTCCTGGGTGACTGTGGGTGACCTGCCACTCTCTCCCTCTGACTAAAGTGGGGAGGAGAAAAGCCATGTATGCTGCCTTGAGCTCATTGTAAGGGAGGAGGGATACAAATGAAAACAAAAAAGAAAGTAAATAAATCAGGTTGGTCTAAATGACTCACCATGCTGATGGTAGCCCATCAACCACATATGACATGCCATTAAAGGTTAGTAGTAACCCTGTGCTTTTTCCTGCCTGTAAAAGCAGTGTGTGGGGGGGAGAGGGAGGGGGATAGGCTGCATCTGCACTGCAGAAATAATCCAGCTCAACACCATTTTTATAGTTGTAATCAAAATTATTCAACCCCCATTGCAAATCAGGTTTATTGTCAAAATTTACAGACTTTCAGCTGTTTGCAATGAACAAATCAAACAAAAGCAATTGAAATAGCTCAACACAACAAATACTTCAAGTGGTTTCTCCAAATTCAACTGGGATTTCCAGTTTGTTGTGGCACCAGGGTTCTCTGACAGAGAAGGTTAAATATCTCACAAAACTAGAAATTCCATAATTCTATATCATTGAGCCATGACAGTTAAAGCAGTGTCAAACTGGATTATTTCTGCAGTGCAGATCAGCCAGAGAGAGAGAGAGGGAGGGAGAGGTGTTTCTAAAAACTCTTGCAGACTGTACAATACATGGCTGGAGGGCTGATTTCAGCTTCGTAGACTCCACTTTGTTGAGCATGTTTTTTTTAATATAGATATAAATTTATTGGTAGTAGAGTATAACATTATTTGCTATATATTCTGCTACCAATCTTAATTCACATCTGTATTTTGAAAACATGAATTATCATCCAGCAGCAGCAACTACTGTATATACTCATGTACAAGTAAAAAACATTTTTTTGGGGGGGGGAGGGAATCAACCCAAAAAACCTGGTTTGACCTATTCATGGAAGCAGATGACACTGATGCCAGCTGGATGAGCTCTGTGCTTCCTGCCATTTTGGGTGCATTTTGGGATATGGAGCAGAGGGGTGGTGGCCATTTTTAATAGGGACTTACTGTATAAGCCACATGAGGCTTGGCATTCTGTCTTTGCAAGCCATGCAAGGTGAGGTTCATATAGTAAGCCCTTATTGAAAATGGCTGCTGTTGCTACGCTCCACCTCAAGCGCCCAAAATGGCAGGTGCATCACATTCTTTGGGCTCATCCATGTTGCTGCTGAACACTACTTGAGCCAAAAAGGAAGGTGGGGAAGGAGGGAGGGCTACTTTTCTTTGTCCAGTTTGGACAAGGGAGCGTAATGGAGTGGGAGAACTGCTTCCACACCTCACCATGCCAAGAAGGGCTTCTCACCTCTGCTTCTTGTCACTGCCTTCATGGTAGGTCCCTAATAAAGGCAAGTTGTTATCCTTGCTCTTCTCCCTCCCCCCTTTTTTTCTGGCTGGATTCTTTTTCCTCATTTATATTCCTTTCTCTATTTGTATTTGTATAGATGTAGACGTTTTAAGATCAGCAGTGCAGTTTACACACACACACACATTGTCTCTCTCTGGCTTTTCTTTGCAAACGAAGATTCAGGAAGGACTCATCCAGCGCTTTCTGCAAGCGCACTGATGACTGAAAAGGCCAATCCGAGATAAACAAGTCCGGTTGCAGAAAGCACAGCAGAAGGTCTCCTTGGGTGGTGTTTCCTGGTTGTGATTCTTTCTGCGTTGTCATTTCTCTTCAAGACTTGTTCGGCGTGAGTTCTCAAATAAGGCTGCAGGATTGTGGATAGTGCGTCTCCATGCCTCCCCATGTGAGGCCATGGCGGACTATTGTTGGTGATCAATTTGGCCAAGCCTGAGATGTTGTTTCAAGGAGTCCTTGTATCGCTTTTTTGGAGCGCCCCTCTTACGCTGACCCGTGGCAAGTTCACCGTAGAGTACTATTTTGGGAGGCGATGGTCCTCCATCCTAGAAACGTGCCCTGCTCAGCGTAGCTGTGTTCTCAATATCATGGCCTCAGTGCTGGTGATCCCTGCTTGTTCAAGAACAGTAACATTCGTCACATAGTCAGTCCAGTGTATATTTAGGATTGTGCATGTATAGCGCTGATGAAAGCGTTCGAGGAGTCGTAGGTGGTGGCGATAGGTGACCCATGTTTCAGATCCATAAAGGAGGATAGACAGTACGATGGCTTATACACACTGATTTTTGTGCTTTGCCTCAGGTGTTTATTACTCCAGACTCTTTTCCCTCAGATAAACAAATCCTATCCTTCTCTTTAGCTATTCCTAGGTATGATCCCTGTATGCATGTTTAAAAGGAGAGGAAAAGATTTGTTTGTTACATGTCCCTAAGTTTTACCCTCAACTTTTCCAAGGGTCATAGCAACATCCATACTTCTGGCCACAAAATTTGCCCTCGACTTAAATATGAGGTAGACTTGTACATGAGTATATATGATAGTTGTTCTGGTGGGACATCTGCAAATGACAACTTGCAATAGAATCAAGGGAAGCACCAAGTACTGATCCATACAGTCTTGTCAGGGCATTGGTCCTACCTTTAGGCAGTGAGAGGAAGCTGCCTGAGGCAGCTGATTTGAGGTACCATGAAAATCCAGCAAATGGCTAGTTATTTAATTGGTTGTTATTGTATTTTTACTGCCAGGGAGAGCTAGAGGTATTTGTTTGATTTTTATCCCACCTTTTCCTGAAACCTTCTTAAAAACAGGTACAAATAAGAAAATAGCATATTATAATATTAAAACACAATTAACTTAGCATAGTTTTGAAGCCCAGCGGCAACAACAAAATGTAACACCTACCCAAAATGCAACTCCTACCCATTTAAAAGCTCTTTCTTAGTAGCTAATAAGTTCCTGAAAGCCTGTTTGAATAGCAAAGTGCTGGTCAGCTGGCGGAACGAGAACAGGAAGAAGGATAGACTAGCCTCACTTGGATGGGAGTTCCACCACTTACGAGCAGCCCACTGAGAAGGCCCTCTCTCATGTCTTTACAAATAATGTGGGAGTTTGTGCATCTGATGCCAAAATAACTTGGATAGCCTTAGGTCTCTCTCCCTCCCTCCCTCCCTCCCTCCCTCCCTCCCTCCCTCCCTCTCTCTCTCTCTCTCTCTCACTGGCTTTTCTTTGCAAAGGAAGATTCAGGAAGGACTCATCCCACACTTCTGTATTTATTTATTTATACCCCGCTCTTCAGCCACAAGGCTATTAGAGCGGCTTACAAATTGTTTTAAGCAATAGCAATTTACACATCTACACTGCATTAAGCAGTTTCCAATGTGTGTTAGCTAATTGCCCCCACAAGCTGGGTAATAATTTTACCAACCTATGAAAGGATGGAAGGCTGAGTGAACCTTGGAGCCCTCTGGAATCAAACTTGCAATGTGGTGACTGTCTGTGCCCGCCCCCCGCCCCCAGCAGTCGCCCCAGTCCACTCCTCCCATATACATCTGCCACTTATGCTGGCCTTCTCAGTGGTGGTGAATACACCAGTGGACTCCACAACATACTCTGCACCAGCATCTCCCCACTTGATGTTGACAGGGTCACACTCTTGGAAGATTGTGATGGCATTTCCATTGATGACAGTTTTCCATTCTCGGCTTTGACAGTGCTATGGAAACGGCCATGAGTGGAGTCATATTTAAACATGTAGACCATGTAGTTCAGATCAATGAAGGGGTCATTGATAGCCACAACCTGGACTTTGTCATTGTTGACTGCAGCTCTTGTGACCAGGCGGCCAATACGACCAAATCCATTAACTCTAACTTTCACCATCTTTGTCTCTGGAAAAGGTGTTCCCCAGGGTCCCTGGCCTAACAGCTCCGCGGTACAGTGAGGAGGTGCAAGGGTGCTGATGACTAAAAAGGCCAATCCTAGATCAGAAGATGCTCGTTGGCTGCAGCTAGCCAACCAGGTAGATGGGGATGAGCTTTCATTAGGCCACCTTTTCTAGGCCCCTCTCCATATGGAGCAAGCAGTGCTCTCCTTAAAAAAGGCTGCTTAGTCATTCAGGATGCTGACGAACAAGGCTGTCATCTCCCGGGTCAGCCTCAAGCGACCAAAGTCCTGAACTGCCTGCATGCAGAGTTGGGTCTGCAGCTTCCAGTGCATCTTTACACCTGCCGTTTTGTCCCTCACCTATCGCTACAGGGCTTTTTTGGAATTGGATTTATCCTTCGAGCCTGTGCAATGGATTTTTCTGGTGCAGTGCAGCTTGCACAGAACTGGCCTCACCCTTTAAACCAAAGGTTCATCTGCTGTGGCCTTGCAAGCATGGATGGTAGCAGCAAGGTCCTCGGGTCATAGGTTTGATTAGAGTTTCCTTCTCTTAGATGGTTGACCTTACAGGGTTGGACGAGCACCAACTGCCCAGGTTTGGGATTAGTTTTCCTTCTCCTAGGATGGTTGCCATAAGGCTAGAGAGCCCATCCTGCCCTTTGACACTCTTTGTCAGACCCTTCAGTTTTGACCTGTCTGGCATGGGAGACCCTACCGGTGGCTATTATGCCACCGCCAGCATAGCTCAAAACATCATTAGGGTACGCAAGCCTCTCTCCCATGATAAGAGGGCGTCAATGGAGAGGGGATAGCTTTAGGTACTATGTACCTTAACCTGTGTGGGTGGTGATGTGGTCATCTGAATTGGCTTGTGCTGTGGTAAACTTTGAAGTGAGGTTTGACCTTTTATGTAGAGTACCATACTCCCTTTCACTTACTGTAGTAATATAGATATACATGTAGAGATGTATGGTTTTATATACAGTTGTCCCTTCATATTCTCTGGGGTTTGGTTCCAGGACCCACCGTGGATACCAAAATCCGTGAATACTCAAGTCCCATTATATGGCATAGCAAAATGGTGTCCCTTATATAAGATGGCAAAATCAAAGTTTGCTTGTGGATTATTATTTTTTAAATAATATTTTCAAGCCATGAATATGTAAATCCGTGGATACCAAATCTGTGAATATAGAGGGATAACTGTATATATATTTGCAAAAGTTTCCCAGTGGACAATGCTGGGGGAAAGAACAGTTGATAGCAACAACATTTCATGGATAACTGCTGAAACTGGGTATACAAGAGTGAAATGGAAATAGGACTGCAGTTGGACCCTCCGTACCAGGGGGTGATGCAATGCATGTGAAGGAGAGAGAGCACTCTGTCTTGACAGAGAAAGATCTGTACAGTGCCTCTTATTTCACAGCCGTGGGAAAGCCCAGACGCCTCCCATTCCATCTTGATACTGTAACAGACACGGGAGAAGAATAAACAACAATGAGACCTCAGCTGGATTACTCTCCATAACATGCTGGAGGCTGCTTTTCACAGTGTAAGTGATAGAGCGCCTCTCTTAGGAGACCACTAGCTTCTTACAGATCTCATTGCTAAAAAATGTTGCCTGATAATGTTTCCCTTTGCATAACTCCTTACTGATAAGAAGATGGACACAAGCATCTCATTCCAAATAGCTTGTATCTTGCAATCAACTCTTAATGCAACTTGATACCATAACAAGTAGAGACCTGAAAAAAGCCATAGACATTCCCCTAACCCATGCAATATTCTCTTGAGGAAAGCAAGGAAGTAACTCATTACAATTAGGTTGTTGTAACAAAAGTGCAATGAATTAATGTTTCAAAAATAACACAATGATACTAATTACAGTGATAAGAGTGATAAGAGTGATACTATTGTTAGTCCTGGTTAGAGTAGATAGAGTAATTAAATCAATAGGATTTACCTACATGTTGACTCACCATCCAACAATTGTTTGAATAGGTCTACTATTGTTAGGACTAACCAATGGGGTGCCAGCCATAGATTGGGAATGATGTTCTTTATGTTGGGTCAAGGTTTGTAATGAGTAGCATTTTCTTCTCTTTTTTAAGAGTTTCTTGTAAGGGTATTTTAGATAATTTTTAAGAGCATTTTGAGCCAAAAATTTTGTCATTCTCTTGTCAATCCTAAGGTTGTTTTTTTAAAGTAACATAAAAATAATGGAAAAGAAACAAGTATCTATTTGAGTTACACAAATGGGTTACTCTTGGGAGGGCAAAACAATAACATTATTTTGGGTGCTTTGCACTTAGCTACATAACAAATTACTTTTAAAAAGTAACTTTCCAAGAGCTGAGAAGCTATCCACTCTTTTTCTTTCCTTCTCCAACTCTCTTTTCTCTGTGCCAACTCTAACATACCCAGCTGGTTTGGTGTGCCTATTATATCTGTGGAAACATACTGTTACAAAGTTATATTGCACGAAGACCCAGTCACATAGCTGTGTATATGAATGGCTGCCCGTATGCCTTGTCATAGACATTTCAACTTCACTATCATTTGAACTATAGGCATAGTTCAATCACTACTGCTGTTGCAATCACACACAGTCATAACTTCTCTTCCATATCACACACAGAGGACTTGTCTACACAGGCAATATACCCTGCCTTAGAGCCCCACAGTCCTGACAACGCCAGGCTTTTGTCCCATTCTGCCCCTGGGCAGTCCCCATGACCCCTGGGGCAAAGACAGGGGGAAGACAGAATAGAGCCCAACAAACTGTTGAATTAAAATAACGTGGTTTAATCTGTTCCGACTGGGGAGAAACAGATCAGAACCCACGAGACTGCAGGAGCCCATCCTGGCAGGCAGGTCTGTCACTGCAGCTGCCGGTCTGCCTCACTCTCTCTGAAGCAGGAAGGAAGAAGCAAAGCTGGTTACATGCAGAGGGCCTTGGTCGCATGTTGCAAGCTGGCTTCCTAGTTTTCAGGAGGGTGAGGGAGATGGCAGCAACAGTGACTGCAGTGATGGGTTGGCATGCCCGTCTAGACTTTTTCCCATTTGGAAGTAGTAACAGGGGAGGAAAGGGCATGATCTGCATCAAGAATATGCTGACTGGGAGCTGACATATCATGGTTTGTGTAGATGAGCCCAGTCTCTCTGTGTCTCTCTCTCTCCCATATCCTCTCTCTCTTTTATAGCTACAAACCAGTCCTATTTATAGGGCAGGGGTCATGGCAGCTACCACTGCCATACTGGACTTTGACACTGTGGTGATTTTTATTCCCCTTTCTGCATAACTGAACCAGATTTCAGATATATTAACTCTGAAAGATTGTGAGTCCATTTGTTAGATGTGTGTGCCTAAAGGACTGGCTTCTGCAGCCTTGTCAAAATGTTACTAGCTCACAAAAACACTAGTCCACCTGCCTGCTAATCTGTAGATAGGCCTCTGTAGCCTAAAGGAAAGGAGCAGGAAAAACAGTCCTTGAAAGCCTTCTGTTCTTGGATACCTAGAAGAGATATTATTCACCAATGGTGACCTCATGAGATAGAGCTCTATCCACTGCTGGAAATCTGTTCCTGTATCCAATATAAGTTAGTGAAGTTATTACTCCTTTCCACTGCAGTTCCTGGAAAAGCTGCTTTATTGCACTGGAAAGCTTTTCAGACCCAGTTTTTGGATGGCTTTGGGAGAGAGAGGGAAGGAAGCTCTATGTGTCTTTGTTGTATTGGATTTGGGCATTACAGCCTTAGATCTTTATGGGGCAATAATATCATTCTCTTAAATGTGTATAGGCCTGCAAGATTCTGAGTTTACTAGGTGCAAGTGTCTGTCCCAGGTAATACCAGTCTTGTAATAATGAATCCTACCAAGTTTGGTTCTCAGATCCATGAAATCTAGGATGTTCAATACATTGCTTTCATTTAGTTTGGATGAGGATCTTAATGGGCACAGACATTGGTGGTGTAAAAGTAAAAAATGAAACTGAAACTGGAAAATATGCTTCAGTATTCCATCCTTGCAAGATACATGAACAAATCAGACATTTTCAGTACTGTAATTAGTGAAGTTGGAATACAGATGAGACATCCTTATTCAACATCATCTCAAGGAACACCCAATGTAATTGGTTGGTTGGTTGGTTACATTAGTATCTCAGGTTTCAGGACAATGTCCTATCTAGAGCCTGTACAGATTCATGTTTGCTTAGTTTTACAGTTGTGTGCTTTGAAGACTTCTCTGTTTAAGACATATAGTATATTAAACTTCTGTTGCTTGTGTTGATTTTGGCTTCAGCATCATACATGCAGCCAATTCTGCTTTTTCCTAAGTTTAGTTTCATATTTTGAGGATATGTGAGAAAAGCCTATTGACAGTCCTCCTGGTGTGAAGATAAAACTGTGTAACCTTGAGACGGAACTAAAACCATGAACTACAAAAAAAAAAGGTCACTAAAAACATGACCCACTGCCAAGAAAAGCAGCCCTGGTTAAGAGTGTTTTTTTTTAACCACTATGAAAAGGGATCTTGCAACATATTTGGAAAAAAAAACTGAGATAAAGATGTTGGAGGGGATGGATGTTGCCTCACTGATCCAGGCACTAGACAGAAGGGAATTCTTTGCTAATTTTGTTCTTGAAGGAAGCAATGAGGGTTTTTTTTTAGCAATTTTCTTCCTGCTGTGAGAGAGTCTGTGCAGTTTTCAAAGAGTATTTGCAGTTTGCAATTAATTCTGCATAAAAGTCTTCACAGCTTGGAACTTGATTCTGTGCAAAATTCACATGTGGTATTTTTATGCAGAAGACAGCATAATCTGTCCAGGAAACAGAGTTTTCTGTACAGAAACAAATATTTCTGCAGATAAAACATTCTTTTCTACACAGGAACTTCGATTTCCTGCATAGAAAATGCTGTTTTCTATGCTAAAACCCCATGTATGGATTTTGTGCAGACTAAGTCCAAAACTGCAAAGTCAATTGATTCTTGTCAATTCTGGATTCTTCTAAGCAGGGTTTTCTGACATTTGAGAAACATGGTTTTGACAATTTTTTTAAAAAAAATATGAATATTCTTTCCATCCCTAAATACTAGTGAAATCCATTCTGGGCTTTATATGGGACAACCTCTAAAGAAAGTTCAGAAACTGTGTGTGATGTAGATTGTGGCCACCTGAACATTAGTTGTGTGCAACTGGGACCTTCAGAGAGTGCATGGAATTAAAGATGAAAAAAATGGGGGGAGAGGGGCTGGAAGTGGACCAAAATTCACCTCTGGTTTTTTAAACTGATATTAAAAAGAAATTAAACAGAGGGTCAGGGAGTCCTTAGAAGATGAATAACTGTTAAAAATTATACAGGAAGAAAACAGTGGTGATGATGATGATGATGATGGAGTCACAATCCTACATTCTGTCTGAGATGTTGTCAGTTAAAATGGTATTGAGGGATGTCAATGCAGGCAGAGGCCACTCCCCTTATTGGCCATGTGAGGGCTAGAGACAAAGAGCAATAAAAGACAAATACTGTACTGTAATAAAATTTCAATACCATTAGCAACAGAAGAGTAACTTCTCTTGACATCCAGATGTCCCTGTCCTGTGTGAAGGTAACTGCTCCTTTCTTAGATAGAGAACATTGAATTTCTCAAGAAGTCTGTACTGTTGCATCTGGAAAACTTGTAGCTGCTGTATAGGTAAAACTTGCCAAATTGTAGACCAATGAAAGAGTTGTACCTTTGTTGGAGGAAGAAGACCTTAAAGAGGGAAGTCTCAGTCCTTTGCTTCCCCCTTGTTTAGGATTCCTCTGTTGCAGCTAAATTTGGTATCTTGAAATCCAGGAACTCATTTAGTTCCTGGAGACTTCACTGTAACAGAAGCAGTCCACTTTTTTTTGCAAAAAAAAGAGGCAGGGGGGGCAGGGGGGAAACAGCTTTGGGGGCTACATGCAGCCTGTGGACTCCACTTAAGTTCCCACTTACGCTCCAATGTTAAAGCCTTAAACAATTTGGAACCAAGCTATTTGAAGCACTGTTTTCCCTAGTACCATGCTTTGGAGTCATCTCCCAAACCACTTACTTATCAACCTGCCCTTGGTGATACCTATATGAAGAGTATTTCTTATTAAACACACACACACACACATAGTTTCAAAACATACATGTGTGGGTGGGTGGGTGTGGGTACACACACATGTGTATCTTTTGAAACAATCACATGCACATTTATAAGAAATATTTCACATACACAAGGAAAGCACATACCTGTTGCATATCAAATAAGTCAGGACATACCTATGTATATTTCTTACTAAATATAGTAGGATTTTCTAGGTAGCCTTCTGAGAGATAGCTTTCTAAGGCACAGTTGTAGGTGTTGTGGAATGGAAGTGATAGCTGTGCAAATAGAGTCCTGGGGTGTGGCCTGGGAGCCGACCAAAGAGGAGGGTTGGCAGTGGAGGGGAGGAACAGATCATGGTAGCCCTGATTACAAAACAAGACTGGAACTGGGAAGGGGATCCCTCATTCACCAGTACAATCATTGCCAAAGTCATATTCTACACACCAAAATGGAAATCCAATCCTACTTTAAAAAAAAAAGATCAGTAGCTTGCTCCTTGATTCAAATGATGTACAGTAGTTATGAAAGTATTCATTTCGTAGGTGTTCTCTCTTAATTTGAGAGTAGCTTTCATATGATTCCTGTCCCATCCAGAATCCTGATGTGTCAGACTCATTTAATTCATGCTATCAATGCTGCTGCACCAGGTATTTTCAGTTAGAGCTTGCACCATCTGCTTTCAGACCATTCTTGGGCAGATGCCAGGAATCCTGTGGAAACTATCTTTGGTTTCAGGTCTTTTTGGTAGCAAAGATTAATGTTCCCTTTGTATTGTTTTTGTATAGGTTGAAGGGGACCAATTGCCTCCAGGTCATACTGTTAGCCAATATGAGACATGTAAAATCAGGACAATAAAAGCTGGTACTCTGGAGAAGCTTGTCGAGAACCTACTGACAGCTTTTGGGGACAATGACTTCACCTACATCAGCATATTTTTATCAACATACAGAGGCTTTGCATCCACAAAAGAAGTTCTGGAACTGCTTCTGGACAGGTAAGACTGAGTGCTTAGGTGAGAGACAATGTTTCAGCAAATATTGTATGAATTGCCATAAGGGATTTAAAGTGGAGAGTGGTGTTTGCAGGCTTATTTTGGAGGTGAAGTTTCCCACCTCCCCAATTTCTGCTAATTTGAATGGTTTTGAAAATATAATTTAAAAAGGTCTGTGTCCTGCTATTTCAGTTCTGTGATCAGAGAGGTGTGCATAATTTTACAACTATATGGCTTTGCTATGCAATCTCAGCATTTACTGGCTGTTATTTAGCAACCTGAGAATATCACCTTTTATTGCAGAAAAAAGTACATGCTTCTAATTTTCATGGTAGTAAAGGAAAATGGTAGTAAGAATCTGCTTCTGAGATGGAGGCCTATGGCATGAAGAACCAGTCCTTTATGGGTACTATTTCCTGTTCCAACACCCACCTATCTCTATCTTCCTTACATCTTCATTTTAAAATCTGGTTCAAAACTCATTTTAAAGAGAGAGATAGGCCATTATAGACAGATCTTTATGCCTGCATAATCAAAATTTCTGGGCTTGGCAATAGTGTAATGAGGCAGCTGTAAAGCTAAAAATATAGTTTTCCAAATAGTGGTTTAGGTGATTTTTGTAGATGGACTGTTATGATTGCAGGAGTTAATATGATATCATATGCACCAATGTTTCACAGAAGAAAAACAAGACTTGTGGGCAAGCAATATCAGAGTATGGTCAAGATGAGAAAAGTGACTAATGAGAGAGAACACACAAACTAGGAGAGGCTCCAGCAGTGTGCTTTTGCCTGAGTCTCTTGGGAAGGGCAAGATTCTTCTCTTCTCCCCTCTGTTAATTGTGTGCAAACTACTTTTGCACGTTGAACCGTCTGTACCAACAGAAGTAAGCTGAGGACAAAAGGGGAAAGGCAGATGAAAGAGAAACTGGAACATTTTGAATGCAGTTGAAAAAGTGAGACAACAGAGAATTAATCAGGACTGTCCCTGTCAAATCAAGACAGTTGGAAGGTATGATTTTTTTAGTGCAGTTAGTGCCTGTGTCTCATCTTACCATTTACTGCAGGGAGCAGTTATGGCCAAACAGAGACCCAGAGCTGTATTATCCTATTCACTTTGTCCTTTGCAAGCAGACACACTTCAGTCCCCTGAACAAATTAAATTGCTTCTTCATGCAGCCTGCTTTGCTAGCTTCACATAATCCATGTGATTTCCTGCAGTTTGTGTTGTAAATCCAGAGTTGAAAGTGGACAGTATTTTAAAAACTAAAACACTCAGCAATGAATGCCTTTAAAAAATATTGTAGAGGAGGCCAGTACTAATCAAACAGATTTTAATCACAAGTCATAGTTTTCAATTTCCTTCTAAAAGGCATCTTACATTGCAAAGCAGGGGGAGTAATTTGTATAGTGTCCCACATAAGGTTGAGCTTCCTGCCGGGAGGTCTGCTTTAGTCACGGCTGGCTGGCTGAGGCACAGAACTGGGGGTGGCAGAGGGAAACTTGTACTGCAGCTGTTCATTGTTGTTCCTGCTTTGTTCTTTAACAAAGAACATCAGTTTGCATGCTGTCAATCCAGCACTTTTATAAAACACAAGGCTATATATAGCATGTTCGCTCCCTTCAGTCAGGGACTTAAGGACGGTTGTTGGTAAGATGAAAAGACCAGCACTTTCCCAGTAACTGAACAGGAATGGTAACTACCACCCAGCAGCTGTAGTTTTGATTGATTTGGGGTACAGCCCAAAAATTACAGTATCTGTTACTGGGTGTTGTTGTTGTAATTAACAAATGAGATGAAGTTGTACATTTAGGATGGGGTTAGAAATGTGCAGACTCTATTGGCAGAATTAAAGGCTAATTCATGCCAACTAGTGAGGAGTTGAGTTTCCTTTGTTGATGAGTCCTACCTGCTTATGTGATCAGAGAGCTCTATATAGGGCTTTTTATTTTACTTATTTATGCTATTTTGTCCCATTTTTAACAGCATATACATTATGTGTATAACTACAGTCACTTCATCTAGTAAAATTAAATTGATTTTATAGCGAAACCTATAAAATAAAAAAATAGAAATAATGTGACGATATAATGCAATTTGCTATTGTAAAATACATTGAAAGTTTTTCCTAAATTGTTAACTTAAAAAATATTTTTAAAATAAACTTCTTTTAAGCTTGTGTGGTGAGATTGTTGCATATCACATTTCCTCAAAATTAATGCAATTTATACATCATGGAAAATTTTAATATTGATACATCCCTTGATCTTTGACTAATGAAAAATAATAGCCTTGCTTTTGTTTCCAGACATAGCACTAGAATCTGTGTACTTTAACCAATAGTTTGTTCTCTGATGAAATAACTGGACAAATTGATATTTAAGGCTGCAACCTTATATACAGTTAACTCTGATTTAAATCCTATTGAATGAAATGTGCCTGATGCCTGAGTAGACAAAATGTGAGGTGGAGTGGAGCCTTTATATTGTATTTACCATATACATTCATGTATAAATTGAATAATTTATGCCAAAAATTTGGCTTAGAAAACTTGGGTTGACTTATACATGGGTTAATACAGTAATCCTGCTTGAAAAAATTGCAGTGTTAGCTTTTGGGGATTTTTCTGCTGCGGCGGGGACAGCAGAGGGAGTCCTAAAAGAAGCACCAACTCCCCTGAACTCTCCACGGCATGGCAGGGAAATCCTGAAGAAGCACCGACCCTTCCTACTCTCACTACGGAGGCAGGGAGAGTTGGGGGGGTGTTGGCACTTCTTTTACAGGAGGCCCGCCCTGGACAGACTATGGCAAGAGCCTAGTCTATCTGCAGATACCCTCCTGTAAAAGAAGTGACAGGCCCCTTCCACTCTCCCCGCCACAGTGGGGCTCTTTGGGATTTCCCTGGTGATGCAGGGAGAGTGTGTGGGGGGTCATGCTTCTTCAGGACTTCCCTGCTCTTGCCATAGTCCATCCAGAAGGACCCTAAAAGAAGCAGCTGCCCCCTCTGCTCACTCTCTGGCAGCTCTTTGGGGCTTCTCTGGCATCATGGTTAGAACTGAGGGGGTGGGTGCTTCTTTCAGGCTCTTTCAGCATGGACTAATCTCCCATATTTGGGAGATTAGAAGGAGTCAGGAGAATCAGAAAGAAGCCCCGGTTCTCTTCATTCTTCCCACCATAGCTGCAGCTCTTTGGTGCTTGCTTACCCAGAGTGGGAAGATTAGAAGGAGTCAAGAGAATCTGAAAGAAGCTCTGATTTCCTCCATTCTCCACACTGCAGTGGTGACTCTTTGGTGCTTGCCCACCAGGGCAGGGAGATTAAAAGGAATCAGGAGGACCTGAAAAAAGCCCCCTCTGCTCTCTCTTCAGCATCTCTTTTGGGGCTTCTCTGCCACAATGGAGAGAGCAGAGGAGGCGAGTGCTTTCTTCAGACTCTCTCAATGCAGACTAAGCTCTGAGAACCTGAAGGAAGCAATGCACCCTCTGCTCTCTGTCCAATGGGTATTTTCGGGCTTCCCTGCTGAGGTAGAGAGAGGTTGCTTTTCTGCTGCAGCGGGGAAGTGCCAAAGAGCTGCTGTCACAGCCATTTTCCCACCCAGGCATTGCAAAAGGCCCCTGGAGAGAGTAGAGGAGGTTGGTGTTCCTTTTAGAGTGGTAAAATGGCAAAAGCACTTTTTGAATTCCTGGGCAGGAAAATGGTGGTTGCAGCAGCAGCCAGCTGGCGCTTTCATCTCTCCATGGAATGTATCTGAGGATCCCCATGCTGAGCCCCAAAGTTGTACCCTCGACTTATCCACAGGTCATATAAAAAAGCATAATTTTGTTACTAAAACCTGCCTTCCGCTTATACATTAAGTCAACGTATACTCATATACAGTAACCCTAATTTGAATCCATTACACAATATTTCTTGAACAGCTCTGTTAGATGCTGTCTTAATATGGTTTTAATGAAATTTTATTTCAAGTACACAAAACATGAAAAAACAGACTCCTTTATTTATATTCTATTAACAACACTGGTAGAACAGTTTTGCAGTGTTGAACTCAGTACAATAAATACTACCGTATATTCCGGTGTATAAGATGACATTTGAGCCCTCAAAAATATCCTCCGAAATTGAGGGTCGTCTTATACGCTGGATATACCTTGCTTCACCCCGCCATCTGATCACCTGCCTCTTCGCTCCCTTCACAAACGGAGCAAAAGGCAGGAGATCAGGCAGGGGGTGAGGCAAAGTGTTTACTGGTTCATTCTCCCCCCTCCCCTGCCTTCTCCCCCCCTTTGCAGAGCAACCGAAGACAGAGGAGGGGGGCGAACATTGCGGTTTGCCGTGGCTGCCGCTCGATCGCCTGTGTGTTCAGTGGCCGAGGCAAACCGGGCATTTTCACCCCTTTCCTCCACCTTCCTTGAAGGTGGAGGAAAGGGGTGAATCTAGTGGTTTGCCACGGCCGCCCCCGCTTCCCCTGACTTCATCCCCTTCGGAAGAGAGCCAAGACGGAGGGAGGGGGTGGAAAGGGTCGAAAATGCTCAGTTTGCCTCAGCAGCCCCCTTCCCTCCATCTTGGCTCTCTTCCGAACCACTCCCACTTCCCTGGCCTTGGTCCCCTTTGGAAGAGAGCGAAGACAGAGGGAAGGGCGCTGCTGAGGCAAACTGGGCATTTTCGCCCCTTTCCTTCACCTTCCTTGAAGGTGGAGGAAAGGGGCGAAACTAGCGGCTTGCCGCAGCTGCCCCTGCTTCCCCCGCCTTGGCCCCTTCGGAAGAGAGCCAAGACAGAGGGAAGGGGGCTGCTGAGGCAAGGGGGAGGGGGCTGCTGGGCATTTTCGCCCCTTTTCTCCACCTTCCTTGAAGGTGGAGGAAAGGAGCGAAACTAGTGGTTTGCCGCGGCCGCCCCCGCTTCCCCCACCTTGGTCCCCTTTGGAAGAGAGCCAAGACGGAGGGAAGGGGGCAGCCGAGGCAAACTGGGCATTTTCACCCCTTTCCTCCACCTTCGAGTCAAGTTTGATTAGAAGGCTGGAGAGAGGGGATAATGCCATGGTTTGCCTTGGTGGCTGCCCATTCCCTCTGTCTTCCTTCCCTTCACAAAGGGAAGGAAGATGGAGAAAATGGGCAGCCGCCGAGGCAAACCAGGCATATTCGCCCCTTTCTTCCACCTTCGAGTCAAGGGTGACTGGAAGGTGGAAGAGAGGGGAGAATGGCACAGTTTGCCACGGCCGCTGCCCATCCCCTCCCTCTTCTTTCCCTTCGCAAAGGGAATGAAGACGGAGGGAATGGGCAGTGGCCGAGGCAAACCGGGTTCATTCACCCCCCTCCTCTGCCTTCACCCCCTTTGGGGAGCAACCAAAGGTGAAAGAGAGGAGCAAATGTAGCGGCTGGCTGGTTGCGGGAGCCCTGCCAGCTGATCCTGTTCTCTTTCCCAACTCGCGAGGAGATCCTCGTGAGTTGGGAAACAAAGAGGATCACCTGGCAAGGCTCAGCCAGCCAGTCAGCCAGCCAGTCAAATTGGGGGGGTGGTCTTATCTGGCGAATATATGCCAAACCCTAGATCTTTAGTTGAAAATTGGGGGGGGGTCATCGTATATGCCCAGTCGTCTTATACGCCAGAATATATGGTAATAAAGAGTGGTCCTTCCCACAGCCTGAGAGTTAGACAAAAACTCAGGGAAAGAGGGAAGGGCGCAACAGGAAAGAAAATGTGGAGAAATCAACTAATGGGTAAAAAGCCAGGGAGAAGAATGTTTCTTCAGTTAGAGTTTAATAGACAAAAGCAGCGGAGATGTTCTGACCTAAGGAAACATGGCATTCCCAAGATAAGAAGAAGGAAGGTTTGGGGGTGGGATACAAACAAGGTAACAGATGAGATTTTGAGGTCTGATAAGAAGTTAAACAAACCTTTAGAAAGTAGAGAAAATGAGGGAGGAATATAAAGAGAACAAAAGGGAAACAAGATAAAATATTCTGAATATATTTGTGTCATTTTAAAAATGTCTGTATTGAATTGTGCTGGGAAATGAAACAGAACAAAAAGAAGAGTTCCTCTCTTGGGGTAATGTGAGAGACAAAACCAGACCCAATCAAATTTGAAGAACTAGTGATGAGAGAAACCATTTATAGGAAGTATATGAGAGTTAATCAGAATCTTTATGGCATCTGTTAAAAAAGAAGTGGGGGAGGATAGATCACTTTACATACTTGTTTTCTATAGTGCCTCATAATTCTGGGTGATATATATCAGAACTTCAAAACAAATAATATAAAAATTAATACAGCAGAGGTAAAACAATACACACACACACACACACACACACACAAAGAAATAAAGCCTAAATGTTTAAAAAGCCAAAGTAACTGTGTTCATAAAGAGCCATACTCTCCAGCTGTCCCAATTTGGCAGGGACAGTTCTGATTACTCTTCTGCTGTCTTGCCTTTCAGTTGCTTTTAAAATGTTCCAGTTTGTTTCTTCTCCTCCCTTTCTTTCCCTCTTTGTCTTTGCCTTACTTCAACTGGTATCAACTGATTTCAAAATGCAAAAATAGTTTACACTCAATTAAGTGTTTAGTGGGGGCGGAAGGCAGAAATGCTTTTCTGGATGCCTCTGACAACTAATAGCACTTAGTATATTTTTCACCTGCACTTGCAGAAATTCAATAGAAATTGACCATGTTTTTTGGACTGATATAGGAGATTTTCACACTACAGTGTACACTGTTATAGTGTTACTATTTCACTTTAACTGCTCTGGCTTCCTCCTGTGGAATTCTGGGGTTCATAGTTTAGTGAGGCCTAAGAGCTCTCTGGCTGAGAGTTGTAAATACCCCTCCCTAAACTGCAAATCCCAGGATTCCATAGGAGGCAGCCATAGCAAATAAAGTGGAATAGTAAAACTATAAGAGTGTGGTATGAAAATCTCCATAGACTGGAAAGGCCAGAAACTTGTTTTCCATTTTAAATGGTGCCTTTTAGGAGATATAAAATATTGTGTGAGCAGATGATTTTTACTGTTTCTGGCAAAGATTCTTAAGATTTGGGGGTGTTCAGATTCCAGGTAGAAGAAAAATACCGTATATAAGATGACTGGGCGAATAAGATGAGCCCCCCCCCATTTTTAAGTCAAAATATAGAGTTTAGGTATACTCGCTGTGTAAGATGACCCCCCATCATCTGCCCTCCCCAAAGCCACGATCGAGCTCCCCATCGCGGCTTCAGGGAGGGCAGGTGGTGGCTGGAAAGCTTCCTCTCCTCCAGCCAGCCACCCTTCCTGAAGCCGCCCCGAAGCTGGCTGAGGAATCGTGGGGGATGGTTGCCTGGCGCCCAGCAAGGCTCCCCCCCCCCGTGCAGCCTCACTGTGCGGGAGGGGATCTTCTCCATGACCAGAGTCACAGAAAGACCCCCTTCTGCCCAGCGAGGCTCTTCCCCCCCCCTGTGCAGCCTCACTGGGCAGGTGGGGGATAAGGTGGCTAGTAAGCTTTCCCCCCCCCCCAGCCAGCCCAGCCCCATCTCGGACTTATATCCAGTGTATAAGATGGCCCCTGATTTTTCAGCTGATTTTACAGGCTGAAAATGTCATCTTATACACTGGAATATATGGTAATTCCCCCCAACTGTCATGATTTGGCAGGGACAGGTCTGATTAATCCTCTGCTGTCCTGTTTTTTCATCTGCTTTTAAATTCTCCCAGTTTCTTTCTCCTCTTCCTACTCCCCCACTTTGTCCACAGCTTACTTCAATAGCTGCAAACCAAATTCAGTGGCTGCAAACTGAGTTCAAAGTGCAAAAGTAGTACCAGAAAAATGCATGATGTGTTTTTTTAATTCCATTCTAGTCTTATGTTGATATCCATGACACCTTTAGAATAAGGAACACACATATCTTGTACTTCATCATTTTCTGCAGCATTTATTTGTTGATTTAATTTGATTTATTGGTAACCCCTCCTCATCTTAAGAGCTCAGACAAATCTAACAGAATTACACATATAAAATTACAGTCGGCCCTCCACATTCACTGGTTTGACACCCATGGATTCAGTTATTTGCGGGTTTGCCATTGCCCCACCCTGGCTGCTTTCCAGGATGGAAGCAGTGCTTCACTTGGTTTTCGTAGCCCATAGAGATAGGGCTATAGACTGAATTAAGCCCCCCAACCTTGGCTTGGTCAGCTTTCCTATCTCTATGGGCAAAGAAGCATGAGGAGTACACAGTGCTGCTGCTCTCCCAGGTTTAGGCCGTTGTGTGAATGTGCATTCAGTGGCATCAGGCTTCAGGAGAGGGAAGCATGAAGAACCACTATCACTGGCAACCACCCCACCCCACCCACTCAAAGCCTAGGCTGCTGCATGCACAATCACAGCAGCCCCACACTTCTGGAGGAAGAGGGAGACAAGCAATTGCTGCTGCCGACAACCACCTCCCAAAGCCCTAGATGGCTGTGTGCAAATTCATGCAGCAGCCCTAAGCTTCTGGAGGAAGAGGGGGGGACATGAGTCTGGGGCAGAGCAGGGCAAGGATGGGAGGGGTCACCAGACAATCCCTGGTGTGCAAACCAGCCCTTGTCAATAGAGCTTGCCAAGGGTGATGCAAAGCACTGGTGTTGGAGTTTGGGGTTCGTTTGGAAGTAGGGCTGGGAAATGCAGCTGGGATGCAAAGAATAAAGAACAGCTGCAATTCCAAGCCCAAAGTGTGGCAATCATTCTTCCCCCTTCCTTTCAAAATCTGAGGCTGCTGTTTGAATGTGCACATGGCGGTCTAGGACTTTGGGAGGCTGTTGGCAGCAGTGGCAATAGCTCTTCCATCCTTGTTCCCAAAGTGCAGGGCCGCCGTGTGAATGTGCTATGTGAATTTGGGAGGGGGGAGGCAGCTGAGGGCCCTGACCACCAGGTGCATGTTCTTTGTACTCCTCCCTCCAGGGAGTCCCCCAGCCACCTGCTTTACAAACCTGAGGAGCCCTCTGGGGAACCTTGCCCTCGCCTCTACTGTATTTGCAGTTTGTCCACTTTTGCACAGGCCCTAACCCCTGCAAATGTGGGGGGCTGACTGTATATAAGTCTCCCATATCAAATAAAGAAGATAAGAATCTTATACGCATTATAATGAACAATAGAATTCTCCTGCAATTCTAACAAACCACCACTTTTTCCCATCGAATGAATGTTGCAAAAGCAAAAATAGTGACCACTGGCACTCCTGTGGACTTCTGCAGTGACATGAAGGAAGAGTCTGCCTACTCCATGCCTGTGAAAGAGGCTGCCCTGCAAAAAGGAGAGGAAAAATATATATAGAATGAATATTCAGGCAATTTACTTTTGTTTGTTGGAGTAAAACTATTAGAATATATTGAAAGTGGGTGGTATTTATCCAAAGTTTTGCTCCAGCTCCTTAATGAATCAGTTTTTTTCTCCCCACCCGCTATCAGTAGTCCTGATGCCCTCCCTCTTTCCTCACCATTAACTGAAAACTCAAGTTCTTCTCAGATGCTATGGTGAATAAGAAATTCAAGATAATTTCTGCTTCTACATTGCTGCCATTCCTCCTCTCTGTTTAGAGACCTCTTGTTTACTTACCACATAGCTGGATGAAACATTGTTCCTGCCACTAATAAGGTGGTGGTATTATGTTTTGGCATGCAAAAATTGTTTAGTTGGATGATGCTACCCCAGATAGATGACAGTTTTTAATGGTGTTGCCATGATAAGATTGTAAGATTTAGGACTTTGTTAAGCAGTAGAGCACCTGGTATTTAAATGAGAGGTTGGAAAGTCTACAACTCCCAAAATCCCCCAGCCAGCATGGGTATTAACATGTCATTTTGCTTCTTGTAGTTCTCTCTCTGCAATGTTGAAAGTTTAGGTTTTGTTATCAGGAGATTGTGCTCCCAAATCATCCTAGACCAGGAATCACTGGATCAAAGTAAACTGACATTGTGTCTAACTCAAGAGTTCACATGCTTGTGTTGTCATTTCACAGATAACCAAGTAATGAAATTACTAGAGCTAAATTTAAGCCTGATTCATAGCCAATTCAATGCTAATAGTTTACGATAGATGAAAAGTGATAAAATAACTTACTGTATAAACATGTGGTAGAAAGATCACTGTTGAGGGGCGCATTGGTAACTCACTGGCTTGTGTGCATATTTTATAACCTTTGCTGATACAATGTTTTTAATTTTAAAATGTATATATAATATTTCAAAATTCAATATTCTGTAAAATTATCATTGCGGTGCATGCTACTATCTACTACAATGATAATTTTAACATAAATATCCTAGTACTCTTAATTAAAATTATGCATTGACTGAAAAAGTCAGTAGGTTCTTAACCCATTTATTATTCAGGTATATGGTATAATTGCTAGTTATAGCACATAGCTTTCTTTTAAGTTCATTCTAAACAGATCAGGATTTTAGCTTGTATGTTTTCTGTAGTAGGATTTCAAACAGTAATGTAATATATGTTCTGTTTTAAAATGTATTGTTACTTGGTGCCTATAGAGCAGATTAGGCTAGATTTTATAAATGATGGAAAACTGAAAAAGAAGCTCTAAAAAGTATAGGTATTATATATTCCCAAGGGAGATGTTGCACTATCTGTTTTATTATATGATATCCCAATTATGTGAAACAGAGTTCACATATACTGCTTTTCACTGAGAATTCTTCAGTTGATTAAGATGTTATGAATTAGCTATAGGATAAATAAACCTTAACTGAAATGTTAAATTTGTCTTATATTTTCTTTCCTGGCTTATGATAAGAAAACCTTTTGTTTGTTCCCTATTGGATTTTGATACTGCAGCTAAAATTGCCCAGCCTTTCTTTCTATTCTGAAAACAAATGTGTTTCATTTGTTGCAGTCCAGTTGATGGTGTGTTTTGGTTTAAAATCTCATGGAGACCCAGAAACAGCTTGTCAGCCGGGGTAAAGACTGAGACAAGGGACTTTATCAGATGTGGGGGAATGTGGCACAAAACCACGTCCCCAACTGCGTTAGAAGACATGGCAAAGGCTTTATTAGACATGGCAAACACCACGTCAGAAGAACACTACAAGAACAGAAAGGATGACATTTATCAGATGCCCACATCCTTCCGTAGTTCCAGGGCCATAGCACAGGAGAGTGAATAAAACATACCGTACCTTTTTTATGGACGGGCTAAGCCATCAATAAAAAGGGATGCATTACTCACGCCTGCACTATGCTCCCGGAACGGCTGAAGGACAACGACGTCTGGTAATATAACCCATTTTTGTTCTTGTAGCATTCTTCTGACATGGTGTTTGCCATGTCTAATAAAGTCCAAAGTCCCAAGAGATAGGGAAAGCTAATGGTATGGATAAGAAGAATTGGTGGCTCAAAGAAGGGTGCACTAGACTGAGAAACTGAGGTAAAACAGAAGAAAGCTTGAAGGGTAGGAGCAGAGGTAACTGGGAACAGAGGCAAAAAAGAGGTAAGAAAAAGTGAGCTCTGAAGAAACCTCACAAACCTCAGGTTGCGGGGAAAGGCACCAGTCCTAGGGATGTCTGTCAGGCCAAGGATGGTTGAAAGAAGTAGGACAGGTCAGGCATTGGGCTAGAAAGCAAGGACCCAAGGAAAGAAACAGTGTTGGAGACATGATGTAGGAAGGAAGCATTGAGAAGAAAGTAGGACTCAGACAAAACTTTCATTTAGCAGGGAGACCCAAAAGTTTGCATGCTACTGGCAGGAAGGATATTGACAGGTAAGGATGTTTGGAGGAATGACAGCTATGAATCAGTGTGCTGTAGTGTGTGTAGGCGTTAAGGTCTTAACCTTACAGGATTCCTGTATTTTTGTTGCACTATCTGCCATTAATTAGGTACTAAATGAGTTCTCATTAATTCTTAAATCCTAAGGCATGTTTTTTCCCCAGCTTTTTTGAAAGAAATCACCATCTTCCCGTTGCATTTAGATATGGAAACCTGGAGATCTCAAACTGTGAAGAAGATGGGAGCCAGAACTCTACGGAGACCAAAACAGTACTCAGGAAGTAAGTGTCGCTTTTCTCTGAACAGCAAAAAATCAGGGCCAGGATTGAATACTGAGAAAAGGATGTGGTTCCTTAGAAAACTATGCACCAATCTACTTTTTTATTAAACAAGGAAGGCAGCAACTAAATTACTATACCAAAGAGCAAATCCCAGAAGGGTAAAGAAAGGAGCTGTGTGTCACAAAGGAGGTCAAACCCAGAGACCAGAATTAGTTTTTAAAAACCAGCAAAAGCCTGTCCATTTTGATGTATTTCATATCCATTAAGTATACAGTATATGCTTGAATTTCTCCCATTTAAATAAATGGGATTTAAAATGTGTTAACATGGCTGGGGTTTTTCTGTATACAGGACAGGAATACCTCATTTAAGTCTCTGACAAAGAAGCTCCTTTTTGCAAAAAGTCTTTTTTGCAGGAGCCCAGTCCAGCCACCACTTTTTTTGTCTTCCATCTAGCTTTTTGTTTGTTTGTTGTTTGCATTATTGGCATTGGGAGGATGGGGAAGGGTTACAGGAGAAAGACAGGCTTTCAATGTTGGTTTGCAGCAGCATGTCTGCAATAAATAATGCAACAAAGCTTGACCTGGGAAAGAATGGGATTCTATAGATTTTCCTTGTTTTTTCCGGGCTGTGAGACCGTGTACTGTGGCTGTGTGTGCTTAGTACAACAGGCAAGGTAACAAGCTGGCTCTAGAATCACTTACTGAGCATGTGTGAAGAGCAGAAAAGAAAGAAAAGTGGAAAGCAGATTAGCCTGCCTCACCAGCTACTCTGGCATGTTGGGAAAGCATAGATTTATAAACCTCACCACCAAAATGGAAATCATAAGAAAAGTGGAAGCTGTTGAAAGAAAAAAAAAAGTTATCATGGGGTGCATGTTAGAAAAAGCTTTCAAGTAGTCTCTAGAAGATTCAAAATGTTTTTGTTTACTTATGCAGGACTTACTTGACTTTGGACTCATCTACACAAGCTGGGATACACCAGCTCCCCACTGGTACATCCTGGCCACAGGTCAAGCCTGTTCCTCCCCTCATTATCTCCATGGAATGGGAGGATGTCTGGACAGGCATGCTGGCCCACCATAACCACAGTCTCCCTCGCTCTGCTAGAAGGCAGGAAGCTGGCCCGCAACATGTGACCAAGGCCCTCTGCATGTGACCAGCCTTGATCACATGCTTTGGGACCCCTTCTTGCTTCAGAGAGAGCAAGGCAGACCGGCAGCAGCAGCAATGGGCCAGCCTTCCGGGACAGGCTCATGCGGTCTTGCGGGGCCCAATCCATTCCTTCACAGTGGGAACGGATTAAACCAGGTATTATTTTACAATGGTTTATTGGGCCCTACCCCATCTCCCCTCTCCATCTCAGCCCCATATCTGCCCTGGAGATGGTGAGGACTGTCTGGGGGCAAAACAGGGCAAAAGCCCTGCATCGTCAGGACTGCAGGTCTCTAAGATGGGGCCAAGATGAGGTATATTGCCCATGTAGACAAGCCCCTGGTTGTTTCATTTCACATGTGCATAATGTTAGTTTTGAGTAAAAAGGTTGCTGAAACATGTTGAACTGCTGCTCTTTTTTGTGGTGTAGGAACCTATGTCTATTCTTCCCATGTTATAAAGTATTTTTATTGGATTTTAAAAAACTTTTATTGAATTTTTGGAATTGTTAACAAACTTTATTTTTACATCCATCCATCCATATGATATACCCGGAACTTAACACAAAACCATTAGTGCTAACAGATATCTATCAAGTCAATTATTTCAATAACCCAAATATTAATATTTCGCCCATTATACCCCTTCCCTCCCTCCCACTTCCTCCCTGCATGGGAGCAAGTTGTTATTTATTATTCAAAATACCTTTCCTTTGATGTGGAAAATCATATTACTTGCATGTTATATAATTTTGTACCCCTCCTCTTCTTTAATTATTTCTATTGGTTTAATCTATTTCTTTAGCCCCTCTTCTCCTTTCCATATACCCCATTCTTCTTTCTAATATAAAATCAAACATTATATATTCTGAAACATTATATTGCCATCACAAAAGAGTCTGGAGCAATAAACACCTGAGGCGAAGCACAAAAATCAGTGTGTATAAAGCCATTGTACTATCTATCCTCCTTCATGGATCTGAAACATGGGTCACCTATCGCCACCACCTACGCAGTCTTCCAAATGCGCTATATGCCTTTGCTAATCTGTGATTGATCTCTTTGTCAATCTTGGCATCTGAGGAGATGATGCTTCCCAGGTAGGTGAACTGCTGAATGGACTTGAGCACAGATTTGCCGATGGCAATGTGGGGATGGTGGTGTTCGTCCAATGGTGCAGGCTGGGTAAAGAACTTCTGTTTTCTTCAGGTTGACTTCTAGCCCAAACAGCTCTGCAGCTGTTGCAAAGCAGGATGTTAGGCGCTGCAGAGCTGCTTCTGTGTGGGCAACAAGGGCAGCAGCATCGGCGAAGAGCAGCTCACGGACTAGATAGTTTAGAGTCTTAGTGTGAGCCCTCAGACGGCCTAAGTTAAACAAGTTACCATCAGTACGGTAACGTGTATAGATGCCATCGTCTTCCTCAAGCTCTGCCATAGCCCTTTGGAGCATCATGCTGAAGAAGATTGTAAATAAAGTTGGCGCAAGAACACAACCTTGCTTCACTCCATTAGTTATTAGAAAGGGCTCTGAAAGAGCATCGCTATATCTGACTTGACTGCGCTGGCCCTCGTGTAGCAAGATAATCATTTTAAGGAATTTGGGGGAACATCCTAGTCTTTCTTTCTATTATTATTATTATTATTATTATTACCACTGCATTTACATATACATCTTCATTTTCCACCAAATTTCTAAAAACAAGATACTTCCCACTCGTTAGTACTGAGTCAGCTTAAGAAAGAAAAAAATTGTCTTTCATTAGTCACAAACACAAAGTTTCTATACTGTTTAAATTGGTTTTACAGGATCCATTATCAATTACAATCAAATAAGCATATCCTATTTCAAGATACTACAATCTATACCATTTACTCCTTGATTGTTTAATTCGTAGCTGTATCTCTCCTGTATCACCAGCAAAGGGTTTAAGAAATCTAACATTTCTGTCTCACACCCCTATGTCCCTTACTCACATCTTTGTTGCACAATTTCGGGATAAATCTTTGAGCCATGTTACCATGCACCCATTCCATTTCTCAGACCAGTATCGTATTATAGTTTTCCATTCTTCTCTAAATTTTTCAATTGAACGAAATTTGATCCAGCATGTTAATCGCTCCATCTGCACCACTTCCCATAGTTTAAACATCCATTCTTCTTTATCAGGAATCTTTTGTTGTCTCCAACACCTTGCATACACAATCCTCGCAGTGGTGGACACGTAAAGCATCATCTTTCTAAGTTCATTAGGAAACTCTAAGTCAAAGATATTTAGAAGATATAGTTCGGGACTACATTTAAACTCCATCTTAATTTTTTAAAAAAATTTCCTCATGTATAGTATCCCAAAATTTCTTTGCTTCCTTACATGTCCACCACATATGGTAGAAAGAACCGTTTAACTCATCACATTTCCAACAGTTGGGTTTTGTTCCCTTATACATTCTTGTCAATCTACTTGGAGTCAAATACCAATGATAAAGAAGTTTATAACAGTTTTCTCTTAACTTGTTACTTACAGAAAAATCTATATTTTTCTTCCACGATCTTTCCCAGTCATTTATCATAATGGTCTTACCAACATTACGTGACCAGCTTACCATATGATCCTTAATTACTTCCGCTTCATACTCTAATTTTGACAAGAGTTTATAAATATTAGATATTCTAAATTTATCCTCTTCATTAATTAAGTTGTCCAATTCTGTGTCTAAATTTTCAATGCCCCAGGATTTTCTATCTAATTTGAATCTTTCATATATTTGTCGATATAGAAACCAGTTACATTTCTTCCCTTCTTGTTGTAATTCCTCCTTAGTTTTAATTTCACACTGTCCTTTTTGAAAGGTCAATAAATCCTTATATTTCCACCATGTCTCTAAATGTATCATTTCTGTTTGTCTGAAGGCTTCTTGAGGAGAAACCCAAAGAGGAATTTTCATGTAGATTTTTTGTTTTATTTTTTTCCATGCTTGTAGAAGAGTTTTTCTAATTAGATGATGGTTAAAACTGCTATCTGCCTTTTCCTTGTCGTACCACATGTATGCATGAAACCCGAATCTCATTCCCTCACCTTCCAAAGTCAGCAGCCTCTCACTGCTTAACATAATCCAGTCATATAGCCAAAGCATAGCAGATGCCTGATGATACAGTCTCATCTTTGGTAACCCTAATCCTCCTCTACTTTTTTGCTCCTGCAAATATTTCCATCTTATCCTAGGCTTTTTATTTTGCCATATAAATACAGATATGTCTCTGTCCCATTTTTTAAATAGTTTGTTAGAATTTATAACAGGCAAATTTTGGAAGAGAAAGAGCATTCTGGGCAGTATCATAATTTTAACTGTGGATATCCTGCCCAACAATGATAAAGTCAAATGACTCCATCTATCGATATCGTTTTTAATTTCTTTCCATTTTTTCACATAATTATTATCCACCAGGTCGATGTTATTTTTTGTGATGATAATGCCCAGATATCTAATCTTCTTTTCAATCTTATATCCTGATTGATTCTCTAATATGTCTTCTTCCTTCTTATCAATATTTTTGGTCAAAATCACTGTTTTCTCCCTATTTATTTTTATCCCCGAGATTCTTCCATATTCTCCCAATATTTTCTGTAAGATGGGAACAGATTTACAAGGATCCTCCAAACAGATTGCCAAATCGTCGGCATATGCAAAGATCTTAAACACTTGGTTTTTAATTTTAACCCCACAGATTGCTTCTTCATTTCTAATCTTGTTGCATAGAATTTCTAGAACTGTAATAAAAAGCAGCGGTGAAAGAGGACATCCTTGTCTTACTCCTTTCTCCAATCTTATCATTTTGGTTTTATATCCATTAATTATTATTTGCGCCATTTGCTTCTTATATATAGCTCTAATGCCCCTTAAGTACCTCTCTCCCATACCCATCTTGTTTAATGTTTCCAACATGAAATCCCAATCCACACTGTCAAAAGCTTTCTCTGCATCTAAGGCTATCAAAGCAAACTTCTTCCCTGGATGTTTATCAAAGTACTCAATCAAGTTTAGTATTTTCCTAATGTTGAACCGTATATGTCTGTTTGGAAGAAATCCAGTTTGATCATGGTTTATATACTCAGTTAATACCTTCTTTAGCCTATCAGCCATAATATTAGTAAATATCTTGTAATCTGTATTTAACAGTGAGATTGGTCTATAATTTTTTATGTCCTCTAGATCTTTATTTTCTTTCGGTATTAGAGCTATATTAGCGTTTTCCCATGAAAATGGTATATCTCCTTTCATTATGATATTATTGAAAGTGTCCTTTAGTGGTGATTTTAATATGTCCATGAAGGTCTTATAGTAACTGGCAGGGAATCCGTCAGGTCCTGGCGTCTTGCTTGTCTTCAGTGCTTTTATCGCGTCTTCAACTTCTTTCAGAGTAACAGATTTGTTCAAGTCTTCCTGTTGAGTTTTGGATATCGTTGGAATCTCTTGTTGAGTCAAGTAATCCTTTATTTTTACTAGTTTCTCTTCATTTGTTTTTGTCTTCTCAAATAACCTTCTATAATACAATTGGAAAGCATCTCTTATCTTCTCTTGATTAGTTATCATTTTCCCTTTTTCTTTAATTTTTAGAATCTGTCTCTTCTCTTGTTCTTTTCTCAGTCTGAAAGCTAGCCATCTGCCCACTTTGTTCCCACACTCAAAATAGTTCTGTTTAACATATGACATCTTCTTTTCTATTTCCTCCAATACACTTACTTTCATTTGTTCCTGTATTGCTTTCAATTCCATATTCAATTCAACATTAGTTGGATCTCGTTTATGTTCTGCTTCTTTTTGTTTTAAAACCTCTTGTAATTTCTGGGCCTTTTCTTGGTTCTTCTTAATCCTTTCCCAGTTTATCTGCATTAACGTTCCCCTTATAACTGCTTTACTGGCATCCCATACATTGAAGACTGTTGTTTGATCTTGTGTATTTTCTTTGAAGTAATAAGTCAGCTCAGCTCTTATTCTAGCCTACACTTTTTCATCACTCAGCAAATTCTCATTAAGTCTCCAACTATAATCCCTCTTAATGTCTTTCATTTTCATCATTATCAAATTGTGATCTGATATTGTTTTAGGAAAAATGTCCATACTTTCCAACTTGTTCACCAAATTTTTAGATAACAGGAACATATTAATGCATGAGAAAGATTTATTAGAATAGTAAGTAAATTCTTTTGTGTCTCCATAAAGATGTCTCCAAGAATCAAGTAAGGAATAGTTATTCATAAAATCCATAAATGATTTTGGTAATTTACCTTGTTTCACATCTATTTTTGTCTTTCTCTCAATAGTTCTATCTTTCAAAGGATCCAATACTCCGTTCCAATCTCCAAGGCAAAGCATGTCATCAAAGTCAACCTTAGAAATATCTCTCATCAGCTTTTTATAAAAACCATCTTTGTTTTCAGAAGGGGCATAAACCCCAAGGATTAATATTCTCTTATTCCACAAACTTATTTCCAAACCTAGATAGCGTCCCAATGTATCTCTAAAGAGCTAATTCGCTGTCCATTTCTTATTGATGTATATTACTATACCTCTTTTCCTTTCCTTAGCAGAATTCACAAATTCTTGACCCAATTTTTTATTTTTTAGTAATTTTTGATCCTTCATCTTAATGTGTGTTTCTTGAATACATGTGATATCTGGTTTCATTCTGTGTAAGTGATGGAAGACTTGATTTCTTTTATTTGGGGTATTCATCCCTCTTACATTCCAGGACACCACTTTCATAGACATTTTCTTTCCAGATTACACTATATTAATATTGTTTATCCTCCATCTCCTCATCCTCCAAATCCTCTTCCTCTTCACTTCCTCCGTCTTCTTCTAGCTCTGTATCTTCTTGTTGCACATCTTCAGCACCTCGATCTCCCAGTTCTTCTTCTTCTTCCATATTTTCCTCTTGTTCAATCTCACTTACACTTTTAACTATTTTTTCCTTTATCACTGTTTCACTTCTCATATTTTCAATGTCTTCTTCTTGTCTTGTCCTCCGATGTTTCCTTAAACGTCTTTCCTACACATCCTGTTCCTGAGTCTGCAACTTAAATCTTTCGGTCTCCCCTCGGGTATCTTCTGCTTGCTCAAAATCTCTCTTAAACTTTAGTAGGAACTCTTTTGCTTTTTTGATAGTGTTAAGCCTATATTTTCTTTGATTATAAGTTCCTTTGCAATTAATTTCGATGTTATAAAGTGATACTCCTTCCTTTTTTTAAGATTTGCACTGGGATGTCTTTGTATATATCAGTTTCACAGTAATCAATTATTAGCTTCCATTCAAAATTCCTCTGTAGTACAAGATCTTTAACCTTTCCCCTTGTGAAATAAATGACAATATCCCGTGGTAATTTTCTCTGAGAGACAATTTTTGAATTAATTCTAAACATTTTATCTATTTCAAATTCCATGTTTTGTATAGAAATATTTATATATTCCGCTAAGCCTGGTAATATTCTCTCATACAGATCTTCATTCTCTTTTTCTATCAGACCTCTCAGTTTCAAGCAGTTTTCTCTCAATTTTGCTTGAATTTCCAAATTCTGATCTTGTAATTTTCCTTGCACCCAATTCATATTGACCGTTGATTCCTCCAGTTTCTTCATTTTACTCTGTAATTCATCCACTTTCTCATTTAGCGATTCCATTTCCATTGTTATTTTCTCCAATTTCTTCCCAAAATGATCCAATTCTTTCTTAATTTCTTTCCTTGTCTCTTTCATTTCCATTACCATTTCCTCTCTTAGTTTTTTGAACTAATAATAATAATAATAATAATAATAAAATTTATTTATACCCCGCCCCTCTGTTAAAACAATTGGGGTGGCTTACAAAAATTAAATACAATACATATAAAAATCTCTAAACACCCCCACCCCCACCCTCCCCCATAAAAAATATTAAACACATATAAATTAAAAAGAATTCCTTCCTGAATTCTTGAAATAACCCTTATTGTAACTCAGACACTTCCATAGATGCTCTCTGTGGTGATAGTTTGTATGTGTGGTTGTTTTTTAATCGGCATTGTTAATACTGTATATATGCAATCACAATATTATATATAGAGTCCTATTATATATGTGTATTATATATGTGTATTATATATTTTTATCTTAAATTCCTTGTATTCTGTCCCCAATTAATTCCACCTATTCTTTCAATCATAAACCTCTATCTTGTTTTGAGTACTTGTATCAAAATAACTCCTATTCAAAGTATTCCTCACCCTTAGGGGTACCTCTGTAAATCCACTTTATATATGATGTATTTATTTTTATAGATGTGTTATAAAACTAGGTAGTATAAATCAAGTGCTAATATGTGAGTTAACACCTATTAAACTAATCACACAATGTTATAATCCCCCAGTTCATACCAAATGCTTCATATAACATTTATCTTAAAGACACATGTTCAAATCAAATAAGCATACTTCTTGTATCTGAGGTACTTTCCCAAAAAAAGATTTCCTAGATATTGTTAACTGAAGAAAAATTTCCTATGAAAATTTTCTAATTAGTGCAGTTCAATATGTTACTAAAGTTTAGTAATATAATTAATGCAGTTCAGTATATACTAAAGTTTAGAGCTACTGTTGTTGACTATTCCCACCATTCAACCTTCAACATAAATATTTTTAAAATGAACCAAGGATTCTCATTTAAACATCAACATTCAACCTTCACCATAAATATTTTAAATTGAACCAAGGATTCTCATTTAAACGTCACTAGGGTGGGAATATATTATCCCATCAATTTAGTCCAGGTTACGTTCTCAATTCTGCTAGGCCTCCAAGCTTGTGTTGTACGTTCTCAATTCTGCTAGACCTCCAAGCTTGTGTTGTATCATACAGTCTTATCTCAGTATTTCGAGATGAGTATGTCTCCACCTCCGTCTCTGTTTCTGCTGCCTCTCTATATGTTTCTCTCTTAAGCTTGCAATAGTCCTCAATAAGGTTTTGCTTCTATCAGCCTCTACTGCTCAGTCTTCTTCATTCCAGCATGCTTCTTTACTAGCACACCACGCGGAAGGGAGAGCCGGCATACACCTCTTTAGCTTATCTCTCAGTTCTTAGTTCTTGGTATTTACTACTCAGTTGTTCCTTACTCCAGTGTTTTTCCAACAAAACTCAAATAGGAGACAGGATTAGCTTTACAGTCAATTTAATTTCCATGAAGAACAGTCCACAAGCTTCTCAAATCGCCCAACGCCTGCTTTTCTAACTAATTTCTCTGCCTCCACCGTCTCTTGTCTCCTTTTCTTTTTTTTCTCTTCTCGCGGTAATCTTTTCCACTGTCTTCTAACCTCCTTTCTACACTAATTTGCTTTTCTGCTGCTTCTCTCCCCTTCACGGTCTTATGTTTTTATTCTCTCCTTCTCCTTTCCTTTCCTTTCCTTTCTCTCCCTTCCTTCCTCTTCCCTTAATTTCTCTCTGTAATTTCTGTACTCCACCGATTTTCCCCACGGCTCCGTGTTTCCCCTTTCCTACTCAATCTCAGTTGTTCTTCCTCTGCCGCTCCACTTACATTGTCGTGTAGTATTAACGGGAAAGTGTTGAAGACTCAGATATGCTGCGAGTCTGCCCCCATTGCTTGCTTCAAACTACCGTCGGGCTGGGGCGGGCATTTGTCCCTTAAAGAAGAGGTTGCTGGGCAGGAGTGTTTTCACCGCTCTGCGCTCCCCAGTAAGTCTTCGCTCCCTCTCCTACCGCGTTGCTCGCACAGCAGGATAGGGAGACTTGACAATGGATTCCCGAGCCTTGCGAGCTCACTCCGATACCTCTTTCACAGGAGGTATTCCTGGCTTGCCGAAGCAATCAGGCTCACCCCACCCGGAGGACTGCAAGTGCCGAGCTCCAAGCTGGAAGAATGCGGAGCTCACACTTATTGCGTCCGGTCACGCCCACATCTCCGACCGGAAGCCCATCCTAGTCTTTCCAGGATCTGCCACAGACCTTTTCTACTCACAGTGTCAAAGGCTTTGGTGAGGTCAACAAATGTTACATAGAGACCCTTGTTCTGCTCCCTACATTTTTCTTGCAGTTGTCTAAGGGCAAATACCATATCTGTAGTACTCCTATTGGCTCTGAAGCCACATTGGCTTTCAGGAAGAAGTTCTTCTGCAATAGCAGGAACTAATCTGTTCAGGAGTATCCTTGCAAGAATTTTTCCAGCAATAGAGAGCAGTGTTATGCCTCGATAGTTTGAGCAATCGGATTTTGCTCCTTTTTTCTTGTACAGGGTGATGATGACTGCATCTTGGAGATCTGATGGCAGTTCCCCTTTTCCCCAGCAATTCACAAGGAGTTTGTGGAATTTATCGTGGAGTGCATGACCTCCATGTTTCCAAATTTCAGGTGGGATTCCATCAATCCTAGCTGCCTTGTCGTTTTTCATCTGCTGTATGGCCTTAAGGGTCTCTTCCAAAGTGGGAGCTATGTCCAATTCATTTTTCATCAGTTTTTGTATCATATGTTGGATAGCTGAGCCTTGGACTACTCGTCTGGCACTAAAGAGACTTTGAAAATGTTCAGCCCATCGATTCAGGATGGAGGCTTCATCAGTAATTAATGTTTGACCATCTGTACTGTATAAGGAGCTTTGGACCTGATAAGTAGGTCTAAACACTGCTTTAAGAGCTTCATAAAATCCTCTATGATCACCCAGATCTGCACTGTATTGCCTTATGAAACACCTGAGCAAGAAAAATCCTCTGAGATGCAATAAATCTTAATCCATGTAGCAATGTGTATTCTGACCTTGTGAAGTCATATCCCACATCTTAAGGAATAGGAATACGAGTTTCGCCTAGGAATAACTACATCCCCTCTGCAGTGTGGAATACTTCTGGAAAAACACTGGACTATTGGCAGCATTCTGCTTTCAAGACGAAACTGAGCATGCATGGCATAATATTGCCAGTAGTTGCTGCTTTAGGCTTTAGAGGAGAAGGAAACCTTTAATACCTTTTGATCCGCTTCTCAGACTATCATCAAAATAATAACAAGTCTGTGCAGACTACATCAGTGGTTTGCACCAGTATTTGACATAAATATATGATGTGCCTTTCTAAAAATTGAAGTAAAAAGGGAAAATGTATCCATTTCCAGAACTTTTCAATTTGGTGTTGTTTGACATCTGGCCCAGCTGCAGACCTCATCAAGTAGGTTGTGAGTGCCAAGTTTTAAGTTAAGCTAAGCAGATGCCATTTTCTTAAGCAAAAGAAAGTTGAAATTTATAATGGTGGAACCTTTTCTTTGTGTGACTTGCCTTAACTAAAGGGGAACTCTTTGGCCCTTTTGTGCATATATATTTCTCAAAGACTAGCTGAAAGTATGCTTGGTCTTGTACCCCATTATTCTGTCAAAGTCTCATGTAAAATACTGTAATGTGAAATATTTGTGTTTTTCTTTGTGTGTGTTCAGATATTACTGTGAAATTTTACTGAAATAAGATGCCTTAGGTCCACATACTCCTCCCTTCCAAGTCTCCATCATTATGTGACAGTTCTGGTGGGATGAGATACAAAGCCTGCCTAGTTTTCTTTACGCATACTGAAACTATACTATAGGTACTGTATAGTTATGATATGTACTCTAAACCTGGTGGCAAGCTATGAATAGAAAAGGTCAGTAGTTAAGGAAAGCTTGAGAACATGAACAGGTCTTGGAAGGATGGGCAGTGAACCGTACAGGATCTGCTGCTGGAACCTGTTCAAAAACACTGGTCCATACTTGTACGTTGCAGCTGTCTCAGTAAATCTGAAAAACACAATGTTAGAGAAATAATACAATCTCTGTGCAAGCGGTGGCAGGGGGGCTTACATTTGGAGTATCTTCTCAAAATCTTCCATGCAGGGATCTTCCATAAGAGATACATGAGTACCATTCACCCATGTAAGTCGTTGTTTATGTTGTCAGCTGCCTTCAGGTCAACTTTGACTCATGGCAACCCCATGAATCAGATATCTCCAAGACCCCCTGTTTTCTACTGCACTGCTCAGGTCTTGCTGGTTCAGGCATATGACCTCTCTGATTGAGTCTAGCCTTCTGGTGTGTGATCTTCTTTCTTTCTTTCCCCCTCCACCTTTCCTAATATTATTGACTTTCCCAGTGAACCATGTCTTTGCATGATGTGACCAAAGTAATACAGCTTCAGTTTAGTCATCTTGGCCTCCAGTGAGAATTCTGGCTCGATATGTTCTAAGACACATTTGTTTGTCTTTTTGGCTGTCCACGGTCTCCTCAGCACTCTTCTCCAATATCATACTGTATTTCAAATGAGTTGATTCTTTTTCTATCAGCTTTTGTCACTGTCCAGCTCTCATATCCATACATGGTGATGGGAAAGATGATGGTTTGAACGATCCTGACTTTAGTATGCAGTGTTTTATCTTTGCATTTTATGATCTTGTCTAATTCTTTCATACCTACCCTAACCAGTCCTAGTGTTTTTCTGATTTCATGGTTGCAGTCTCCACTCTGGTCTATGATTGATCCAAGGAATAGGAAATCTTTCACTGTTTCAGTTTCCTCATCTTCTGCTTTGAATTTATGCAACTCCTCCATGGTCATTATTTTTGTTTTCTTAATGTTTAACATTAAGCCTGCTTTTGCACTTTCTTCTTTGACTTTGGACTTTTTCGGATGCTGAAAAATAACGCAAGCGGCCTCATCAGCTTGCGAGGCTGCTGCGCTGCAAAGCGTCCGTTTTGTATGACGCTCGCCCCTGCCGGTACTGTTGTGGTACCGCAGGGAGAGTTGAGCGTCATATTTCATTGATTTTTTTCTCACGAAAGTTGATCATGAGTAAAAATCAATGAAATATGATGCTCAACTCTCCCCGCGGTACCGCAACAGTACCGGCAGGGGCGAGCGTCATACGAAACGGACGCTTTGTAGCGCAGCAGCCTCGCAAGCTGACGAGGCTGCTTGCGTTATTTTTCAGCATCCAAAAAAGTCCTTTCTTTAGCAGTTGCTCCAAGTCTGTGTTGTTTTCAGCTAGTATTTTCTGTGCTTTTTAACAACAGTTAGCGTGCATTCCCCCTTGATTGTGTTCTTAGCTTCTGTCTATAATTCCTCTGGTTCCTGGTCGATTATGCTTGGTAGTGCAAATCTATTTTTCACTTTGTCTTTGAAATCTGCTGGGATGTTCTTCAGATCATATCCTGACATGGTGACTGATTTTGCGTTTTTCTTCAGCTTTATTCTCATTTTTGTTATTAGTAATTCATGAGCTGAGTCACAATCTGCATCTGGTTTGGTTTTGCCATGAGAATAGAGCTTCTCTATCCACCTATCTTGCAAAGGCAGTCTTATTCCATAGAGATGCTGTGGAAGCTGTGATATCACTGGAACATCTGTGCTATGTTTTTGGAGCAGTTCTACATGCAACAGTAGGCCTATTCAGGCATTCAGGATAGGGTTAAGCTAAATACATGAGGAGTGGGAATACATTAGCTCTGCCTCCTCTACTGCATCTTTGCCTGTTGCAGAGAGCCCTCAAACAGGGTTCCTAGTTGCATGGACATCCTGCACACATGGAAAGAAATAACAGGGTGGCAGAGTTAGCACACTCCTCAGATGTTCAATTTAGTCCTATTCTGAACACCTGAATATGGCTACTGTTGTAGAGGAAATTGGAGCTGAAAGCACCACTGTATGCTCCCTATTTCTCCACAATACCTAGAGATGCCAGTTCCCACTGTGAGAACAGTTTCTGTATCTCTGAGAAGGAGGACATGTGAAAATTATATTGCTACAAGATAATACAGATGACTGTCTGGCTCCTTATTTGCTTTAGAGGTGCTTAGTGTTGGCTGTTAAATGTGCTCACTGGAACCTGCTTTTCCCCTTTCACTGTATTTCATCTGCCCTTTAGACTCCTGACTCATGTGGTCAGGAGTCTCTTCAGGTCACCCCAGAGATGGGAGGGTTTTATGGGGAGAGGGATAGTCAGAACTATGGTACATATATCAGCAGTCCACTTTGCAGTTAAGACTGATTCCTGAACTGGACCCTATTTTGTCCCAGAGGGAGTGTAAAGAGAGAAGGCCTTTTCAGTGGCTGCTTCCATGTTATGGAACTCCTTTCTGAGGAATGCTAGAATTGTATCCTATATGTTGTCCATAAATCTTTTTGTTCAAGGAGACTTTGGGCAACTGACTGCTCCCAGTTATGCAAGAAAAGTAGGATATAGTGCAGTTCAACAAACAAACAAAAAATAATATCCAAGTTGATGCTTTCACTTAGATAAGTCTTGCTAAATGTTCCAGCAGATGCTGGCTGTGCTTTGGATTCATGTTAAGTACTCCAGCCTTCCAAAGTATTTTTTAAATGTAATTTCCAGTGGAGAGAGTGTCATGCCTCTGGCTGTTAGCTAGCCATAGTTAGGTCAAGTTTTTTTAGTTAGCTATAGTTAGGCCAGAAGCCTGCCAGCCAGCCAGAGTCTTGACATGAGTGAGAGGCCCAAGGGATGGGGTGGTGGTGGATGGTATTGAAATGTGCTTGGTACTGCTTGCTATCAGGTCTCAAGGTCACCCTGGTCTGGGAATAAAGAGGGAGTGAGAACTGGGAAAGTCAAGCCCCAATTATACCAGGTGGAGGGGGAGAGTGGAACTGTTGGGTGGAAGGGGGGAAACAAAACTGTGAAAAGATACTAAGGGTGGAGATTTGGCGGGAAATGCTTCAGATCTGTCAATGATGTGCTACCATTCACTTCTTTGCCTTTGCAATAAAGCATTCAACGTAATGTTTGTTGTCTGAGTGATTGAAGTTCGACTGGTTTGTCACAGAGAGCCAGCAAGGTATAGTGTTTTGAGCATTGGACTATAATTCTGCAGATCAGGGTTTGAATCCCTACTCAGCCATGGAAACCCAGTAGGTGGCCATGGGCAAGTCACACTTAGCCTCAGGAAGGATACCAATGTAACTGGTTTTTATATAGGCAAATAAAAGGAAGGTTTAGTATGGATGAAAATTATATAAAATAGACTTCCAAGACTCTAAAGATTTCCAAGATTTAGGAAAAATATTAACAGAAGAAAAATGTCAGTTGATTTCAAAATTATATAAGAACTTATTAAAGACAGAGATGGAACAAAAAGAAATTAAGGAGTGCATGATCAGGTGCGCACAGGATATCAGGTATAATATAGAATTGGAAGAATGGCAAAGAACTTGGAATAAAAGATTAAAGTATACCTTAAGCCAAGATTTAAGAGAAAACTATTTTAAAATGCAGTTTGTGTGGCATTTGACACCCCATAAATTAGCTAAAATTAACAATAACATGGATAATAAATGCTGGAAATGTGGAGAAAAAACTGGACCCACTTTCATATGTGGTGGGTATGTAAGAAAGCAAGAGAGTACTGGAGTAACATCAATAAAATATTATCTCTAGTAATAAATCATAAATTGGAAATGGACCCTAAATTATTTTTGCTGAATATACCAAAGAAAGAACTTGAGAACAAATTTGGGAAAATATTATTATATATGACCACAGTAGCTAGAATTGTCTATGCTAAGAAATGGAAAGAAAAACAAATTCCGGATACTTCAACTTGGCTATCTAAGATTTATGAAATGATGAAAGCTGACAAACTAACATGCTTGATGAAAGACCAACCAACAGATAAATTTAAAAAATAATGGAAAGAGGTGATCAAATATTTAGAAATGAATAGAGGTAAAATTGCAATTAGAGGCTTAGAATGAATTAAGGGAAACGTGGTAAAAAAAATTAAATAACAAGAGATTTAAGAAATAAAGACCAACAATATTCAATAAACCATGCTTTTATTTTCCATAGCAGGGAATATAGTGTTTTTCCATTTTTTTTCACAAGCCCATGAAATAGATTGGGTTTAGGGAGGATAGTGACTGGTTTAAGTTCATCCAGAGTGCTTCACCTATCCTGTTCAGCCTCCAGTACAACATTCTGATTACTATCCCATATCACCTCTAAAACCTGAAATCCTGACAATAAGAATAAGACGGTTAATGTATATATCCATGTGTGTGGTATTCCTATATCAGCAGAGACTTATATTTATGCTTCCTTGTCCTAGCAGAAAGACTAATGTGGCTTCAGGCAAATGGATTAACCTTTCAGGCCTTGAGAAATTTATTGCCTTGGGATCTACACTGTTTTTTGCATAAGGACTTTGTGATTTTTCAGTACTTGGCAGAAAGTAGAGCTAGCACTATTTTCTCCTCATGCCCTTTTGTCATGAAGTGCTCACTCTAACTCATAAAACAATTCAGGCTGTCAGATATGCCAAGGAGCCTGTGGTATAATAGGGTAGGTAGATTGACTGAGAGCTAAATGGGGTTTCCGCATTGCTCCAACCTAAAATTTGGGCTAGTCTCCCTTGACCTTTGTGTTTAGTGGCCAATCCAGCAATAAAATTACCATAAGCTAAATCATTCTAGAAGGTTTTTTTGCTCCCTCACAAAATACAATTGATATTTTTGTTGCATTTCATGGGGGAATGAGGTACTGCAGATATGAAGCTTGTTGATATGTGCTTGTTGCATAATAACATTTGAAATGTGTGTTTTTAAAAGCATGGATGCTTTATGTTTTAGACCATGTCTCTTAACCTTTTCTTTACCAGGGATCCCCTTTAAATATCTTTTGTTGCTGTGGACCTCCAAGACTTAACTCAAGATTAATAATAATAATAATACCTGATGATGATGATGATGATGATGATGATGATACAGTTACACCATCCATTAAACCTTCCCTCAAAGGCACTGGAGTGGGAGGGAAAACCTTTGTCCTCCTTTTTCTTGTAAGTTTGTGGCTGGAACGGATTGAATGGCAATGCACAGGCCAAGCCAGCCAGCTTTTGCCTTGGCTCCTATCATGTGGCCACTCCACTGCAGGGATGAGGTGGGCCAAGCTTCCTTCAAGACTTTGCGGACCCTCTGTGAGGAGATCATGGACCGCTTGAGGTCCCAGGACCACAGGTTAAGAACCACTGTTTTAGACCATAATCCTGCAGTATAAATTAATGGTAAATTATATAATTTTCCCCAATTTTGCCTACATGGGGCTGCTGTGTTGTTGTTTTTTTAAATTTTGTGTGGGTATGTTTGTATGTGAGAGAGTTGCAGCTATAACTAGTGTGAGAGGGAAGTTCTAATTTGAATCTCACAGGTACACACACACACAGAGTTGCTTTTGTGAGAGCAGGGAATCTGGAAATCTGATCGCGATGGATCACCAAGAACTCAACCCTGTTTGGCCCTTTCTTCTTACTTCTCTTCAGTTGCCTTTTTTTTTTTTTTAAAGAACTTTAGATTGTAAGCTCCTCCTAGCCGGGACCTATTTTTTGTTGTTATTTAGTAGGACTGATGCAGATCAGTGGTGCTAAATTAGTAATACTGTACAAACTTAATCAGATTGAGTGTTCTGAAGAACTGAATATAGTGAAGAACCAGCTGTCAGAAGGAATAATCATTTTGCCAAATATTAGAATCTGTAATAGTAAAACTGTAGAACTTGGGCTATTTTTAATTAAATAACTGTAGCAATTCCCCCTCTGTTTTTAAAGAAATGTACTCTACAGTTCACTACCTGTTTGTGAACAGGACTTCTCTCCCCCCATTTGCCTTTTGTCTCTGTAGAGTTTATTATTCTTCTGGTAAAGCATGGTGTCCTATTTTAGTGTTACAGAAACAATTGCACTGAAGGAATGGACTTAGGAGAAGCAACCACTGAATGAATGTGAGATGAGTGAAAAAAGATTGACTGAAGTTCTTTAAAGCCTGGGAAACCTACAGTGGGAGTCATTTTAAGTTTTGTTTGGATTGAGAGCAATCAACTTTCATTCTAGTAAAGGGTAAAATAACAAAAGAAACCAATGTGGCTGAACTGTGGAGACAAAGGGACAAATGGCTGCACTCAAGAGAATGGGGGAGAATGAAAAAGGTTACAAAAACATGCCACACTCATTTACACAATGGGAAAACAAGGGAGAAAAAGTGAGTAATGGCAAAAGTGGTCAGGGCACAGTCCACATAAAAACAAATAACACAAAACTTTAAAAGAGGCCTACCGCAACATGCATCCTTCTTCCATCATGGGCACATAACAGTGTTTTTAAGCTCAGCCAAGAGCGAATTTAGTTAAGATGGGCAAACCAGTGAAAGCATGGAGACTTAGTTTTTCTGCATGCCCATTTAAGAACTGTGTTTTGGGGTGGGGAACACATTCTGGGGTAGAGCACATACTTTAGGAAGGCACCTAAACCACTGGGCCATCTAGCCTAGACTGGCAGCAATGGGTGTTTAGGATTTTTGGTAGGATTCTTTCCTAACTTTGCTTGGAAGTCCTGAGTATTCCCTCATGGTCTGTCCTAAGTGCTAATCAGTCCTGACCCTGCTTAGCTTCTGAAATGAGAGGAGTTTGGGTGTGTGCAGGGTAGCATGGTGCTGTGATATAAACCACCTTAAATGTATAAAGTCCCAGTGCCCAGATTGAATCACTGGTGTCACCCTGCAGACCAGTTGTTGCAGGAGTTGGATGGTCTATGCCAGATGAACCATTGGTTTGTCTCCATATGCTGCGGCAATGTTCTCTTAGGAATGTATTTGAAATGATGACAATCTGTTATGCGATGTCATGGTAATATTTTTAGTGTGCTCCTTTAGAACCATGATTGCCTGGACACTGAATCTAGTTCCCTCGTGGAAAATTGTCTTCCTCCTTATGTGAGACAGAGGCAATCTATGGAAGAACAGTATTAATTTGTTAGCAACAGAAGGGCCTACTGAATGTTCCTTTCTCAGTGGTACAGATTGTAAATGAGATGTTCCCAGCTAAAGTTTGTGTATGTGTTCTGATGCTTCATGAGTTGATCATCCCTCTCATTGACCACACTGATCCTGAGAAATGGGGACATCACTGTTTTGGTGTGTCCATGTCCATTGCATGATTTCATTGCAGTGTGTGGGGGGGGGGGAACCAAGCAGAATATGGATTAAGCCTTGGTGAGTTATAGGTTTTTTGAGCCCAACATGTCCTTCCTCCCCTTCCCAGCCTGGATGGCAGTGCCTAAAAACTTCATGTCACAAAAGAGTGGGTATTGTGCAAAGTCTGAGAAATCCAATATCCTAGGCCTGCGCCTGCAAACCACAGCCTTCCAAAAGCATGAATAACATTGCATAGTATGCAGTGGCCAAAATAAATGCTATAAACTAGTCTTAAACAAATGAACAGTACATAAAGAGAGCCACATTAGAAGCTTTACAGAGTGCAGTCTCACCTCACGAAGAATAGACTTGGTAATATCAATTTTCTCTTTGAGATCTTGGAAGCCTCGCAGTCCAATTTCTGCCTTTCCCTGGCCAGAACAGGGACTTTCTTTTCAGGGACATTAAATGTTAAAGCTGCTACAAGATTTGGGTGCTTGCCCAGCCTTTCCCCTCAAAAGCTTTCCTCCCTAATATCCTGATTAAACAGTCAGCTGATAGGAGGTCACAACGCTATAAGCTGTTGGTGTGGCTTGTCTTTTAAAGTCCTTACTGCCTGGCATTGTTTTGTAGGGAAAGCTGGAATCTGTGGCAGCACTGAACTGTTCAACTCCTCTGTGAGAGCAGCTGTGTACCTTATGTAGAGGAACTCCCATGTTCTTTTGCTATACTTCTCCATGGAGTGCAAAGAGAAAACTCACTTTTCCATCTGATACACATATAGCACTTACATTTAGGCAAAGAACTCACACATAGTTTCCCCCATTGTATGATGCCCTGGAATTCTTAAACTTGGAAACAATGTACTCCGAGAGGGTGGTCACTTACACTTCCCAAAAAAGATAAAACACATTAACAGAAAAGAGAGGGCAGATCTGTATATGATTTGTATAGGCTAATACAGGGCTTCTTAAACTTTTCCCAGTCGCAACCTCTTTTTGCCCTGGGTATATAGGTATATAAAATAGATATACAAATCAAATTTACTGTTGCCAAATTTTTCGCGACCCCCACATTCAGTTACATGATCCCATGTGGGGTTGCAACCCACAGCGTAAGAAGCTTTGGACTAATATATATGTCTATATGGAAATTTAGACATTACAGTTGTCCCTTCATATTCACTGGAGTTTGGTTCCAGGACCCCCCATGGATACCAAAATCCATGAATACTCAAGTCCCATTATATGCAGTGGCATAGCAAAATGGTGTCCCTTATATAAGATGGCAAAATCAAGGTTTGCTTTTTGGATCATTATTTTTTAAATAATATTTTCAAGCCATGAATACTTAAAGCCATGGATATCAAATCCGTGGATACAGAGGGACAACTGTATAATATAATTTCAGTAGTTATTTCACCCTTGTGAGGGGGAGTGACCTTTGTGTCTGCATAGAATCATAGAATCATATGCAGGTGCTAACTGTTGATGGGCAACTTCAAGAACATTAGCTCCTGTTTCTTACTGTTCTTTATGTTTAAACCAGACATGGACTTGAACAGTCCTTCAAACAGAGGATTGTCCTCTGTAAAATAGGATACAAAACCAGCCTACTTGTAAGAAAGATCATGTAGTCTCACCACAAAAGTTTCTGCTTGTTGCTGTTGGTCAGATAGATTTTGCAGGTTATTGAAAATTTCAGAACATGTAAAAGTGGTCTGAATTTACACACCATGAGTCATGATCCCTCTTTCAAACCATTCCTCGTGCTCTCTAAAAGCTATTGTCTCTTTCTGACCTTGCCCAGCCTCTAAAGTACTTCTCCATAGTCTGTAAAGCCACTTTGTAGGACAAACCAAAATGTTAAGCCAAGTTATTTTTTATTTTCATCATATCACTAAAATAAATAATATGGCTAGAAATTTTAATTCACAATTAAAACAAGGTGGGGGAACCCTGAGAAGTCAGAGAATATCCCTGAAACCACCCTTCTTCCACTTCTTACGTTGTGCAGGCTGAAAATGTCATATGCTTCTGGCACGTTTTCAGAATCTGATCTGATGGGTCCAACGCCCACAAGGATTTAACTGTCAGAGAGCAAGAGCTAAACCACTCCCTCAGATTAGCTCTCACCTAGGAATGTGCAAACTGTTCAGAAAGGGGACAAGTATGAATTGTTTCCCATCAGCTTTCTGGCAATGCTGGCTTGTTGGTGTGCCTCTTGTTTGACTAGTAGGTTGTTTTCTGTTTTGGTTTTTTTGTTTTTGGTTTTTGCTCTCCTTTACAATGGTTATATCCTCCCAACAAGGGCTTTTGAGCTTAAAATATTTCATATTACTGGATTTGTATCGCTTTTGTTTTCATCCTGTGCTTCCTGTCCTAAGAATAACAAGAAGCATCAATCTTTCAGGTTCAGTTGTCTTTGATCTCTAGCAGTGTATCTGCACACATAATGCATTTTATTTTAGTGGTGCACAAGAGGTTTAAAGTGTGGTTATTACGGAAAACCTTGGACAGGCTTTCACTTGATATCTAAAGTGGATTCTAGCCCCTAAATTCTGTAGGAGAACTGGGTACATTGAAGGTATATTTGAAGAAGAATTCACTATATAATGTGATGGTTTACCTTAAAAGCAATACAGCTTAAAAGTTTATTTTCACATGAGAAAAGAATAAGGAGTAGTTTTAGCACCTCCCTTATTTCTCTTCTTAGAAAAGTGCCTTTAGGCACCTATCTATACTGCAAAATGGTATCAAGTTCAGAATAATTTAATTCATTTGCTGCACTTCATTAAATAATCCTGAGAACTGTAGTTTGGTTAAGATGTCAATGACCCCTAGCTAACTTCACAAAGTTATACCTGACAAGTTCTCTGCAGAGGAGAAAAGGCTATTAATCTGCTTTATGAATGTACTAAGGCCTTTTTAAAAACAGGAAGTAAACCAGAAGTGACTTCCAGTTTGTCCAGTTTTGAAAAAAGGCTGTCATGGGCCAAAATGGACCAGGAGGGCAAAAACAGATGTGAAAAAGCCCCCCACATTTCCTAGAGGATATTGGGGGCAGCTGAATGCCAAAAAAAGTGTTTTTGCAATGGTGGTGTGTGGTTGAGATCTCTATAAATAACCATACCTGTTTCTTCTGCACTTTAAAATGAAGTGGACAATCCTATATCTGTTTTAAAATTTGTTATCTTTCAGGGCTAACCTTATTTTCACTTTTACGTATATTGCAAACTTTCAAGAGAAAACTGCTAGAACTCCTAATACTTTATTTCCCATCAAACATTTATGTATCACTTTGATGTGCTCATTTTTTGAGACACATTCAAGCAATACAAGGATAACTGGATATTAATGGAATGTTTGGTATTTGAAGAAATTATGTATGGTGTTCTTTTGAGTATTGGACTAGGATTCTGAGAAGCCAGGGTCTGAATTCCTGCTCAGCCATGGAAATCCAATGGTGACCTTGGGCAAGTTATACTCTCTCAGTATTAGAGGAAGGCAATGTCAAATCTTCTCTGAATAAATCTTGCCAAGACAACATAAGAACAACAAATAATTAGTATGTTATCTAGGGTTATTACTTCTGAAGTACTTCTATTACAAATTACTTCTGAAGTAATTTGTGTATTATGATAACAGTTTGTTCAGGCTAGTTGCCTTGATTTCATTTGGTGCACTGGGTTATTCTGCTGTTTCTTCATAAAAAGACTCAATTTTGCTTGTCTCGTCAGCATGCTCAGAGTAGAATGCTGAGAGGACTGCGTCAGGCTGGTACTGCTACCAAGCTGGTTAGAGCTGGTTAGGGTTCTGTCCTGGGCCCAGTGCTATTCAACATCTTTATTAAATGACTTGGATGAGGGAATTAGGGGTATACTTATCAAATTTGCAGATGACACCAAATTAAGAGGAGTAGCTAATACCCTAGAGGATAGGATCAAAATTCAAAATGACCTGGATAGATTGGAGAGCTGGGCCAAAGCTAACAAAATGAAATTCAATGTGGAGAAATGTAAGGTACTGCACTTAGGGCGGAAAAATGAAATGCATAGATATAGGATGGGGGAGACCTGGCTGAACGAGATTACTTGCAAAAGGGATCTAGGAGTCCTAGTAGACCACAAGTTGAACATGAGTCAACAGTGTGATGAGGCAGCTAAAAAGGCCAATGCGATTTTGGGATGCATCAATAGAAGTATAGTATCTAGATCAAGGGAAGTCATAGTGCCAGTCTATTCTGCCTTGGTCAGGTCTCACCTAGAATACTGTGTCCAGTTCTGGGAACCACAGTTCAAAAAGGATATTGACAAATTGGAGTGTGTCCAGAGAAGGGCGACTAAAATGGTGAAAGGTCTGGAAACCATGCCTCATGAGGAAAGACTTAGAGAGCTGGGGATGTTTAGCCTGGAAAAAAAGATGGTTAAGGGGCGATATGATAGCCCTGTTTAAGTATTTGAAGAGGTGTCACATTGAGGATGGAGCAAGCTTGTTTTCTGCTGCTCCAGAGACTAGAACACGGAACAATGGATGCAAGCTCCAGGAACAGAGATTCCACCTCAACATTAGGAGGAACTTCCTGACAGTAAGAGCTGTTTGACAGTAGAACACACTCCCTTGGAGTATGGTAGGGTCTCCTTCCTTGGAGGTCTTTAAACAGAGGCTGGATGGCCATCTGTCAGGGATGCTTTGATTGTGTATTCCTGCATGGCAGGGGGTTGGACTGGATGGTCCTCGTGGTCTCTTCCAACTCTACAATTCTATGATTCTATGATTCTAAGGCTTCCCAAGTTCTCCTAGGGGGCTAATGCAGCCCCTAGCCTCCCACACCCTGATATAATCACTTCTTCTGCATCTCAGGAGTCATATTAGCAGTTGGATAATGTGTGTAATGAATGTGCAAGACTGTGTATAATCCCTATAAAATGGATACCTTTTCATTTATGTGGAGATGCATTGTACATTTTCCAACAATATTCAATAACAAGTGCATTAAAATGTGGTATTGGTAAATGACTCATTTATTGTTTTCTTTTTTGTTTTCTTAATTTTATTTTTGTCTGTGTGCCTGTCAAATACATCTAATACTTTGCATAAAATAAATAGGACTGACAGTAGTGGGAATTTATAAGTCCTGGAGGTAGCATGGAGTAGGTTGGGATACACACTAGTATCTGTTTGCATTTGCAAAAGAAGGCAGATATGCTGCTATGAATCATGGGTGTGTGAAAACTTACCATTCCTCAGAAGTTTCAAGGTTAATATTAGATGCACTGCATTCTGTTATTTTTGTAATAATCATGTACTTCTCTGGAGTTGTTGCGATATGCATTGATAACAAATAGCTATTGCTTCTAGGAAATGCTGGTCAGTGCTAAACTCACCCACTAGACCAGGGCTGGGGAAGGTGTGGACCATGAACTACGTACATGGAACCTCCAAGGCCATTTTGAGGCTCATGGGATCCCTAGCCTCTCCATTAAAAAAAAGACACTCTGCTTTATAATGGAGGTTGAGATCCTGTATCAGAAACATAGCTATGATATCCTGATCCAACTCCTGAAACCCACCTTAAGAACAAGTCAGCTGTCCTGAGTGATAGAGTTTTGTGGCACTGGTGAGCAGAGTATTGCATGTGAGCAACAGTGCAACGAAAAAAGTTGTGACAGGACTCCACAGATATAATAATAATAATAATAAAATTTTATTTATATCCCGCCCCTCTGCAACGCAATCGGGGTGGCTTACAATATAAAAACCCCATACTCACAATACCCTAGCCCACCCACCCCTTAAAATAATATTAAATTACGAAAGATTAAAAACATGCATTAATTTAAAAATATATATAAATTAGAAGAAAAAAATTAAAACATTTAAAACAGCAATCATAGCCTAGAAAGGGCAGCTGAGTCTTGGGCCAGGATAATTATTCAGGAAAGGCCTGCCAGAAAAGATCTGTCTTGACAGCTTTTAAAAAACTGTCTAAGGTGGTAATAAGACGGATCTCGTCCGGCAGGCCATTCCATAATCTGGGAGCAGCAGCAGAGAAGGCCCTCTGGGAGGTCACCGACAGCCTTGTTTTCATAGGCTGTAACAGATTCCTCCCAGAGGACCGAAGTGTGCGGGGAGGGTCATACGGAAGGAGGCGGTCCCGGAGGTAAGTTGGACCCAAGCCATGTAGGGCTTTAAAGGTCATAACCAACACCTTGTACTGTGCCTGGAAACTAATAGGCAGCCAGTGGAGAGCTTTTAGCACAGGTGTTATATGCTCTCTTCTGGAAACGCCAGAAATCAACCTGGCTGCCATGTTCTGGACTAGTTGAAGTTTCCGAGTCAAGCACAAGGGTAGCCCCATGTAGAGCACATTACAGAAATCCAGACTTCTCCTACTTCTGTCTCTCGCATCATTGCTCACTGGCAAGAGGGGACTGGCCATGTCATCCTGCTTGCCAGCACTGTGTAGAACTCTGTTTTGACTTCAGAGGTGGATTTGGGGGCATTTACAATTGTGATAATCATACAGTAAATATGAATAGGACCAGTTATGAGGTCATAAGCCTAGCTTATGACATTCTAACAGGATGCTAGCCAATATCTACTATGGGCACAAGTGGGCAAAGTCTGGTCTCCTGATACTAGATTTGTGGGCCTCAACACTCCTAGTCTCTGAATTCTTCTCCCCCACCACCACCGCCAGCCAACAGGTGACAGCAAATTGCCACTCTTAGAAGCCTCCAGGATTGGCAATTCACTTTTAAAATAGGTTGTAAGGCCACTTGCACTATTTATTTTTTTAAAGCTGTTTTTCAAAACCAGAAGCAGACTTCCAACCTCTTCCATTTTCCTCATTTTTTATCCCCTTTGGCAGGTTTTTGGCTGCCTAGTCCCTGAAGGATCCCTCGGGCATAAAAGTATCCACTAGACACTCCCATGTACTTGAATCATGTGTGTCCAAGTTATGAATGTGGCAGCCAGGGTTCATTTCCACAGCAGGTTACCAGAACTGTAAAATTGCAGGATATTTTATAGTTCCATATAGTTTTTCAGTGAAATAAGCAAGCAGAGACACTCTTACTCAACCATTCTCTGAAGATGTCAGCCACAGATGCAGGTGAAGCGTCAGAAATAAACTCTTTCAGAACACGGCCTCACAGCCCGGAAAAAACCTCAAGGAAAATCTATGGATGCTGTGCCTTCACACAGGCACAGACTGTCAAACGTTCACATAAGCAGAACACACATATGTTGGAGCATTACTCTGTAATCAATTTATCTTCTTAGGGTGCACTGAGAAGACCAATAGTTTCTGGGCTTGTGATAAGTACGGTAATGCCAAGGAATTTGTATTGGGGAAATAAGAAATGTTTCTAGAAGACCAACCAAACCCTTTTTTAAAAGCATAAAAAGTCTTGATTCCTGACTGATTGCCATTACATCACTGGCTGCTTGGTAGTTTACTTTCATTTTTCTTCTCAATAGTAGGCATAGCAAAACATAACATGGTGGTTGAAATGTATGCTAATTCGCTTCTCATAAAAACCAACAACAACATGTACATTTTCCCACACCCTTGTATTTGAAAATGGAAAAGACAGTACCATTTCTAATCTCTCCCTCCCCCCCTCTATTGGCTAAGACAAAATGATTTTTTCTTTATTGATTAGTGGACTTGTGCAACAAGAAGACACTCCAAATATTTGAATCATAATTATGTAGTCATGTGACATTGTAAATAACCTAAATTGTAGGCAAACATTTCTGTAACAGCTATCTCAAACTACAGAACGTTTCTGCTGAAATTTCAGAAGAGCTAGTGCTCTTCTGATTATATATTTGGAAAGCACCAATAAATAACTTTCATAAAGGTACATCCACACTACACAAATAATCCAGTTTGAAACTGGATTATTTGCCATGGCTCCTTCCTATGGACTCCTGGGATTTGTAGTTTGCCTCCAGCACTTTTTGGCAGAGATGGCTAAAGGCCTTGTAAAACTACAAATCCTAGGATTCAATAGAAAGGAGCCATGGCAAATAATCCAGTTTCAAACTGGATTATTTGTGTAGTGTGGATTAGGCCATAAGAAAACTGGATCATGTAATACCAAGGATATTTTCTCATGTTGTTTAGACCAGCATTTTTCAACCAGGGTTCCGCAGAACCCTAGGGTTCCGCGACGCATGGCTAGGGCTTCAGTGAGAAATATTAACAAGATGCGTTGGGCTTTAGGACCCGGCTGTGTCCTGGCTGCCTCCTCCGGCTCATCAGAGTGCCCTGCCAGCACTCCACTTCCCCTACTTGCTAGCTCTTTTGTTACTGCCTCTTTCGGCTCGGCTTTCCCCCCTCCCCGTCTCCTTCTCTCTCCCTCCCTGTGTTTTTCCTAGGCTCTAGCCTCTGCCTGCCCCTCTTTGCTGGCTTTCACTTCCCAATGGTACATATGGAGTGGCTGTTGGGAGTTGGCACGCACTGTGCAGGTGTGCCTGGCCAGTTGTGTCTTCCTTTCCAACTTGCCACACCTTGCCTTGCCATGAGCGGCATCATCTGTGAAGCATCTAGGGTGGATACACTGCTGGGGGGGGGAGTTGGAGCAGGGCAGGAGGGGCAGAAGATGGGGAGGAAAGGGAGGTGCAAACTGAAAAGTGGGGATGGAGAGAAAAGAAGACACTTTGGGGAAGGAGGGGGTTTTGCATGGAGCTGTGCAGCCTGTGACCTCAGCCCATAGAATCAGGATTTAATTGTGCATGCGTTTAAAGTGAGTTAAATCTGTAGGATTCTGTGTGGAGCCTCCCACCCTTTTAGCACATGGTTAAATGGAGCCTCCAGCACTAGAAGCAGTGCATGTGTGTGTGTGTGTGTGAGAGAGAGAGAGAGAGAGAGAGAGAGAGGAGGGGTGGTGAAGAGCAGGGTGCAATTAATTCTATCACTTTGTTTCCCTGCAAGATTTGGCTGGTCACTGTTTAATGGAATGCTTGGATCCTTTTGTGGACTCTTTTGGCCTAACATGCATCAAGGACATTCTTATCAGAGCCTATCCTGACACACAAGGGAGATAAAGCAGGGGTCCTTTAGAAAGAGGAAACATTTGCTGCCAGGTCTGATTGGGTTTGTGGATGGAGTGGGAGTAGACAGTACCAGTGCACTGGGAGAGGTGCTCCTAGATCTTTATACCTTCCTTATACAGCTGGCTCCTTCTGGGTACCTGGTCCTGACAGTCAAGTGCTAGCTTGTGTGTGTCCTTTCAAGTTACCTGTTGACTCAGAGCAACCCCATGCATTTCGTAGGACTTTCTTAGGCAAGGAATGTTCACAGGTGGCTTGCCTCTGAAATACAGCCTATAGCACCTGGTATTCCTTGGCCGTTCCCAATCCAAATACTAACCAGGCCCGACCCTGTTTAGCTTCCAAGATCAGATAGGATCTGGTGCTTTCAGGGTAGATGGGGCAAAAGTGTCAGAAGTCCTATTTAGAGTAATGGAGCTACATCAGGAATGTGGAGGTAAAGAAAACTGAAGTGTCATTATGTATGTTTGGGTCCGTTTTGGAAGTGCATATGTGCATATTATTAAACATGGGTCACCTATCGCCACCACTTATGACTCCTCGAACGCCTTCATCAGCACTGTATACGCATAATCCTAAATATACACTGGACTGAGTATGTGATGAATGTTGCTGTCCTTGAGCAAGCAGGGATCACCAGCACTGAGGCCATGATAATGAGAACACAGGTACACTGGGCAGGGCACGTTTCTAGGATGGAGGACCATCGCCTCCCAAAAATACTACTCTACGGTGAACTCGCCACAGGTGAGCGTAAGAGGGGCACTCCAAAAAAATGATACAAGGACTCCCTGAAGCAACATCTCAGGCTCGGCCAAATTGATCACCAACAATGGTCTGCCATGGCCTCACATCGGGAGGCATGGAGACGCACTATCCACAATGTTGCAGCCTTATTTGAGAGTTCACTCTGAAAAAAGTCTTGAAGAGAAACGACAACGCAGAAAGAATCACAACCCGGAAACATCAGCCAAGCAGACTTTCTGCAACCGGACTTGTTTATCTCGGATTGGCCTTTTTTTAGTCATCAGCGCTCTTGCAGAAAGTGCGGGATGAGTCCTTTCTGAATCTTCATTTGCAAAGAAAAGCCAGAGAGAGAGAGAGAGAGAGAGAGAGAGCATTCGCTGCCATACCCTGCAAGGCATAGCATTTTTAGGGCTCAAAGAGAGCTGGGCATTGTGGGCATTGTTACTTCTTGTACCTCTGTATTGCTTTTTAATAGGCCATAATAAAGAATGATTGGTTGCTTTTTAATCTTGACCATCCTCCCAGTCACTGAAAGCAGCATGCATGTCTTTAAAAGCAACCATGTGAGGTAAGTCAAGTTGAAACATAGCGATTGGCCCAAGGATACCTAGCTGAGTAAGGATTTGAACCTAGATCATGCCCGTCCTCCTTCCATTTTCTTACTAGTGTTGGGAGGGTCACTCACCTGGGCCTTGTTTCTTCATGCAACACAAATGGGCCCTTCTGTACACATCAGCTTTGTAGATAGGCAGTGCTAAGTGGCAGAGAGAGCAATTACAGGTCGATCCCCATACATGTTACAGCAAGTAACAAGTAAGCATCGCCGATCCAGAGGCAAAATGCTAAAGAGATTTTATTCAGAGTTTGCATGCTGACAGAGAGACATTAGGAGAGAACAATGGACACTACACCTCAGTCAAAGCAATGCAGGCAGCCAGGTAGATAGATACAGAGAGCAACAGAGAGACATGATGAAAATGAGAAGAAGCTTCTTCTTAATGAGCAGAAGCATCTTCCTTTGTCCAGGGCTTACAAGTTATATAGGCTCTATGTCACGTACACAGTTAACCATTTGTCTGTTGATACACTCAATCACTGAGATCAAAGGAGGTCTTAGCCTAGGGATGTGATGTTACATGAAAGGAACTTCCATGGGAAACTACAGATAGGAAGGTAACACTGAGTTGTAAAATCCAAGGTAATTTCCTGAGCTTCCCTTCAAAGATGGCTTATGAAGCCAGATGTTTTATTGGCCCAATTGTAAAGGTAGGAACAAAGGAAGCATGAAGTTCCCATGAAATGTCTGGTGTGCCAGACAGCTGAGAACCTCAGATTCCTACATTTCCCCCTTCTTTATTTTTTAAAATCCAAATTGTTTAGTTGTTGTCCAAATATAACAACTGATGTCTCTTTGTAGGAAAGGCTCATGAAAAATCCTATAAAATAAACAAAGGCGGTTTGTAGTCAGTTTAAATTAGGCAGCTAGCTTAAAAGGTCATGAAATCCTATATTTGTAGTAATGTGTTGTCACGTTTCTTAAATAATGCAACTGTTGTTCTATAAAAAGTTCATATCTGTGATGATGCACGTAAAGCAAATAGTAGCAGCTCTACTGACAGCAAGAAGCATATTCAGCATTATGTGAGCATCATTAAAGGATACATATTAATATGTTTAACAATTAATGCAGGTGGCAAACATGTTCTGGCAACTCAATGGAACCTTGGTTTGAATTAGATCAGGCTTTACAAACATGGAATATAAATTGTGCAACAGAGTTAGAAAACAATGGAAGAGATAAACAGAAATAATATACATCCAGATGTGTCCATATGTTGAATAAAACAGTCATGTAAAAGTCTCTTTAGCAGTTAGGAGTGACTGTAAATAAGCACATAAGGTACAAAAGTGTTTTGCTGAATTAGCAGTAGGTCCAAACTGCTGCAACAAAAGTTCTCAGGTGTCCTTTAGTTTGTTCAGTCAATATAATTTGTGTTTGAACAGTCCTTTAATATCTTTCCAAGTTACTGGACAATGGTTTGGTTGATATGGAATCACTTGTTGCAGGCTTGAAATTGAATTTCAGGATCAAGATCTGGAAGCTGGCTATTCAGAACCTGTGGTTATGGGAGGGAAAAGGTGCCAAAAATGCTTCTGTATTGGGGAAAAATCAGAAAAAGTTAATAATTCATAGTATAAATATACAATATGCAATTGCTCTTTGACTGAATGACTACCAGGGAGCACACAGGAGGCACACTCTCCCATTTTTGTTTTTCAAAAGCCTTTGTGTGACTATGCCCAATAAGTTGACCTGTAAAGAATGTCATGAGATTAGGAAAGAGAAAAATATATCTCAGATGAATCTTTGAAGAAAGGGAGAAAAGAAGTAAAATGCAGTTATTCATATGCCAAAGTTCAAGGTGCAGGACAAAGTTTTAATTTTGGGGTCAGTCTGGATGCCCTTCTAGGGTCTCAAACTTTGCCTTGGAGTTGGGATTCAAATTCCTGTTTTTGTAATTGGAAAAGGAATGCAGTTAGATCTATGTAAATTGTGTAGGAAAGAACAAAAATAAAGAAAAACTATGAAAGTTAATCAGCAACAGTTGAGCAAACTTCCTTCCCAAGCTATGGAGATATCAGGAAAGCAGATAGAAAATCGTGTATGTTCCACTGCAGTATGCAGTCCAAAAAACTGGCAGCTTCCAGGAGTTTTGTCTAGTGCTGATGAGATACCTATTTCTGAGAAAAGCTTTGAGAAATTATGCAAAAACATTAATGGCAACAATAGCTGAGGGATAACTAACTAAAACATCATGGGCTTTAGAGTAACTCATTTAACTGAAGTGAAAATCAATAACAACAATAACAACAAAGCAAAAATAATGGCTAAAAGGAGCACAAATTCTACTATGACCTGCAAAAGGACAAGTTATTGGGGTTCCAAAAGATCAGGAAAAAGTCATGGGCAAGGCTTTTTAGACAATTTGGTAAAATAACAAGACTTCAAACTGGAAATAGAGCAATTCCCTTAAACAATGGAATTCTCTTTCCCAACATAAGTTGCTTACAAAAGTGGGAGTTCATGAAAGAACTATCTGAGAACGCAAAAACATCTAAAACCAATTACTATGTTTAACAAAAATCCCAATGAAAATCAAAATTCAGTTATTAACATGTAACTTTTGGGAACTTCAGGCAGCAGAATTTAATGGGTCAGCAATCACTGGAAAGGATCAGAGAATCAATAGGATGTCAAAGTGCATGCTCTGACTTCCTCCTACATGCTTAAAAAAGAAAAAAAAGTTTTCACAATTCAAAGAACTACAATTGCATGCCATGAGTCTGGGGCCTCCAAATGCCCCAATTTGCATGACAGAGAGAAGACAAAAGAAAGGCACAGAACTATTTACAAATGATTGGGTTGTGAGGACTTCTTTCCTTATGAGATACCATTCCAGCTTTCCTTATGGGGGATACCATTCCAAAAGATGGGGGAGAAAGAAATGAAAAAAGAAAAATATCTTGAGTTTTCTCACTCAACTGTTACAGAAGAAAAATACATTCATGGGATAACTTGTTAGCAATTAAATGCAAATTCCCAAAAGATTTGGCATCTCTCCAGTCAAGAGACATCTTTTCAGTCATCACAAGTGGTAACACTGTCTCAGCCTCTGAAAGGCTAGGAAAGACTAGGGCAGCCTCATTTGGAGGTCTGCCGTTCCACTCAGACAGCTTCTGAGGAATGGCAAAGAGGTAATGAAACTTCTCTGCTTTTGTCTGCTCAGGGTTTCCAGGAACACTTTCAAGAAAGAAGGCTTGTGATTTTTTGTGGACTGGCTGGAGTTTGTAGCATCTCATCTAAGTGGTGTTTGGCACTTGAAGCCATTACCATTAGGAATGTGGTTAAAATTGAGCTGCATGTTGCCATTGTGAAGGAAACTAGAGAAGTTGCAGCCTCATGGGCATTGCAGTCCACAAAATTTCTATTGGGGACTTCTGCAGCAATGGTTTGGATTCCCTTATCCAAAATCAGGAGAGAAACTGCTGTTGTGACGTTTGAACACACAGATTTCTCTTTTCTGAGTGATCTCACTCTCTGGGGAGCATTTCCTGTGATGGGGGGCATCAAGGCTGTTGTTTTGAAGGGTTCCCATAAGGGGAACTTGCAAAAGATTCCCTTCAGGTCCGCACTTTCCATTGCCCAGTTGGGGCTTGTCTGGATGACCTTTTAGACTAAGGGGCAGATCTGATAAATCAGGACCTTTCAGCATGGATTTCAAGGTTGGCAGACAGGGAACTTCTAAATTTGGAGGTTCTGAGAACAGAGTTGGTTTACTGGGACCTCCCAAATTTGTGGACTCCATAAATGCTAAATTAACTTTAAAAACACACAAAAAATCATACTCACCATTCTCCGTGGATGTTCTGTCCTGTGTTCCATCCTGTAGATTTGTTCCTAAAGGAAAGCCTGTGTATTCTAGGGAGAGTTTCCCTGAAATTTGAGTCTGTGTGGGTGACACTATCTCAGCTTCACAAGCATTGCTTGCTCTGCTCAAGGCAGAGAGTTGGCTTGTGCCATCTGGGGGTCTGCTATGCCATTCCAGTACCTGCTTTGGGGTGGCACACAAGTGGATCACTTTGGGTGCTGTGTGATCCATTTCTGGGGCAAGCATCTGTGAAACTTCACTTGCATCTCTAATCTCTGTTTTAAAAGTCATTTCCTTTTTCTTTGATGTCTTGTGGGGAACTGATTTTGCCTGTGCTTTCTTAGAGCAAGGCTTTGCCTTAGTGAAGGTTTTCCAAACCACTTGGGGCTTATGGCGTGGTTTGTGGATGGATGCCTGTTTGGCAGAGGTCATGCAAGCCACAGGGGTTTCAAAACTGAGATTCTCCCATTTGGAGACCTCTGCATCCTCCCAATCTGGATCCTTATCATCACTGCAATTCCCATCATCCTGGCAAGATTCATCCATTCCTTCCTGAGTTACAGGTTTGACTAGATGATCTTTAGTTTCCATGTTGCATATGGCAAGCATTTCTGCTGATTCCTTAGCTGGAGTGGCAGGGTCATGTTTACATCCTTCTGCCATCCCCTCCACTGCACTATTACTTTTTGAGTTTTGAAATTCATTGGTTGGAATGGTTGGAGGAGAAGTGGATAGCTCTACAGTTTTTGATTCACAGCCAATTTTTTCCACTGCATAACGACAAAGATGCCACATCTGTAAGATTTCAGTTGAAGCCCTAGGTTCTGCATGCAATTCCCTTCCTAATTTCTCCCAGTCCTTAAGCTGTAGGGATCCTTTTTGGGGGTACCACGGGCATTTTGCCCCAAGTTCAAGGACCAGCCTTTGAACTGCATCCCAAGAAGGATGGCGATCTATTCTTTGTAAAAGAAATAAGAGTTTCTCTGCATGCTTCTCCTGTTCTCCTGACAAGGAAGCGCCCATACTTACCTTGCGGGGATCGGTTGAATCCGATGGTTAAGTGGCCACTTAGCTCATGCCGAGCGAGGTAAGATGAGAAGAGGTCTGCGAAGTCCCAGGGTGAGATAAGCTGAGTCTTGGTTCCAGGGTGAGAAAAGTTTAGAGTCCCTGTTCGCTGCGCCACATGTTACAGCAAGTAACAAGTAAGCATCGCCGATCCAGAGGCAAAATGCTAAAGAGATTTTATTCAGAGTTTGCATGCTGACAGAGAGACATTAGGAGAGAACAATGGACACTACACCTCAGTCAAAGCAATGCAGGCAGCCAGGTAGATAGATACAGAGAGCAACAGAGAGACATGATGAAAATGAGAAGAAGCTTCTTCTTAATGAGCAGAAGCATCTTCCTTTGTCCAGGGCTTACAAGTTATATAGGCTCTATGTCACGTACACAGTTAACCATTTGTCTGTTGATACACTCAATCACTGAGATCAAAGGAGGTCTTAGCCTAGGGATGTGATGTTACATGAAAGGAACTTCCATGGGAAACTACAGATAGGAAGGTAACACTGAGTTGTAAAATCCAAGGTAATTTCCTGAGCTTCCCTTCAAAGATGGCTTATGAAGCCAGATGTTTTATTGGCCCAATTGTAAAGGTAGGAACAAAGGAAGCATGAAGTTCCCATGAAATGTCTGGTGTGCCAGACAGCTGAGAACCTCAGATTCCTACACTTTTTTTAGTCATCAGCGCTCTTGCAGAAAGTGCGGGATGAGTCCTTTCTGAATCTTCATTTGCAAAGAAAAGCCAGAGAGAGAGAGAGAGAGAGAGAGAGAGAGAGCATTCGCTGCCATACCCTGCAAGGCATAGCATTTTTAGGGCTCAAAGAGAGCTGGGCATTGTGGGCATTGTTACTTCTTGTACCTCTGTATTGCTTTTTAATAGGCCATAATAAAGAATGATTGGTTGCTTTTTAATCTTGACCATCCTCCCAGTCACTGAAAGCAGCATGCATGTCTTTAAAAGCAACCATGTGAGGTAAGTCAAGTTGAAACATAGCGATTGGCCCAAGGATACCTAGCTGAGTAAGGATTTGAACCTAGATCATGCCCGTCCTCCTTCCATTTTCTTACTAGTGTTGGGAGGGTCACTCACCTGGGCCTTGTTTCTTCATGCAACACAAATGGGCCCTTCTGTACACATCAGCTTTGTAGATAGGCAGTGCTAAGTGGCAGAGAGAGCAATTACAGGTCGATCCCCATATCCACGTGGCCGGTGTCTGTGGATTCACTTATGTACATCCAAAAAAATTGTCTTCTCTAGGTATTTTCTAGGTCCTCCAATGCAATTCTATGTTATGCTTCCGCCAGAAGTTGGGACGGAAACCATTCATTTATGTAGGGTTCACTATTATCCACAGTTTTGTGTTTCCACAGTAAGTCTGGGAATGTATGCCCCGTGGATACAGGGGGCAAAACATTTTTTAAAAGTGGTTGATCTGATATTTTCAAAACAGGGGTTCCCTGGAATCTGAAAAATCACTTGAAGGGTTCCTCCAGGGTAAAAAAGTTGAGAAAGACTGGTTTAGACAGATAAATTTGTGTGTGGCTTTTTTAAACTTTAGTTTTAAAACAATGGTTTTTTTAACTGTTTCCAATGGATACAACTGGGAGCCAATTAGATTTGTAAGATTTGTGGTGATCTCTTTAAAAGAAGAACACAAAGCCCTGTTTATGTATTTAAAGGGGTGTCACATTGAGGATGGAGCAAGCTTGGTTTCTGCTGCTCCAGAGAATAGAACACGGAACAATGGATGCAAGCTCCAGGAACAGAGATTCCACCTCAACATTAGGAGGAACTTTCTGACAGTAAGAGCTATTTGGCAGTGGAACACACTCCCTAGGAGCGTGGTGGGGTCTCCTTCCTTGGAGGTCTTTAAACAGAGGCTGGATGGCCATCTGTCAGGGATGCTTTGATTGTGTATTCCTGCATGGCAGGGGGTTGGACTGGATGGCCCTCGTGGTCTCTTCCAACTTTACAATTCTATGATAAGTCCTAAATACAGTTGCCAGTCCCAGCTAGAGCGGACCTAGTGAATCCATTTGTGAAAGATAGGTCAAATATTTTTGTATTCCCATTGATTCAATGGATCTAATTTAGTGGGGACTGACAATTGGATTTAGGCCCCAAGACTTATTCTGCTGATGGGAACATAGTGGTACAAGGTACAAGATTCACTACACCCTCTGGGTCAGTCTCTTGGACCATAGATTTCTCCATTAGTCTAACCTTGGACTCTACTAATGTTGGGATTCTTGTGCAGGCTTACTGGAATATAGTTGGTGAACCCTGATGATGCATCTAACCATTTTACAATGTGTTTCTTTGCAGTGCTATAGCCTCCATCTTGAGAGCATGGCTAGACCAATGCTCTGAAGACTTCCAAGAGCCGCCCCATTACTTTTGTTTGCGGAAACTTTTGGCTTATCTGACACGGGTCATGCCAGGGTCTGACCCTGAAAGAAGAGCACAACACCTGTTGGAACAATTTCAGAAGCAAGAAGTAGTAAATGATAGTGAGTATATTGTTTCCTGGACAGAATTTGGCCATGGCTGGGAGATTCAAGGAGCTATAGGGATTCTGGGAAAAGGAACTTTTCCAAGCTCTACTTCTTTTATTCCATAATATTAAATAGAATACACTTTTTAAAATGCTGGACATCTTTTGATTGCTCTGACACACCAGTATTGATTAGCCTGCAGTGCATTGTCACACATAATTGGTGTACGCTTTGAACTTTGGGACTGATGAATCACTTCTCTGTTCCTGCTGCGTAACAGGGTCAGAATTCAGACAAGCACCACTAAGTTGTATGCCTAGCACTCTTCCCTGAAAATTAGAAATGCCAGCATTTTCTAAGAACTTGCCATGTTCTGGAAATGTTGGCTTGGCCATAGGCTCAGTTACAAATTGCAGATCTTCAAAGTCATTTCATAGTTGCTCTACTTAATCAGATTTTTCACTTCCAAAATAGCACTCTGATGTTGCTTTCCTGTGTCAGAACAGGCTGGTTCCTCCCCCCCCCCTTTTCTTTTTTGGACTATGACATTTGTGCCATGAAACGTTTTTCCTTAGCTGCAACCACAACAAAGGAAGTGTCTGTGGTGTTTTTTCCTATCTGAGTCTGTGCACTGCTGACATCCAAGGACAAAGGGAAAATTTACGTTACTGGGTCAAAGTGCCACTGGAACAATTGTGAACAGTAGTGACACTAGAATGCTGTGTGCAGTGTTGAGCCTGACAAATATCCTTCCTTCAGCCCTCCCACACACACACACCTCTGCTTTCCTGAGACAGACAGTTTCCTGTGGGCATAATTAGGATAGCTAGAAAGCTAATGGAACCTGTACTATGTCAGTGACCAGCTTTCACAGAAAAGCCATAGGAAATGCATGGGAAATGATGGTACAAGATAAGAAGATGATACAATAAAGATCATTACTGCTTTATCCCTTAAGCTCCACTTACTTGAATTTCCAGAAATTATTATTCAGGTTATGTTGTTAATCAGACTTGGCGCCAAACAAAATCATTTATTTATTTATTTATTTCTCAAAAGGCTTACTGCATTGTATCTAAATTGTTCTTCTCATCAGAAATTCCAGTGTCTCCAAGTGTTACTAATTTGTGTCTAATTATGTTCTCTTCTGGATTTAGTTCCAGCAGATCAAACAAAGCAAGTCTAAATGCTGAGATCTATAATTAGACCTCCACAGCATGAGTGATGGTTCCCACAGACCCTCCTAGGTAAAGCCTAGTACAGAAGTCTTACCACAGTAATTTCCTGGTAAAAAGATTGTGAGACTTCTCAACTGAGTTGCATTAAGTTTCAGTAAGAACAATTAATCCAGGTTTTGAGCATACAAAGGGAGTTGATGCCAGTAAAATGGAAATCCAGACACTTTGGTGGGTGTCAGGAGAAGTTTTTCCATTTTATTTTTGATTACTTTGTTCATGTTACAAAACAGAAACAACAGAGAGTGAGAAAGAGATGGTGAGGGATATAATTCCATAGATATACTGTATATATTTACTGTGCATATCACATTTTTTACAAGTAGTACTTGTTTATTTAAGAATAAAAATTCCTAAAGTTTTAGAAAACACTGACAGATTGGACAATCCATGTAATATGGGCAAGAATTCAAATAACTGTGGAACTAGTTTGAGGCAGGATTTTCCATGTAATTTCCCTTGAATACAACTCTCCTTCCTTTGCAACACAGCATACTGCTTTTAAAACAGGGGGTGGGGGAGGACTTTCTGAAACTCTTGCAGTCTGCAGTAGAGGAGGTAGGCTTGTGAATACTCACAAATATTTACCTCCTTGATGAAAAAAGGGTGCCTTCACACCTGAGACAACTCTGAGGAAATTCATTTGTACAGAAAAATACATGAAAAAAACTTTTGGGACAGAAAACTTATATTTGTACAAAATAGGCTGATTCTTGAACATAAAAAACCGCTGTTGAGGAGAAAATACATACAGGAAAGCTATATGTGGTTTTTCTGCACAGGAATTAGCATGTTCACACAAACTTTGTAACATCTACATATAAAAGTTACACAGCTTGTATCAGCAGATAGATTCCTTAGTAGATAAACCACATGCAGTTTTCGTGCATGTATTTTTGAGCCCCTTGTCGTGGGAGAGAGGCTTGCGTACCCTAATGATGTTTTGAGCTATGCTGGCGGTGGCATAATAGCCACCGGTAGGGTCTCCCATGCCAGACAGGTCAAAACCGAAGGGTCTGACAAAGAGCATCAAAGGGCAGGATGGGCTCTCTAGCCGCTATTGTGGCAACCGTCCTAGGAGAAGGAAAACTCTAATCCCAAACCCGGACAGATGGTGCTCGTCCAACCCTATAAGGTCAACCATTTAAGAGAAGGAAACTCTAATCAAACCTACAGCCCGAGGACCTCACTGCCACGTCCATGCTTGCAAGGCCACGGCAGATGAATCTCTGGTTTAAAGGGTGAGGCCAGTTCTGTGCATGCTGCGCTCCACCAGAAAAATCCATTGCACAGGCTCGAAGGACTCGAATTTTTAGTGCAAAACTCCAGCCTTTTGGTATTCTGAGCAAATTGCTGACATGATTCATTCCTTTATGCAGAAGCAAAACAAGTGAAGATTTACATGCCTATATGGTGGTTTGCTACTCATGAGGTGGGGGGCTAGGCACCTTGTATAAGCCCAAATGGCTTGTTGGAATAACAACAACAACAACAACAACAACAACAACTTTATTTTTGTACCCCGCCTTTTGCCTATTAGGCAATCAAGCCGGCTCACAACAATTGGATATAAAACAAACTAATCTATAACAACAGTAATAGCTTAAAACAGTTTACCCCCTTAAAATTACATATAATAATACATATATTTAAAATTAATTGGTGAATTCACCAATGGAAGATCATTGCCTTAAACAATCTAGATTGTGGAATCTTTTTAAGAACTCTTCACTTCACAGTGGAAAAAATGTGGATTGATGTGCACAAATGCCAATTCACAGCAGCTTCTATTTTGCTTAATGGTTTTTGGGCAAGACCGCAGGCATGCGAAGCTATCTGTTTTTGCTGTTCCAACGGACATGCTTGCAAATCAAGATGGCGGGCATGAATGAATTACTCATGTTTTTATTCCCACCAATTGCTGCCGCCGAACAGTTTTTTTTAAAAAAAAAAGCCTATCCAAGGTGCAGAAGTGCAATATTTTGCTTAAATAAATTGAAAAAAAGAGGGGGAAAGGCTGTTTCATCTCCTTAGTGCATGATTGCTGTGGTGAAAATCCAACATGGCAGTTTCCGGTGCTTGTCTTATTAGCAATCTCCATCTCCTGAACACATCCGACCAATCAGCTTTCCACTTCTGCTCTTATCGGGAATGCACATCAAAGTGAATTGGTTGTCCCAATGAGCTGGAATGCTCATTCTCCAAGGAGCTTTTTTAAAAATATAGAGAAAGCCACAAAGGCCTTTCCTGCTGAGTTTTTGGCAGTTTTGGGCTCCCTCCTTCTAAGTACGGTGGATTGTTGCAGGATGCCATTTAGACAAATTGTATTCTCCTTGAATTCTATGAGGAGTATTTTCTCCATTTAAACAACCCCATAGTTCTCACACCTCAGAACTGACACCACACAAGTGGTATCAATCAACCCATCCACCAATCAATCACTTTATCTATATCCCACCTTTCCCCAAGAATGGGATTCTTGGTGGCCAGTGTTACATGGTGAGAAAAACATGGAACAAATTAAGATTTTAAAAAGAAAACAAAAGAAAGAAGGTATAATGGTTATTTATTTATTTTAAGGACAGAAGGAATATTAGTAGACTCAAGGGAAAAAAATAAGAAAGAACCTTCTTGAGTGTCTGAAAACTCCAGCGGACCCCATTCGTATATTTCTCCTTGTGTTCTCGAATAGACTCAAGAACTGCTCCCACTTCCCCAGCCCAAGGAAGAAGGTGGAACAGACCAACAGGAAGGATTGTCATGGGCTATGTTCCTAAAGCTGGTTCACAGTAACAATTTCTGCATTATCATGGAACTGCTATCACTACACAGGGAGCAAGGACAATCCTCCTTTCTTGGCTGTCCCCTCACACACACACCATGACATCAGGGGGGCAGGATCCAAGGCAAGACTATAGCCTCCTCAATCCTTGCTTGGCTCCCCCTCCCAATCTTGCACTGGGGAGAGGATTGTGGAAGTCTATTTGTTGTTGTTATTGGCTACCAAGTTGACTTGGACTTATGGTGACCTTATGAATGAGAGACCTCCAAGATCCCCAATCATCAACTACCCTGCTCAGGTCTTGGCAAACTCAGGGCTTCTTGGTTGAATCAATCCAGCTCTAATGTGGTCTTCCTCTTTTTCTACTGCCTCTCACTTTATCAAGCATTATCAGCTTTTTCAGTGAGTCATGTCGTCTCATGATACATCCAAAGTACAACAGCCTCAGTTTAGTAATCTTTGCTTCTAGGGAGAGTTCAGACTTTATTTGCTCTAAAACCCATTCATTTATCTTTTTAATAGTCTGTGGTATCTGTAGAACTGTCCTCCAGTACCCACTGAGCTGACTCTCTTCCTGCCTGCTCTCTTCTCCATCCTGCAGTGGGAGGGGGGATTGCTGAGAGAGAATCAAGGAAGGCTATAGCCTCCCTGATCCTTGTTCTGCTTCCAACCCTGTCTTCTGCTGCTGGAAGCTTTCTAACCTTTGCAAGACCTCTTTGAAAACTTCACAGATTTTGAAGACATCTGGCATCAGGAAGAAAACTAATATAATTATTTGCAGAAACAAATGATTTAGCAAAGCATATCACTATTATATTTCTACCCAGCCTTTTCTCCAGTGAGCTCAATGTTACATACATGACTCTCCCTTCCTCCCTTTTTTCATAACTGTCTTGTGAAGATGGATAAGGCTGAGAGAGTGTGATTGGTATAGGGTCACCCAGCAAGCTGAGTGGCTGTGCAGTCCAATGTAATATAGTAGGACCCCCATGTCCACTAATTCATTATCCACTGATTCATTATCACAACCCAGAAACATTATCACAACCCGGAAACATCACTCAAGGAAACCTTCTGCTGTGCTTTCTGCAACTGGACTTGTCTATCTTCGATTGGCCTTTTTAGTCATCAGTGCGCTTGCAGAAAGTGCGGGATGAGTCCTTCCTGAATCTTCGTTTGTGAAGAGAAGCCAAAGAGAGAGAGAGATTCAATTATCCATGGGACACAAAACAGCACACCTACCATAGAGTCTTCCTATTTATTTATTTATTTATTTATTTATTTTATTCATAGAAAATGTGTCCTCTCTAGCTATTTTCTAGGTCCTCCAAGGCAGCTCTATGGTATTTTAAACCAGAAGTCCTATTATTTTCAATGCAGTTTACTATTATCCATGGTTTTTGGTATCCACAGGGTACCCAGAACCAATCACCAGTAGATACGGGGGTCCTATTGTACTTGAATGTGCACCCACAAACTTCCACTCCAGTTTCACCTGGGAAACATTTCTAAGAGGGGAGGAGGGTGGGAGTGTTGAGAGACATTGTGTTTCTAGCACACTGTGAAGGGCCAGATTTTTGTCACTTTTATAATTTTTAAATAATTAGCAATGTTGCAGGGTCTACAGTACTCCTGTATGCAAAGAAAGAGGAAGGGAAGAAACAAAAATAGCAACAAAAACAAAGCCATTGACAATGTGATATCGTGGTCAGAATGGACTTGGACAAGGAAGACCTGGATATTGTTTAGATGGTGAAAAAAAATCCTCAAGCAATGCAAGAAGAATACCTTTTGTCTAGATGAGCTTCCACTAGGATTTGCCATATTCAGAAGGAGGGGGGCTGAAAACTCCAAGTAGTTTGTGATTACAGTTTTTGTTGTTTCTCGTAATCTTTTTTAAAAATACACAAAAATGTGCATTACAGTCTGTTTAAAACAACCATTTTGAATTGGGGCACATCCAGGAAGTGAAACGTGATTGGTCGGACATGCACGGGGGTGGGCTTGCTGGCAACAAAGCAGCTGGAGCTGCCATTGTTGTTTTTCGCTGAGGCGATCATGTGCTATTTTTGAGCAACAGAGAAAAAAAAAGTTTTTTAAGCAGAAGATCACTCTTCTGCATCTCATTTAGCAAGGCAAAAGTGGGGGGAGAATGTAGGGAGGTATAATAAGGCAGGTAATTAACTTGTGGTCACCATCTTTTCTTGTGGGCATGCTCCATGTGAACTTCAAACTCAGATAGCTTTCCATGCCAGTGATCTTGTGAATGGATCATGGAGACAAATGAACACTGCTGTGATAGTGAGGTAATATGCTATTTTCCGCAATTTATTCTCCCATTTGACTGAGCCCATTTTTTTGCTGATTTTTAATTATATTTATATGCAGCCTTTGTTCCAGGGATGTGTACACCATCACCTTTTTCTTCTGTGAAAAAGGCTGAGAGTATTCAAACTTGATGTACGTTGCATTCGGTCCTCTGGAAGAAGGGTGGAATACATCTATTATGAAAATAAATATGCCAAGTTCTCTTATACAGTAGTTAAATTCCTCTGAAATACAAAACATATGGCTTTGATAGAACCAAAGGTTTATTGAAGCTCTTCTCTCTTTGAAAGGATTGTTGGATTTATATATATATATAAAAGTAGATTTTCTCCAAGGCAATTTTACTGAAGCAACATGGTATTGTGGAGGGATTCCTAAACCTTATGCTTCCATCCCTTCAGGCCCCCCAAGGGATGCTCCTCCTGTCTACATAATATGAAATTCACTATCATGTTTTGTAGATATCATGGTAAGCTAAGTAGAATCTACTCTATGCAGGCTCATTTTCCCCTCGTTTCTGAGCTGTCATGAACTACTGTATACACTCATGTATAGGCTGAGAATTTTTTGTTAAAAAATCAAGCAAAAAAACCCTGGGTTGACTTATCCGTGGGTCATTGTTAAGTACTGTACCTTAACTCTTATCAAAAGAGGAACCATCCCCTTCTCTGAGTAGAGTGGTGAAAGGCAAGCACTTAGTCAGTCCCAGGAGAACCTAAAAGAAGCATTGCCCCCTTCCTCTCTGCCACAGCACCACATCTGGCCTATTTGAATGTCTGGACAGAAACATGGCGGTGGCTCTTTAGTGCCTCCCTCAAAGGTGTGCCAAGAGAGCAGAGGGGGGTCAGTGCTTGTTTTAGGTTCTCCTGGGATAGATTAAGCTCTTGCCTTTTGCAACTCTACTTAACTTTTATCACAAAAGGAACCATCCCCTTTGAGCAGAGTGGTGAAAGGCCTTTTTGAATGCCTGTATGGGGAAATGGTGGCGGCCAGGGGTAGCTTTTAAAAATGTTATTTTTTATTTGAATAACATCAATACATTGATATTCCATTCCAATTCATATTAACTTTCAGATTTTATATTTTACTTACAAAGACTCAAATATACATTTAACCTATTATACGCCCCAAGTTTTCTATTCTTTGTTCGTTTTATATACGTTCTGTATGCATTCACCAACAATTCATCCTTGCGCATAATTCCTTAGAATCTTCATGTCCTGTTCTGACTTCCATTCATCTTTCCCTAGTGAATCAAGATTAACAAACCTCTATAAAGCAAATAGACTTTTTATTTGTTATCCTTTCATCTGCTTTATCCTTTCTCATAGCTTTACATCATTACCTGTTCACTGTAACACACTATTTTTTAAAAGAAATATTTTCCATTGTTGAGTTTAACTTTCAAGCTGTCTCCTTGGTTTTTATTATTTATTGTTCTTATTATAGCAAGATAATCCGAATTTCTTCCCCTCCTTCATTAGTTCCCCAATATTTTATCATAGGTCGCCAGGTACTTAAGGATTTTTTACTTTCAACATTTTGTAATCTATTGGTTAAACCGTCTAATTCAATCATATCTATAAGTTTGCTTAGCCAATCTTTAATTCTCGGTGGTTCTTTCTGCTTCCATTTTTGCGCTATTATTAACCTAGCTGTGATTATCATATACAACATGATTCTGCAATGTTGGATTTCGTCTTTCTTTCCTAACACATTTGTCATATTCAAGATATAAAGTTCCGGCTTAAATTCATGTTCTATCTGTAAGATTTTTAAAATCATCATATGTACTCTTAACCAGAACTTTTTAATCACCTTATACTTCCACCACATGTGGATTAACGATCCCTCATTGGCTTGGCAATTCCAACAGTTTTTTGACATAGTCACTCCCATTTTGTTTAGTCTAACGGCGTAAAGTACCATCTGTGAGTAATCTTTATATAGTTTTCCTTTAAGTTCTGGCAAGCAGTAAATCTATAAGATTTGTGTCTCGCGTTTTCCCATGCATCTACTTCTAAATTGTATCCTATGTCTCTTGCCCATTTGATTGTTTCTCTTGTCCACAGAATGGCCCTTGACTTATCCACAGGTCATATAAAAAATCCATAATTTTGGCCCCAAAACCTGGTCTCAACTTATACATCAGGTTGACTTATACACACATAAATGGTAATCATGGTCCTGCAACTTTTCTATGCCTAAATGTGCTTGGCACCCCTTCTGGATTCTGGATATGTGAGTCTTGAATAGGGATGCAAAATCTTCACTTAATAAATTCCCACAAACTTTTACAAATTTCTCCCATCTAGTCATTGACTCACCTAAGTGAGTCATGAGAGTTCTTGCACATTTTTGACTGATATTTTGCATTTTGGGACTTTCTCACAAACATTTTAATGGGAAAATCCCATTGCCTTTTCTACAAAATACAATTCTTTTGCACAAAATATTGGGTTTTTTTGTGCAAAATAAAGCTTTTTGTAGAAAAACATTTTTTGCTATTTCTCCTGCTGATGAAAAAATGCTAGTCTTCTTGCTCTCATCCTAGGGTGAAAAAAATTGCATTATATGTGTGTGTGTGTGTGTGTGTGTGTGTGTGTGAAAGAGAGAGAGAGAGAGAAATTTCCAGGATGACTCAGTGTGTTGAGATAACCTTTCTTGCTGAGGATGGGGAATGTGTAAATATTCCTTATATCCTTAATCTAGAAACACTCAAGGTGGCAAGGTTTGCTGTTAAGTTTGAAGACATGCAAAAACAAACCTGTTAATCTAATCCCAAGCATTTTTAGGTCCTAGGCCTAGGTTCCTTCTCACTAGCTTTGTTGGGGAAAACGTGACTCCTAGAACACCAGAATGAAGAAGTTAGCTAAACTTTAAAGTCTGATAGGACTTTAAAGCAAAGCTAACACTTTGACTCCCTTAAGGTTGTGTACAGGAAGTCCTGCTGTGCCAACAGGCCATATTCTAAGCCACCTGCTCTTCTGGCCTCCCAGTTGGTATAAATTGTGTCTGGGGAGGGGTGCCCATTAGTTTCTAATTGCATACTTGATAGCTTATTGGATTTTCCATTGCCTGGTACTTCCTCTTCCTGGACACATCTTATTTCTGGAGCTGTCATTTTCAAGACTGTCTCAGTGTCTAAGCCCCTGGGAATTTGTCCCTTATTCATACTTGTGAACAATGCATGATCGTAGCCTTCATGTCCTGGGTCCAGTGCTATTCAACATCTTTATCAATGACTTGGATGAGGGAATATAAGCTATGCTTATCAAGTTTGCAGATGACACCAAATTAGGAGTGTTAGCTAATACCCCAGAGGACAGGATCAGAATCCAAAATTACCTCAACAGATTAGAAAGCTGGGCCAATACTAACAAAATGGATTTCAACAGGGAGAAATGTAGGATATTACACTTTGGCAGTAAAAATGAAAGGCACAGATATAGGATGGGTGACACATGGCTTGATGGCAGTACATGCAAGAAGGATCTAGGAGTCTTAGTGGACCACAAGCTGAACATGAATGAGCAGTGTGATGCAGCAGCTAAAAAAGCCAATGTGATTCTAGGCTGCATTAATAGGAGTATAGTATCTAGATCAAGGGAAGTAATCGTGTCACTATTCTGCTTCGGTCAGACTTCACCTGGAATACTGTGTCCAGTTCTGGGCACCACAATTCAGGAAGGATATTGAGAAGCTGGAAGGTGTCCAGAGGAGGGCGACCAGGATGGTGGGAGGTCTGGAAGCCATGCCCTATGAGGAGCGGCTTAGGGAGCTGGGTATGTTTAGTCTGGAGAAGAGAAGGTTGAGAGGGGACATGATAGCCATGTTTAAATATTTGAAGGGATGTCATACTGAAGAAGAAGCAGGCTTGTTTTCTGCTGCTCCAGAGACTAGGACACGGAGCAATGGGTTCAAACTACAGGAAAAGAGATTCTACCTAAACATTAGGAAGAACTTCCTGACAGTAAGAGCTGTTCAGAAGTGGAATACACTGCCTCGTAGTGTGGTGGAGTCTCCTTCTTTAGAGGTTTTTAAACAGAGGTTAGATGGCCATCTGTTGGGAACGATTTGATTGTGTATTCCTGCATAGCAGGGGGTTGGACTGGATGGCCTTTGTGGTCTCTTCCAACTCTATGATTCTATGATTCTCTGTCTTTAGTGGGCACATGCAGAAGTTCCTGACAAATGGCATTCTAATTCTGTGTTTCCCTAGTTCCACATAGGCCACATATGGGAAACCCAAGGCCCATGAATAGCCATATCCATTTGGGAGCCCCATCCATGTTCTCCCACCACACAGCTGAACAATTATCATCTCCAGGAAAGAGAATAGAGTGCTAGTCCCCCACTGTTAATAGTAGTGGGAAAAGGGCAGTCTTCACCAGGAGTGCTGAGAGAGGTGTAAGGAGACTTCCTCCCTACTACTGTCAGCAGTGAAGAAACAGCAATCTCTCTACGGATTACGTATGGGGGTACAAACACTTAAAAGGGAGCAAAGCAGTTAAACAGTGCCATTGAAATCAACACAGTACCCTCTTAACAAGCTCTTTCCTTAAAAGCCTTCAGTTCTAAAAAGGCTTCACCTGTCAAAAGAAGGACAACAAGGAGTACAACAAGGGAGCTAGGGTTAGCGTTCCAAAGTGTAGGGGTAGCCACTCAGAAGACCCTATCTCATGTTTCCTGTGAAGTTGGTGGGCTCATATGGTGAGATGGAGTCTCTGAGCCTCGATCTAAGACTGAGAATACAAGATAGAAGTCACTTTTGAGATAATATTTGCTATGTGTTTCTTTTCTGTGACCTGAGAATTTTATCCCCTCACTTTTTGGAAACAATCCTCTTAGAACAGCCTTTCTCTATTCTTTTTACTCTGTTCTTTTAACCTTTTTATTCTGGTGGAACCCTTGAAACAATTCTCAATTTTCGGGCCTCAGGGAACCCCTGCCTAGAAATTATTATATCTACAGCTCAAAAAAAATGTGGTTTTTTTCCCTATCTCAATATCTTGCGGAACCCCTACCAACCTCTTGAGGAACCCTGGTTAAGAAACCCTGCTCCAGAAAAATGGTCATTTCCTAGGACATCATTAGGTGCAGTGTCTTTTTACCTACAGTAGGTCAGCTGCTTTTGCCATGCCTTTCTTTTTCTCCTTCTTGCAATCGGTAATTGAAGACAGAAGCTTTTTTTTTTTTTTTTTTTTTACTCAGTCTAGCATTTAGTACAGCAAGGCCTCAGCTTCCATTAGACCTTCATGACATCAAATTAGAAGGTGTGTTTTGCCAGTTTCCACAATATGTGTTGTATTCTGGACAGGTGGGATTCATGACACCCTTGCCGTAGAGGAAAAACTGGAGACCAGTGGTTCAGAAGATTTCTCTTCTTTCCCAGAAGACCTTGTGGCAGAGCAGCTCACCTACATGGATGCTGTAAGCATAAAAATATTATTCTGACTGTGACGCTGAACTATTTTGTTTGTTAGTTAAATTTGTGTCCTGTATTCCCACCAAATGGTGCTCCTAATGAAAAGAATTAAAAACAAGAACCATCTAAAGATATTACAGCATTTACAGCGAAGAGCCACTTTATGAGACTGAAGACCTGTCCAAATAAAAACATCTTTTCCTGCTGGTCATTCAAGTTGTGGATGGGTGTGCTGTTATTAGTGGAGCCATAGAGTCTTACCAAACATCCTCCAGGCAAATGTATGCTGATAGTTTTGATTGTCAGGAATCAGAATCCCAACCCTTTACTTTATTCTCCAAAGCTGTGTCAGCTGTTCTTTACTTGTTCTGGCTCCCGATAATACTAATTCCTTCTTTTCATGGGCCTTTTCCAGGGTCAGCCCTACAGATAATATTACCTTGGCCAAGGAGCAACATTTGCATCTCCTTCCCCACAGTTAGCATGCTGCTTTCCTTTCTTATTAACAATTATAGTGTTTATAGTATTTGAAGTGCTTTTTGTGCCTGGTAATGTCACTTTAAAGTAAAGCCACGTTAATCTAGAGGAAATTGTCAGGAGTAAGAAGCTGAACTCCATAGAAAATGGCCAAATGACTGCTAAGTCATGCTAGCTGAGGCCAAGGAACTGCCAAGTCATGATAGCCTTGAGTCCACAGCTGCACAAGAAGGTTACTGCAGGGCATAGCATCAGGATATGGTCTGGCATGCAAAATCTGTTGTAATGCAGCCATGTGGTTGAGGAAGCCAATGTCCTGTAAATCTGTATAAAAGAAGGCTCAGTCCAGAGCATTCTTTCTCTTGAAATACCTTGATGTCTGCCGAAGCAGTTTGTCTGTCTGCTGTATATATCTATTATATAGTGCAACTGCCTTGAGCTTGAAGATAAAGTGCCTCCTGTTTGTTTTTTTATGACAAACACTCTGTGTGTGAGTATTCTTGGGAACGGGTTGCTGCTGAGTCTGTTGAGATATTTTTGGCTTCTGCCAGGGATTGAGTGTCCTATCATCCCCCAACAGAAATGCTATCAGAACCAAGAAAATGTTAGACATGCTTATGCATTTCATTGCTCTTTGCAAGACAGTAGACCAACAAGCTTTGTGTCGAGGGTGAGCACTCTGGCATGTTCACTTCTACAGCTGGACCTGGCTTTTCTCATCTGGTTGTCGCTTCTTCCAGTCTTTTGGTCTTTCAAGTCTAATGGCGAGTGCTAGGGACATTTACTTTTGCCCCTTTGAACTCAAAACAAGACCAAGAATTGGCTATTATTGAAGTGGATGAAATGGGTTGTTAGATTTTTTTTCACTACTTGTTTAGCTTTTTGCTCCATTGTTGGGTCAGTGTAACATCTTTTTTTCTCAGGGCTCCTTAAGACTGGCCAAAACCTCAGGATTTGTTGGGAACTGTAGCTGTTCTTATTGGTTTAGCTTTTTAAAGAAAATATCCATATGATGTTCCTTCTGTTCCAGTATGTGTATATATATATATATATATATATATATATATATATATACATATGAGTTTCCAGTATAGCTGCAACTTTTTAAAACTCATGGCTGGTTATGAGGGGGCAGAGTTTCTGATACAGGCCAGGGTAAATATCACTCATACATTGCTGTTCTTTTGATTCCTCCCAGTATATTTTTGTGCAGTACCACTGATGGTGTGTTGAACAGAGGTGTGACTTTTGCCACATAAGTTTTCCACTGACCTTCATTCCCTCATTCCCTATTTACCAGGCTGAACTTTAAAAAAAAATAATTACTCTCCAGTCTTTTCACAGTTACAATGCTAAAGAGGTGCACCATTTATCTCGTGAATATTATGATTAGAACCAAAAAATTAAAAATTTAAGTGTACAAGAGAAAGAATGCTGGTCCTGGGGGGAAAGCGTGGAGAGGAGGTGTTGAGTTCTTGGAGGAGATGGCAGGAATTGAGGAAAACCACAACCACACCACAACTTAACCACACCTCAAGTGTAAGGAACGTTCCGTTGAAAAGAAATGTGTGCATTGGTAGTACCATTAAAAATCTGCTACAACCAGCAACAAACCAAGGCCAAACCCCAGGTATATTTAAGGGATAACTGAAAACAACCATGACTAGACATTGCAAGACATGAAAAACTGGAACAGAATACCCCAGTATTTTCCAGAACTACTGGGCAGTCTGGAGGAGCTCTCAGTGGGCAGAACTGATGCAAATCAGACTCTCCATTCTTTCCAGCCTCCATTTGTTGGCGTTTGCAGCACAGTACTTCTAATAGGGATTAAGAAGACTCTTCCTGTTTTGCTAAGATGTCTTGTGTCTTGTTCTAGAAACTGTTTAAAAGAGTGGTGCCACATCACTGTTTGGGCTGCATCTGGTCTCGGAGGGATAAGAAGGAAAATAAACATTTGGCACCCACCATCAGAGCTACCATCGCACAGTTCAATGCAGTGACCAAATGCGTCGTCAGAACCATCTTGAATGGCAAAGAGTTGAAAACACAGCAGCGAGCCAAGATCATTGAGAAGTGGATTAATATTGCACATGTAAATACTTGTCTCCCTTTTGTCTCCCTGGTCTTTCAAGCAAGATAGATAGATGGATAGATAGCCCCTATGCTTTCAGAGGGAAAAATTAGAAAATGTGTATAAATCTGTTGGATGGTGGGTTATGGGGGACAAGGCAGGTAGGGTTTCAGTATTCTATAGATTCTCTCCTGTAACTTCCACTTATCTCTGACTTTCAGAGTGTATCTACAGTAGACAGTTATGTCAGTTTCATACCACTTTAACTGCCATAGCCACATCCTATGGAAGAATCCCTGTTTCCCAAGTTTTTTTCTTCCATTTCACTATATTTGTACCCTCTCTTGCTCCTGTGCAGTATAATCCAACATGAATCCTGCATGAGTCCTAGTGGAATTATTTTTCTCTAAGTCACCAGCAGGCATCCTGGAGGAACATGTTTCACAACAATGTCTATCGTAAAGTTTTGGCCTTTCTAGAGCCACCTAGATTTGCACAGCAGATAGTAATCCTACATGCATATGTACAAGAGACTTTCTTTATAGCAGACATAAACTGGGAATCATTTGGTATAGATAATGGTAGTTTAAAGTGATTTTTACATAATTCATCTCTTTTACTGTTCCAAATCCTTTTTATATAAACTAGTTATGTAGGAATTTATACCCCATCTTTTTCATGGTGGTTAACAGAAGTCAAACAAGTAAAAAGAATAACAAAAAGTCAGAAGATTAAAAACCAATAAGTTAGTATACCCACACTGCAGAGTTACAGTAATTTAACACCACTTTAAGTGCCATAGCCTCATCCCATGGAATCCTGGGATTGGTAGTTTTACAAGGTCTTTAGCCATCTCTGCCAAAGAGTGCTGGTGCCTCATCAAGCTATAAATCCCAGGATTCTGTAGGATGGTGCCATGACAGTTAAAGTGGTGTCAAACTGCGATAATTCTACAGTGTGGATACACTGTTAGATCCATAAAGCAGGATTCAGCCCAATGAAAGAGAGAACGCATTTATTAAATGCCTTCAAAAGCCATGAGATCAAGTTGAACTTTGTCTGATACCTTAAAAATAGTAATAAAAGCACCCAAGGAAATACACTGCATTTTTCAACCATTGCTTCTGGGGCACGTCCACTCATTTACATGCCCAGAATCTTCTGTATGATGAAAAGTGCTGTGTAACTTGAAACCTTCCAGGAGCAAAATGTATGTCAGTATGTTTTTGCACAATTGTTCTTCAGTTCTTTTTAGCTTGGCTATAGACCCACCTTCACTAGCATTTTAACTAGGAAAATTAATTGACACCTTTCATAAATTGCCATCTCAGACTATCGAAGGCTTTCTCTGCGTCTGGAAATATTAAGGCTGCCTTCTTTTTGTTGTTGTTTTCGTAGTGTTCCAGAACACTTAAGGTCAGTCTTATATTGTTCGCAAGTGTTCTTCCTGGAAGAAAGCCATTCTGGTCTGGATAGATAAACGCCACTAGTACTTTCTTCAATCTGTTGGCTAGAATCGTTGTGTAGATTTTATAATCAACATTCAGAAGGGATATTGGGTGGTAATTCCTGATGTCAGTCCTGTCTTTTCCTTCCTTGGGTATTATAGTTATTTCAGCGTTTTCCCATGTTTCAGGGATGCCTTCTTCCTTTATCTTATTAAACATTTCCTGCATGTAATCAATTATATCTTCCTCAAATGTTTTCTAATACTCTGCTATGAAGCCATCAGGACCAGGGGATTTCCCCATCTTCAGATTTTTTATAACCTAGGATATCTCTTGTGTCATTATCGGCTTTCCAAGTATCTCTTGCTGTTCTTCTGTAATCTTTCCAATGTTGTTATTCGTTATATATTTTCTGATCACTAGGTCTTTACCTGAATCTTCACTTTTATCTGAGTATAAATGTTCATAATATTGTAAAAACTTTTGGATTATGTCTTTCTGTGAGGTAAATATTTTGTTGTCTTCTCTAATCACTGTTATAAGTTTCTTATCTGTTTCTTTTCTAAGTCTATGTGCAAGTCATCTTCCTACTTTGTTAGCATTAACAAAGTAGTTTTGCTTAACTCTTTTTAGCTTATATGCTATTCCTTCTATTATTTCTTGATTTAGTTCATTTTGTATATTCTATATTTTTCTCAGAATCTTTTCATTGCGAGGTTTCTGTCTTAATATTTCTTCATTCTCCTTGAGTTCTCCCAATAGTCTCTCTTTCCTCTCTTTTCTTTGTTTTTGTATTTCTGCACCTCTTTGTAGGAACAAACCTCTCATCATCGCCTTAAAGGCGTCCCACCTTACTTTACTAGAGGTTCCTTTTGTGTTATTTATATCAAAGTAATTTTTCATCTCCCTCCTTAGTCTTGCTATGAATTTCTCCTCTTTTAGCATTGTCTCCTTCAGTTTCCATAAATATACTTTCTTTGTGATGTTTAAAATCATTTTAACGGGTTGTGATCCGATAACATTTCCAGCAAAATATCCATATCCTTGATTCTTGTACACAATTCTTTCACCACCCAGTACATGTCGATCCATGACAAGCTTCTATGCACTTCTGAATAAAATGTGTAGCCTTTTTCTTTATCTTTTTTGTATGGCCATGTGTCAATTAATTTAATTAACTAGGAAAATTGGAAGCTATAAAACTTAATTAAATTTAAGTCTTCCAAAATCTCTTTACAGGCCACTGGGAGATTACCGTGATCCCAGTGGTCCCCTGATCTGTCTCTAGCAGTGTTTATAACTCCGTTAAAGTCTCCAATGATAATAATATTCTCACCTTCTAATTTCCCTACATCCTTCTTTAGTCAATCATAAAACACAAAAGAAAAAAGGAGTCGCAATATACATAAAAAACAAATTTGAAGCAAAAGAGATTCTGAGAGATATAAACAGTGATTATGTAGGTGTGGAAATAAAACTGATAGATTACAAGATTACACTGATAGCACTATACGCACCTCTGGAAAAGAAAAACACCTTCACTAGCATTTTAACTAGGAAAATTGGAAGCTATAAAACTGAATCAACAGCATTGCATCCTGCCCCACCCCCATATGCCAAATGTTAAAAAGTATAGAAAACAAGAATGAAAAGTGTATTTTCAGAAGCTGGGAACAGCAAGACAGATCTTTAAAAAGGCGCTCAATATTTGTTCACATAGGTGTTGTTTTTAAAAGAATTAAGAATTTATGTATAGTAGCTGCAATACTCTGAAAATAACATATGATTATTGGTTTGCAATATTGGTATTTAATCCACTTCTGTTTCTTAATCACTCCCTTTGCAGGAATGTAGGATCCTAAAGAATTTTTCGTCTTTGAGGGCCATTGTTTCAGCACTACAGTCCAACTCTATATATCGGTTAAAGAAATGTTGGGCCTACGTTGCAAAGTAAGACTTTCCTTCCCATTCCTTTCAGTGGAGAGCAACCTCATTAATATCTGCTAGTATTCAAAACAGAAGCAACACGTCTGTGTGATCCATGAGTAAAATTTTAAAAAAACAGTGTTGCGTAACATCTTTGCTGGACCACTAAAATATCATCAGAAAGGTGAGTTTCCAAGTTCTCCAATACTCTCCATCATACAGAACTTACCAAAGAGTTCTGGAGGACACAAAAGCTCCCCTTTAAAAAAATTGTATTTCAGTGGGCCAATAAAGGGGCTAGTTCCTGTTACTGCACCGGGTGTCAATGGTACTCCAGGGATGGGAACATGGTAATCCCTGATCCCAGACCCAATTCCTGTATAGGTGGGGCAAAGGGGAAAGAAAGCAAAGGTGATTAATATCTAGCAAGAGAATCCCAATAATTGAATAAACTGGGACTGAAAACATCTGTAGTCTTTATTACCTGATCTAGCATGGCCTTATTAGGACAATGCAGCTCCCTTAGCTGGTGGCAAGTGGTGTCCCAGCAGTTCTGTCCTTTGGCCAGGGGCTGAAATGATGATGAAGTAGCACCCAGTATCCCTCCAGGTGCCAGACTGAGGAAGCAAGTAGACATAATATTAGGAGAGTGACGACTGGTACCTGTATGTTTTGCTCTCTAGGCAAAGAATAGCATTGGAGGTATTCTCATTAGGAGAATAGGATTAATTTACCCATCACCCAGTGGTATAGTGTGAACTGGATAGCAGTATTTGTGATGACTTTCTCTGTGTCATAATCTGCTGTGTTCTAAGACCAGCCATGGGTTGATGCCAAGAAGAACATTGTTTACACAATCTAATCACAAGGAGCCAAGAAAACTAGTGTTTAGTTTGTATTAGAGTGACCGCAAACTTCAAATTCATTCTATTTCCTACCTCTATGCAGGGAGAGAATGTTGATGTTTGAAGAATTGTCAGAAATTTTCTCAGATCATGACAACTATTTGACAAGCCGGGAGCTACTAATGAGGGTGAGAAGAAGCAGATATGTCAGTGGTGTGCTAACACATTACTTTTAAAACCCTGTGAGCATGGTACTCAATGACTTCCAGCATCCTGATGTGCCGCTGATAGATTTTCTTCGAAAGCCACAAAAGCAGGTCTTAGAACTATACAGTGGTGGAGGAGGTCTTGAACAAGAAAACTTGCATATGGTTCATTCCTTCTCTCTCTGTCTCTCTGTCTCTGTCTCTGTCTCTGTCTCTGTCTCTGTCTCTCTCTCTCTCTCTCTCTCTCTCTCTGTGTTAAACCTATCAGCCCCTTTCCTTCTTTTTCGACTTTTCTGATTTTGTTGTGTGCCTTCAAGTCATTTCTGACTTATGGTGACCCCAAGGTGACCATGTCATGGGATTTTCTTGGCAAGATTTGTTCAGAAGGGGTTTGCCTTTGCCTTCCTCTAAGAGTGAGAGAATGGGACTTGCCTAAGGTCACCCAGTGGGTTTCCATAGCTGAGCAGGGATTCAAACCCTGTTCTCCAGAGATGTAGGCCAATGCTCAAACTACAACAACATGCTGGCTCTCATTTCTGATATTTGGTTATATAAATACTAGCAAGTCATAGCTGCAAAGTAAAATTTAGATTTTCATATAAGATTTTAAAGTCCACAGCCTGAAATGCTACTTTTCAGACTAGATAAAATAGACAGGCAAAGCTGTGGGCTTTCAGTGCACAAATGAGACAATGGAGTCAAATGGAAGGTTTTAGATTAGTTAAGAAGAAGCTGACCTTGTACAAAAGAGATGAATCTACTTGAATCAAAATGGAATAAGATTGCTGAGATTTGTGGTGTGTGTGTGTGTCATAAATCTTGCCAACAGCAGGATCTGGAGCACATCTGGTTTGGGATAACTCATCCCTTAGGGGAGTGATCTGAATATTCTATGCTCTTCAGTGGAGATAGAAGGATTGGAGATGATAACAGCATGCAGAGACAAATATTCAGTGAACCATTTAGTTGTATCATAGGAAAACTCACTTGCAAGCTGTACAAAACATGTCTATATTTCATGTCTGTATAGTCATATATGAAAAGTTATGTAGAACATCCAGCAGTCTGTAATTTTGAAGAAGGGAATTGCTTAATTTTTTAAAAAATTAGAAATTAGTTAAACGAAAGTTGAAGGAGAGAATCAGATGGTTCAGATCCCTTTAGGAAGTTCAGAAGTTAGACATTTAAAAGAACATTAACATTTCTACCATAGACTAGAAAGGGCATAAATGAAGTATCCAAGGGGATGCTGGTGTTATTAAATGGCAATGCAAAGCCAATGAAAACAAGAGAGCTTCTTTAAAAGTTTTTCTCAGATGATAAGAACAGATGACACAAGCTGATAAAGAATACATCTGAGGAAAACATTATTAATTATATGTATGTATGTATGTATGTACGTACGTATGTACGTGGGCAGCAGGAACAGTTCTTGGAAAAGTGTCTATTTGGGCTATTGTACCTGGAATACCCCTTCCACAATGGCTGGCCTTGCTGGCTGGGTGATTCTACGGGCTGTACTCAAAAACAAGTGACTTGTTGGAGCTCTGACTGGGAACAGCAAAGGAGGCCCCACAGCTAGAGAAACAGTGGAAATATTTGGTGAAAGAGTGTGAAAGAAGAACCAGAAGTTACAGGAAAGCTAAATAATTTTTTTGCATTACTCTTAACTGGAAGATGCTGAAGAAAGACCATGTGTGAAGTTTGGTTTTCAGTGAGGGCATATGAGAGGTTAAGTCAAATTGCTGATTGCTACAATTGCAGATGAAAGCAGACTAGGGAACAGTGGCAATAGGTTAATTAGTTGATGCCAGAGGAAGAAAAAAGTCTTGTGAAATTTGACTCTCATTCATGATGTTATTGGGAAAGTGGTCTCTAGGCCTGAATTGCTGGAATGTGAAAGCAAGCATTTTCATTTCCTGACTGTCTTCTTGTTAGTCAGCAAACTAAAAGTCATATTCCAGTGCAAGAGAATGAGAAAAACACCACAGAGTTACATAACAGAGGGGAGACATGTTTATTAATAACACATATTTTGAAATAGTGTTGGAGACAAGATGTTTCATAATGGGAAAAGCCCATTAGTTCTCTAGTACTGCTGTCCAGATGTATTTGACTTGATAAACTGTGATCCAGATGTATTTGACATGAAGAAAGCTAGAGGTTGGCAGCAGTCTCAAACGGGCCTGGAGATATTTTGTAAGCAAACTGTTTTTGTCCCATTTTGGAACAGCCACACTTTACAATGCTGGGAAACACAGAAATTTGAACACTTTACTTACTCTGTGTGTGTGTGTTTAGAATTAAGATTTTTCTGGTATTGAGAAAATAATATGTAGCTTGGGATCAGTATGGGAAATATTTGTAACTCAGCTCAATAACCTCTTCCTATACTTGATCCCTTTATCCACATTGCAGGAAGGAACATCAAAATTTGCAAATTTGGACAGCAGTGTAAAAGAAAACCAGAAAAGAACTCAACGGCGGCTTCAGTTGCAAAAAGATATGGTGAGTAGACATAACCATTTAATTTTCTCCATAAGATAATCAGAATGTTAAGAAATTGTTACTGATGTTGACATGATCAAGTAGTAGTGTAATCTCTTTCATCAGTGATTCCCAATCTTGAGTTGCCAGATGTTTTTGAAATATAGCTCTGAAAATCCTTAAGTATTGGCCATGCTGGCTTTGGCTTCTGGGAGTTGGAGGTGCAACCATATCAGGGGATTCATCTTGGGAACCACTCTCTTATACAGGTTATGTTGCAAATTCACTGTTGTTTTTTGAAAATAAATAAATAAAAATGTTTATATACCTCTTCCCTGAATATTTTTTTTCCAAAAAGGCAAAATATACAAAATAAATAGTTCAGTAAAATAAGGAAGAGCAAAAACATGAACATATATAGCAACTGCTAAAAGAGAGTAAGTTATATCAAAAGTTAATAATGTACATACTGTTAAATCATGGTGGCTGAATAATTCTGTCTGTTACGATCCAAACAGGTAACATTTCTAAGTTGTGGTTTAAAATGGCATTACTAAATGAAAATGACCTCTTAACTAGATGGTGAGGTGTCCCCATAAACATCCTATGGGAATCCATCCCACAAAATCAGTGTCACCACTGAAATTATCCCAGTGGTGATCCCCATGTCAGTGTGGGATGATGAACTCACTCTGGGTTTTATTTTGAACCTTAAGGGAGCTGTCTGGAGTGCTTGTTTGGCAGCCAGGGTTTAGAATTTTGGTTAGGTCCTTTACAGTTTGGACTAAAACCAGGAGCAGGCATGCCACTGACATGAAAGCCCCCAGCTGCCACTGCTCTGTCTCCTGCCACATCTTACTTTCTATATAGCTGGTAAATACAGCACAAACTGACTCATCAGACTTGGAGACTTGCTACACAACTACATGCCTTGAGTGAAAAGTAGCCAATTGTAAGCCAGGCTGTGATTGCAGGAAATTCTGAAGCTCCCTCGGGGATAGACAGAGGGTCATGGAAGTGCCTTCAGGCAGAAGGAAGGAACTCATGCTGTATAGCACAGGGGCAGCACTCTTCTTCTCACATCTGGATCAGAGGTTCACTACTGGTAGCTCCCCTTAAACTCAGAGAGCAGCTGCAGGAAGACCATCCGCAAAGTTGAAAATGGATTCACCACTCTCCCCCAGCCAGCCATTCTCTAGCAAAAATGTTAAAAAGCCAAGGGGGAGTGTAGAGGAAGTATTCCATAGGGGATGCTGGGGCCCAGCCTCTGGATGATGAACCATTGAAGAGGGGCTAAGATAACTAACTTGTTTGCATTGTCCTGCTGTACAGGGTGTGATGCAAGGCACAGTTCCTTACCTTGGTACTTTTTTGACTGACCTGACAATGCTCGACACAGCTCTTCAGGACTATGTGGAGGTTGGTGTTTGTAACAAATTGTATGAATTTGCATAGCAGTAACTTTCCTACTAGACATTTGGTATTATATTTTCTATCTGCATTTTCATAATAATCACAGACCCACTCTCCCTTCCCCACCCCCCCTCAAAAAAAGAATGCTGGAAGAGGCAAGTAGAATTTTTATTAGGAAGTAGAATAAGATTGCTACCACATGTAGCCTAAAATGGAATTTACTGTAAAGGAATTCTCCCATTGAAATTACATGCCAAAAATCCATATTTTGATTTTCAAAACTCTAATGTGGGGAGTGCATTATCTAAGATATTTAGCCAATGCCTTACAATTTTGAGAATGCAGCTTACTCCCAGTAAGTGTGTACTATCACAGCTTTAGTTTAAAAATGCCTGAGCAATGTGTGAATGGATTTCAGTGATTTACATTTTATTTCGAAGGGGGGAAGGACCACCACTGACCACCTTTAAAAGTCAAATTTCTATGCCTTCAGTGATTGCAGAGAATCACATGCATCATTACTCAATAGTTAGTCCCACTTAATTTAGTAGGGCTTACTCCCACATAAGCTCATACAGGATTACAACCTGTTAGTTGCATATAGGTCCCATTGAAATCATAGGAGTGCATTAGTCCCATTGACTCCAATTAGAATGAAATTCCACTGACTACCAAGTCTCTGTGGTTTCAAGACAATGAAAATCAGCCAAGACAATTACCTTTTTATAATTCTTGCAGCCTTTTCGTCCAGGAAGTGAGTGGAAAGAAGCAATAGATGAATGAGAGTGATGGGAGAAAGCATCTGAGAAAGAGAGCATGTGAAAGTTTGGGGGCAGATGTTAGGCATCTGTCTTGGCTTCTGGCTGTGTTTCTGAGCTCAGTCCAAAGTGCCGTTGCTTATCTACAAAACATGGCTTGGCCCTCAACTGCTCTTCTCTGTCTACTGTGGTCACCTGCTATGACCTTATCCAAGTGTCTCTCCTGTCTGAGACACAGCAGATGATGGCTGTGGGAACAAGAGGGGAATGTTTTCGGTTATGGTGCAGAGTCTTTGGAACAGTCTCCTGTGGAAACTGATTTGGTACCTATGCTACAACCCATTTGACACTAGGCTTGTCATTCTCCCAGGCTTTTAAAGAAATATAAGATCTGATTTTAATGCGGCTTTTTCTGTTATTTTTTATTTAATTGTCCTTTGTAATGATATTTATATATAGTCAGTATTTTGTTTGTTAACCGCCTGGAAAAATTGAGGTTGAAAATCAGGGAGAAATCTCTTCTATGAAGGAATAGATAAAGCCAGGGATGCAGGTTCAGAGGTTATATACAAACAACAGAATATGAGAGTACTAGGTTGTGTGCAAGTTTGGGATACTATTTTGAAAGCTCTAAGAGAGCAAAAAGTAGTAGTGCAGTGGGGATAGCAGGCTCCATTCTTTTGGAGATGCTGCTGCTTGTGAGAACCAACCCCTCTGCACATTGCTCATGGACAGCAAGCCTCCAGTGGCAGTTAGTGGCTCCTGTGTTACTAGGGTGGTGAATCCATTGCAAGTTTTGTGTGTTTTTAAAAGACCTCCCCATGGTGTGGAAATAGGGTCAGCATCACGGAAAAAGTGTTCATTAATACCTGGAATAGACTCACCATCCCACTGACACAAGAGCTAACAGACACCACTGGGCCTCCAGATTTTTGAGGTTGAACTCCCTGCAGCCCTAGTAATCATGGCTAATGGAGTTGTGGGCCAAAATATCTGGAGGACTGAAGGCTCCCCACACCTGTACCACAGTTTGTATAATTGTGGTGGTTTGGAAAAAAAGGGGGGGTATTCAGTTGTGCCTACAGAAATGCACATATTTCCAATGCAATTGCAATAGCATTGATATTTATATACCGCTTATCAGTGCTGAAGCACTCCCTAAGTGGTTTACAATGATTTTTTTTTAGCTAATTGCCCCCAACAAACTGGGTACTCATTTTATCAACCTACGGAAGGATGGAAGGCTGAGTCAACACTGGAGCCCTCTGGGATTGAACTCATAACCTTGTTGCTTGCAGTACTGGCATTTAACCAGGGTGGAATGAATAAATAGGGTGGTCACTGATTCTGATAAGTGGCTACAGGTCTACAGTTGCTGCTGTCTGCACACTCCCAAGTCACTTGTGAGGAGAAGAGAGCATCCTGCAAGTGGAGGGAGGTTAGGTGCTTAGGGCTGATCCACATTTGATGATGTTGTACTGTCATAGTTAAACTATCATAATGGCAGAGAGGCAATGATAGGTTGTCATCTTTGAAAAATCACACTCTCTTACACATGTACAGATTTAGAAGTACCATCAGAGAAATCCAATGCTGAAAGATTTGCCATTTGTACAGCACAGGGAGGTGTGAGCATTTGTTTAAATGTAACCATTTTGCTGTTCCTCTTAATATGGGATCGTTGCTCAATTGCAGTTATACACATCAGTTTTGAAATTGGTCTTTTATGTATGTTTGTTTCTTACAGGGAGGACTGATAAATTTTGAGAAGAGAAGGCGGGTAAGTTGGCTTTTTCTTTCATTGTCAACTGATATTTTAATGATATACAATTCATACCCTGGGTTTTTTTTTGTATCTTGGCTTCAGAGGGAGGGAGCTGATGATACAGTGCAGTATATGAGAAAGGCTTATTAGCTGGATTTGTGAAGTAGGTCTCAAGAGATATAAGCTGCAGCTGGAAAAGGCACACAGGTCCTCCTAACATGAACAGGAGAGCAATTGTGTGCTTCTCTCCTCATATGAACTGATTGGCCATACAAGAAAGGTCTCTGTGTATGCATGATTCATGCAGGTTAAGGTAGTTTTGTAGACATATCTAGAACCCGTTTAATTTTTTTTTAAGTCAGTGTTCAGCTTGGAAGAACCTACTGAACATACTCACTAGGTTAATCTGAGAGTTGTAGTTTAAAGAAGTAACTTCTTCCAAGCTCTGATACTAAAGAATTTAGAACATCATAGTATAATTACATTCTGGATGATGGATATTTTGGTTAATTTCAATTACAAATTTTAAAGATTTATATATCTAGGGATCAACAAATTTTAGTTGACATTTGTGTCATCATCAGGACATGCCTCCGGCTAAGGATATAAATCCTCCACTATTTTGTCCTCACACTGAGGAACAAATAATTGCTGTAATTTTCAATCTGTTGTGACAGAAAAAAAATTCTCCACATTATTCTCCCCAATTTCAATGTCCTGTAGTGTGGTGGAAGAATTATTCTGTATAGAAACTTACATTTTTTGTGTGTGCAACCCCCTCATGTTTTCTGTGCAGGAAATGTTTTCTGCCTCATTTTCTGTTCAGCAAACATGTTTTCTGCACAGAAAACTTTTTTTGTGCAAAAACCTCTACATGTTTATTTCGCTGCATGATAATTTCCGTAGATAATTTGGGATGTTTGAATACCATGGGGAAACTACACAAATGTCTCCCTGCTCTTTTAGTCTTCCTGAAAGGATTTTGCAACTGCCAGGAAAGCCATTTTTCGACCAGGAAATGAACAATAGAGAATATTCTTTCTATCCCTACCTCTGCCTAAAGGATGGGTGGAATCTTTGTCCTCATGCAGCAGGGGGTCAATGACAATCAGTAGTGATTGGGGAAACACCAATTTCCCTGCCAAGGGCAGTCCTTTATGTGCTGCAGTGTCTCCTGACTGGTTGGATTTCCAGCTGCCCAGCAGACCGAGGGGGGAAAAAAACCTTGGCGGCTTTACTTCAGTCCACAGCTCAGGGCCAGGAAGAGGCAGTGGAGGTGTGCAAGCTTTATTTGCCTCCAGTGAGCACATAGTGTCCTACCCACTCCACAGGAGAAAATACATTGCGCTGCACCTTCACTGTCCATCTTTCGCTTGCAGCTAGTGTGTGTGTGTGTGTGTGTGTGTGTGTGATGGGAGAAGTATGTTTTGTTTCTCTACTCAGCACAGAACTAAAACAGACTGCAGTCTCCCACCCAACTTTAGTGCAGAGGCAGATCATTCATCCTTTCATACATCCAATGTTAAGAGGACACCTCAGGCTCATCTTACTCACCAGAGCCTGGTTGACCTCTTGCCATGCCATGTGGGTTGAATGAGCTGAATAAATACCACCATTGGCCAACAGACCTTCCAAAATTAGGGATGCCCCCCAGGTTTGTTAATTCAGCTGAAATAATAGTCAATGTCTTTCAAAACCAGGTTGTAGGGAACTGTTGGTGGATCTGCAGCTCAGTGTTCAACATCTCCAGTTGCCCCACATCTGTCTTCATTCCCTCATTAAGATTCTCATTCTGTTATTTACTTTCTCAGGAGTTTGAAGTAATTGCTCAGATTAAGCTCTTGCAATCTTCCTGTAATAGCTATTGCATGACGTCAGACAGAAAATTCATCCACTGGTTCAGGAAACAGCGGCATTTAACGGAGGAGGAGAGGTGAGGTGAAGCTTTTCTATATCATCACCAGTAGGCCTTTTTCTCCCAAATTCCATCTGATGAAAGTCTGTACAATTTTGAAATATGTGGATATAGTGCTTATTTTGCTTTTTTATATTCATTTTTTGTGCAAAGGAATATGCATATTTTATTGTACTCTTCCTGTTTTACCAAATGGTGAGAGGGGCACTGCAAAGTTGATGCAAGAGCTCTGGAGCCTTATAGTGTCTTGGCAGGGTGTTCTGATGAAGGGTTCCTCACACTAGTCATTAGAAGGCTTTATGCAACAATTCTATCTTCTTCTCCTTAACCGGAATCCCATCTTGGCAGACAGGCAGATAAATCCAATAAAGAAATCAAATAAATAAATAAATAAATAAAATCAACAGATTTTCTGCAAGGTATAAGTGGGAAAAACGAAGGTGGGCTATGGTGCAGAACTATAGTGTATGAAGTCCCCCTAAAATTCAGTGAATAAAGATAGATTCCAGCCAGTGTGCCCTTGATGGCAATCAAGCCTTTACATTGGGGTGGGTAAAGTGAAGCCTGTAGGCTATATGTGGCCCAAAGGGCCTTCTGGGTGTCAGTGTTTTGCCCCAAAGGCCCTCTAGAGGATGCGGGGGTTATTTTCAGTATTCCCCACCACCACCACCATTTTAGGCACAGGACTGATGTTTTCTATAACTTCTGGTCAATTCCTGTTGCTGTAAGAGGACTCTCATGGGCCTAAAAAGCTCGAAGAGGCCAAAATGTGATGAATTGTATTTTAAGGGAAGGTGGGGCGGAGGGTTTTAAATGTATATTTTTTAATTTTGTAAGCCACCCCAATTGTGCTTTGTAGAGGGGCGGGATATAAATAAATTATTATTATTATTATTAAAACAACCCCCCATGCCCTCTAGAGATTGTTTAGGGCAAAAAATATTTTATATGGGGATGGCTGGGAGGGTTGCAGCCTCCAAGGTCTCTGTAGGGCAGGCGTGGGCCATAGGCCATATGAACCTCATGGGACACTTAAGCTCCCTGACCCCCCCTCTAGTTAAAAAAATCAGAAAAATGTTCAGGCGATTTATTTATTTATTTTTGCCTTAAAACTTCCCCAAAGCCACCTAAACCACCTGAAAATATGGTGGGTTGCTTCTTCTAACCCCTCTAGAGCCCCCAACTCCCCCCTAAAAACCCAACAGAAAAAAATCAGCCAAAGTGGTGGATAGAAGTGCTACTGCATCCCTTCAGGTACACCAGAAAATGACAGTGCGGCCCACCTGGTAGACATGGGGGTGGAATGGCCCCCACCCCTGCTCAGTTGCCCATGCCTGCCTTATGGCCTAGCAAAATAAAGACATAAATAAAGAGGAACATATGGATAAATAAATAAATAAGTCCTAAATAAACCAAACATAGTAGCACCTTTGATACTGAGAGGAAGAATTTTTTGGCATAAGCTTTTATGGGTTCATTCCACTTTATCAGTAGTAGAGGATATGGGAAACAGGCAGCAAACCTATTAACCTTGAATTAGGTTCTCAGAAAGCAATGTGTGCCACTGCCCTACAAGGTTGCACTTCCAGCTCTCCTTCTCAATTCAAACTGTAAATTTGTCTCCCAACTTTTTCTGTTCCTATCTTGAGCTCTGAGTGATATTATCCTATAAGGTCTTGATCATAGGTTATAAGGACACACATTGACTAGAATCATGTTGGTTAGTCCCAACTGGAATAGACCCATTGAATCAACAATTGAATTGTGAGTCAACAGATAGATACAGCTAGTTGTTTCAGTGGCTCTACTCAAGTCAAGACTAAAACAGGATTTAGGCCATTGGGTGCAATCCTACATTGTGCTTGTGAAGCACCACAGTCTGCCAGCAGAGTTCCATGCAGCACTCCCCTTTGTCCTCCATGGAAGGCAGCTTCTCAGTGCTGGAGCATGCCCATCTATGGCATTTAGTGGCCAGGGAAAGGCAGGGGGCACCTGGGCTATAGCTCTCTACCTGCAGGAGGCTGATATTTGCTCTTTTCTCCTGGCTATAGAATTTGTGCTTGGAAGGTGCTCTCTCTGAGGGTGGGACATTGGGCAAGGAGATATTGAATCCCCCCTTTAATTACAGGGGTGGAGGTTGCATGTGGAAAGTGAAGTACAGAGATGTCTTCTCCCTAAATGACATATGCTGGCATAACCCCCAGGTTAGGCCAGCATAAGTTGCCAATAAGATCCCATTCATGAATGGTCTACGAGTTGTACTGTTATGTCCCAAGTGGCTCACTTGGTGGTATCTGTTGATAATTTCTGGCCATCAGCTTAGCCAAGAATGTCCTGCCCCAGCAATAATAATCCAAAACCCATATATAACATGTGCAGTTACTTATTTGTATGGGCTTCCTTTTCCTCTTATTCTTTACTGTGTTCCTTTTGGCTTTACCCTGCACATGCAAGGTTTTTCTTTTCCCTTCAAGCATCCTTTCCTGTTATTTCATGCTTTCACTTAGAGTATGAACCTGCACTTGGGACTTCTGTACTTCTGTTTAAGTACATCCCTAATAAGTTTCAGATATTTTAAACAAATATTTTAAGTTATGGTAGTGGCCAGACATCTGCATGCACAGTCAGTGAAGTGGAGCTTATCTGTTCTTCGTACATGCATATATAGGCATGTAAGTTCGCTAGTTACCTTACACAGTGTCCTTTGCTATGATAGTATGAGTAGGCATGAGGGTTTTGTTTTGTTTTTGGTTTTTTTGCCCATGGTATTAGGATAGATAGCATAGCTATACAGTATATCAAACTGGCCACAAACCCCAATACTGGCTCACATTTCAACCAGGCCTGAGAAAAGAATAAGCCAAAGATATATCTTGTTTTGTTTTTTATGGTTTTTTTCTATCCCTGAGTGTTGTGTCATGGAAACAGCAAACAGGTAGCTGTCTTGGCATACGAAATATTCCAAAATCCCTATCAAGCAGATTAAAAGGGCACTTTTGATCCTGAGATTTCTCTATCAAACGAAATGTGACAAAATCAGGTTGTGGAGATGAGACAGAAACTTACTTGATGTTGAAGTCATAGTATCTGCAGGATGTCCTGAGATGGAACACAGGCTCTGTAGACATTCAAATGATGCACTCGTTGGTGATGTGATGCTTTTAGATTTAATCTGGAGTAACTCCTAAGACTGTTAGGATCAATAAAAGCAAAGGTTTGACTGTCAGTTTTTGAAAACTCAGAAATCTTTCCATCTTGAGTGAAGCACACACTGACTATAAATACTAGAGAATGTACAAAATGCATTTGTGCAGTGTTATGCAGTTCATCTCAGGTAACTGAATAATCTTTAAAGCCAGTAGTTCCTTAATTTTTAAACAGTGTCCTGACTGGAAGTCAAACACTGCTGCCTTTCACAGGTGGTAGCCAAATTTTGCTTTAAATGATGGATTTTATTCCACAGTAGCAATGCCCTAATCAAAGGTGGCATCTGATTTTACAGCTATGCCCTTTCTTGTGAGGTTGAAGCAGCTGTCGACACAACTACCACATCCCCAAAGCCTCGGAAGAGCATGGTGAAGCGGCTGAGCTTGTGAGTATGACATGATGGGTAGTGGTTTTGGCGGAACTGGCATGACAAATACACCGAACTGCATTGTAAATAACCACATTCCAGTGGGGGAAATTGCTTTCTCCATCAAAGCAGAATTTCTCATGCAAAGACACTTGCCAAACACTATATACAAATTCAGTTTTCTTTCTTTGAATTTGATCCCCACAGTTATTTGAAATAAGTAACAAAGGGGAGATAGCTAATGAGAATTACAGAAAATATTATCAGTATTTCGTTGCTCCCTTGAAATCCTTGCAGATGCACTTTGGTTCCTCACATTTTATTCATCCATTCTTTTTAAAATGTAGTAAGTCTTGATCTAAGCCAGGCTGCAGATATTATGAACTTCTACTCCCAGCAACCCTGGTTAGCATGGCCAATGGTAAGGGGATTGTGGGAGCCGTAGTCTGAAAAAATCTGAAGGGCTAAAGCCCCACTGTATGGGCACAACTTTCCAGTTAGGGGAGGATGTCCCAGATACTATAGGTTTTTTTCCCCCAAATCTCCTCCTCCAAGGGTGAAGGGGAAGGTCTGCTGTCAGAGATGCTGCCAAACAGCCTCTGGGGATGCTGGGGCATTTTCACCATGTTTTGGGTCCCTCAGGCCATTTTAGGCTAAGGAGAAGCCTTTAAAACAGAACAGAACAGAACAGGGAGTTGTCGATTTATGGAGACCCCATTAATTTTATTAGGGTTTTTAAAGGAATACTCAGAGGTGGGTTTTGCCAGTTCCTTCCTCTGAAATATAGCCTTCATTGGCAGTCTTCCATGCAAGTACTAACCAGAGCTGACTCTGCTTAGCTTCCAAAATCAGATAGGATCTGGCCCCTTTAGGGTATAATTTCAAAAAGAAAATTAAAAAAGAATCTCTTGCTTGCAGTTTCTTCCTAATGACAGAAAACAAAAAAAAAAGTATTGTTGATCATCTCTTAGTCAACCAGGGCTCTCAAGGATGATGTACAGTAAATAAAATCACTAGAATATACTCTTTATAAACAGACTAAATCAACTTTTAAAACACACAATTACACCAATCAGAAAAATCACCCTGGTTTAAATGACTAAAAGCTGTACAATATGGAGAAAGCTAGACCTCCCTTACTAAACTTGGCAGGGAGTTCAACAGCCAGGGTGCAGCTACAGAGAAAGCCCTGTTTCTTGTACTCACCACCCTAGCCTTGCAAGCTGGTGGGGCATACAACATAGTCTATATTGAGGATGTCAGAACCAGGAGGAGATGGTCTTCCAGACAACCTGGCACCAAGCCATTTAGTGCTTTGTATTTCAAAACCAGCACTTTGAACTGAGCTTGGAAGCAGATTGGAAGACACTGTAGTTGATATATGTGGTCTCTAAAGCAGACACCTGAAGGCTGACTGGCCACCACTTTTTGCTATACTAGCTACAACTTCTGGACACTTTACAAGGGCAAGCACCACATCAAGCACATTCCAGTTTCTAATTTTTATTAAAATAATGAAATCATGAATGTTCTGAGAAGAGCATTAATGTATGCTGTTTATAAAAATAAAGGCAATATTGCTCTGCATTTAAAAATTAGTATTATGTACATGAGCATTAAATAGTATTTGTCAAATTAATTATTGTGACGGATGGCTAGATGAGCGAATGGGAGTAGTGTGTTCCAGGAGCCAATCCTGTGGCAGGGAACTGAAAGGGGAGGGGCTTCTGGATGTTTTAAGTCTGGATGACAGTTGGAAGAGAGGGAAAGTGACATTTGAGAATCAGTTTGACAGTTGAAAGGGGAGAATGAAAGATGTGATGTGATGAGGAGAGGCTGGAAAGTGTGTATGGCTATGAGTGAAGCTGAAAGAATGTATGTGCAGGAAGAATATGTAGTAGGAGGAATAGAGGCTGGTCAAAAATAAATACCAAAGTAGTTCTGTTACCTTGTTAAAACAATAAACCCAACTTTATGTTTATTATTCTTACCCAGTCTCCTCATGAGTTTATTTGGCCTTATTGATATGTAATGGGCACTCTAACCCTGTGAACACCCCACACCGATGCAGGTATCATCTATCTAATTGTGGAACTGCAGTCTCCACAGTTTATTAGTTTGGTAGCAACAAGGGGATGTGAAAAACTCCTGTGTCATAAACGTGGTGGCAACAAAAGCGATGAGGTAGCCAGGCTGAGTGATGATGTAAATTCGGCTGGTACGCCTGTGCATGACAAATTATGACCTAGAAAAATAGATTAAGGGATAAAACTACTGCAGGACCCTTATGAAAAGGGAGTCAGTATGTTGACTCTAAATTCCATATCAGAGTACAGTATGACCCCCACATCCACAGGAGATAACTTCCTGGACACACTGTGGATACTAGAAAACATGGATAATGGTGAACCCTATTGAAATGAATGATTTCTGGCCCAAACATACCATAGAGTCACACTGAAGGACCTAGAGCTTCCTAGAGAGAACACATTTCTAGGCAATTGTTAGGTTCTCCAGCACGACTCTATGGCCAACTTCCAGTGGTAGCATACCACAGAATTGCACTGGAGGACCTCTTTATTTATTTTATTTATATGTCCCCTTTCTCCCAGAAGGGATCCAAGGCGGCTCACAAAATTACATAAAATACAATTTAAAATCATTTTAAAAAACACCTCACAATAAAAACAATAAAAGCACATAAAGTTAGAAAATGCCTAGAGAGACCATATTTTTTCAGATGTGGGTAAGTGAATCCACAGGTACCCCTGGGTACAGGGGTCATACTGTAATATATTGAACTAGCTATACCTGGTGTAACATACACCATTATCTATACGTATAAAACGGTTTGGTATGTTTCTGTTCTCCCACTCTGATGATTGGCCACTTAGAAAACATGTCAAGAGTACAATCATTTGACACATTAATATATAACCTTTCAAATAAATTATAATGGCATATGTTACGCCAGGTACAGCTAGTTTCATACCGAGAGCCCCTCTGCCACCCTACAACTGCATGTACACACACACACACCATGGTACACACATGCACACCATGTATGCCAGGACACAAGAGCCCCTCTGCCGCTGCCATACAATCACACACACCACGCTACACACACACACACACACACACACACACACACCACTCTACATAAAGGCACACACAACACTACACACACACCACATGCAGCAGGATGCAAGAGCCTCTCCGCTGCTGCCATGCAACCACACATACACACCATGTTACACACTCACACACAAACCACATGCTGCGCCAGGATGTGAGAGCCTCTCTACTGCCACTATGCAATCACACATACACAAACACTCCCTACACTACACACACACACTACACACACACAGCCCCATCACTACATCCCCCATGCTACATACATGCTACACACACCCCAAGCTGCACCCCCATGCTACACACACTCCAATGCTACACCCCCCCACGCTACACACATTCCACACGCCATACCCCCATCACGCTACTCCCATCATGCTACACACACACACACCATGCTACACACCCACACTACACCCCCATACTACACACACATGCTACACCCTCCCCACACTACATACACACACCACACTACACACACACACCTGTGCGCAACAGTGTGAGAGCCCCATGTTTAGAAAGGACTTGAACTTCCACATGCTTCTGTCCCCAGTGTGCTGATTAGCTGCCCAACAGAGAGCTTGGATTGGTTGATGAGTTTCGTAAGCAGCCAATCAGCACACTGGAAACAGCAACATACCCATTTGTGCCATTATTAGGCTTGTTTTAAAAAGCACAAAATTGTGTACAAGCTTTCAGGACTGCCAGATATCTACTACAGACAAGGTGATGCAACTAGGGATGGAATGAATATTTGAAAAATATTTGAAAAATGTTATTTCCAGGTTATTTCTGGGATCTGATGTAATTGCAAACAGCACACCCACAAAAGAGCAACCCAAGTCTACACCAAGTGGGAGCTCTGGTGAAAGCATGGATTCTGTCAGCGTATCGTCTTGCGAGTCAAACCACTCTGAATCGGAAGACATCTGCATCACTCCCACTGACACTCCAGATGAACCCCAGAAAAAAGTATGTATTTGCAAACATTGGGTAAAGGCTGTTCTTAATTTTCTGGAAGAGATACTAAAATACAAATACAAATAAGAGTCCTGGGTAAAATACCATGCTTCCTGTTTTTAGTAGTACTGATAGCAGCTGAACTGTAACTAAGTCATACCCACTGCAGTTCCTAAAGATTAGGAGCAGCCCTAGATTTATGCAGGGTGAAGTAGCCACCTCAGGCAGGAGGACTGCATATCATGAAAAGGAAAGAAAATGTTAGTTATTTGCTTTGTTGTCATTGCATTTTACTGCACTGCTAGAGGTTGCAGGGAGGTATTTGAGCGTTTTAAGCCCTATGTGCCAAAATAGCTTGCTTGGCTTTGGTTATTATGAGCCTTGGTGTGCGAGTGAGTGTGTGTGCCACTTGCCTCAGGGAGCAAAAAGTCTTGGGTTGGCCCTGCTAAAGACCACCATTGCTCAAAAGGCCCTCCTGTAAATGAACTAGGAGAGAGATCCTAAAAAGAAATGCTTCCATAACAGAGCATCACTTGCTGCATATCTGCTTACATGTTTGTATCTGCTGCCATCTTCTGGCCAGTTGTTCTAAATGCGAGAAAGAAGATTTTAATGAGTAGTTTATCATTCAGGTATTACAGATTTTCCAAATCTCAAATGTCTCTGGACTTTTATATGGCTTTTCTTCAGAGGGAATATTTAATACCAATAATAACTGGGAATACTGTATAGGAATAAAAGCTCCATGATCATGTGTACCTTAGACAGTGACCGTCTGTTCCCCTAAGTAGAGGAAAAACTGGTGATAACATCCACAAAATGTGATTGGAAAGCAAGAAAGATTTTCCAGAGAGTGCTGAATTTCCATAAGCTTTTTGAAAAGTATAGAAATTCTTCAAAGAAACAAGAAATAGTAACCTCTCCTTCAGACAATTGGGGAGGGAGGGGAGCCTGTAACTAAGCTGAAATCATTATGAAATGCTATTATGAATTAGCATAAAAATAGCATTTCCTTTACCATTTCTATGCCTTCCAGTAAAATAAGGAACACTAAATGGCTCATGCAAGATGAGACTAGGCTCATATACAATGTGCCACACTTTCTTTGTATTTTCTTCCATGGACACAGCACCGTCTTACACTCTGTTGAGATGGTAATTTATTTATTTAAAAGTATTTCTGTATCATTTCCCAGCCCACAAGGGCATCTAAGGTGATGAACAAATAAAAACCAATTACAATACAATCCAAAGATAAAAACATTTTAAAAGCACATTAAAATACCCTTTAAAAACTCCTAAAAGCAGTTCACCACTTAATCTCTACACTAGGCTTGGGGAATGTTTGACCCTCCAGATGTTACTTGACTGAAACTCCCATTATTCCATTGGTAGTGCTGGTTAGGCCTAATGGAAGCTACAGTCCAATAATAATATCTAAAGGGCCACTCATTCCCCACTCCTGCTCTGCATGAAGCAAGATCTGGAGCAGAATCTCAGCCTTGTACCCTTTCACTGCACACACCCATTGTGGGTACACAGAGAGAGGCTGCTCTCCATTTAAAGTGTATTTTCCAGTGGCAGTCCTTACCTGTTGGGGTGAGATGTTTAGTGCCTGAATCCCCCACCTGCTGCTCTTCATCTTCTGCCAACAGTTGACAGGCAGTGTCTCAGATGTCAGTAAAATGAATATTCTGATCCCCTTATAATTTGTGTTTCAATCCTTAGCTCTCAGAATCCTCTTCCTCTTGTTCCTCCATCCACTCAATGGATACTTCTTCATCAGGGGTGTCTTCCTTCACCAATGCTCTCTCGTCTCCTCCTTCACTGGTCAGCAACCCCAGAATCCACAAACGCTCCATCTCTGTCACCTCCATTACCTCAACACTCTCGCCTGCTGTTTACAATCAACAGAACGAAGACACTTGCATCATCCGGATCAGTGTGGAAGACAATAATGGCAACATGTACAAGAGCATTATGGTATGTAATGAGAATGGGGTTAGTGTATATATAGGTTGTCATTTAAGCTATTGAGACACTGAAACGTTTTTGGGAAGGTCCGTAGTTCAGTTTTAGATCCCATGTTTTGTGTGCTGAAAGTCTCAGGTTTAGTCCCTGGGCTCTGTAGGAAGGGCTAGAAAGGACCAGTCATCTGATCAGATGACATAATGCAGATACCCCTAAACTAGCCTTCTCCCACATGTAGTGGAGGAACCAGTCACATTGCCAGCATGAAAGGAAGATTCAGATGCCAGTGCAACTCGTTTCTGCAAACATATTAATGGGGCACCATCTTGTCTTTTGCATCAGGCAGCAAAATGTCTCAGGCCAGCCCTGGATAGAGGAAGCAAAAAACATACAATGGTGTCTTTTCTTTCCCTTTCTTTTGCTGAGCAGAGTTGTCTGAATTTTTCCAACACACACACACAAACCATTTCCTTCCCCCTGACAACCTATTTCTTCCCAAATTTTACATGTTTTTTTCCCCAGAAAGTCAGCGTAGTAACAGTTTATAATTCATAGAAAATTCTAGTCTCAAAAGAGGGATTCTATTAGAGGGCCCAAAACTCTATCAGAGTCCCCTGTATATCTGTGGGGACTCAAGAGTGACCAGAGCCCTCTGCTTGCCATGGATGTGTCACTTCATTGAGATAGTAAACAAAGAAGTCCAAGAGTTAGAGCTTTTAGATATGAACTGGTGCCCCCTTCCCTGAAGCAGCAGTCAGAAACTGGTATACAGGTCAATACTTCCCAGACCCTAGAGGCTGTGGTTTTATTTTTCTGGATTAAAAGTGAAAGCGCATTGGGCACATGCTTTTGCTCCCAGAAAAAGTGTCTGTTTCCTCCTTGAAGCAGTAGAAGAGCCCATTTAAGATTTCTTCCCAGCTCCTGGCTTCCTGTTCACTTAGTCCATCAGGATTCATGGATGGAACATGGTTTCTTGGTAGTGCCAGCCCTTTGGGGAAATCCTGATGCTTCTTTGTTGCAGGATGATACTGTTCACTAGTACTATATAGAGGAAGTGATACTGGATAGGGCTGCCAACATGTTTCCAGTAAGATAGCTTGGTGAGCACGTATTTATGCAATGGACCCTTCCACAAATGCTGATTCAAGAGAATTAGACTGATGGGGGGGGCGGGGCGTCATCTAGCATAAGGGTGGGAATTGTGCATGCCGCAGTTTCTGCTAGACTACAAGTCTCAGCAAAATGTCAGCATGACCAGTGGCAAGACTTTTTTTTAAAAAAAAATATTAGTTATTTATGCCCTGCTCTTCAGCCACAAGGCTATCAGGGTGGCTTACAAATTGTTTTAAGCAATAGCAATTTACACAACTACACTGCATTAAGCAGTTTCCAATGTGTGTTAGCTAATTGCTCCCACAAACCGGGTACTCATTTTACCAACCTATGAAAGGATGGAAGGCTGAGTGAACCTTGGAGCCCTCTGGAATAGAACTTGCAATGTGGTGACTTGCAGTACTGGCATTTAACCACTGTGCCACCAGGGCTCCTATGCTGGGCATTAAAATACAACAGCATCTGGAGGGCCACAATTAACATCCCTGCTGTGATATATAACATTATTATGATTGGACTATTACAGAGCTTGGGAAAGCTATCTTTTTGAACTGAAACTCCCAGAATCTCTAGCCAGTGTGGACATGAGGGATTGATTCTTGGAGTTATAATCTGAAAAAGTAACCTTTCCAAGCACTAGATTATTAGCTGTCCTTGAATTATCAGCTTTTCAACCAGGTGTTCTCATTGGAGTCTATATAAAGGCTGAGCCCCAGATAGAACTTCCTTCCTTAAAGAGACAGCTCTTTTAGAACCCAGTACATCAATGCTACATAACAAATAAAGAAAGCCTTCTTAGGATTTCGGTTCAGAGAATAAGAAGGCCTCAGTACAAACTATCTTTTCAGTTGACCAGCCAGGACAAGACTCCAGCAGTTATCCAGAGAGCAATGTTGAAACACAACCTGGAGTCAGATCCTGTGGAGGATTATGAGCTTGTGCAAGTCATCTCTGAGGACAAAGGTAAGAGAAGCAGGACTTTTGTGTGCAGCTTGAAGTACCTGGCCATTCTTCCGAAGCTAGAAGGTTCAGCTACCAGAGAGCCCAACTAAGCACAACCTCTCTTTGCTTTTTAATATGTTATGACAGATTAGAAGTCTGTAAGATTCAGTGTTCTAGAAGGCAAAGGATCATGGAATCTTAAGAGCTGGAAGGAACCACAAAGACCATCTAGTCCAACCCCCTACCATGCAGGAATACACAGCTAAAGCACTCCTGAGAGATGGCCATCCTACCTTTGTTTAAAGACTTCCAAAGGAGAGTCTGCAAGGCAATCTATTCCCCTGTTAAATAGCTCTTGCAGTAAAATAGTTCTTCCTAATATTTAGGAGAAATATCTTATAATGTGAGCCCATTGGTCCATTTTCTAGTCCCTGGAGCAGCAGAGAGATGAGGAGTTTAACAATTTGGCTGGAACAGCCCTGGACTACACTGAAAGACCTTGATGCAATACAGTTTGGAATGCATTTACTTTGTAAATTTGTAGCATTATGCAAATATGTTAAAAATGATGCTCCTGTTGACTCAAATGCTTTCATCCTTGCTGAAACAGAGATTACTCTTCATTGCACTTGGAAAGATTTATTGAGTCCAGAGGACAACAGATCTGTAGATATAAAAGACATTGACTAGAATCCTGTATCAAAGTTGGGTCTCTGTAACTGGACTTACATATACAGAAATTAGAATTGAGCAGCTTTGTAACATCTGTATCATGTAAAGGTGCTGTTACATTATTATGTAGCAGAGAAGGCAAAAGTGCCTGATGCATATTGTGCACCAATGCATATTGCCCACTGATGCACATCAATCCCAATGCACATTGGACATTCTTGCTGGTGTCCCAATATGCATCTTCACAATTCACTAACAGGGTTCCTTAGTGCCTCTGCTACTTGGCTAACTATAGGTAAAGCTACATTAAGTAAAAGGTGATACAGGATTCCAGTGATTTTCTGCAACCCCCCCCCCCCCGCCGCCGCCGCCTCCCAGCCCCAAGACATAAGCTGAGAATCTGGACCTGGTCCATTCATTTCCTCTTAACTGTTTGATTGCTGAGAACTAAGAAACCCCTCTAGAGACAAGGGAAAGCAGTCTGGAGGGACTCCGAAGAAAACACAGATGGAGGCAGGAGCCATTAGCTCCTTGTTCAGTTAGTTGTTTGTCACCATATATTACATCTCTCCTTTAATGGCTAGTTTTCCATAGGAGATTGAAATGAAACAAGACAGGCTCTCTGCTTTCATTTGTTATGAGTCCCTGTTCATGAGAAGTCTGGGCTGTAAGAACCAGAGCATTAGTGATAGCTACAACCAACCTTTCTTTCTCTTTCTTGTTGTATTAAAAAAAGCAGAGCATGCCATCATTCTCATCATTGTTTCCCTTCCTTGCAGTACTAGTCATCCCAGACAGTGCAAATGTGTTTTATGCCATGAACAGCCAGGTGAACTTTGATTTTATCCTGCGGAAGAAAAACACCCTTGATGGGCAGGTGAAATTGAGAAGCCACTCTAGTTTGACTCTTCCCAGGACCAACAAGAGGGGGTGTTGGAGCAACAGAAACAGTAAAATTACACTCTGAGAGGAGTTAACCAGCACAAAAGAAGATGCGGGTTTAAAGACAACTCTTGAGGCCATCCAGTATTATGAATTCTTTGGCAATGAATGTGTCAGTATTCAGCTTTGGGAATACAAAGCTAAAAGTTTGCTATGAACAGACATACATTAAGATACAGACAGTGGACAAAACAGATCTGAATGGAAAAGCAGCCAAAAGGCACACACTCTTTTTTTCCTCCCCCACTTTTTTGCACAGTGTTCCAGAAGAAAAGGCCACTCTCTACCAGGAAGGAAAAGAACCATGTGCCTGATCTTCACTGCTTTCCCACTTGACTGTGATGCCATTACTAGTTTGGAGTACTTCCAGTTTATTCTATTTTCCCCCCATCAATGGAAAATGTGGTTGCTGTCAAGTTCCACCTGTATTGATAGAGATGGAAGAGGAGCATTGGACAGGCCCTTGGCTGAATGATAACACGGACGGATGGATGGTGTAGAGGGGCTGATGGGCTGTTCTCTCCCTACCGGACTGCTACTTTAGGAGAAGCTGCAGAGCTTCTGAATGCACAGAGGAGTCATATTTACCAGGATCCCCTCAAAGACCCCCTGCTCTTTGGAGCCACCCCAGGGAATCCAATGTTATGTAGTGCTGGTTTTCTGGTTTCTGTGATCCCAGCAGGAAATATGTTTATTTCCCCTCCTAGAAAACACAAAGCAAAGATTAATCATCTGCATCTTATTTTCAGATAAGACAATGCAAATGCACACTACTGCTCTTAATGCCACTACATTGTTTTCTTTTTGCTTTGCAAATCTTTTTTGATAGTTATATATAAACAATTCAAAATATATTCCTTTGGAGTGTGCAGTTTTACTCCCTTTCAGGTGTGGAGCTGTTTACCTGTATTCAGCCATATTGGCATTATAGTAAACAATACAGTCATGTTTTATAGTCACTCTTTCAAACAAAATAAAAATCATATTTACTTAGCCAGCATTTGAAAATATCTCAGGTCTTTAAAAACCTATACAATCTTCCGTTTCCTAAAATTCATCCATTAACTGGATAATTTTCCTGGCATGGTACATCCTTGACGGCATAAAGAATTTAGCTTCCTCTAGAGCGCCGCCTTCGCTACACACTGACTCAGTGGCAAAATTAATCATTCCTTCAGCACACACACTACACTGATGCACAATCACAGGAAGGCATGAAAATCATAATGGAAACATTTGATTGTAAACTCAGTGGCCAGTGGGGGGGGGAATGAAATGAGCAGGAAGCAGGTGCTAAAAACAAGCCCCTCTGCCCTTAACCACTGGCTGCCCCCTGCCCCTGTTTGGTTGGGCCTAAGGTTCCCTCCTGCCTTTGTCAGAAGAGGTGGTGTTTTCTCTCCCCCACCCATAGCTCTACTTCATTGGCTGATGCTTTAACAGTCTTTTCCTTTACAATAGAACCTTTGGCTCTCCAGATGTTTTGAGCTACAAAGGAAACTCTTACCATTAGCCATGCTGCTTGGGGCCTTGGAGAACCAAAGTCTAAAACATGCACAGGACCAAAAAGTTCTCCACCTCTGCTTTTCAAAAATAGATAGGTGTCCGCCATCCCGCTGCAGAGTGCCTTGTCAAAGCAAAACGGACATGTCACTATCTGACTATCTGAGTCATTTGCATCAAGTTCAATCAGGTCTACTTAATGTCAGGCAAGTGACTTCTCCATTTCAAATACTGTTTGCCAAGCAGTGTGTGTGTGTGGGGGGGCTGTCTGAAGAAATACATTAATCCAAAGCCCTCTGGAGCTCATGGTAGTGCTTTCACATGTTTTTGGAGTTGGGCCATATTTTAAGCCATGGGACATCTCACAGTTACAACTAAGTGTAAACTTAAGTTCTATAGAACTATAGAAAAAGTAGACAATGTGACACTGGCTGCATAATTCAGCTTTCTTCATGTCTCAGCATTCATTAATAACTAAACAAAACATTTAGCCCTTATAGTTACACAGATGTGCCTAAAAGTGTATGTGCAGGTAATACCTAGAACAGATATCACAGGTTGAGGTGGGGTGGGGTGGCTAAATAACATCCTTTAAAAAAAAAAGTTCTGGAAGAGGTCATGGCCATTTGCTTCACAGAATCCAGATTTTTGGTTTAACCTCGAGTACTTAATAGAGTGTATTTTGCCTAACAAAAGCTTACCAGTGTTTTAATAATAAACAAATTTGAGGATGTATTTTGCACTATGTGAAACACCTTTCTCTTTCAAATGTACTCTGTTCTGGCCTATGTTGCTTATACAGTACTCCCCATTACGTTTTTGCCTAGAGGAGATAAAGCTTTATTCAAAACTGAGCCTTAAGTGTCCAGAGCTGGAATGGAGTTTGCAACAACAAAGGTCCATTCTCTTGGTTTTCTGGTGAAAGCAATGCACAAATGTTGTGTTCTGTATGTGGGTAAATATATGCACATACTCACACTCTGTATATATCTGTAGAATCAGCTAGATTTTTATATTGTTAAGCTTGTGATGTTAGTGTCTTTTTAAACAAAGACAGGAATTTATTTACTACTGCTGTGTAAGAGAGTCTCATTTTTTTAAGTGGTTATGTATGTAATTTCCAGGAAGCAGGTGTTTTAACCTGGTTACTACTAACTTTTTGTCAGCAACCCATTCTTCTAAATATTCAATATTTGACACAAATTTAGTATCCATACTTTGAATCTGGGCAATTTCATATTTGAATTTCAATTCTGAATGTCATCGGTTTCATCACTTATTGTGGTCACAGAGTATTTGGCAAAACAAATAAGTTTTTAAATGGGAAATCAGCTACTTTGTTACATATACTTAAGTGTACTTAACTAACATCTACTGGCCTAACCACCCCGCCCTCCCAAACCTGATGGAACATCAGTCACCTGTGCTCCAATCGCTGGCAAAATAAACCTTCTTCTCCCCATGCAGCCGATTCTTGGTAAAGTAGGTTGGGGGAGCAGAGAGTGACTAAGGAATAGTTGTGTGTTTGCCTTAAGTTGCCTGTTGACTTATGGTGACCCCATGAATTTCATAGGGTTTTCTTAAGTAAGGGATACTCAAAGGTGGTTTGCCATTGTCTACCTATGAAATTTTAGCCTATAGCACTTGGTATGCCTTGTCAGTCTCCCATCCAAGTACAAACCAAGGCTGACCCTGCTTAGCTTCCAAGATCAGACAGGATCTGGTGCCTTCAGACGAACAGTTGTGTAAGTCTAGGTAACTGTTCCATTTGTTGGGTTTAGGGGGGGTCGGGGCAGCAAAGGTTACTTAGTTAATTATACTTAACTAAGTAGCTGATAGAGAATACTGGCCAATATCAACATACAAGTATTTTAAAACTATTAGCAGTATCTCTTGGTTGATTGATCTGGTTTTGGCAAGTGGCAAATAATGAATTCTGGTAAGCTGGTAATGGCATGACAGCATCACCCATCCAATATCGTCACAGCACATATTCAGCCCCAAATGGGATTGGTGGCATGTGAAATGAAAGACCAGTACCCCATTCTAACCAGGGTGTGTTAATTTCTTTTCTGGCATGTTTTCCCCCCAACACTTTATTCCTCCTTTCCCAACTGGTTCAAAATGGGAGGAATTAGTTATGCCAGCTCCAGATGGCTATAAAAGGGTGGCCTTGATTCAGGGCCCCCCTGGTTGGATAGAGGGCCTGTTGGTTACAAGTTGCCTCCATCTCACTCATGCCACACTCTCTTGTTGGGCCTCTCACTTCTTGATGGTGGTGATACATGTGTAACCATGGAACCTTCTAAGGGCATACTGGGAGCCCTCAGGTGGATTGCTCAGTATCACAGTCATATCCAAGTAAACTATCACCTAATGAACACAAATATTGCATGCCAAGATAGCAAATACCAAACATATCAAATTAACATGTTAGGAATTTGAAGGCAAATTAATTTCAGCTCACTCATTTTAATAATGGCAATAAAATCAGCATATCAGAAATAAATTACTTGAGCCACAATCCAGTTCAAGGTTCCTGCACTCATGCCCTATTGATGCAGCATTTAAGAGCTAGACAACTTATCTAAAGTTATGTCACATATCTCATTTACTCATTTTCCACTGTAATTTCTAGTATAAGATTAGGGAATCTGTGGCCCTTCAGCTGTTCTTTGCCTTTGGTTTCCAGCATCTCTCACCACCATCCATGGCATCTGGAGCTTATAGGAGCTGGAGGGCCATAGGTGCTCTTTGCCTGCTCTAGTAAAAATTATCTGATCTTGCCATGTTGTGACATTTTCCACTACTACTCATAGTCAGCCAGTGCCCCACAGTTGTAATGTCACAGCATGTGCTCTAAGTATTACAGAAGGGAAGTGAACTCAACGTATCTTAAGTTTACATGTAATTTTCACTGGATTATGAGTGTGTAAAATTGTCCCTGGAATAAACTGTTCACTTACATTACACATTATCATCTATTAGGCAGTCGGAATAAACTGCACAACTTTTTAAAATTGTCTCAAGCTGTCCCTTAGAAAGTTTGAATAATTTTTATTAGATGAGTATACCACAGAGCAAGGCCTAAATACTTTAAAGGTACCAAATCCCATCTGATCTTGGAAGCTAAGTAGGTTCTGTCCTGGTTAGTGCATTTGGATGGGAGACCACCAATGAATATCAGGTGCTGTAGGGTATGTTTCAGCAGAAGGAACTGGCAAAACCACCTCTGAGGATTCCTTGCCTAAGAAAGCCTTATGAAATTCATGGGGTCACCATATGTTAACAGTCAACTCAAAGGCATGTGCATGCACACACATACCACAGAGCCTTCCTCACCCCCCCCCCCAGACACAAAAGGTTTGGTCAGTTAAAACAGGAATTCATCAAAAAATACAAACTGCCAGATATTTAATTGAACTCTTAATATCTCGTGCATGTTTCCGGATACTGTATGAAACTTCACTCACTGCACCTTTCAAAATGTTGGCCACGGCAATCCCTTCATTGTTTCCCAGTAATTCATTTTATTGAAAACACATTGTGCTAAGGTTGTAGAAGCATTTGTTGTTAAGGAAATCAGAACTTCTTCCTTTAAAGAACATGGCTGCTGAAAAGGCTAAATATTGTGCATAGCCATGCCACCTCCTTAACAGAGATTCATTCCATTACTCCCACCCCCAGTGGCTATGGGGCTACCTTTCTCCCACAATGTATTTCTAGCTTTCTAAGGCTCCCTGCTGCACACAATCATGAACTATACCAGAAAACAGTATTTCTCCCCTTCTCCACTGCTGGGATTGATTGTGGCCCCTTCCAGACAAGAAAACAGTCTCTGAAAGTCCCAGGTTTTACTCCTGTACAAACCTTTATTTTGGAGATCTACGTGGTATTTTCCCCCTCCTGAAGTATTCCCAGGGAACTCCTGGCATTACAGGACTTTTCATTCCCGTTCCCTGAGTCCGTTTAAATTAACCCAGTATTTCCCAATATGAAATACACCTCTCCATGGCTGGTCTCTTTGTGTTATATTGGAAATGGTTGAGATGGCTGCCGCCAAGAAACACAGCAATTTTTTCTAGGACCCAGATTCAACAGAGATCAAGTGAGAGAAAGAGGAATGCTAGCTATAAAGGAAAATTACCCTAATGCTTAAATACTGTAATATTGCTAAAGCACTTTAACACTTTGATTATAGCTCCTGAATAATTATTTAAAAAGCTCAGTGGAAATTGGTGAAAGTCGATTTCTAAAATGTTGCCTGAGTCTAGAGGTGAAACATGGTCAGTAGGAGGCAGAAGGACACACCAGACAGGGGCGGGGGATTGAGGGAAACCCAGAATATTTCAAGAAAGAGCTTGGATACAAAACCAGGAATATGCAGATAAAATCAAAACAAAAAGAACTGGAAGGTCTCAATATTTCCAGGGACTTTTTTCCTTTCTAGACAAATCCTGTAAAGGGACGAGAAAAAAACATACAGCATAATATCAAGTACAACTTCGATCGTGTTTTGCAAAGAATGAAACTGACATTGAGGTAAGACTGCAGGCCTGCTGCAGCTTTCTTCAATTTGTGGCATTTTTAGGAAACGCTGGAAAACGTTATAACTAGATAGGATGAAGCTGAGTAACATGCATCAAGGCTATCCAAGTTGTAGTCCAGTAAAGTGGTGATAATTTAGCAGTTCAGCCTGCTAGAGGGCAAAATCACTTTTTTGACAGAACAGGAAGTTCTGGAGGGGTTGGGAATTCTGTAACCCTCCAGAAGTTGTTGGACTACAATTCCCAGCATTCCTCATCAGAAGCTATGCTGCTTGGAGAGGAGAGGCTTGCTGTTCAACAACATCTGGAGGGCATATGTTTCCTATTCTTACTGTATGTAGGTAACAGAAGACTCCATTCTACAGACTGGGAGTTATTTCCTGGGGAATCTGCTGTTTGTAGCCCCATATTAACTTTTCCTGGCTCTGCTATACTTATATTACCTTCAGTGTGTGTGGTCATGATTCCTGCTGCTCTAGGAAAATCTGTGATTAGAATTCCACAGAGGCAACATAAGACATGACCACACCTAAGTATAACCATACTAGTAAAGTCATATAATAGGGCTTGTGTTACCTGCTTTGAGCATTCCCTCCAAAAATTCAACTTGATTATATATCAGGGTGATAATGACAGGCTTAGTATGGTGAAGGAGTGGGCATGTATCTTTTTTCTTCCTTTACCTGAAGTAACGTCTCCATAAGGATCTGCTCAATCCTGCCTCCCAAGCAGAACAGCATAAATCAAATGGTCAAATGAAACACCATACCACAACTGGGCCTGAATCCCAGGTTGAGTAGACGCTGAATAAATATTATTTATGCAAGTGTTGACTCACCAGTCAACAACTGATCCATTGGTTGGAACTACCAATAAGATTTAGGACCAGGTCCTAGGACATGGCCAGAAGAAACATGGGTCTGGGTCTCAGTACCGGAATGGTAAATAGGCAGGGCATGATAAGGAGCTACTAATTACTGGCCAGTGAGGTGAATTACAAAAGTGCTGCCTCCCTCTGGTTCTGGTTTGACCTGATAGAATCATAGAATCATAGAATTGCAGAGTTGGAAGAGACCACAAGGGCCATCCAGTCCAACCCCCCTGCCACGCAGGAAATCACAATCAATTCATCCCCGACAGATGGCCATCCAGCCTCTGTTTAAAGACCTCCAAGGAAGGAGACCCCACCACGCTCCGAGGGAGTGTGTTCCACTGCCGAACAGCTCTTACTGTCAAAAAGTTCCTCCTCATGTTGAGGTGGAATCTCTGTTCCTGGAGCTTGCACCCATTGCTCCGTGTTCCAGTCTCTGGAGCAGCAGAAAACAAGCCTGCTCCATCCTCAGTGTGACATCCCTTCAAATACTTAAACAGGGCTATCATATCGCCTCTTAACCATCTTTTTTCCAGGCTAAACATACCCAGCTCCCTAAGTCTCTCCTCATAAGGCATTGTTTCCAGACCTTTCACCATTTTAGTTGCCCTTCTCTGGACACGCTCCAATTTGTCAATATCCTTTTTGAATTGTGGTGCCCAGAACTGGACACAGTATTCTAAGTGAGGTCTGACCAAGGCAGAATAGAGTGGCACTATTACTTCCCTTGATCTAGACACTATACTTTTATTAATACAGCCCAAAATTGCATTGGCCTTTTTAGCTGCTGCATCACACTGTTGGCTCATGTTCAACTTGTGGTCTACTAGGACTCCTAGATCCCTTTCGCACGTAGTCTCATTCAGCCAGGTCTCTCCCATCCTATATTTATGCATTTCATTTTTCCGCCCTAAATGCAGTACTTTACATTTCTCCGTATTGAATTTCATTTTGTTAAATTTGGCCCAGCTCTCCAGTCTATCCAGGTCATTCTGAATTTTGATCCTGTCCTCTAGGGTATTAGCTACTCCTCCCAATTTGGTGTCATCTGCAAATTTGATAAGTATGCCCCTAATTCCCTCATCTAAGTCATTGATAAAGATGTTGAATAGCACTGGGCCCAGGACAGAACCCTGTGGCACCCCACTGGTCACATCTTTCCAAGACGAAGAGGAGCCACTGCTGAGCACCCTTTGGTGCTAAATAGCACCAATAGCTAAAGCTATTCACTGCTCCTCTTGGGCAGAAAGTATGTCTTATATTCCTGGCCTTGCTCTTTAGTCCCAGTTCCTGAGTCCTTCTTCCATCTTGATTCCTGGTTCCAGACGTGCTCCAGACTGATAGAAAGAAACCCATGTATATCATACTTGAGTTCCGTGTAAAAAGACAGGATATATACATAAATATGGTGGCAAATAAGATAGCTGCTCCATCACGTAGAGACTGTTGTCAATTAGGGAGGGGGAAAGGGTTACAACAATGCAAGACTCAGTCATGTCCAGTACAGCGGAAGCCAATTATTGGTAACAAGAGGAAAGAGGACTACTCCTTTTAATGACTCCTCACCAAGGACTTGTCTCTCTGCAAACAGGCAAAACTGCTTCAGCAGCAGGACAAGCACTCCCAATGCAAGTGCCAATGTAATTCCCAAACATTCAATACAGGTTTTTCCTCTCATTTCAGAGAGAAGCAGTATGGGAATGGCAAGCAGAAGGGACTCAGTGAGTAAGAGTATGCTATGGGTGGTGTGGGCTGGGCTCTAAATGAAGGAACAGTGGTCCTATGGAATGCCAAGGTACTCTCTTAGATTACATGCCTAGTCTTTCTGTAACCTCATGTTAAGATGGCCCACTGTTCTTGCTTGGGTTTTACAAAAAAAATATGGAGCCAATCTTGACTACCATCTTCTTGTATGCAAGATACTGTTACAGATTCAAGAGACCATCCTTTAATGACCAACGTATGAGACAGTTTTAAAGGCTTCTGTTGTCCATTGAATTCCAAACTGTGTTCAGAAGTTTATCAATAATGGCACATTTTCTTGAAAAGCCATTTGCTGACACCAAGGGCATATTTGAGACCATACTCCCACTTCACACAAAGCAGTGATAAGGCCTGAACAGCCTTCAAGATAGGAAGAGCTTTCTTTCTGTTATTGTACATCTTGTACATCTTTCTTCCAGTTAGTGTACATCTTAACAAGAAAGGATACCTTAAAGTCTGAAAACTATAGGTGCATATAAACCATAAAAGAAGCACGTGGACCTGAATTCTCAACTGCCCCCACTACCCCCCATCTGGGTATTTCAGATAGGCATCTGAGGCAAGATTTAATGGCAGAGATAGATTCTCTATAATCCATAAAACTAAAGCTGACCATAACAAAAATCAGCTCCCAAATAGATCACACCACACTTCATCACTCTATCAACAGTTCAAGTCACAAATAAAGACCATGACAACAGCTGAGTTGATTTGCACCCATTGCTATATATTATCAGGCCAGCCGATATAACAGCAACAACCCATTCAGGAAAGATTATAATATCCTACAGTTACTTCATCTAAAAACAATTCCTGTGTACAGCACTTACAACAGGTTAAGGACACACACAAGCGTGCACACACATTCTTGCTTTGCCTTTTTCCTTTGACAGTTTTGCTTCAAGAATTATCTTTTTCATCCAAGTTGGACATCTATACCAGTTAAAGATATTCCTACAAATAAATGACCAGTTGACTTTATGGGGCATTTATAAATATGTGGACTTAACATGCTGAGACCTTACCTGGTCAGGAGGATCCTCACAGCTCATCTCAAGATAGACAAGCTCGAATGTCACATTGGGGATGAAGAAGTCAAGTGCCCTTCAGTCTAATTCACAGACAGTTTACATAAAATAACAAATGTATTCTTACCAAAACCAACATGCATTTCTTTAAACAAAGAACACCATTTGTTAAAAGAGATGCTTGCCTAACCACACAAGACACTGAAGTAGTAGGATGAACAGACCATTCACTTTGCATTCAAAATGAAATACAGTAGGAGAAACTGAGAGAGTTTCTGTTATGTTTACAGTGACACTGTGGGATGGACTCACTGAAAGACAACTACAGTATTCCATTTTTTTCTTAAAAGACATCACTGTACTCAAGCCTGGAGGCTGCAGTGTTTGGAATGAGACAAATGTTTTAAGGCAGGGATGGGAAACCTGTGGCCCTTTGGAAGTTGCTGGACTGCAATGCCCATTATCTAGAGGTTGTCAGGCCCTGTTATCCAACAGCATCCGGAGGAACAAACATTCCTCACCCCTGCTTTTAGGTGGAAGGGAGTAACTATCACAGGGCCTCAACTAGCAATAGGATTTCCTTATTTATATACAAGTGTTCAGTTTCCATTAGAGAAAACCTGGGTTAAAATTCCTGCTGAGTCCTCAACACAGAAGAGAGAGTGGGGCCCATTCACACATGCCCTTATGTCATTTGATGACTTACAGCTGAATATACAACCCAAATCCATACTCATGCATTGTGTTTGAAGAGATAATTAAAAACATACTTGTGATGACTAAGGGCTTTTCTACCTAGGCAGAAAACACAAACATCATACCGGGGGCTAGTAGAACACACAACGTTCTTGAGGATTTGAATTGAATACAGTTCTTTTTGGTGCCTGAGGGCTTAGATTCAATTTTTTAAAAACTACCTTTTATACCACATTTCCCTGGAAAAAACTAGTTTATTGTACATGAGGCCGCTTTCAAGTTGGCCTTAGTGTGGAGCTGGGAGGGCGGGGTTTGGGGTCACCTGATCATTTCCACCAGCAACACCTACTTTCTCTGTTTGTATTTACATTTTTCCCGCATGCAGTCACTATTTTTTTTTGAAGGTGCATTTGTGTGGATACATGTATATCATTATTAGCACACCTCTACCTATTTGCATACTCGCATATTCACATGCACGACAGGAAGAAGAAAAAAAACAGAGTGGCCATTGCCAAATGCAAAGTATAGGATACATGATCATAGTAGGACCGCCCTTTTACACCAAAGTGAGCTTGCCTAAGGGAAATGTGTGGCTGGTAATGCCACTCTCACTTTGCTTTAACAAGATGGGTATGGTGCTAACAAGATGTGTGTGTGGGGGGGTGTCACTGTGGACCAAAAGAATGAGATTTCAAGCAGAATTTTTTTGCCTATGTAGACATGCCCTTAGACACACACTCCTACCACAACACCTGATGCTGAATACTGACAATACATAATTTAGTCCTAAACCTCTCAACTCACACAGTTCTCCATCTGTTATATGGGAATAACAGCAACCCACCATTGTGAAGTAATAGTGAGGATGGCACGAGGCCTACAAAGAATTTTGCAGGCTGGGAGCTGTGATTCTAATTCTTAATAATAACAATTACTCCGTATATTAATAACTTAGAGGTAAGTCAAGCTATTTGCACCACTGGCGACTCACAAAATGGACAAAATTCAAGTCCATTCAGGCCCTTTGATAGTTATAGACATGGGGCAATTTCTGAGAGTAACTCTTTGGAAGCAAAAGAAAACTCTCCTTCTGCTTGCACCTTTTCTCAAAAAATGGTTCACACACACCCACAGCAATAGACCATGGAATTAACCTGAAGGGCCTGTACCTCTCCTATATATTAATCTTTATAAATACAGTTATTCTACACAAGGAACTGTAGAAAGACGTCACTTGAGGGATATTTGTCTTTTCTGAGTATAAAGTCACTGCCCTATGGAGTCCTCCAGCAGCTCAAGAGAAGTTTCTATGGTACAAACCTATAAGCCAAAAACATGGCCTACTTCAGCACAATATTTTGTAGACTTCTGACAACCTGACTCAATCAGGTTCAACAACTCCCCTTACAAAACAAGAGATGACTCTTTAGGTATAGTCAGTCTGCTGGAACCAACTGTTCTTGCCAGTCAAGACAGCATACATCTCTCTGGAAGATTCTAGGCCAAGAAAGGAGAGAGTGTGAGGCAGGTCCTACTGCTGCCAGTCTTAACAAGGTCTCTTGGACAAGTGAACAGTCATAGCTCATCCCTGGCGGATGATGCATCAAGAGAGGGTTGAGGTGGCAAAGCATCCTTGTTCTGGGCATCTGTGTGGATCTGGCCCTGCTGGCGTGTTTTTCTAGAGAGTGTTCTGTCCCAGTCTGTGGACACAGTCTCATTGTCCCAGATTGTTGAGGTCTCCGTGTCACTGAGGTATCCTGGCTGCCCAGTGTAATGAGTTGGGTAGACTAGCAAAGGTTCTGCAGAGAAAGCTTTTAAGTCTCTGGGTTCATAGTATTCCATGTACTTGGCACTAAAAAGAAGAAAGGAAGGCATCAGCTACATGGCTACAGACAGGAACAAGAATGCTTTAGCAATACCATTTAGAATTATGCAAGTTGGGGGGAAAAGCTGGTATTTTATAGGAGCTAGGTAGGGAAACTTTGGCCCTCAGAAGAATTGAACCAAAACTCCCACAACCTCTTACCACTGTTCATGCTAGCTACGGCTTCTGGAAGATAAAGTCCAAGACGTCTGAAGTACCAAAGGTTCCCTACCCCTATTTAGGGCAGATATAATGACCAAGGGACAGAGCTCTCTGTCCTGCAGCATACAGATTTTCTACTGTTTATATGTGGAACATAGATATGATAATGACCCAGGGCAGCTTAATGTGATAAAAATGACATGTGGAATCAACAAGACAAAGCTAATTGCTAGGCAGAAGCACCACAATCCACAGGCATCAGATGAGAGCATGCCATAAATTGGGGCCCAGCCAATGTCCCCTGATGTCACTCAGCTCACTTATTAATTATTTAAAATTAAGCAAACAAACATTATTAGTGTAAAGACTGTGGACAAACTAAACAGAATTAATAGGTGAGTCATCACTCAGATCTACTGTCATCTGTCTAGTTTCCATGTTCCTCTCTGTATCACATTTTTAGGCCTTGCTGTTAAAGTTTTCTAGTGGGTTTCAACTAAAATCAGATCCTTTGTGACTTATCACATCTTTCTCACTGGGAGCAATCCCAACTGTTGGTGTCACTCCACCCTCATTTACATTCATCTTGTTTCTCCCTTTTTGACAGACAACTCTTGCTCCCATCTATCAGATCATTACCCAAGAGCAGCCACAGCTGCAGCTTCTGAGAGAACTATCAAGTAGATAATCTAATAAATTCTAGCTAGAGAGGGCGTAGTGATCAGCCCCTATCAGAATCTGGTCAGAACCCCAAGTTTCAATTGACAGGAAGAGGCAGCTAGTTGTGATCAAAACATACATGCAGCCATCTTGCCATGCTGTATTCCTCATGGTACAACTCAATGAGAGGAAAAGAGGTAACATGGGCACATAACTTACACTGGGTGCTTGTTATACATGACTGGCAGGAATTCATCTACAGGCAACATTTTGCCAAAAGGCTGAGCCTCAATCAGCTTCTGAGCCCCTTGCAAGGAGATAGCGTAGCCCAGCGTCCAGTAAGAATAATCAGCTTCCACAAGGTTCATCACATTGGGAACAGCCTTTTCAGGGCGTTCCACCTGCATCCTTTTCCGGCCAATATATCTAGAAAACAAACAATAGAAGACAAGCACTGACACATGAATGACATCCAGATTACATATGCATCACAGCGAATATATTGTCTGTAAGCATTTAAAAGCAGCAGCACCTTTTATATCATTTAAGCATGTCTGACTCTCCATCAGTGCCTGGATGGGAGACCACTGAAAGCTCCATGCATGGAGCTCTAAGCTTTCTGAATGGAAGAGTGATATCTAAGGAATAAATGAGAAGGCATGCACACTTAATGCAGGTGCATGCAGAGAAGGAGGGGATAGGTGGGTCTTATTCTGCTATTAAAAAGAAATGGAAATTAAACTCAAAACCAAGAAAAACTGCCTTAAACCTTCCAGAAGTTTTGCAACACTAGACAAAGTTTAAAGTGGGTAACAGCCAGTAATTCCCAAGCTATGTACCACAAGAAACAAATCCTCCTATGAGCTCAAAGATAGTACCTAAAGAGGCTGCCTGATGCATCTCTGTGTGACTCAGCTACCCTGGATGTGCCTCTTTCTAGTCTGCCTTCAAGTGACATGTAAATGGATACATACTACAGTTGTCCCTCCGTATCCATGGATTTGGTATCCACAGATTTAAGTATTCATGGCTTGAAAATATTCTTTAAAAATAATAATCCAAAAAGCAAACCTTGACTTTGCCATTTTATACAAGGGACACCATGTTGCTATGCCATTGCATAATAATGGGACTTGAGGATTCACGGATTTTGGTATCCACGGGGGGGTCCTGGAACCAAACCCCAGCAAATATGAAGGGAGAACTGTACAAGCAAACTCTTTCAAATGCAAAATGTATCTCCAATGTATGTTCAGGAAAAAGGCATGCCTATTTTTTCAGGGATTTGGGAAGCACTAGTGTACTGGGGATATTTAACTACAGGCATTCCAGGTATACTACCCATCACGTAAACCAGGAAATCTCAGACTAAAATAGGTAAGTTAGTATTAAAGGGGCTACAAGACACTTCCTTGCCTTGCCTTTCTTTCATACTAAAACAGACTAATAGGCTGTCTTTTTGAAGAATCTCAGAAGGCAGGGTTCCACAATTATACATATACATATAAGCTGGGAATGGAAAGAATATTCAAAAATATTTGTAAAATGGTTGTAATGGTTCTTGAGTTCAGGAACACTGATGAGAATGTTCATATCGTGGGACTTATTCTGCACAAAATTCACATGTGGTATTCTTGTACAGAAAATATTATTTTTCTGTGGAGGAAATAATATTCTGAAATATTTTTACTGCACAGAAAATGTCATTTTCTGTGCAAAAATACTACGTGCAAATCCTGCACAACATAAGTCTCAAACTGCAAAAAAATCTTCAAACACATGTAAGTTCTGCAGACTTTCTTAGGAGGAAGTAGGAAGAAAATTGCTCAAATCACTAGTTGCTTCCTTCAAGAAGAAAATTAGCCAAAAATTGCCTCACTGATATGTGCTGCCCGTAAAATCTCTGTATCTTTCAGTTATACCAACACCACCCTAGGTTAGTTAAACTGTCTCAAATGATATAATCTGGTCTCAATTGGTTTTTCTCCTTGGCATCAATTCTCTGGCAGCAATTTTCTTTCAGCCCTAGTTACCCAGCAACAATTATTTCAGTATTAAAGCCTTTCAGGGTGTATCAGATAAGAAAGAGGATCCCCATCTCCCCATCCCCATCTCTGGAAACTCTTACAGTTCACCATAGTCTCACCTGTCCCCAGCTCTACATGTAAAATTACAATAATCCAAATAAATTTATTAAACATTGAACAATCCAGTGAGCCATCTTGGGTCTCACTTTGGGAGAAAAGGCGGGATATGAAACAAATAAACAAATACATAAATAAAATAAAGGAAAAGCATGTTACAATTAACCCAGAAAGGTGATGGATAATGCTATGTTTTAGTTCAGCAAGCTATATAGATATCTCAGTCAAATTCTGACATGCTAGTCAAGATAAGAATACTAATGCAAGAAGTTGCTCTGTAAAAGCCTGGACCCAAGATAAGCTAGCTCAGAGCCAGTGTTTTCATCCTCAAACTTCTTCACCTCTCATTTCTACCAAGTCTCCATATTTCACACCCATCAACCCAAAGGTGGCTCTTTGAAGCTACTGCTCTGTTAATACAATGGCTAGGCAAACTATCAGCTTCACTGTGCTGTTCTAGTTGAATGCAAGTTACCACAGAGAAACTGACTGGTTTCTTGGACTAGAATCACACGATGCTGCAGCTCCTCCCTCAAGACACAGGGAGGAATCTGATACAGTTTTAAAAGGAGTCACAATTGCCTAAAACAGATAAAAATTCTGAAAAACTCCCAAATTCAACAAATGATGCATAAAAACTCAAGATACTTATATTGATGCACTGAAAAACAACAACTTTGCATCAAGGCCTTAATACCATCCCTCTCCTAATGCAGGAAAAATAAGTCAATTACTATGTTTTGCTCTTGTTCTTCTTGTCATAGGCACAGGAATGCAAACTAAGGTATCTAGTTTTTTCAAGATGCTTTGCTCTTTGGCTGACCACATTTAGAGCCAAGCATAAGACATTTTTGGCGCGCATATGAGAACCATGTCAACAACATCCCTCCCTCCAGAGCTATTCTCCACTACACTAAGAACTAGGAGATTCCTAGGTGATCCAATACACTCGACTCTTATTTTAATATTAGAGCTGCTAACTCTTGTAGACAAGCCTGCAAACTATTACTTTGCTCCACTGAAGGGAGACCTTCAGAAAGTGAGTTTAGCTGGACTGGCACTTACATGAGCTCCCAGTCAAGCTGGGCTCTCTCAATATCATCCATCAATTTTGTGAGTTTCTTCTTGAACTGATGCTCAAATCGGACATCATCTTCAATGACCAAGGTCTTCTCCATCTGCCTGTTCACCACCTTAAAGAAACAGTTTGAAAAAATGTCACTGGAATTTACTTTACTTTTGCCTAAAATGGTGTTGCCTGCTATAGGACGACCTGGAACCACAACAGAAGTGGTTCCCTCTAGCTATGCTGGTCTATATTTTGGGGCTACATCATCCTTCCACACTCTGGTGCCTTCCAGATGTGTTGGACTACAACTTCCACAATCCCCAAATGCCATACATACATACATACATATGTTTGGCTAGGAATGATGGGAGTTGTTGGATTATATCTGTAAAGTGCCAGTTCAGGGAGGCTGGGTTACCTCCACACGACAAATCCATCTAAGTAATTGAAAGTACAGTATGTTTTAAAATAGTCTTAATGAATATTTAAGGCTCAGTAGATTGCCAGCATAAAATTCCATTCAACAGACAAGAGAATGGCGTTTGCAAATTGGGTGACAATTACTTGCTTTGCTGAAGGGTCAGCGTATATGATGTGAAGGAATTTTACCAGAATGTCTTTAAAAAATGAGCTTATCTGATACGAATGGAGAAGATTTTTTTACAAGAAAAAAGTAAAGTTGAGCCAGTGCTACATATCCCATAAATCTCAGAGGAAAACTAAAGACTCCCTGGGAAAGCTTTGCTTGGCCACTGGACTATATAAACACTAGTTGTCCAAATAAAAAACAACACGATTGGCTGTAAAGCATTGTTATTAGGCCAATAGCTGTTATAAACCATGAGTTGTTTCCATCTTCCTCTGTGGATCATACAGGCTTCATAATACAGAGAGAGGAGCCTATTTTAGAACTGTATCTTTCCTGTTTGCCACAGATTTGTTGGATAGCTTATTCCCATTAACTGATCAAATGCTGTCTCTTAGTAACTGGTTAGAGTAATCAACTAACACATTTTAGTTATTTTAACAAAATTAAAGGTGTCTCTGGTAATCAGAATTTGAAAATATGTAAAAATTTAACTTTTCAACAACTGATTCTAAGAACTGCAGGTATTAACTGCTGTCTTAAAAGAAGCATTTGTCCTCTCATACACCAGAGGATTATCTAAAAACAAAGGAAGTTTGCATCCTGCTTCAGCAATACTGTTTTCATCCATAAGCAATGTTACTCAAATTTATTTAACCAGGTTGCACCCTTACAGAGTATCTTTTCTTCTTGATAAAAATCAAGACAAGTAGACATATATATATCACCTCCTTCCAGATATAGTAGTGGCTAAGAAAACATCCAATCTCCCCTCTGGTCAGCACTCTTGAGGAATAAGGGTCCCGATAACCAGGAAGCATGTCTATATTGAGAGCTTTCAGCTGGCTCGTATTCAGTGTCCTGGAAAAAAACAACCAAGAGATAAAGCACCTAAACAGATTTGCAACTAGCCGCTACCACCATCTGAAGGGAGATTATAGGGTAGTGGTTTGAGCGTTGGACTACGACTGGAGGCCAGGGTTTAAATCTCAGCTGAACCATGAAAAGCTGAGTGACCTTGGGCAAGTCACACTCTCCCAGTGTCAGAGGAAGACAAAGGCAAACCCCCTCTGAACAAATCTTGCCAAGAAAACCTTGCAATAGGTTTGCCTTAGGATCACTATAGGTCGAAAATGACTTGAAAGCACATAATAACAAACCACAACCTGAACTTCTTCAAGTCTATATATCGATTCCTCACCCCCACCCCTTGCTGGGCTCTGCCCCTGTAGATTAATACCTTGTCTGCAATTCACAGAATTTGACTGATCAAGGAGAATTTAAATCAGCTTGCAGAATTCTTGTAGTAGAAAAGTCTGTGTCACATCTTAACCAGGCAGCTTCTAGGACCCAACCCAGGGCCGCATTCTAAATGATGCCTTCTCCAACACTGGAGGCCTTCATGACATTTTTCACTAACAATTCACCATTTCTCTGCAAGTCATTCTTTCCTTTCAAGACCAAGAGCTACATACTAACTACATTAATCTGCGGGTAACACAATCTTGGATTTGCTAGTTGATGGGGGAAAGAGGGAGAATATCTCTGCATTTCACCAGCGTATTTGTTACTTCTCCATGAGTCAAATGGCAAGAAGACCTGTTATCAACATTCTTCTAAAAACAATAATCCCTTGTACAATTACAGATAACATGGAAATACTCAACTGCCTTAATATTTCTATGTGACAGCAGCAATTCTGTTGAGAGAAGTGGAACTTGAACAGAAAAGGCACAGAACCTACCACTGAAAATCTCTGGTGAAATAACAAAAAATCCACTAGGAGTGGATAGTGCTCTACTCTTCTGGTAGATTGTTCCCAATTTCAAATATCAGGAGTGTACTGACTCTGCAGATGAAAATTGACTGAGAAAGCCAGTAGGAGAATATTTTTGGGTAAATCAGTATTTCCTGAAGCCTTGTGAGTTGACACACACCTTGCTTGTGCAGTTGCCCCTTGAGTGATTGAACACTCTAATCTTGACCATCACAGAAATGCAGGGAAATCATCCACATTCAGCAGAGGCTGGTAGGAAGGTAGCAAAGCCAAAACAACATTGGAGGCTGGTCAATTAGGGCAAGCGGGGTATTGCCCACCTGAGGCTGCCTCCAGTCAAACAGCTCTAGCCATAACCCAAACTGGTTATGGGTATTTTCTGTTCACTGCCTCCCAACTCCAGACAGAGATCCTCTGTCAGGGTTGGGAAGGCACAGACTCCCTGCTTGTGTTCCTCTCCTGTTGATTCGAAAGCCAATGAAGTGTACTGGTTGAATGTTCAATAAGACTCTGGGAGACCAGGATTTGAATCCTGGCTCAGCCACAGATACCCACAGGGTGCCCTTGGGCAAGTCACATTCTCCTAGTCTGAGAGGAAGGCAATGGCAAACCTTCTCTGAAGAAATATTGCCAAGAAAACCCCATGATAGATCTACCTTAGGGTTGCTGTAAGTCAGAAATGACTTGAAGACACACCAAAGCAACAAAAACAACAACAAATCCAAACTATTGCTTGCCTACAGTGCCAACCTTAGGGACCAAGCAAGTAATTCACATGCTGCATTGCTTGCCATGCCTAGAGAATCCAGTACCTTATCTGGTCTTCTGATCAGTTTCACTTTCTTCCTACAGACACACTGAAGGGAGGAACAACACCAGGCAGGAGAAAGATTTGCTCTTTGCCAATACTACTGTCCCTTGATGGCTCTATAATGTGAGTTAATTCCACCACCCCTTTTTTGGGGGGGGCAACTACTTAAGGAAGGGTAGGCATAACAGGTAGACTGGGATGACTTTATGGGGTGGTAGAACCTCTTTACCTTTTCTCCTAGCACAGAACCAACTGTGCTGCTCCACCCTATTCACCTTATTTGCTGTTGCTCACAATCCCTTTTTCAAAGCTGAGGGGCAAACTCCTTGTTCAAGGAGAATTCAAGTTTAATAGTACACCGCCCTTCTGAACCAAGAAAAGGCACTATTCTCCCCAGTTTAATTAACTGGGGAAATGTAACTAAAGAACTTCAAATGGAAGAAATTGGTCAGCAAATCAGATGTATAGACTTTCCTTGGGTTTTTTTCCCGGGCTGTGAGGCTGTGTTCTGGAAGAGTTTCTTTCTGATGTTTCGCCTGCATCTGTGGCTGGCATCTTCTGAGAATGGTTGGGTAGGAGTGTGTCTGGGGTTTATATGCTGTGAACCCTTGTAGGGGAGTATATGTAAATTTGTGTAATTGAATGGTTAGTTTCTGGGTACAGAAATGCAAGGCTCATTAGTGTCTGTTTGGCTGATGGTTAGTTGATGGTCAATTATCTGCTGGTTAGTTGATGGTCAATTATCTGACGTTTTGAGCTATGCTGGCGGTGGCATAATAGCCACCGGTAGGGTCTCCCATGCCAGACAGGTCAAAACCGAAGGGTCTGACAAAGAGCGTCAAAGGGCAGGATGGGCTCTCTAGCCTTGTGGCAACCGTCCTAGGAGAAGGAAAACTCTAATCCCAAACCCGGGCAAATGGTGCTCGTCCAACCCTGTAAGGTCAACCATCTAAGAGAAGGAAACTCTAATCAAACCTACGGCCCGAGGACCTCGCTGCCACGTCCATGCTTGCAAGGCCACGGCAGATGAATCTCTGGTTTAAAGGGTGAGGCCAGTTCTGTGCACACTGCGCTCCACCAGAAAAATCCATTGCACAGGCTCGAAGGACAAATCCATTTCCAAAAAAGCCCTGTAGCGACTGGCGAGGGACGAAACCGGCAGGTGTAAAGATGCACTGGAAGCCGCAGCCCCAACCCTGCATGCAGGCGGTTCAGGACATTGGTCGCTCAAGCCTGACCCGGGAGATGACAGTCTTGTTCGGCAGCATTCTGAACGACCAAGCAGCCTTTTTTAAGGAGAGCACTGCTTGCTCCATATGGAGAGGGGCCTAGAAAAGGTGGCCTAAAGAAAGCTCATCCCCAACTACCTGGTTGGCTAGCCGCGGCCAACGGGAATCTTCTGATGCGGTCAAACCAAGGCAAAGAAACAAAGGCACACACCGGCCTCCAAAGGTGTAAATAAACTGACACTTGCATGCTGGAACATCAGAACCATGCAAGACTCTAAAGATAGTGGACGGCCTGAGCGTCGTTTTGCCCTAATAGCCCTTGAACTATCACGGCTTAATATTGACATCGCTGCTCTTAGTGAAGTTCGCTTCCATGAGGAAGGCAGCCTTAAAGAACATGGCGCCGGCTACACACTTTACTGGTCTGGCAAACCCAAAACCGAAAAACATCTTTCAGGAGTAGGCTTCATGATTAAAAACTCCATTGCCTCCAAACTCGAAACCTTGCCAACAGGACACTCTGATCGCATTATTTCCTTACGCCTCCCACATGTTTTTCTCTTTAGTGTATATGCCCCAACTATGCAAGCCGACCCTGTAGAGAAAGACAAATTCTACACAGACCTACGCCAACTCATACAAAAAGTCCCTGTAGAAGATAAAATTATTATACTTGGTGACTTCAATGCCAGAGTAGGAAAGAATTCCGAAGCCTGGAAAGGTGTCTTAGGCAAGCATGGTGTTGGAAATTGCAATGATAACGGACGCCTCCTGCTAGAGTTCTGTGCAGAACAACAGCTGACTATTACAAACACAATCTTTCAGCAGAAAGATAGCTTGAAGACAACCTGGATGCATCCCCGATCCAAACATTGGCACCTCATTGACTACGTTCTAGTCCGTCAGAGAGACATTCGTGATGTCCGTCATACCCGAGTGATGCCCAGTGCAGAATGCCAAACAGATCATCGCCTCGTCAGATGTAAACTAAATCTTCATCTTAAGTTCAAACCTAAGAGGGGTGGCATCTTAAAGAAGAGGCTCCAAGTCAACAATCTTCAACAAGCTACCATGAGAGACAACTTCCAGGCAAACCTACAAACGAAACTTGAAGACCATCCTACAGATCCTTCTCCTACAGTGCTTTGGCAACATATCAAAAACAGTATCCTCCAGTCTGCAGAAGAATCCCTCGGGTTCTCCCACAAGAAAAATCAAGACTGGTTTGATGAAAACAACCAAGAGATCCAGGAGCTGTTGGCAAGGAAGAGAGCTGCTCACCAGGCATACCTCGCCCAGCCAACCTGTCATGTAAGAAAAGCAGCTTTCTGCCTCACATGTAGCAAACTACAACAAAAACTCCGAGACATGCAGAACAAGTGGTGGATCAATTTAGCAGAAAAGACACAACGCTGCGCAGATCTGGGTGATCATAGAGGATTTTATGAAGCTCTTAAAGCAGTGTTTGGACCTACTTATCAGGTCCAAAGCTCCTTATACAGTACAGATGGTCAAACATTAATTACTGATAAAGCCTCCATCCTAAATCGTTGGGCTGAACATTTTCAAAGTCTCTTTAGCGCCAACCGAGTAGTCCAAGCCTCAGCTATCCAATATATGATACAAAAACCAATGAACAATGAATTGGACATAGCTCCCACTTTGGAAGAGACCCTTATGGCCATACAGCAGATGAAAAACGGCAAGGCAGCTGGGATTGATGGAATCCCACCTGAAGTTTGGAAACACGGAGGTCATGCACTCCACGAAAAATTCCACGAATTCCTTGTGAATTGCTGGGAAAAAGGGGAACTGCCATCAGACCTCCGAGATGCAGTCATCATCACCCTGTACAAGAAAAAAGGAGCAAAATCCGACTGCTCAAACTATCGAGGCATAACACTGCTCTCTATTGCTGGAAAAATCCTTGCAAGGATACTCCTGAACAGATTAGTTCCTGCTATTGCAGAAGAACTTCTCCCTGAAAGCCAATGTGGCTTCAGAGCCAATAGGAGTACTACAGACATGGTATTTGCCCTTAGGCAACTGCAAGAAAAATGTAGGGAGCAGAACAAGGGTCTCTATGTAACATTTGTCGACCTCACCAAAGCCTTTGACACTGTAAGTAGAAAAGGTCTGTGGCAGATCCTGGAAAAACTAGGATGTCCCCCCAAATTCCTTAAAATGATTATCTTGCTACACGAGGGCCAGCGTGGTCAAGTCAGATATGGCGATGCTCTTTCAGAGCCCTTTCTAATAACTAATGGAGTGAAGCAAGGTTGTGTTCTTGCACCAACTTTATTTACAATCTTCTTTAGCACGATGCTCCAAAGGGCTATGGCAGAGCTTGAAGAAGACGACGGCATCTATATACGCTACCGTACTGATGGTAGCTTGTTTAACTTAAGCCGTCTGAGGGCTCACACTAAGACTCTAAACTATCTAGTCCGTGAGCTGCTCTTCGCCGATGATGCTGCCCTTGTTGCCCACACAGAAGCAGCTCTGCAGCGCCTAACGTCCTGCTTTGCAACAGCTGCAGAGCTGTTTGGGCTAGAAGTCAACCTGAAGAAAACAGAAGTTCTTTACCAGCCTGCACCACAGGACGAACACCACCATCCCCACATTGCCGTTGGCAAATCAGTGCTCAAGTCCGTTCAGCAGTTCACCTACCTGGGAAGCATCATCTCCTCAGATGCCAAGATTGACAAAGAGATCGATCACAGATTAGCAAAGGCATATAGTGCATTTGGAAGACTTCACAAAAGAGTCTGGAGCAATAAACACCTGAGGCAAAGCACAAAAATCAGTGTGTATAGAGCCATCGTACTGTCTATCCTCCTTTATGGATCTGAAACATGGGTTACCTATCGCCACCACCTACGACTCCTCGAGCGCTTTCATCAGCGCTGTCTACGCACAATCCTAAATATACACTGGACTGACTATGTGACGAATGTTGCTGTCCTTGAACAAGCAGGGATCACCAGCATTGAGGCCATGATACTGAGAACACAGCTGCGCTGGGCAGGGCACGTTTCTAGGATGGAGGACCATCGCCTCCCAAAAATACTACTCTACGGTGAACTCGCCACGGGTCAGCGTAAGAGGGGCGCTCCAAAAAAGCGATACAAAGACTCCCTGAAACAACATCTCAGGCTTGGCCAAATTGATCACCAACAGTGGTCCGCCCTGGCCTCACATCGGGAGGCATGGAGACGCAATATCCACAATGCTGCAGCCTTATTTGAGAACTCACGACGAACAAGTCTTGAAGAGAAACGACAACGCAGAAAGAATCACAACCCAAAAACATCACCCAAGGAGACCTTCTGCTGCGCTTTTTGCAACCGGACTTGTTTATCTCGGATTGGCCTTTTTAGTCATCAGCGCGCTTGCAGAAGGCGCGGGATGAGTCCTTCCTGAATCTTCGTTTGCGAAGAAAAGCCAGAGAGATCTGCTGGGAATCCCCATGTCCCTGGGTGGAATTCCTTTGTAAGTGTTGAGTTTTAATTCTATTGTATTTCAAAACTTGGAGCCAGATTTTGTTTACTTTTAAGGTTTCTTCTTTCCTGTTGAAGTTGTCCAGGTGTTTGTGGATTTCAATAGCTTCTCTGTGCATTCTCTGTGCATCCACAAGCACCTGGACAACTTCAACAGGAAAGAAGAAACCTTAAAAGTAAACAAAATCTGGCTCCCAGTTTTGAAATACAATAGAATTAAAACTCAACACTTACAAAGGAATTCCACCCAGGGACATGGGGATTCCCAGTAGATAATGGCCCATCAACCAACCATCACCCAAACAGACACTAACGAGCCTTGCATTTCTATACCCAGAAACTAACCATTCAATTACACAAATTTATATGTACTTCCCCTACAGGGGTTCACAGCATATAAACCCCAGACACACTCCTACCCAACCATTCTCTGAAGATGCCAGCCACAGATGCAGGCAAAATGTCAGAAAGAAACTATTCCAGAACACAGCCTCATAGCCCGGGAAAAAACCAAGGAAAATCTATGGATGCCGGCCGTGAAAGCCTTCGACTTCACAAATCAGATGTAGTTAGTTTTGCCTCTGACTCTCTGCTCCACCAGCCCGAGTGAGCACCAGTTACTATTGCAGAATAACTGGATCATGCAGAGGCACAGCAGGAAGGCTCCTCAATGGCTGGCTACTTTGAGCTCAGAGAACCCTTTTATTTCTCACATATTCTGGTTGTTCACAGTCAAATAGTTCAAATATTTCACTGAGGTTAAGATAGCATGCTAAACTCTGTACCAGAAAAATGTTTAAAACGTACATGGCCATACTTTTTAAAGGAAAAAAAAATGGGGAAACAGGCTTAAACAGGAAGAGAGCAGGAAAAGAAAGGGAACCAACTCACTTTCCATCCACAGCTTCCACTAACTTGACTGCAATTTCCTGCTCATACAGAGTCTGCAGCATTCGATCCCGCCTGTCCTTCCGACGCTTGAGATTTATCATGAAAATCTAAAGAGAAAGAAACCAGAATTTCTAGGCACCTCCAAACATGGCACAGAAGGTACTTGGAGGGGGTGGCAGTGTTGGTCTTGTTCTCTTTTGCATGTCCATGCAGGAAGTGCCCCCTCTCACCCACTCCCCAAAGAAAGACGGACAAAATTACACATTTTGAAAGAATATATTGAAGAATAACATAAGAATATATATTGGCAATAAAGGCCACAACTTTATCGATGACAGCTGCCATTGGTTGGCACAAACACATGGGTTCGGATCCATACATCGACCAACCTACCTGTCTGGTTGGTGAGATCGTTGTCGGCCTGTCTGCTGACCATCACCATCTGGAAGTGGGAGGAGTCTGGGAAGGCCCCCTGGAATGCCTGCTGATCCCTCGTCCTCCCCCTTTTGCCACCAAGGAAACAGATAATGATAAGAAGGGTGGGCCTTCTGTAATTGCATGCCCCAAGCTGGCACGTCCCAATGACCCTGCCCCTGGGGTCTCCGTGACCTTGAATTTGACTTTTAGACCATGACAGAGCCCCCGCTACCAATGGCCTTGGATCAGAACCCATGCCAACCACCCCCAAGTTGTGACAATGAGTAAATACAATTGCATGCTATGATATCATCTGTAAAATATGTAAACAAGGGGTGGGTGGGTGGGTGGGATCAGCTCCTGAAGAGCCATTGACTGGTCATTGTTCTTTGTTTGTTTGTTTGTTTGTTTGTTTGTTTGTTTTAAAAACTGATCTACACAATAAAACATAAACACCCTCTAATTGGGGTAGGGGAACACCGAGCCACTCAGCCTGTAAGTGGAAAAGATTATTTGAAGGGACAAAGGTGCTGAGACATGCTCCCTCCTCCTGAAAAAAAAAGTGGAAGGAAGAACAGATAACCACACAGAGGTACAGAGACACACATGTACATGCCTTACACAGAGTCACACTCCATTGGTTCATTTACTTCAATAGTGCCTACAATGACTGGAAGCAGCTCTCTATGGGCCTTTCCTCCTAGACCTTCCTGAAGATGCTAGGGATTGACCCTGGGTCCTTTGGGATGAAAACCAAATACCCTACCATCCAGTTATGGACCTTTCTCAGGGTATGCGTGTGTGAGAGGACAGAGAAAGAGAGCGTGCATCGAGACTTATTGAAAAGATCCAGATTTTGTTCCTGTTCTTTCTAATTTTATACTGGGTTAAAATAAACCAACCTGTGGAGCTGGTATAAAAAGTCTCTGATCATATCAGGAGTTGACAGAAAATATTCTGGGATAAACAAAACATGTATGAATCTCCAAAAACAAAATCGGAAAGAAGAGGAACAAAATCTCAGACTTTTTAAACAGTCTGGATGCACCCAGAGATTGCATATGTGTGTTATATTCTTCTTGTCTTTGTACTACAAATTCATTGGCAGGTATCTAACCTGAACTCTAGCAAGATTCCAGGTTTTTTTAAAAAAACAAAACAAAAAACACAACAACCCAAAAATAGAGAATGGAAAAATTCTGCCACCTAACCCACATCACTCACTAATATAGTCCATAGAGCCAAGAGCATCAATGAGCCCAACTGTGTAGTGTTGGTCAAAGGCAAGGAAGAACAAGTGCAGTCTTGACACACAGGGAGAAAAAAACTAACAAACACAAACCCAGGTTAGACTCCAGCTCTTTCCCCAAACAGGAACAAATAAATAAGGCTAGCAAGTAGAATGCAGCAGCCACAAAGGGAAAGCACATTTTAAAAATACAAGTCAGACAGGATAAACTCCAAATGCCACACAACCAGGCAGTGTACCTGCATTTAATTATACAAGCTGACCAAATTAATAATCCAACTGCTTAAAGTTAAAAACGAGCAGCCACATCCCAGTGCTCTCAGTTCCAACCCCAGGAGCATCTTTTCACAACTGCATGACAGGCATTTCAGTCATCCTATGCAGAGAACTGTTTATTCAATGAACAAAAGATCATTGTGAGAATCTTTGCTGCATTCTTATGCTCCTATGTCAGCAGTTCTCAAAGTGTAGGACAGTCCCCACTCAGAGGCGTGGGGCACCAGCAGCAACAGTAGGAAGGCCACAAGAAGGAGAAGTTACAAAATATGCTCCTTTGTTTTACTGTGTTATTTATGCCACTTCTGCAAATTAGGAGGAGGGGTAAAGAACTGTGAAGTGCCCTGAAATCCTGTCTCCTTCCAGTAGAAATCTTATTCAGTCCCCTTTCTGGCTTCTAAGATTTCACCAGGCTTTACTCACATAGTTTGGAATCAGACATGATGAGACACATGGGATTGTTCTCCCTTTACCCGCTGGGCAGTATCTGGTGACACTACACATGAGATGTGTAGTGACTTTCTCCACTGCAGGCAGAAAAGTAATTTGCCTAATTCCAACTACACTTCCAACTCTGGTTTCTTACCAGCAGGAATGGGAAACTTCATAGTGTTTTTAGAAATACAGAATTTATTTACAGATTACCATTCATAAGCAGGACCAAATTATGTCACCACCATCCCATATTCCTCAATTCTTCTCTACAAATCTCCCCCTGCCTGCCTGCCGCCCCCCCCCCTCCACACATGCTGCTTTTCTATAGTGGACTTTTCCCCAAATCCATAACCCAGCCTGGAGGTTGGGAGTGTAATACAAAACTGCTGGTGCAGCATTGGCAGGGAAGAACTGCTGGATGAGGAAAGGAGTAAGTACCATCCACCTCACTGATATTCCTTCTGAATGGTCTCCCAGCCCCTACCATTTGCTAAAGGAGGGATATATGGGGTTAGAAGCCCCATCTTTCCTTTGTAACATCTACTTCCTGTATTCAGTATTAAAAACAATTTGCTCTAGAAAGAAAAGGCATCCAGCTCCTTACATTTCTATTCACCAAGGGCTCACAGACCACCTAAAAATATCACAGGTGACTGCTGGTCCCAGATCACAGTTTAAGGAATCGTGGATTTTCTGGGAAATAGCAATTAAGCTGCACTGTACTAAAAAACTGAAGAAGAGAGGAGAAGAAGAGAACAAAAATGAAAACATCTGTGTTGACCCAGTAAGAAAAAAAATGCAAGATCCACATTGCAGTAACACTTCTGTTAGAACAGAAAAAGTCAGAAATGACTGAGTAATGATTAATAAACACACACATATACATAGCACACATGTAGTAGCTTAAAGCTCAAACCATCCATGACATTTTCCTAACCATTTAGGTTAAGTCATTCATTTCTAAAACCAGCTAAGTTAAGGTCCTCCTGGATTTTGTCCTCTCCATTCTCCCTCCCACAAAGCCAACATGCTAAGGCATACACCCTCCTATTACCTCATCAAATCCCATCTTGTCTGGGTGCTTTGGGGGAACCGTGACATATTCTGAAGGTTCAATCGGAGGACGGTCAACTGAAAGAGAGTAAGAAAAGCCATCAGACCGTGTTAATAAGAGAAATCTGTGAAGTTGCTCGATTGGGAGCTGCATAGGCTTGTACTAAGCTCTGCGTTGTGCCGAGCAGCCTCCTCACATGCTAGTCTGTATTCATGCTACTGAGAGGCAGTTTGTACTGTGGTGGAGGCTTGCTCCCCCGCCTAACTGTGTACAGGGTAGCAGCCGTAATATGCTACAACTTGTTTGTTGTATGCATTTAAGAGAAAAAAGCTTATCAATAAAAGATACCAAAGCTTCATTGCACTTATGCCCTCCACTTCAATGACTGAAATCTCTGGTTGCAAAACAGAACTGTACCTACTTTAGAAAGGACCTTCTTGCTCAGCAGATTTATAGTGCCCAGTGTTGGTATTTGCAAAAATGACTGGGAAGCAATTTGACTGTGAAGGATACATATACTAATCTGAAAGGGTCCTCCTTCATTTGGTTTTACTGAGTAAGATATTTTGTGCTAACAAGAAGAGCTACCATGGTTAAGCCTAGGATTACAACCCACCCACAGCCCTATGGCCTTGTTTGAAGACTGATTTAAATCTGAGTAACAACTATTTTGACTGATACTTGAAAAAAAGTTACTTTAGTAATTTCATGCAAACTCAAGGCCAGGCATGCTCCCAATTACTTAATCAGAACTACAAAGGGGTTCAATGCTCTCAAGGGAATCAGTATCATTTCTCAAGCTTAGCCAGGTGAGGGCTCACAGTGGAGGAGGATACAGTTTGCAGTAGCACAAGCCTCAGGCTTGAGGCCTGACCTTGGCAGCGAGGATGGATGGTAACATTCAAGTGGCATCAGGAAGTGTGGGAAATGTGGATACTTCTTGTGGCAGCCTCCTTCTCAATGGACATCTGAGTGAGAGAGAACCTGAAAGAATTGGCTGCTCAATCACTTGTTAGCATTAGTTAGACTCCCTTCTAACTAGGCTGTGCAAATACACTTAAAAACTCTGGTTTCCAACTCCTGCCAAAATTCTCTTTAGAATTGCTAACCGTGGCTAGTGATGCTGGTTAAGTAAGTTTCACAGGTAAGTGAAACCATGGGTACTGATCCTATGTAAATTGGAACGGGGGCTTGTAGTCTAATTGGGAGGTTACCAGTGCAAGTGGCTAGGTTATCTCTGTCCAGGAACAGATGTAGCTGGTGCACCAGTTGAAGCAGCCAAGCACCCTGACCCACAGAGTCCACTGAGGCCTCCAGTGATAGGGATGGACCTAGGAGCACTCCCAAGCTACATACCTGCTCCTTCACAGGGACTGCAACCCCATTCAAAACAGGCTGTTTACCCAATTCCTTGACCAGAGAACCAGCACTCCACAGAGCCTCCATCTTACCAGGATTCAGATTAAATTTATTGGCCCTCATCCAGCCTATTAGAGTATCCAAGTACTGGTCCAGAACCTGCACAGCCCCAGCTAACTCCAACGACAAGGATTTCTTGTCTGCTGATGGTATACTGATGGCATACTGATGGTAGCCCACTCCAAACCCAATTATGACCTCCAACAGTGGCTTCATATAGATGTTCAACAGCACGAGGGATAAATAAGATGGAAGCCTGTGGCACCCCACAGCTTAATCACTGTGGGGCTGAATAGGAATTCCTCAGTACTAGTCTCTGGAACAGGCCCTGTAGGTAGGAAGGAGACCACTGTAAAACAGTGCCTCCTATTCCCATTCCACAAAGATGGTCCAGCAAGACACCATGGTCAATGGTATCAAAAGCCACTGAGAGATCCATGAAAACCAATAGTGTAGCACTCCTAATGTTTTTCCCCTGAAGTAAGTTAACAACCAGAGCAACTAAGGCTGTTTTAGTGCCATGCCCTGACCTGAAACCAGACTGAAATGGGTCCAGATAATCTGTTTCCTCCAAGAATGTCTGAAGTTGCCCATCCAACACATGCTCAAGCATCTTGCCCAAAAATGGGTTACTTGCAATAGAGTGGTAGTTCCCATATACCCATATTCAAGCAGCAGGCACCTCCCCCCGACATAGTGAGGCATTTACCATCTGCTGAATCCATCCAGTCAATACACTCCTGCTAGATTTTATCAGCCAAGAAGAACAATGGTTCACCTTACATGTGGTAGGCTGCACTGCTTTAAGCATCTTGTCCACATCATCAGGCCTCAATAACTGAAGCTGATCACATAAAAACTGACCAGACAGTGTACTAGGCACTTCCCTATGCCCTGTAACAAGTGTGGTGTCAAGTTCTGAGTGAATGTAAGCAACTTTTTCCTTGAAGCACCTAGTAAATTTTTCACAACAGGTAGCTGTGGGTTGCATGCCTGAGCTCTCTGGGCCAGTACCCAAAAAAACTGCTTACTACCTGGAAAAGTCCTACTGGGTGGGAGGATGAGGATGCAGTCCTACAGGTGTAGTATGATTATTTTGCCTGCTTCATTGCTGCATAGTAGGCACAATGAACAGTGTTTGCTGATTTCCGTTCATATTCACCCCAAGACCTACACCACCTGCACTCTAGCCATCATCCAGCCTGCTTCATTGCCTGCAGATCTTCTGTAAACTAAGGTGAATTACAGGCCCCACAACACTGGACTGAATGCTTAGGAGCAATGAATGTATCGATGGCCCTTTCCATCTCTCCATTCCATAATGAAACCAAGGCATTGATAGAATCTCAGTTGGAAAATCCCCCAGAGCATTCAGGAATCCTTCAGATTTCATCAGTGTCTAGGGACAGACCATTTTAATAGGGTCCCCATTCTTGCAGGGAGGATCTGCTACCACCAAACTAAACTTCACAAGGAAATGATCTGACTATGACATTGGGGTTGTTGAAACCCAGCCTAAAACCAGATCATCCTCCATACACCCAACAGCAAAAATCAGATCTAGGGCATGCCCTGCCTCATGTGTTGGACCAATGATGTGCTGAGATAGCCCCATGGTTGTTATGGTAGCCATGAAATCTTGAGCTGGCCCTGTCAGGACAGCCTCAGTGCATGTTGAAATCCTTCAGAACCATAGTCTTAAAGTTTGCCAACACAACCGCAGAGACAACCTTGGCCAGCTCAGGCAAGGAGATGGCTGGACAGCAGAGTGGGTCGTACACCAGCAGCATCCCTGTTTTGTCTCTATGGCCCAACAGGATACAAACCCTTGAAAATGGTGCCTGGGCAAATGGATTTCCTTGTGAGGAAGATGGAATTCTTATGGATGATGGCATATCCTCCCCACCAGCCCTCCAACCTTGGTTGGTGCTGCACTAAGTATCCAAGTGGACAAAGCTGGGAGAGATCAACTCTTCTAATCTCATCCACCAAAGTCAAGTCTCTGTGATACATACCAGGTCGGCCTCTTCATCTACAACCAAGTCATGGGTAGTAGTTTTATTATGGACTGACCTGGCATTCAGAAGCAGCACCAACAGATCAGAGGGTGAGCTGACATGGTAACTTCTACTACAGTCATCCCTTCACATTCGCGGGGGTTAGGGGCAGACAACCCCCGCAAATGTGAAAAAAACGCGAATAAGAAATGAGCCTGCCGGCAAGCAGTTTTCCACCCCACTCCCTTCCCAAGGCAGTGGGGTACTTCTTGAGAAGCCCCTCGCTGCCTTGGGAAGGGAGTGGGATGAAGCGGGAGCGCGCCAGCCACTTCCCACCCCCCCTTCCCAAGGCAGCGAGGAGCTTCCTGAGATGCCCCTGGCTGCCTTGGGAAGGGAGTGGGGTGTAGCGCGAGCGTGCCAGCTGGTTCCCACCCCCCCTTCCCAAGGCAGCAAGGAGCTTCCTGAGACGCCCCTGGATGCCTTGGAAGGGAGTGGGGTGTAGCGCGAGCGTGCCAGCTGGTTCCCATCCCGCCTTCCCAGGGCAGCGAGGAGCTTCCTAAGAAGCCCCTGGCTGCCTTGGGAAGGGAGTGGGGTGTTGAGCAGCGGGGGGGGGGGAGGCGCAGGCAGCTTTCCGCGAATGATCAAAACCATGAATGTGAAAGTCGCAAATGTGGAGGGGCAACTGTATTCTAAATAAATAAATAATAATAAACCTGAATCTTGAGGGATGGGGGATGGACCGAAACATGGGATGGATATCAAGTATTTTCCTTTACCTGGCATGTCCAACCCCAAGCACCATACCGCCTTCTGCCTGAGATTACCTCAATAGGGGCACCCCACTCCCCTGAGATTCACCCAAAGACATACACAATATGAAAACACTCACATATCATGCATACACACACACCTTCGTGCACATACACATACATACAAACACATATAAAGAGGAACAAGCACTGGTAAGATGTCAATGCTGCAGGTCAGAGCAAATGGGCTAGGTCAACTCCCCAATACTTCCCAGATACCACCAGCAATGCAGCAACCCAAAAGAAAGTGAATAGAATCAATAAACAGGACATTTTCCCCTCCTGGAAAGATCTAGCACATCTATCCTGGTGCACAACTCTCACATGGGCACCTAGAGATCTTGTAGTCCTTGCCTCTCACCCAGGTACTGTTAAGTGGCCTCCCAAGAAAGTTAACCAACACTCTCACTGTATAGTATAGAAACTGTTACACAGTTTGAACCATAACTTGAAAAGTTATTTCTTTGGCCCATGGGTATGCTGGATGGGGGATTCTGGGAGCTGTCATCCTAAAAGTAACTTTTCATTCCAGGCTCTGATTTGAATCCTTACATTTTTTTATCTTCATCTGATGATCATCCTATCATCTCTTGGTGCTTAACCTCATAACCTTCATAACAGAGGCTCATCTATTAGCCATGCATTAACATACACAAAAGAAGTATCTGAAGCATCCTAATCCAAAATGGCTGAAAACACAACTGTTACAAGGTGCTATTCAGTGATATGATGTGTGATGCCAAACATTGTACTTACTCATTGCCTCAATAAGCACATGAACAATATTGTCAATGTCATCCTCCAGGGTCTGCTGAGCTTTCAGTGGCACAGGGAGGTAGCCATAATGTTCTCTGTTGCAGATGTACATCTGAATGTCTGGAGATAATGAGAAAGGGACAGGCATGTGAGGCGGCCTCTTCTAATGAAGCAAGGGCAGTTGCTATGGCAATCCTCTCTGCCCTCTTTCAGACTGCAAATTTGGATTGGTCCTGGAGGCAGAGCTCCAACCTACCTCAAGGTAATCCTTCCTAATCAGTACAATTCACAATGCTGTGTGTCCCATCCTATTTAGTTGATTGTCAGGGCTGAGGACCATGGAGGGGGAAGAAGGCAGGAAAGCAAGGATCAGAATCTACTGTTTGCCATGACACCTAATGCAATACTTGGCATTGAACTGAGCAAACAGGACACAACTCACCATCTAGCACAGAAATGGGGAAGGTGTGGCCCTCTAAGTGTTCTCGGACTAGAACACACATTAGTCCTCTCATCATTGGCTAGGCTGGCTACAGCTAATCATAACTGCAGTCCACAACAAAATATTCTCTCTCCCTACACTATATAAAAAACTATGAGTGGAAAATAATACCTAGGGATGGAGGGTTTTGTATTTGATGGTTAGAAGTTAAAAAAAAGGGGGTGGGGAGTTACAGCAAGTACCAATACAGTAATTATCCTAATAAGAAGAAGAGTAAAAATGATTAGATTACATATTTATTTCCTGCTTTTCTTCCAAGGTTTGGAAATAAGATGGCTCATAAGATATTAAAAACCCAGTAAAACACAGTAAAATTATTAAAATACACATCAATTTAAAACATCCATTAAAACACTTTAAAGCACCACTTTAAAATACCACATTAATAGAAACGTTAAAACATTTGAGGGCCATATATCACCATTTTTGGCTCTCCCAAGCTCTAGAAAGCCACAGCATCCTGTCACAGACACCAATTTTAAGTACCAGGTGTAACATTTCATCACTTTTGGCCATTGTTTAAAGACACACTAAGACTGTTTTGCTCCTACACACACACTTTGGAATGTCCTAATGTGTCCCCCCAAGACACATTTCTTTCATTTCTACACCACCCCTTCAGGAATGGCTCACATGCGTGGTGCACAGAGAGCCTAGTAGAGCCTTATCAAACTGCTCTAGGACCCAACCACCTTTAATCTGGCCTCACTCATGTGGGCAATAATATTCTCAATAAGAAAAGCAATAATAATATTCTTAATATGACGTTCACTATAATGGAAACACCACAAGAAGGAAAAGCAAAGGAAGATACATTTTCACAAGTTTCTTAAATGAACTCAAAAAATTTACCTCCAAGCAGATATAACCTAAAGACAGTGACCCAGATTATTAATAATAGAGCTGCCCCCTGGTATTGTTAGTAATACAGGGCTGTTTATGGAGAGGTCTGTTGTGTGCCTGTCCCTCTATGAATTCCACTCTCTGTGCTAAACAGCTGACTGCAATTCTTGCCAGATCACAGATTAACTGTCAGGTGTTATTATGAAAAAGTATCTCAAAATTAATGTATTTGGCAATGAGATCAGCTATCTGGCTCCTTTTTCCTACAGCTTCAGACTCCAGAGGAAGCTAATTAAAAAAAAAAAAAACACCAACCACTTGCATGTACAAGTTAAAGAAAATTTCTTACATCAGAGAAAATGGTTAATTAAATATAATAAATATTATAATGCACTGTACATGGGGCTGCCTTTGAAAAGTGCTCAGAGATTTTAGTTGGTCCAAAGAGCTGCAGCAAGATAGTTAATTGGGGCTGGCTACAGGGAACACACCACTCCCTTGTTGCAACAGCTCCATTGACTGCTGGTCCGTTTCTGGGCACAATTCAAAGTGCTGGTGATAAATCCCTATATGGCTTTGAGTCCAGGTTATTTGAAAGACCATATCTCCCTGTATGAGCCCAGTAGAGTTTTAAGATCATTTGGAGAAGCCCTTCTCTTTATCCCATCACCTTCTCAGGCTTTTTGGTGGGAACAAGGGAGAGGACCTTCTTGCTGGTTGCTCCCAGACTTTGGAGCTCCCTCCCCAGAGAGGCCAGGATGGCCCCATCCTTGCTCCTTCTGGCGAGAGGTGAAAACATTTTTGTGCTGCCATGTTTTTACAAATTGAAAAGGGATGGGCTTCTCAAGCTGTGTGCTGCGGTCTTTAAGATTATTAAAGGGTCTCTGTAGAGTTTTTAATGCATTTTAATATTTTTAATGTTTTTAACTTATAAATTGTTTAATTCTTTTTAAATTTTATGTTTCTACTGTTATTTTTACTTTTGTATTGTTTTTACTTTGTATTGTTTTAAAGATGTTTCTTGAGTCCCATTGTTGGGAGAATGGCAGTATATGAATGAAGAAAGTAAAATAAATAATACATAAATATTACTATTGTTATTATTTCAGAAAAAACTCTTAGGGTGATCAGTTGAAGCTCCAGCAAGAGCCATCTGTCACTTCCCCAACACCTTCCACAAGTAGAAGGAAGTGAGAGATAGCGAGAAAGGGGTGGACTTGCTTACTTTTTGATTTTGGCTTACCAGTCATATGTGGTCTCCAAGAAATCACTCCTGAAGAAACTTTTAAAACACAGAAAAAGAAAGAAGAGTGCCTAATCTGCCCAAAGTCGTCCTAACAAGTCCTGAAGTCATGACATCATTAAAATGTGGTTATGTTACAGGCTGGGCAGATTTGGTTGCCAACTCAGAGGTCTGAAAATATACAGAGTATAGAGTAGAACATATAGAGTATAAAATATTATGCAGAAAGCTATGTGGGTGTTATTGGGAACAAAGACAGACGAATGCCAGGCAGAATGTCTACTCAAATGTGAACAATGATATGAGAAGCCTACCTTTTTATTAACATTGAGATAATGAGCAGATTTGACTGCTAATACACCTCTTAACATGTGCACTGGGTGATGCAATCAGGATGGCAGGCAGCCAAAGACCAGTTGTACCTGGAGTGACATCATATCTAAGATCTGTGTTTTGACTGGATGGCATAAATGCGGCACCATTGGTACCTTTGTTTTGATTGAATTAGACAGGACAGCTGAAAGGCTGGGCAAAGGCTAGGGAAAGGGGGGGGGGAGGAAGCCAACTAGGGATAGCAATCAGACTGCTTTGGTTTGAGTGCTGGATTACAACTCTGGACACCAGAATTCAAATCCCTGCTTGCTCATGAAAATCCACTGGGTGACCTTGGGCAAGTCATACATTCTCAGCCCTCAGAAAACCCTGTGATAAGTTAATCTTAGGGTCGCCATAAATCAGAAACAACTTGAAGGCACATAGCAACAACAACAAAGTGTTAAGTCCTTATGAAAGTGTAACATCTGACTTGCCATATCTGATAATATACTGAATGTATGATGCCTTACATGCAATGCAATGCAATTTGTTGAAAGCAAAGTGCCCAGACATTGTCATGTTTGTGTTTCTCCCTAAGCAGACTGTACAGTCAGACCCCTGTATCCACAGAACCAATAACTGCGGTTTCAGTTATCCGTGGGACACAAAATAGGGACACATACCATAGAGTTTCACTGGAAAATGCCCAAAGAGTTGTCCTCTTTAGGCATTTCTAGGTCCTCCAACACAACTCGTGATATGTTTTTTACAGTAATTCCTTTATTCTAATAGGGTTTGCTGTTATCTGCGGTTTCCAGTATCAACGGATACAGGGGTCTGACTCTATCTGTTTTTATACTTATTATTGCATATAATAAATAGCCTAAAAGATTACCAAAGAGCCTGCTCATCTTCCCATATAAATATCCTCAGATTCCAATACTTAAGAATGCTTAAATGAGTTTACCACCATCACAAATGGGACACCTAGGTGGCTAGAAGGTGACAATGAGACCCCAAACAGATTTCAGCTTAGCTGACAAATGGCAAAGGACCCTCAACCCCTTAGTTTAAAAAGAAGGGGAAGGGAACCACACCTGTTTCAGTTACACCTTGGTTACCTACCTGCCTGACGACTTGAGAAGGCAAAGACAATGATATCATCAAAAGTCCAGGTATAGTCCTGATGTGGGGGATAAAACATCAGTTTATCCGATGCCTCTTTTCTCAGGTCTATGAGGAATGTGGAGTGAACCATTGGGACTGCAAAGCAACCAGTCCTCTTCCATTCCCTGATCAAGGAATAATCTGGTGTTCTCTTGTAGTAGCCCTGGAGTTAAGGAGAACACACAAATGAGAGACACTTTCTGGATGAAGGTGTAATTTATGAATTTCTTTTTATTCAATTTAATTAGTACTGTTATTAACCCTATCAGCGTTACAAATATGCCGATGACTTTTTAGAACAATACAAAACAAATATATGAACAACAGCTAAGAGCCAACAAATTAAAATATAGTGGAACAAGACTTATACAAGACTTTGAGAGGATTAAAGCCTTCACTACAACGTCTACAGTGTGATGGAGACATATCAAAATGTATTGTCCAGACTTTGAGGGGGGAGTCCTACAAGGAGAAATTTCCTGATTGTGAAGACAATAACCATGTATTTAAGTGGTCTTAATCTCAAGGTGAATTTCTCTGCTAATACTACTGAACATATTTAGTTCATCCAACATTGTGTTGATAATTCAAGTGGAGACTTCCATTGCTTTAAGCTATATCTGTTCTAGCAGCTGTAAGCAGCATGGAGACCAGGTTCTGTGTTAATTATTTAATTCCTTTATGTCGCTATTATGAGTCAAGAGAAATACAGATGAAATAGAGTAACTTTTCCTCTAACTCCTCTCCAATAAAGAGGAGAAATATTTCATTAATGCATCGGATTTGCAGTGGCATGCAATGCCATCTGTGAACTATTTTCACAGTGGCCTCTTAAAGTGGAATAGATAAGGTTTTAATGGGCAGTGAAATCCAAATACTTTCCACTGGCTATCAGCAATTTTTATGCCCAGGTCTGTTTTCCCAAACTTCCTTGAGTTCTACTGCACAGTTATAGCTGACATCAAGTAACAAGTTTTAAATTAGGAAAAATTGCCCCCTAGTGAGATTTTGTGAGTGCAAATTCAATTGCTGAAAAAGTGTAAGCAATCTTGTGTCCTCTCCCCACATTTTTTACCACCTGTCCAAGAGACTAGAATCCCCTGAGAACAAACTAAGGTATTTTGCATGGGAAACCATTGTGAGAAAACATCTCTGATACAATCCCTTTTTATTTCATTTACGTTATGAGGAATAAGCTGCCCTGTTCTTGAAGTTAGAATGATCTAAAATAGGAATGATCGGAAAGACAATTGGGGCACTTTCTAAAACAAACAGTAGAAAAACCCAGAATATAAGGTCCCAGATCTGTAGGGATGTTTGAGCTCTGCATCTGGATCTACCACAGAAAATGAGGTAAATCATGTACTATAAGAAATGGGGAATTGCTGGCTTCTGAACCAAATATAGCCCATGGGGATTCCTTACTTGGCTTACAAACTTCTTCTATTGGTCTCTGACCTATGATCCGAGATAAGAAGGAACGTATACTTTGAATCCTCTGTATGAAATTCAACTTCACTTTGCAAGCAGGAAAACTGTTTCATTTCCTGGGGTTTACAAGCAGGAAAGCTGTTGTGCTGGCACCTTCCTCCTGAGCAGACCTGGACAGAACAGGGCTGGGATTTATATGCCTGGTGGGAAAATATCCAAACTGGTAAGAATTACACCTGGCTCAACCCACTTTGGACTCATCTGCTCTGCCCTTTGCTCCCCACTCCCATCCTCTCTGCTAGAATGAGACTCGTCCAAGTCTCTTCTCAAGTTAGAATTTGGTGCCTGGCTTGTAAAAAGGCTCACCCCTGCCACTCTTCTAACAGAAACCTTCCATCTATGTATTTTATGTAGCTATATGCTGCTTTTCAGATATAAACAACCAAATCCAAGACAATTTCCAAATATATTAAAAATAGAAGCATGACTTAAATATTCATACAACACGCCACAGAGAAAACAAATAAAGGTCAGTTAATAACAAAAAGCCCTTTAAAAAAGCCAGACAAATCCAGCAATCCAAGACTGATAGATACCTGGACATTTTTTCCCCAAAAGGTCTTGAAAAGATAACAAGAGTCAGCATTAAACTCTACTGGGTAACAGGCTCCTAAGGTGACGGTCCACAATAAAGACAACCCATAATCCCAAGCACACCTCAACCCAGAAGGACCACATTAAGGACTTCTGATGAGGAGCTTAATACTTGGCAGATTTGTGCTGGAGGTGGTGGTCCTTGAGGCATCCTAGTCCTAAGCTATTTAGGTATTAAAGATAAAGAACAGCACTTTGAATGGGGTCAGGAAACAAAGTGGGAGCCAGTGTTTTCATGTCTGGAGAAACATGGTCCATACCTTTAGTTACCACCCTAGTGATAATTCTTTTTAACTGTTGTTATGTCAACTTCCAATTCATGGCAGCCTTAGCATAGGGTTTCCTTGGCAAGATTTATTCAGAGGCGGTTGCCATTACCTTTCTCTGAGACTGAGGGAGTGTGCCTTGCCCAAGATTACCAAATAGGTTTCCATGGCTGAGCAGGGATTTGAACCCTAGTCTCCTAGAGTCCTAGTGCAACATTGAAACCACATCATGCTGTAGTACATGTTCCCTATATTGTAATTTCCATTTTGTTTTATACTATTTGTAATTTCCAAAATATATGTAAAAAAGGCAGCCCTGCATACAGGGTTATTTACAGTGGTTCAAACAAGAATGTTCATAGAGCGGGAAAACTGATCAGTCTCAGTCTCTCACTCACTCCTTGCGAGGCCACAGTTGATGCACCAACAAGAGCTGGTGAAAGATACACTGTGCCAGCAAAAGCCATTTGGACCTCCCCCAGAGATTCTCCTTGATCTAAAAGCATTCCTATCCTGCAAATCCTATCCTCAGTAGAAACCCATCCAAAACAGGCAGAAGCTATACCTTCACAGAACCAAAAACAACAAAAAGAATCCATGAACTAGCTAGACATTCACGTTACACTTGTTAAAACCAGACAGTTGGTCTGGTGTTGGACTGGGACAGAGTGTTGGACTGGACATTGAGAGATCTAGGCCCTCGTTTCCACTGAGGTACTTAACAAGGTTATTTTTTCTCAGGCATCTCACAGTGCTGCTGTGAAGATGAAGTGGGGAGGAAGTAAGCTATGTTCACCACCTGTAGCTCAATGGAAGAGAAGCAGAATATAAATCTGTCTAATAAATACATAAAATAAAATAGGATTACTTGGTACCGAAATCTATACCTTCAATGTACCTAACTTCACAGCGAGGTACCTTTTAAAGCAGGCTGCTTAACTGTCAGAAAGGAACGTTGGTCTTACCTGTGATACATTCTTTTCCAGTGAAGAGGCGAAGAGCATTGTATGCTTGGGTTGTTCCTCCCACTTCAGTACATTGTATGCTTGGGTTGTCCGTCCCACTTGCTCCTGGTAGGCAGGTAACAGAGACTTTTATTTTGAAAGGCTGACCACCAGTGGTGTCCTCCAGGAAGGACGACCCCTCTGCTGGCCAGTCCATATAACAGCCTCGTGACGCCATATTCTGATGTATCCGGCTGTAATCCATATGCTTCGAGTCTTAGGTAGACCGTAGTTCATCATAATGATTCTTCCTCCTTGCCGCGGACTTCCAATATACTCACCCTGGGTGGGCCGGATGCTCTTCACCTCTTCACTGGAAAAGAACGTATCACAGGTAAGACCAACATTCCTTTTCCCAGTGGAGAGGGCTCCAGAACATCCATATGCTTGGGATCTACTAAAGCTTCGCAGCAAGGGTGGGCAAGGCGAGGTTCTTGAATCTAAACCCGAACAATCCTCTGCAACATTCATCTGCCAAAAAGGCGGCCTCCGCTGATTGCAGTTTATTCACCCTATAGTGCCACACGAATGTTGAAGGTGACGTCCACGTTGCCGCCCTGCATATTTCCTCCAAGGATGTGACCTCGTGCCAGTCCTCCTTATGGTGCTGTGAGATTCAATGACTCATAACATGTAGCGATACCACTTTGGACCTGGTGCGCAAAGTGACTGGGGACACCCTTCACCTCAGATACTTGGTATAAGGAGAAACGCACAATGCCTCCGCAAATCAAAGGAACTGGTTCTTTTAATGTAAATACTGAGTGCTCTGCGCACCTCCAACTTCTGCCAGAATGTTTCCAGCTCACCCCTTGGGTGTGGGCAGAAGGAAGGCAGTACCCCTTCCTGTGATCTATGGGAAACTGAGTTGGCTTTGGTCTCTACTCCAGACGCAACTGGAGCACCACTGAATCAGGTCGGAGAATGCAAGGGTCACTACACACCGACGTGGCCGCCAATCCTGAAGATCTCCAAGCTGAGGAAATTGCTCCCAGAAAAAAAGGGGGACCCCCCCTCCCGGACCTTGTCAAGGGCCCAGGGAATCCACTGAAGACAAGATTCTTCTCCGCCCAAATTTCAGCAGTGAGGTTGTTTCTGCCATGAGTGCCTGAGATCTGATAACCCTTGGGGTTTAAGCGGGCCTTCGTGGTGACATCGTTGGTTCAGACAAGGACCGTGTCCTTGATCAGACCCTTGAAGGCTAATGGGGCCAATCTGGCCGCCCTGAGTTCCAACCAATTGATGCTGTGTGCTGTCTCCAGTGTCGTCCATTTTCCCTGGCCCATTGGGGTCCACTATGCCCCCCCCACCCTTGAAAGCTGGCCTCTCTGGTGATCTGAACCCTTGTCCGGTTTTCACCAGGGACGGCCGCTGAAAAAACAACTCTGGCGACCACCACAGCTGAAGCGAAGCCAGGGCCTCCTGCATGAGTCTGACTTTCCAATGTCATCTGAGGGTTATATCCTGCTGGCCTGGAAGTATAAACCACTGCAGAATCCTGGAGTGGAATCTCGCCCACGGTTATAGATGAACTAGATGCTTGATGTCCGACTTCAAGGTTTTTTCAACCCCCTAAAATCGTCCGACTGATGGATCTCCTCCTCTCTAGGGCCAACACACCTGACCCTTCTCCGAATCCATGACTGGTCCCATGGATCCAGTGAGACAGAGTCAACAGGGCTCTGCTGAGGTTGACCGGAAAAAACATGCCTCTGAAAGGATTTGAGCATAATCTGTACCTCCTTCTCCGCCCCCTGCTTGAATGAGGATCTTGTCAGAAAATCATCCAAATAAGGATAGAGATGCAACTCCTGATCACCTCCCAGGTGTTACCAGAACTATCCTGATCTTCGTGAACACTCTTCGAGCCAGGAAAAGGCGCTCGTTTTTCATTCCTTCAGTGGAGAGACCTGTTGTCTACAACAACTTCTGGGACATCCCAGAAATCACAGACCGACGCCATGGCACCTATGGGGATCCCTAGTGTAGTAGGCAACTCTAGGATGATGTACCCTGCTGGACCATTGGTGTATCTCAGGCTCAGCCGAATTGATCACCAACAGTGGTCCGCCCTGGCCTCACATCGGGAGGCATGGAGATGCACTATCCACAATCCTGCAGCCTTATTTGAGAACTCATGCCGAACATGTCTTGAAGAGAAACGACAATGCAGAAAGAATCACAACCCAGAAACATCACCCAAGGAGATCTTCTGCTGTGCTTTCTGCAACCAAACCTGTTTATCTCAGATTGGCCTTTTTAGTCATCAGAGAGCTTGCAGAAAGTGCAGGATGAGTCCTTCCTAAATCTTCGTTTGCGAAGAAAAGCCAGAGGAGAAGAGGAGGCAACTCTAGGATTATGTCCCCTGCTGGACCATTGGTGTATATAAGCCCAATGTTGCTGCAATCTTGCCTAGTAAGGGGGCATAATCTTCATTGATACAAGGACTTTCTGAAGAATCTGGTTCCATTTTATCAGAGTCAGAACATTCTCTCTCTTCTTTCTCAATTCGTTGTTTTGTCCCTTTGTTTGCCAGGGCCCGAGGTTCTGTAACGGAGTCTGCCAAGAGAATCACCAGGAGATTCTCCTTGGCTGAGTCCTCAGGGGACCCTTCCGAAGAAAAGGGGAAGGGAAGGACGTCCCTCATCCCATTTGACTTCCTTGTTGTAGTGAAAAGATATCTCAATACCAAGTGATTGGAAAAACCTCAGCATTCCCTGATGCTCCATTTAGAGTCAGGAAAAATTCATTATTTAAAGATCCATTTGAGATCCTTGGATCTCAAGTGGCCACTATTGGAGTCCACTATTCCCAATCCCCCTTCGTTGGAGGGACAAAAAGGAGCAGAAAAAACAATTGCAAAGCAGCCCTAATGGCCTTGCCTCGCCCCCATTTGGTCTGTTCAAACCTTCTTGCTTGCACCCTTGGGGTAGCTGGCTTCCCACCCCCTCCTAGATCTCCCTAATTGCCACACCTGGGGATGTGAGGGGCGAGAAAATTATTGCGGTGAGGGCAAACAGCATGTGGATCCATCCATCAATGGGCGGGGGGAAGGAGTAGTGGACCCGGCCCAGTGGTGGACATGGGGTTGGATCCGTGTTTCCCCCTCCCGCTGCCCATGGCCTCCCAAAAAGGATGCTGTTTCCCAGGTCAGCACTCAAGGCTCTGGTGCTGGTTGGGCGCCGTTGTGGCGGTTGTCACATTCTAGCTGGCCCCATGGTGGCAACGGCTGTATTGGCGCGCTAGTGTAGCGCCTCCTTCAGCCTTGCCATCGTGCTGAAGGCCCTGTCACGCGCCCCGAGCGGGACTGGGTAAACGCCAGAGAGGCCTTCTGAGCAGCTGTCCACTCCCAGAGCAGCTCTGGATAAAGTCAGAGGACGCCCTTTGAACAGCAGCCCTCCAGTGTGACCCTTCCGCACTCCCTGAGCGGCACTGGGTAGCCCGGTGTTTGTCCGCTGCTTTCTCCTTCCCCTTGCCTCTGTCCGCCAGAGCCATGAGGGGTGAGTGAGGGGAAATATAGAAAAGCGCGAAGAGAAGAAGTACAACTCCCGCCCCCTTCGTGAACTCTGGGTCCCACCAATGCAATCTTCGTTGGGTCCATGTTGCCCTCAGACTCCTCTCAGCAGAGGCAGGAATGAGGCCCCAAATAAAGGAGAAACTCAGCAGGAGCTGCTCTCATGGGAGGGGTGGGTAAGGGGCCCAGTCTGGGCAACTCCTGCCCCTTTTGGTTAGGCTGGAACTGTGGTTCAGTCTCTCTCACCCCCGCACCACCACTCGGTACCTCTGTGCCTTTTTCAGGGCTTCCGCCATCCACTGCAGCGGTGCTGATATGGGCGGGGGGAAGGCCGTTCTGGTTGCGATGGCAGTTGTGACGGCCCTGATCTGGCCCCCCTGACACTCGCACTTGCTTGATGCTGCCTCCTCCTGAGCAGATTCCAGCACCTTCTCGCTGAGGCAGAAGGTTATTTGGAGTGGGCAAGGGGTCTGCTAGCAGTGGAGGTTTGGCTGGAGTGGTTTGAGCACGTACCGCTGAAGCCAGCAATCTACTTGTGCTCTCCTGCACCGCCCGCGGCAGCAGTCTGGGTCCAGGCCTCCTTGCCTTCCCCTTGCTGGCCCCTCCACCCTTGTTGCCTCTACGGGGAGCCTGCGATGGCTTGGAGGCCGACCTGGGCCCCGTGGCTGGGTAGGGTAAAGGGCTGGGACCGCAAGCAGCATTGCCTGGACCCCCCCCCCAAATCAACTTGCTGGCTTCCCTCAGGCTAGGCTGGATCAGGCTCGCAGCCAGCCAGTTCACTGCCTCCCTGGCCACCAGACTCCTTACCCACTCAGGGGCTGAGCGGAGTCCCCCCTTCCCCGAAGTCCCAATCCCCCGGGGCCTGAGCCCCACTCACAGCTCCACCATCTGCCGCCTCAGTTCACCGGGTCCTTCGTTGTCATGGGGTGGTGGTGGTCAGGGTTGCCTGTGTCGCAGAGCGCACCGCATTGCAGGGACGGTCCACGCCTCCTCTTCCCAGGGAGGGCACCCAGCAGACTCCTCTTCCAGGCCGTCTCTACACCCCCACGGGTGGAACAGGCTCAGGGTGCGGACAGTGGCGGCTGGGTCGGGGGGCTTCTCCCCCTTGTCCAACCCCTTCTAGCCACTGCCGCTTTGCGAAGGTCCTTTCTTGCCGCTGCCCTCGGGTGCCTTCACTCCAGCTTCCTTCCTCAGAAGCATCTCTGCTCCTGCAGCTGAACTTTGCAATAATAGTATCTATTTCCTCTTGGAGTACTCATCCTGCTGGCTCCCTGTGTGGCCTTTTTTTTATTTATTTTAAAATATTTTCAAATGGGTCCAAGATGGCCCTGGCCACGTGGAGGAGGGAGTAAGAGAAGACAAGGGAAAAGACATGTCCTACCAGGAGCGTAGGCAGGAAACAGACTGGCCAGCAGAGGGGTCGTCCCTCCTGGAGGACACCACTGGTGGTCAGCCTTTTAAAATAAAAGTCTCTGTTACCTGCCTACCGGGAGCAAGTGGGAGGGACAACCCAAGCATACGGATGCTCTGGAGCCCTCTCCACTGGGAAAGTATAAGTTGAGTAGATGGGAAGCAAGAACATTTCCAGTGCTAGCACCAAAATGACACCAAATCAGGAATAACCTGCCCCAATAAATTGCTCCAGTCATAAATCCCTTAGAGAGCTCACTTCTGTCTTCTGTTCACACTCCAAATTACAAAAGACATTTCATTTGCAAAAAGCACCTGTCTCTAAGAGCTAGATGACACAGATCCTAGTAGCTTAGAGAAGACAATAGCCTTATTGTAGACCATGATATTGAACAAAACAATGTTCAATCCTTTTACCTCAAAAGGAACCTGAAACACTGTTTTTTAAAAAACCAAGAAGGAATACCACAAATGGTATCTTTAAATATCTTTTACAGCTCCCTGAGAACTTTCCTTGGACTGTTTGATTCGGGTAAGGGGAGACCTGAATCACAGCATAACCTTATGTCCAGTAAACACTCTGCCATCCTGGGCAATACTACTAGCCGTTGGCTGTTTCTTTTCTTCACAAATGATGTTAGTACTTTCAGTCATGGAAACAATTGCCTAAGTGTCCACCCTTTAAAAAACAGCTTACCAGAGCTCTCTGCTGAAAAGCAAAAACAGCATGACACAGAGGCAGATCTGAAGACTATTCCAAGCCCTGAGTCACTGAAGAAACAGTTGAAGTGGCATCTTCTTACTGAGAGGAAAGGTGCCTGCACTTTTTGTTGCTCTGGTTTGTTTGCTACTAGCCATATACTAGGGAGTTGCTATCACTTATCACAAATATAAACCCAAAAATGTCTGCAAGCAAAGTTAAGAACAGACCTTAAGCAAACCAGTAAGTAGGATGGGGCTGAGACAATGCTGCCCCAGCTTCACACTGATCTCAGCCTATGCGCCAGCGCTTAATTCCCAGAAGAGGAAAGTCATCAAGAGCAGAGTGAAATCACTGGACTGGAAATATAATATAAAAACTGGCAAAGTGGCAGAGGAGAGAAAAGTCTTCTTTCATCTGAGCAAGAAAGCCTGCAGGATACAACTCTCTTCAAAATTCCCTTCATGGGCTACATTTCCCCACCAAAATGTTGATAACTAGATTCATGGTGGCATAGTATGTGCCATAAGGGCTGTAGAGCCCTATTTAGAGTTAGCATGGTATAGCGGTTTGAGTGCTGGAGACACTACAGGAGACCATGGTTTGAATCCCTACTTGGCCATGGAAACCCACTGGGTGACCTTGGGCAAGTCACATTTTCTCAGCCTCAGAGGAGGGAAAAGGCAAACTCACTCTGAACAAATCTTGCCAAGAAAACCCCATGATAAGTTCTCTTTAGGGTTGCTGTAAGTTGGAAATTATTTAAAGACCCACAACAACAAGGGCTGTATGGCTTCTTTCACATGGCCAGTACTAATTTTCTATATAGAAAAATGCTAATTTCTAATCCTCATGAAGTTAAGAATATATTGGCATAGTCAAAGTCTTGGTTCCTCAGTCTAAAGGTTTTTTTTGTAAATCTTTGGAAGAGATTTCTGACCCTTAAGGTTTTTCTGAGCCCAGCAGTAAATGATATAGAATGCATAGGACATTTTTTTCTTATGCATACATTCATTCTTTGCCTTACTTGTCTTTCCTACAACTACCAGAGATCACGCACGAGAATTCTGTGAAGCAAGGAACTGTCTGTATTTAGTCATCCACATATGAAGCATTACATACACATTTTGGGTTGTATCAATAAGTAATCACTTGCCTGAGGTGTCATTCCACACCAGAAGTTAGAATACAGAGAGCGTGATTCAAGCATTGGTGCTACAATGGTCTTGTTCTCAGCTATCATCAGATTCAGCACATCTGGGTTGGTCAGAAAATTATCAGAATCTATAAACTAGAAAGAGGGGATAAAAAGATAGAACAATCTTGAGAGTGATGATGTTTAAACAACGTGCCCCATAAACAAGAGTAGATCAACAGTGTTACACATCTTCGGCTTCTGTGATGTAGGAAAATGAGCAAAATAAATGGAGATTTCCATCACAAACCCACCAACATTAAGCTAACCAAAATTTACACTGTACCAAAGTCAAGAACAAACACTGGTAAATTTTGTATCTACTTGTTTGCACATACCAAAAAGTGATGCTATATACTAGGATGTTTATCACTGAAATGGAATGGAGCCTTTGGATTTATTCAAATAAGAGCAGAAACCTCCAGGTATTTTTACAGTGCGCGTGGAAAAGTTGCCCAAACTGGTCCATTACAGGGCCGAGGCTTTAACTTGAGCTACATCTGATCTTGCTCCCTGGCTTTTCTGCTAAGGCCCTATTTATTTATTTGATTTATATCCTCCCTTGCTCCCCAACACCAGGAGTCAAGGCAGCTCACAACAAAATGGATTCAAAGTATACAGATAAATATAAAAACATTATATTGCTAAAACAGAAATGGGTTAAAAGGAAAAGTACAGCAATTAAAAAGGGCAACACCCACCCATTAGAAGCCCCTTCTTCAGCAATGAGTCAGTTGCCACAAGCCCTCCAGACTGAATTTAAAAACCCACCTTAAAAATCAACATCTGAAGCAGAAAAAAGAACCGACCACCTCACAGTTGGAATTAGATACAGAAAGCAAATACATGCAGCATTCAGGTGGCATTTATCACTGGAGAAGCAAACTACCTCATGTTTTCCAACTGCAGTGACAATATCTGAATATACAACTTGCCCTAGAGCTTCTTGGATATCCAAGAGTGAAGTATACGTTAATTTTGTTATACGTCAATAAAGCTACATAGTGCTCTGATAGTTGACTAAATGGATTCTTGAATCCACTCACCCTCTAACATTTCTGTACAGCAGGGGTGGAGAATGTGCATCCCTCAAGATGTTGATGAACTTCAACTGCCACCCTTGCTTACAGTGAGTATAGTCAATGGTGAGGGATGAGGGGAGCGGCAGTTCAACAACTTCTAGAGGACCACACTTTCCCATCCCTACTGAAGACAGAGATGTACCGGAACCCAGGACAACAAACAAAATTAAGTAGGAATATCTCTCACCTCCCAGTAGTGGGAAGGAATGGTTAAAGCAACATGGATGAGAGATAGTATACGTCCCAGAATTAGGAAGGCACAGCCAGCGACAACATGGATGGGTGTCAGCAAATATCAAAAAGAAGCATACATTCACAGAGATATCTGGAGAAAGCTTGGATGTTATTGTTGGACTACAGCTCCCAGAACCCTCCAGCCTCCATGCCCACTGGAGAATCTCAGACTTATAGCATTTAGAAGAAGACAAATACAGTATAAGATGGGTTTATTTTATGCTTCCAATTTTCTTCTTCAGTAACCCAAACACAGAATAATTCTCTGAAATATCCAGTGAGTACAATCAAGAAAAGCAAAAAGGCCCAACCTCCCAGAACTATAGTGCTATCTTTACCAGAATATAATCAGACCACTTTTCCCTTGCAGTTCTCAAAGCAGCCTGCCTCAGTTTCATCACGTGGGCAAACCTGGAGTTTGGCCAATGTTTGGGCCCAATCTCCTCAGGGTAAGACCTGCAAACAAAAAAAGAAATTAAAAATACTGCCACGGTGCACACTGCAGCTCCTACAGGATAGCTCAGTATTATTTACTTTCTGACTTTAGTATTTTAATTTTAAAAGGGGGGGAGGGAAAGGGAAGCAAATACAGCTTAGTCACCTCAAGTGCCCCAAAAAGGTAAGAGCAGAAAATGTGAAGGAAGGTTCTGAGCAAAGAAAAACACATTGAAATTTATTCCTGGAGTGTGTACCCAGGACTTAGTGGAACACACAGCATCATTCCATTTCCTGGCCAACACGTGTGCTGGGCATTACAGGGAACAGTGTTTATAATTAAGAAAAAAAAAACAACTCCACAGCTTAGACCTCTAAGCTAACACTGCATTCACACAAATTAGCTCACTTACAGAATTCACACACAAGGAACTAGAGACAATACACATCTATTTTAAATGGCTTTTAAAGGGATTAGAAAGTTTGGCACAGGGGAGTGAGGGTTTGTTTTGTTTTGAGCAATGATAGCTTTAAAAGGGGAATCTTCCATGTACAAAAGCAGTGTACCTCCATGACAAGCAGTGGGATGGTCAGCACTTTCATACCCTGAGGCATTTGGCTAGTTGAGGCTGGAAAGAGAATGCTAGGCCTGATGCCTCCAGGTCTAATCCAGCAAGGCAACTATTCCATTGAATATTAGCATGTTTCTTCTCACAGATTATGATACAATATCAGCCATTTGGATATTCTGAAAACTGCCCCACATATGCAGTTCACAGCACTACAACAAAACCAGTGATATGTTATCTGAGAGCCAGGGTGGTTAGGCCAAGGAGACAAGTTCAAATCCTCACTCAGCCATGAAGTACACAGAGTAACCTTGGGCCATCATTATATCACAACTTTTGCTGCTGCCTAGAGAATTATGTTATCTGAAAATGTAACTTTTCTAAACTGTCTTGCACAGCTTTTGGAAGGAGAACATGTTAAGTGGGGTGCATACACCATCTTGAATTCTTTGGATGAAGGGTAGAATACAGTGATAATAAAAATAGCTTTCTGTTGCCTATGGAAGAGCTGCAACCCTAACTTTCAAAGTTACAACTTTTCTTGCTACTTGGAACAGGACAAGCAGAGAGACTTTTTTAAAAAGAAAAAGAAAATTAGGTGGGCATCCTATATACACTTCGTCTGGTAAATGTATGTGATTTAATTCTGAATAGATAAGATAGGATTGCATAAAATATAGGATTGCACTATTTGTCAATTTTAAATTAATCCTACTGCAACTGCTACCTATAGATTACCAAATCTGGTTTAAGAACATAACCAATGCTACACTTCTTCCTGTTAAATAAAGATGTCCTTTCCTAGGTGGTCAAATTCTTTAGTTTTTAGGAACTGCTTTTCAGGGGCCAAAAAAAAAAAAAAAGGCTAGTGTGGCAAACCTCACATTCCACTATGCAGAAGCCAGGGTCCTACCCAATTTCAACAGTTTGGCTGGGCACTTTGAAAGAACACTGTGTTCTGTAGTACCTCCAGGATATGGCATGGATATCAATCCTGACAAATTTCTAATTCATTAAAGTAATTTCATCTCTAGATTTCAAGAAGGAGCTGTGCTGGATCAACTTATCATGGGGCTATCATTTTGGGAGGCAGCTCTGGGCTGAGTGTCATGCCTCCTTCTGTCTGAGAAGGGATCTACAAAACAATGTGGGGAGGGAGAAGGTCGGAGAGAGAATGAGGAAAGAGCCTTTTGGACTTTATTACATGAGGCTGGTCTTTCGCAATTACAGCAAGATATTAGCGTATAGGTTGACCCGCCCCCCCTTAGCTGCAGAATCCATATCCGTGGTTTCGGTTATCTGAGGCTGAAAAAATAGTGACACATACCATAAAATCGCACTGGAAAATGCCTAGAGAGGAATCTCTAGGAATTGCTAGGTCTTCCAATGCAACTCTATCGTATGTTTGTACCAGAAGTCCTTTATTTTAATAGGGTTTGCCGTTATCTATGGTTTCATATATAAGCTGCAAGTCCAGGATAGTGTCCCCTGTGGATACAGGGGAGAGGAGGGCAACTTGTATTAGGCTAGTACTTATCACACGTTGCCTCTTTTCTGTTGTTATCTCAGTGGGAGATCATTTGACAAGCGCTTTTCCCCCCTTTCACTCAGAACCTCCTTTCCTGCTTCTGTGGTGCTAGTGTTTGCAGTGTGATAAATCAATTCTGCTTCAATCCCAATTTTGAGTTGTCAGTGGGTGGGCTTTAGGTGTTGCTTAAGAGCCCTTTGGTGCCAGTGAACTGGGACAAAAGAGTTCCTGACTGAGCAGACACATTAATTGCTAGCAGATTAATTGCTTTCATCTGCCAGTAATTCATCTAGTCTATCCTGAATCAGGAAGTCTTCCCTGCCCCAGGTTAAAAAACCAACATTTTAAAAGGTAAAACTACTTTTCATTTATATTTCTGTAGGGGAGGGGTTGTCTCTGTGTGTGTGCATGTATGCCAAACTAGGCACACACTATGCAGTGGGTGGGCAATGCCAAATGCTGCATGTGATAAAATATTAGCACAAACAAAGGCTGCAATGCCAGAAAGATTACAAAGGTGAGATAAATGAGAGAGTAATTGTGATTGCATAGTGCTTTTGGAAAGATTTTAGCAGGAGAAGAGACTGGTGTGATAAAGTCCTTTCTCTCTTCTCTCTCCTTCTGCCCTGCAATACCTGCCACTGCACATCCCTAAGGGACTGAGCAGCTGGAGGAAATTGTTCCCTGTCATCCTTGCCTCTTTGGAAGAACAAGCAGGGCAGGACTAGGGCAGGAAACCCCCCACAGGAGGTTCACAGAGCAGAGGCCAGAGATGACACCGCAGAGGCCATCTGAGTGGTCTGTCCCCAGACTGCTGGTGAAGCATGGTTCAAGAGTTTAATACATCTACTTTTGTTGCAGTCTTTTTACTGGAAAAAAACTTCAGTGACCCAGTACTTACTGGGGCTCATCCATTGGCCTCCACTCCACATAGTGATACAGTTTTTGCACATTCTTCAGCCACTCTCTCAGGATGCCTGTTGTGTTGTCAACATTGTGGTCAGTGGCAACCCTAAAGGGAATACATAGAATGATTACTCACATTCATCATCTTTAAATCAAAGATAATCTAGAAAGAGTAAGACCTTTCTGGCAACAGTTACTTTGCCAGTGCTTTTTTTGGGGGGTGGGGAATCCCTCTTCAAATGTAGAGTCAGTTCTTTCCAGCAGCATCTTTATAAAGTACTAAAACAAACTGGCATTATTTTTATTAGATCAATTCATTTTTAAAGGGCTGAAGACTCCTACAAATTATAAGGCAGAATACTGCAGAAGGCAACTAAGCTTTAGATGAAATGAGTACAAACATATTGTTTTTATAGCATCATATATAAATTATTATCTTGCTTACTATCTATACTCCCATAAATTATAAAACAAATTATTACAACAAATAACCATTCAGCCACTGATCACAGGTGGTTTCCCACAGTCATATTTAGGCTTCTTTCACAATATCCTATCCAGGCATTTGTTAAGTGTGTCTACTCTACATGCAAAGAAGGGACTGTGTTAGTGCCACACTTTCTGTAATCACCATGTCTCTGAAGAGGGGAGCCTGTTGTATCCATAGAGGTTCTCTAAATGAGGCACAACATAGAAAAGTTCATGGGGAGAACCTTTGTAAATACAAAACGCTCACCTCTTCAGGCACATTGCTTTCCTGGGAAGAAAGTAACAACAGTTGTGATGGAGTTTGGGCATTTTCCTCCTCACATGTGGAGTGCATATGCATACCAAACACCTGAACAAAGCTACAGTGTGGCAGTGAATGTATAAAGTGCACTTTTAATGGGAGTAGGGTGTGACATTGTACATAAAAAGGTGCTTGGCCACCTTTTTTTTTCTTTGTTTGATGAACAGGGGAGAAGGGAAACATGAACATTATGTCTTTGAATTTTATCCACAAAAGACAGAAAGCTAAAATTTGATGTATTCTTAGTTCAGTATATTCTTATTATATATAAGTCTGGATAAAGATCATTTTTATTTCCTCCTCCAAAGAAACTGAGGCACAAGTTCTTCCTCACTGATGCAGCCAAGCAATCTGCAAAAAGGACACAATCTTTTAGAGCTATGAAAGTTTCTTCTTTCCACAATTGATGTGGATTCTGATAGGGGGAGGACAGATTTATTGTGGCAACCTGGGACATGCATCTGTGTGTCAGAAGGCAGACTCCATTTTACTTGTATAAAATGCTACCCTCTTGGGCCACGTTAATAAAATCTTGAAACCAAAAGCTGTAGATTTCAGACTAGTTTCTCTAATGATAAGTGGAACTCCAGTACTGGAGGGAATGACAAGAAAACTTAGCCAGGAGTAAAAGTATAACTGAGCCAATTCAAGTCTTTTATACTGTCACTCAGCTCTATTCTTTATATCGTGAATTTACAAACAAAGGGTTTTCTATGTCATCTCACTTCATTTTATGGGAAACCACACATATAACGCATGAATGTCTGCCGAGACAATGGAATATCCCCCCCCCCGCCCTCTTCCCACCCTGTTAAACTGCCAGAGGAGAAAGATTTCCTTACTTGACTGGGCAACAGACATAATGAAAGCAAACAGCTTCCATTGAACTGGTTACCCAGAATGAACACAAGGCCTGCACAAATACCCTCTTTGCAAGCAGGCAGGCAGAATGTGCAAAGGGTCATTTCTGACGTTATGTGAAAATTTCAGACTGGATGACAAGAATGTCCCTGTTGTTCATTTCCATTGCAGGTGGTATGCAGACAGCAAGGCTGGGCAGATACCCCCCTGGGGCAGCGAGGCAAAGAATGCTGCACTTTGGAGGCCTTAAAAAATTAAGATATCTGCAAGCAGCATTTTTTTGGATCCTGTCTTCTTACTTATTTGTTTACAATTGTTATAGACTGCCTGTCACATTAATAATTCCAGGTGAATCTGTATATATCTATATATAGATATATACATACACATATACATACACTGTGTGTGTGTGTGTGTGTGTAAAAAAAAATATTAGAATTAAGCACACAGTATATAATTACGATAAAAATTATCCAAGACTCTACAGCACACGGAGGAGTGTCTGAGAGCAAACTAAGGCCATACTGGGCTTTTATTTTGTTATTGTTAACTGCTGCCAAATTGACTTCGACTTATGACGACCCTATGAATGAGAGACATCCAAGTCATTCTGTTCCAATAGCCCTGCTCAGGTCTTGCAGATTCAGGGCTGTAGCTTCCTTGATTGAGCCTATCCATCAGTAATGCAGTCTTCCTCTTTTCCTACTGCCTTCAACCTTACCAAGCATTACCATCTGCCAAATGCTGAGGTCATTTGTGTGATGATTTCTCTGCCAACTATGCTCTCCCTGCCTCCTAATTGGTTTCATTGTGAGCAGCATCATAGTCTCCTCAGCACTGGAGAGAATGCCCAGGAGCTTTTGTATTGATGGTCCACAACACCTTGCCAGAGCCTAGAAAAGTCACTTTTTTTTACTACAACACTCAAAGTCCCCTAGCCATCGTGGCCAATAACCATATGAATAGGCAATTAGGGAAAGTGTACTAGAATATTAACTTGACCTTGCTCTGTATTTTGCTGTTCTCCAGCAAAATCAAGACTTTGACAGAATCATCAGTTCCATATACTAGAAAATCCACCCCCACAGCATTCAGGAATTCCTCAGATTCCACAAGTCTCTGAGCCCAAACTGTCATAAGAGGTCCCCTACCACTGCAGGGAAATTTTTCAGATCTGAATATGTCAACAAGGGGTCACCCAAACATCCCCCTCCCCATTCAGCATGTCACCCTCAACCTTGGAAGCACTTTATACATTATTCAGGGAGAACTAGCACATGGTGAACCAACACTGCCCCAAGCTGCTCACGGAGTAATCTCTTGATTTCTCTATTTCCTTCCCCAAAGGATGCAGTCTTCCAGCAGGATCTATTTAGGACATCAAGAGAAATATGAGGTATGTTATAGAAAGATGCAAGGAATTTGATGCAAGCCTTCAGACCCAAAAGTATGTAGTGTTTTCAGAAAACCTACTTAGAAAAAGAGAGAAAAAAAATCAGGCACTATGGAAAACATTCCTAGGGACTGGAGTGTCTTATGTGGCACTCTCAAACTCTTTTAATAACATTGTTGCCATTGTTGAAATATGCATACACATACCATCTTCACACACACAAAAACACATTTTCTCCCTCCCAGTCCAGGTTTGTTTGTTTGTTTGTTTGTTTTACTTATACAAGCAACTGTGTTGTCCTTTATTTTCCCTGCCAGCTTCCTTAACAAAAGATGCCCAAGTTATGGGGGCAAATTTTCAAAAGAGTTTCTCCTGTCTTTTTTGACTGGCAATTTAATGTTAGGTATCTAATCAGAACACTGTGCTATAGAAATGTGATGTCAGAAGCAGAACACTCTAGTTTGGCAAACATGGCCACAAAGGAGCTGACTGTAATGTTTGTGTATTCCACACAATGCTTAGATCTCTAGAACCTTTCTCAACCTTTTTACCCTGGAGGAACCCTTGAAATACTGTAATTTTCAGGTCTCAGAGACCCTGCATAAAAATGATTCTATATAGCTCAAAAGTGTTAATTTTTTAAAATCACAATCATTCACAGAACCCCTACCAAACTTTTGCAGAACCTGAGGGTTCCAAGGAACTCTGGTAGAGAACCCTGCTCTAGATCAGGGCTTCTTAATTTTTTTCCATTTGCGACCCCTTTTCACCAGAGAAATCTTTACACAACCCCAGGTATATATGTATATAAAATAGGTTTTATATATATGCCAGATTTTTCATGATCCCCCCCCCATTCAGTTATGTGACCCACAGTTTAAGAAGCTTTGCTCTAGAATCTCAGCCAGGGTTCCCTGGAACGCTAGGGTTCCATAAGAGGTTGTTAGGGGTTCTGCAACATATTGAGATTGGGAAAAAAATTAAACATTTTATTTTAAGCTTTAGATATAATAATTTTTAGGCAGAGGTTCCCTGAGACCTGAAAATTGTTTCAAGGGTTCCACCAAGGTAAAAAGGTTGAGAAAGGCTGCTCTAGATAATCTTTAGTAAGCCAGCTGGAAGGTTATGTTTAAAAAATCCAACTAGTCTCTTTCTCCTTTATACTCCTGTTTTGAGCTTCCCCTTATTTTCTGTTTATTTACTTTGACCTCAGTGTCAGGGGAGCAAATAACAGTTTATTTTGCTAGTTTTAATCCTTGTAGGAAAATTACCAAAAGTTCTACCAAAAAGGAACACTATGTGCCTGCAGATTTTCTGCTTTAAGTGCCACATTGTGGTCCATGCCGCAGAGGGAGAGAAAACACACCAAAGCAGAAACAGAAATGTATCATTTCTTTCTCCTGACCTCCACCTGCATCTTAACAGTCCATCGCTAAGGTAGCCTGGGCAGGATGCCACGAGGTATAAATGTCCTCTTGCTTCCACCAAGTTATTTTGGATGGAAGGACACATATAAATCCTTATATTCCATCTTATGCTGAATCTGGCCTGGTACTGTCTACTTTAATTGCCAGTAGCTTTCATATGCTGTAATGTTTTGTTTTATTCTGCTGCTGCTTTATTCTTGTTTCATTATGTACTCTCTCTAATTATTTTAGTCTGTGTAAATCCACTATCCACAGAACTCAAGCAATTTAAAAATGCAATAAATGAGGGAGGAAACACCAATTAATTTTAAAATCATTCCTTGGGGAAGAATGGCTCTCCAAAGGAGGTGCTGTTAAAATTCAAGCCAAATCATCTGAGTACTCTCACCAAAATGTAGTGCCCTTCAAATGAGTGACCAAGAGCGTAGAAACCACTTCATGTTAGTGTCTCCAGACCATGCAACTATGAATGTGAGAACAATGCAATCACGTGAGCCAAGCTAGAGGGAATGGTCTCTCTCACAGAATCAATACCAAGACCCATGAATGCAGCCTCATCCGTGTGAGATGCATTTTACACATACCTCCCTGTATAGTAGCAGATAATTACATGTGAAGGCACTTATTCGTCATTGAGTAGTGGGAAATTTTTCAATTAAGTGTAGAAAATAAGGTGTAACTAACTACAAAGAAGACTTCTAGGGTGGCAGCACATGAAACACTTCAGATGCTGGGGGGACCGGAAGAGATTTCATGACACAATAGGGAGTTATATTACTATCCATGATTTTTTATGAAAATATAATGGCATCTATATGAATTCCTTTTGGTAAGACTGGAAGAAAAGAAACAATCTCTCCTCCAAGTTCAAAACACCAGCAACAAGAGCAAAACAATTCTAATATAAACTAAACAATGTATTTTCCACTTCCCCATAACCAATGCTTAAAAACAAGGCAAGTCATTTCTTCCTATTTATTCATCAGGGTGTGCAACTTCTGCTAAAAAATTTGGGCCTATTTTTTTTTTAAAGAAAACAAGTGGAACTTTTTTTGTTTCAAGCCAAAGATCTTGACTAGAATTTAAAATCTTTATTCCACTATAAAACACACATGGGCCTCAGACAGATATTGTGACATATTCCAACACCTTTTCCCCAAGAGTGATGAGAAACCTAGAGAAGAGTAAGCATTTTTAACAGGGCAATGTTGCTGGACAAAATTCTGTTTTTCTACCATTGTGCCAGTTCTGTAGTAGGACTCCTAGTCCAACCAAACAAGAGGCTCAGTGCTGCCATTCCTCTTTTCCATCACTGCTATCTTGGTGGTACTGGTGGTCATTTTGAGACCATTCAGAGGAGGACACTAGCTCCTGGTTCTTTCAACACCCTGTATACATTTTCAGTTTCTCCAGGGGGAATAATAGGAATGTATTGGGGGATGTAGGAAAAAGCTCTGATTAAACATACTTTTCTTTGGGATGATAGAAATGCTTCTAAAAACAAGGTTCTACTAAAAAATGCCAGGAACTGTATAAAATGAAGATTTGCATGTGTGACAGTCTACAGAATTTGAGAACAATAATCCCTGAACAAACAGTACATATATACAATACTCAAACTGAAGATACGATTTGCATTTTTCAATGTTCCAGTTCCAGTTTATTGTGTTTTCACAAACAGCCACAGTAATTTTTCAATGTTTCTTTGGTGTTGTATGTTAATTTAGCAGGGCATGGTTAGAATCTTTTTGCCTGATGTTCTCATTGCTTTGTTTGAGAACAATGTTTGTTTGTTTGTTTAAAGCTGGAATGTTAAAAAATGGTATTTTCCTATTTCCTATCATTTCAATACTCACAGTGTGACATGGTGCACTCTACTGTGCTACCTAATTCTGTAACATCCAGTTTTATGTGACAGAGTGCACAAATAGTCCTTAGCCTAACTTCAAGGGGATGATTTTGAACATGGGTTAAAAATAAAAACACTGGAGTGACTAATTTTGGCCTCTTCCATAAACAGAAAGCACATCTAACAGCAAATGACATATTTGTCACATCTCTTATAAATATCGAAGTGTTGGCCTTGTTTTTAAAAAATATGTCCACTGTTAACACAGTTTTCAATTCACAAAGAGACTCTACTCTTGTTTAGGCTAAAAGATGAAATACATATATTCCGGCGTAAAAGATGACTGGGAGTATAAGACGACCCCCCCCCCAGTTAAAATATAGAGTTTAGATATACTCGCTGTATAAGATGATCCCCCCATCATCCGCCCTTCCCGAACCCGCAATCGGACTCCCCATCGCGGCTTCAGGGAGGGCGGGTTGTGGCTGGAAAGCTTCCTCCCCTCCAGCCAGCCACTCTTCCTGAAGACTCCAAGAAGCTGGCTGAGGAATCATGGGGGATGGCTATCTGGCTGGGGAGAGGCTCAGCCCCTCCCACCCAGTGAAGCTCTCCTCCCCCCCCCCCGTGCAGCCTCACTGGCTGCAAGGGTATCTTCTCTGTGACTCTGAGTCATGGAGAAGACCCCCTCCCACCCAGCGAGGCTCTCCCCCCCTGTGCAGCTGTGCTGGGTGGGGGGGATAAGGTGGCTAGCAAGCTTCCCCCCCCCCCAGCCAGCCACCTCGGTCGTTCTGAGTTGTATCCAGCATATAAGACGTCCCCTGACTTTTCTGTTGATTTTACAGGCTGGAAAAGTCGTCTTATACGCCAGAATATACGGTAGTCTAACAACAGTGGTACTTGTCAAAAGAGAGAGAGAGGAAAAATACTTGCAATTAAAGAAAGAAATATTTATTTTATTTTATTTACTTAATTTATATCCCACCTTCCTCCTAGTACAGGATCCAAGGCGGTGATAAAACTATGTTTTATGACTGCACTCCTGAAGACCAGCATATTGCTATTTGTCTTCACAGCCAGGTGTGCTGGACTCTTTTGAAAGTGTAGCTCCTAAAGCGCATTCAGGAGAGAGTAAGAATGTACATCATTCATTTTCCAGTTAAGCAAGTCAGGCCTGAGGTATGTGCAGTGTTTAAAACAACATCCTGAAGGTGCTTTTCAGTAAACATCTATGTCAAAAATGTATTTAAAATATTAATACCCCACTTCTCAACTGTAGTCCCTCAAGATAGTTGAACAGTTAACAGGTGCTCATTTGTGAAAGGAAGCACTGATTATCAGACATTTTGATCTATGCAACAATATCTCTCTCTCTCTCTCTCTCTCTCTCTCTCTGGCTTTTCTTCGCAAACGAAGATTCAGGAAGGACTCATCCAGCACTTTCTGCAAGCGCGCTGATGACTGAAAAGGCCAATCTCAGATAAACAAGTCCGGTTGCAGAAAGCACAGCAGAAGGACTCCTTGGGTGATGTTTCTGGGTTGTGATTCTTTCTGCGTTGTTGTTAGGGCTGAAAGGTCAACTCTTGATCATGCGTTGGTACTTCAACATTTGGTAGAGAAATACTCCCACAAAGGCCAACCACTGTATGCAGCATTTATAGATTTCAAATTGGCCTTTGACTCTGTCTCCAGAGCTAAATTGTGGGACAAACTTATGAATAGTTCGATCGATAAACGCCTTCTCTTATTGCTTGTTAAGATGCATGAAAATAACCGCTTGAAGGTGAGGTGCAGTTTGAAAGGACATGTTTCCAAAGAAGTACAAGTCAAAAATGGAGTTAGACAGGGGTGCGTGCTGGCCCCAACACTATTCAATTTTTACATAAATTCTTTAATCCCATTTTTGAGTAATCCTTCTTATCATCCCCCCAAAATAGCAAACAGACATATCAATGTGCTATTATACGCCGATGATGCAGCGATCCTATCTCTAACCCCAATCGGCCTCAAAAGAGCCCTAAAGTCTTTATCTCTCTATTGTGAGGAAGAAAACCTAATTATAAATTACACCAAAACCAAAATTCTCTGTTTTGCTAAATGTCCAAAAATGAGAAGATGGACGATAGGAAAGCAACCTATCGAACAGGTCAAAATTTTTAAATATCTAGGGAGTGTATTTCAATCCACAGGGAGTAGAAAAGCTCACCTGGATTATGTCACTCGGAATGCCCAAAGATCGGCAAACGCTATACAAAGGTACTTCCTCACCAAGGGAGCCCAGTTTGTTCCAGCTGCAATTAAACTTTTTTTGGCCAAAGTAAAGCCACAATTACTCTATGGAGCCCAAATAGGACCCTATAAAGATCCTACTTCTTTAGAACAAGTCCAAACAAAGTTTCTAAGGAAAATATTTCAAATATCCTGCTGTGTACCAAACGCAGTAATAAGAAGGGAAGCAGGAGTTAGTAAACTCGAAACAAGTATGTGGATTAACACCTTCACATACTGGCTCAAATTAAACAAAAATCCCAGTGAACTGATTAAATTTGTATTGGCAGAAACCTTTAAATCTTCGTGGGAAACAGCAATAATTAGGAAACTGAACACACTGGGTTTCTCTAGGGATTCCATCTTGAAATTAAGTCTAGATCAAGCAAAACTGACCATTAAACAAAGATTGTTAGACATCGAAGGCCAGCTAGAAACTGCTGCTTTCCCCAAACATATTGTAGTCAACAAACAAATTCGAGTTACTTCACCAGCAGTATATTTATTTCAAATCACAATGCCTAAATTTAGGAGAGCCTTTTCCTTGGCCCGATTCAATGCCTTGCCTACAGCAGTCTTGGAAGGTAGGATCAAGAAAGTGCCCTACGAATCCCGCCTTTGTCCTTGTGATGCGGGTGCAATTGAAACCATTGAGCATGTCTTTTTGTATTGCCAATTCTATAGAGACACCCGTCACCAGCTGATTACCCCCCTTCTGGAGAAATACCCTGGACACCCCGATGCCTTTTATATCTATAATCTTCTAAATAATCAGGATCCTGAGGTTGTATTTAAGGTAGCAAAATTTTGCTACATTGTATGTAAACTGCGACCTCAAATGGTTAATGGGACCTAATGCAGGCATGTTGTGTGTCTGTAAGACTGAGGCAGTTAACGATGGGACCAAGGAAGTTGCGTCAGCTGGCCCCAGGTACATCTGAGCTTTAAGCTCTCGACGTCAAAGATTGTGATTGTAATTTCTCAGAATATGGCTGGAAATCACAGTTATCTATCATGGCTTCAGTTTGATTATGCCGGCCATATTTGGCTCCATATGAGGCACCAACTCAGTTATATTGTTGATATAACCTCTTCGTTTGGCCATTGGGAAATAATAAAGTTAATCTGGTAAAGACTGAAGGGGAAGTATCGAATCTTAGGAGAAATGGATATCTCAATTTTTATTCTGAAGTGTGTACAATATTAATGTTTAATAACTGTGTTTAATAACTTATGTTTAGAAATTTTTAAATTTTTATTGCAATTGTTCTGTATTGGATCTATAATTTTGATTTTGCTGGTCAATGACCGAATAAATTTATACTACTACTACTATACCAGCATGCAACATTTCCCTGGGCACTCCTCCAAGTCTCTTGTGGCTATCCTACTCAGGGGTGCTGACAAATCATTCACTCACCAAGTGGATACATTTTAAAACTTGGCTGTTTTGACCAGACTATCCTTGTCTATGTAATATTACTATATTATTTTTATAACTACCAATTTCTTTTTATAAATGTATTCAACTGTTTTAAAAGTTATTTAACATGCTGTTTCAATGGTCTGTTGACTGCAATAAAGTAAATTTTTCTGACTTGACCAAGGTAACCCAGTGGGTTTCCATGGCTAAGTGGGGATTCGAATCCTCATCTCCAGAAGTGTAGTCCAATGCTCAAACTATGCTGGTTCCTAATGAGCCGCTACCACCAGCCAAAGGAAATGCAAACGGAAAAGTCTAACCTGTTGTGTTGTCTGTTCTTATGTCCCATAATGTTATCAGACACGTCAAACCACATACGATGTTCTTTAGCGCGCGCTCTCTCTCTCTCTCTGGCTTTTCTTTGCAAACGAAGATTCAGGAAGGACTCATACCGCGTTTTCTGCAAGCGCGCTGATGACTAAAAAGGCCAATCCGAGATAGACAAATCCGGTTGCAGAAAGCACAGCAGAAGGTTTCCTTGGGTGATGTTTCCGGGTTGTGATTCTTTCTGCGTTGTCGTTTCTCTTCAAGACTTGTTCGGCGTGAGTTCTCAAATAAGGCTGCAGCATTGTGGATAGTGTGTCTCCATGCCTCCCGATGTGAGGCCAGGGCGGACCATTGTTGGTGATCAATTTGGCCGAGCCTGAGATGTTGTTTCAGGGAGTCCTTGTATCGCTTTTTTGGAGAGTCCCTCTTACGCTGACCCGTGGTGAGTTCACCGTAGAGTACTATTTTGGGGAGGCGATGGTCCTCCATCCTAGAAACATGCCCTGCCCAGAGCAGCTGTGTTCTCAATATCATGGCCTCAATGCTGGTGATCCCTGCTTGCTCAAGGACAGCAACATTCGTCACATAGTCAGTCCAGTGTATATTTAGGATTGTGCATAAACAGCGCTGATGCAAGTGTTCGAGGAGTCGTAAGTGGTGGCGATAGGTGACCCATGTTTCAGACCCATAAAGGAGAATAGACAGTACAATGGCTCTATACACATGGAGGCTTGGATGGCTCCATGAAGTCCCCGGGTGAGAGGGGGGAGGGCTGGGGAGGCCTTCACGGAGGCTTGGAAGGCACTGGGTGAGGGCTGGGGAGGCATCCACGGGGCCTCCGGAGGGCCTCTGGAGGCCCCGTAAAGGCCTTGGAAGGGAGGGGGAGGGGGGAAAGCGACTATGGGGCCTCCGGAGGCCCCATGGTTGCTTTGGCGGGGGAGGGGGAGGGCAGTCATTATTCGTGGAATTTTCACATTTGCGGGGGTCTGGGGAACCTAACCCCCGCGAATGTGAAGGAACGACTGTAGTTTAGAGTCTTAGTGCGAGCCCTCAGACGGCTTAAGTTAAACAAGCTGCCATCAGTACGGTAACGTATATAGATGCCGTCATCTTCTTCGAGCTCTGCCATAGCCCTTTGGAGCATCATGCTGAAGAAGACTGTAAATAAAGTTGGTGCAAGAACACAACCTTGCTTCACTCCATTAGTTATTAGAAAGGGCTCTTAAAGAGCATCGCCATATCTGACTTGACCGTGCTGCCCCTCATGTAGCAAGATAATCATTTTAAGGAATTTGGGGGGACATCCTAGTCTTTCCAGGATCTGCCACAGATCCTTCCTACTCACGGTGTCGAAGGCTTTGGTGAGGTCGACAAATGTTACATAGAGACCCTTGTTCTGCTCTCTACATTTCTATTGCAGTTGTCGAAGGGCAAATAACATATCTGTAGTACTCCTATTGGCTCTGAAGCCACATTGGCTTTCAGGAAGAAGTTCTTCTGCAATGGCAGGAACTAATCTGTTCAGGAGTATCCTTGCAAGGATTTTTCCAGCAATAGAGGGCAGTGTTATGCCTCGATAGTTTGAGCAATCAGATTTTGCTCCTTTTTTCTTGTACAGGGTGATGATGACTGCATCTCGGAGATCTGATGGCAGTTCCCAGCAATTCACAAGGAGTTCGTGGAATTTTTCATGGAGTACATGACCTCCGTGTTTCCAGACTTCAGGTGGGATTCCATCAATCCCAGCTGCCTTGCCATTTTTCATCTGCTGTATGGCCTTAAGGGTCTCTTCCAAAGTGGAAGCTATGTCCAATTCATTTTTCACCGGTTTTTGTATCATATGTTGGATAGCTGAGCCTTGGACTACTCAGCTGGCACTGAAGAGACTTTGAAAATGTTCAGCCCATCGACTCAGGATGGAGGCTTTATCAGTAATTAATGTTTGACCATCTGTACTGTGTAAGGAGCTTTGGACCTGATAAGTAGGTCCAAACACTGCCTTAAGAGCTTCATAAAATCCTCTAGAATCACCCAGATCTGGACAGCATTGTGTCTTTTCTGCTATATTGATCCACCACTTGTTCTGCATGTCTCAGAGTTTTTGTTGGAGTTTACTACATGTGAGATGGAAAGCTGTTTTTCTTACATGGCAACTTGGCTGGGCAAGGTATGCCTGGTGAGCAGTTCTCTTCTTTGCCAACAGCTTTTGGATCTCTTGGTTGTTTTCATCACACCAGTCTTGATTTTTCTTGTGGGATAACCCGAGGGATTCTTCCGCAGACTGGAGGATGCTGTTTTTGATATGTTGCCAAAGCACTGTAGGATAAGGATCTGTAGGATGGTCTTCAAGTTTTGTTTGCAGGTTTGCCTGGAATTTGTCTCTCATAGTAGCTTGTTGAAGATTGTTGACTTGGAGTCTCTTCTTTAAGATGCCACCCCTCTTAGGTTTGAACCTTAAGTTGAAGGTTTAGTTTACATCTTATAAGGCAATGATCTGTCTGGCATTCTGCACTGGGCATCACTCGAATATGACCAACATCGCGAATGTTTCTCTGTCGGACTAGAACATAGTCAATGAGGTGCCAATGTTTGGATCGGGGATGCATCCAGGTTGTCTTAAAGCTGTCTTTCTGCTGAAAGATAGTGTTTGTAATAGTCAGCTGTGGTTCTGCATAGAATTCTAGCCGGAGGCGTCCGTTATCATTGCAATTTCCAATACCATGTTTGCCTAAGACACCTTTCCAGGCTTCGGAGTTCTTTCCTACTCTGGTATTGAAGTCACCAAGGATAATAATTTTATCTTCTACAGGGACTTTTTGTATGAGGTGGCATAGGTCTGTGTAGAATTTGTCTTTCTCTACAGGGTCGGCTTGCATAGTTGGGGCATATATACCAAAGAGAACAACATGTGGGAGGCGCAAGGAAATAATGCGATCAGAGTGTCCTGTTGGCCAGGCTTCAAGTTTGGAGGCAATGGAGTTTTTAATCATGAAGCCTACTTCTGAAAGATGTTTTTCGGTTTTGTGTTTGCCAGACCAGTAAAGTGTGTAGCCAGTGTCGTATTCTTTAAGGCTGCCTTCCTCATGGAGATGAACTTCATGCAGCGATGTCGATATTAAGTCATGATAGTTCATGGGCTATTAGAGCAGAACGACGCTCAGGCCGTCCACTATCTTCAGAGTCTCGCATTGTTCTGATATTCCAGCATGCTTGTAGAATGTGGGCTAGACAAGTTAACTGTTCAATGGATTTGTAATTGGTTGACCGGCCGAACCCAAAGGGTGCTCAGCAGTGGCTCCTCTTCGTCTTGGAAAGATGTGACCAGTGGGGTGCCACAGGGTTCTGTCCTGGGCCCAGTGCTATTCAACATCTTTATCAATGACTTAGATGAGGGAATTAGGGGCATACTTATCAAATTTGCAGATGACACCAAATTGGGAGGAGTAGCTAATACCCTAGAGGACAGGATCAAAATTCAGAATGACCTGGATAGACTGGAGAGTTGGGCCAAAGCTAACAAAATGAAATTCAATACGGAGAAATGTAAAGTACTGCATTTAGGGTGGAAAAATGAAATGCATAAATATAGGATGGGAGAGACCTGGCTGAATGAGACTACGTGCGAAAGGGATCTAGGAGTCCTAGTAGACCACAAGTTGAACATGAGCCAACAATGTGATGCGGCAGCTAAAAAGGCCAATGCGATTTTGGGCTGTATCAATAGAAGTATAGTGTCTAGATCAAGGGAAGTAATAGTGCCACTCTATTCTGCCTTGGTCAGACCTCACCTAGAATACTGTGTCCAGTTCTGGGCACCACAATTCAGAAAGGGTATTGACAAATTGGAGCGTGTCCAGAGAAGGGCAACTAAAATGGTGAAACGTCTGGAAACCATGCCTTATGAGGAGAGACTTAGGGAGCTGGGTATGTTTAGCCTGGAAAAAAGACGGTTAAGAGGCGATATGATAGCCCTGTTTAAGTATTTGAAGGGATGTCACGCTGAGGATGGAGCAGGCTTGTTTTCTGCTGCTCCAGAGACTGGAACACGGAGCAATGGGTGCAAGCTCCAGGAACAGAGATTCCACCTCAACATGAGGAGGAACTTTTTGACAGTAAGAGCTGTTTGGCAGTGGAACGCACTCCCTCGGAGCGTGGTGGGGTCTCCTTCCTTGGAGGTCTTTAAACAGAGGCTGGATGGCCATCTGTCGGGGATGCTTTGATCAAGATTTCCTGCGTGGCAGGGGGGTTGGACTGGATGGCCCTCGTGGTCTCTTCCAACTCTGCAATTCTATGATTCTATGATTCATGCAATCATCAGTTTATTTACACCTTTGGAAGCCGGTGTGTGCCTTTGTTTCTTTGCCTTGGTTTGACCGCATCAGAAGATTCCCGTTGGCCGCAGCTAGCCAACCAGGTAGTTGGGGATGAGCTTTCGTTAGGCCACCTTTTCTAGGCCCCTCTCCATATGGAGCAAGCAGTGCTCTCCTTTAAAAAGGCTGCTTGGTCGTTCGGGATGCTGCCGAACAAGGCTGTCATCTCCTGGGTCAGCCTCAAGCGACCAAAGTCCTGAACCACCTGCATGCAGAGTTGGGTCTGCAGCTTCCAGTGCATCTTTACACCTACCATTTCATCCCTCGCCTATCGCTACAGGGCTTCTTTTCTTCTTCTTTTTTTTTTTTTGAATTGGATTTGTCCTTCGAGCCTATGCAGTGGATTTTTCTGGTGGAGCGCAGCGTGCACAGAACTGGCCTCACCCTTTAAACCAAAGGTTCATCTGCTGTGGCCTTGCAAGCATGGACGGTAGCAGTAAGGTCCTCGGGTCGTAGGTTTGATTAGAGTTTCCTTCTCTTAGATGGTTGACCTTACAGGGTTGGACAAGCACCATCTGCCCGGGTTTGGGATTAGAGTTTTCCTTCTCCTAGGATGGTTGCCATAAGGCTAGAGAGCCCATCCTGCCCTTTGACGCTCTTTGTCAGACCCTTCGGTTTTGACCTGTCTGGCATGGGAGACCCTACCGGTGGCTATTATGCCACCGCCAGCATAGCTCAAAACATCATTAGGGTACGCAAGCCTCTCTCCCACGACAAGGGGGCATCAATGGAGAGGTTTAGCGCTGTACTGAGACGTTAAAGACAAGGCAGTCCCTGCCTACAGTTCCATTACTACAGAAGGAAAGAGGATTGGAAGGGAAATGATAATTTGCTGGACAGTGGGCAAGGCCAAGATGGACTCCCCTTTGTCACAACTTTCTTGGGAGGCAGGGAGTACTGCCTCTGTAAGGTCCCTGGCCTCCTGATTTTTTTTATGTGAATGAATGAAAACTCAGAGATATTGTTATGACTTTTTAAAAAAACATATCTCTTATTATGAAGGATGCATATTTCTGTACCTAAAATTTTGAATTACAAAGAACTGAAAGAATATCTTTCTAAGTAACCCCTACCCAAGTACCTAATGTTGCTGTTTGCCTTTTTTCATGTTTTCAAATAAACATTCTGCATAAGCAATCTATCACCTAAGCTAGATATGCTATCTATGTAGCAGGATCGTTTTAACTCTATAGATTACTTAAAATAACGAACACACAAATATATACCGTATACATACATATCCACACCCACACACAAAACTGATGTTTTTGTATGTTTTTAATCTGTATTGGTCTTAATAATTTGTAAACCAACCTGAGTCTCAGTACTGGGAAACAATACAGGATATAAATGATGATGGTGATGCTGATGATAATAGAAGAGGAAGAAGAAGCAGAGGAGGAGGAGCTACTACATTACTGTTCAATGTAACTTAAATATATATTCAGGGATATAGTTTTATTAAAAGGCAAGTACACACCAAGACATTATTCTGAATTACCTTCAGATTACAGTTGTCCCTTCATATTCACTGGAGTTTGGTTCCAGGACCCCGCCCCCGTGGATACACAAATCTGTGAATACTCAAGTCCCATTATATGCAATGGCATAGCAAAATGGTGTCCCTTATACAAGATAGTAAAATCAAGGTTTGCTTTTTGGATTATTATTTTTTAAAGAATATTTTCAAGCCGTGAATACTTACATCTGTAGAAACCAACTCCGTGGATATGGAGGGACAACTGTAATTTTAAGTTCATCAAAATATTGGACCCCGTTTATACCAAGATTCCTCCTTCTTGCCTAAATATTCTCCATCTCCCCAAATTCTACATTAATTGACATTCTCTATCTTTGCACCAGAAGAGGCAGGAGGGGGGAGAGAAAAGAGCACAATTCATGTACACCATCTGCAGAATAACAATGATAAGGTATCTTCCATCTCCATATACAGTTAATTATATTCTGTGAAAATGTAAATATCTCTGACCAGGGCTCTCTTTTTTTTAAAAAAAAAAATCAATTCTTTTTTGAAAATGTTTGATTCCGATTTAATTTTAAAATACAATTTAAATTTTAAAAAGCTGGTTCAATTTTTTTAAAAAAAAATCACTTTTTTTTAATCAACCGTAGCTGAGCATCAGTGCCCTACATAGACCCTTGCCATACTTCATGACTAGCAGAATAGAATAGACCATTACACAACTGAATAAATCTGCATGATACTGGATAAATAGAATTTGGGGTTACCCTAACTTACAAATTAAATGTACAGTATTAGGTTCATATATATCTAAGGGTACAGTTGGTCAGATCTCAGGGGCATTGCATCAGGGATTTAGCAAGAAAGACTGTTCACCAATTCAGTCAGCCAGATGTCAATTATATTCCTGTGGTGCAGCTTATTGGAAAATTACCTACGGAGCAGACAAGGCACAGTGAGTTCTCTTACACATCTGCATTCCTAAACATGACTCTGCATTTTCTCCTCATGAAAGATATCCCTGTTTGGTGAATGAAATGGTTGAGAGAGATCGGGAAGAGTTTGCGTGGCTGAAAGTGCAGTTAGGAGTTGGAGGAGCAGGAATTATTGCTGGCAATAATTATTATGGCTGACAAAAAACCAAAATGATATCACTGTAAAACACAGGGTTGAAAAGGGCTTTTCTAACTAAGGAACATGATGCTGTTGTAGCAACAGGCTTCCTGTGAAAAAGCACAAAACTTCTCAAGAGTTTTGGTGCTTTCACAAGGGAGAAAGAAAATGTAATACCTACAAATGCAAACAGGAATCAGTAAATAACATATGGAAGATATTACACACTGCTTAGTTTAAAAGCAACCTGCTAAATTGGGAATGTGGGAATAGGCAACACTCCAAATTTAAGATGGTTTACAATGGAATTTCTTTCTTTAAGAAGATCTCACAATCACATCCACAGGCTTGCACTGAGTGGAGTAACAGAGAAAACCGGCTTCTGGTTTCAACAGAATTTTCTTCCTCCCTGGGAGTGGTAATGAGAGCTGATCATAGAAAATAATAAAGAACCAGAAAGTGTGTTTTATACACAGGATCAGGGACTGGAAATCCAATGCAATATCAGATCCATCCCTTTAGCAGGCTTTAAGCAGCATTAATATTGCAGAATTTTAATACTGGGCCCTTCTGCAGGGACACTGTACTGTATGTGATTCTCCCAGCCTCAATCATACTACCAACTTGAAGAAAAGATTCAACAAAAGTGGAATGCACTGAGGTCAACTTTCACTAACAATCTCCCAAAGTTTGAAGGGATAAATTACTTGAAATAGCTAAAACCGCGATTGCTCACTACATCCAGGAGAAGATACATATACTATATGTACAACAAATATTCTACACTAGAAACACCAAAAAGATAGACAGCAGTAACTATGTACCAGTTGAGCCATACCGATAATGAGAATTATAAAATTTGTATATGAGGCATTAAAGAAAATAGCAGCAACCCAGACCAATCCTAACCCTATTGATTATCATTGGGCCAACTGCTTTCTGCTCACAGGGGCAGTGAAGAAGAAACAATGTAATCTCACCATAATGGGGGAAATGCTTAGGTATTTGCTAGAAGATGAAGAAAGAGAGGAAAACAATTGCATTTGCTTCCTCTTTTTCTTCTTACACTGGTATGTATGTATACTCAAAAATCACTGCCGTCAAAACAAAGAAACTCAAGAAAGAAATACTGGAAAACAATTGTTGAAAGGAACAGGTGGGCATTCAGGCCTTAGTTTATTTGTTGTTGTTTTAAAAAAATAGCTGCAATGTGCAGAAGATCTGGTTGCACAGGTTCTGATGTGCCTTTCTAAATTAGAAAGAAAACCATGTTCTCAGAATATCACACAAAAGAGCACTATTGTCTGCCGTAATGGAGCCAAACTCCTCTTTTTCTGGTTCAAATGTTAAGCAGGTGCACTGAAGTAAGCTACACCTGTTTCCAGGAAATTTGAGTTTCTCTAATATTTTCCCCATCAAGCCCAGCTGCCATTTCCTTTAGAACACCAATTATATGATGAATGAATCCCTTTATTTCTTGATTAAAGTGTACTGTTGCATCTAAAAATACTGTAATGTATGGAAATGGTAAAAAGAGTAGAGAAGTATAGATGAAAGTGATACAGGCATAAAAGATTTAAATGAAATGCATAGATATAGGATGGGGGAGACCTGGCTGAATGAGACTATGTGTGAAAGGGATCTAGGGGTCCTAGTAGACCACAAGTTGAACATGAGTCAACAGTGTGATGCGGCAGCTAAAAAGGCCAATGCAATTTTGGGCTGCATCAATAGAGGTATAGTGTCTAGATCAAGGGAAGTAATAGTACCGCTCTATTATGCCTTGGTCAGACCTCACCTAGAATACTGTATCCAGTTCTGGGCACCACAATTCAAAAAGGATATTGACAAATTGGAGCGTGTCCAGAGAAGGGCAACTAAAATGGTGAAACGTCTGGAAACCATGCCTTATGAGGAGAGACTTAGGGAGCTGGGTATGTTTAGCCTGGAAAAAAGACAGTTAAGAGATGATATGATAACCCTGTTTAAGCATTTGAAGGGATGTCATGTTGAGGATGGAGCAGGCTTGTTTTCTGCTGCTCCAGTGACTGGAACACGGAGCAATGGATGCAAGCTCCAGGAACAGAGATTCCACCTCAACATTAGGAGGAACTTTTTGACAGTAAGAGCTGTTTGGCAGTGGAACACACTCCCTCGGAGTGTGGTGGGGTCTCCTTCCTTGGAGGTCTTTAAACAGAGGCTGGATGGCCATCTGTCGGGGATGCTTTGATCGTGATTTCCTGCATGGCAGGGGACTGGACTGGATGGCCCTCGTGGTCTCTTCCAACTCCACAATTCTGATTCTAAATGTGAAGTTGGGTCCTCCTACTATGCTTTGACAAATGCACTGGCAAATATCACAGACATGTGGCAAACAACTTAAATGCAGCAAAGTCCATATTGAAATCACTGTCCCATGTAGGCCTCATGCTGGAGTTAAGAGCTGCAGAGGAAATGGAGACCCAATGGGGTTATTAAACCAACCAGACCAAAGGGTTATGCAGGAAAGGAGGGGAGGAGATTAGCTTGTCAGCTCCAGTCGACGTTGGGTCTAAAACTTTCAGTCTGCTTTCTCCAAACAGCAGGAATTAAGTAAGTGTGGGAAGCCAGCATTTCAGCATATGACACTTGTGTGTTACTGGGCTGTAATGATCTTCTAAAATTATACCAAGATGGGATATGATGGTTAGAGTACATAACAGATAGTCTCAAGGCTCGTACCAGGGCAAAACGCCTCAGGAGAAGCACAAGTCTGTTTTGAAAATAATGTTTGTCTTTAATGTTTTAAAACACACTGGTTTGCCTGTTTAAATGTGTTTTGAACCAAGTACTTCAGCAGGATAGAAAAAGGACGGATGCGAGGAGAAAGTGCTAACGGGCAACTAACAGAAAGTTGTGCTTTTTACTGAAAGATCTACCTTTTGTGTTGTCATTAGGCACATATTCAGTAATCATGTAAGCAAAACTCTCTACCTGCAGAAGGACTGCCTACAAGAAGGGATTATCAGGAAAGCACTGCCTTCACATAGGAAGGTGCAGGGTTATGAACAAAGGGTGAATGGATCATGTCCTTAACATGCAAGAAATTGTACACCAACTTCTCCATAAATATGATTATATGTTTAGGCCATCAAGAACATGTTTCACACTAATACCGGACTACTTTAAACAGTGCAAAGTTCACTAAACTAGAAAATGTGGACTAAATCCAACCGAAGTCCCTGTTAGTCAATGGGACTTATCTATGTGTTTCAGTGGGTCTACATTAATTGGGACAAACAACTGGACTTAGCCCATTATACTGATATTCAATACTGTGTCCACTGGAAAACATACACAAACATTACACAGGAATATCATTTGCAGCAAAAGTCTGGTTTTGTGATGGTCCACATTTACTCCAGAACAATAAAATGTGGTGCACATATTAGAAAGCTAAGACTTTCTACAATATACAGTTCCAAGTTAACTGCAAGCAGAAAACTGAGTGTAGTCCTCTAGTGGATCACTGCCAATGGACCACCTAGTATCCAAAGGTTTCCAGGGTTCTTGCAAATAAAGATGTACATAATCATCTCATCCAGAAGAGAACTTTTCACGTTCACAAGCAATAACATCTACCCAAGATGGTTAAAGGTTACCCTAAAATGTTTTTGACTAGAACCTATTTTCTTCCCTACCCTACCAGCATTTACACAAGCATTTTGATAAGCTCTGGGTTCCTTTCTGGCATCAATACTTAGTTCAGATTTATTTTTCAAGACTTAGAAAAATTAGTCTTTGAAAGAGGAAGAATAAAAAACGTGTAAAGGATTAAGTGTACCATTCACACAGCTCAAAGATACTAGTTCAAACACAAAGCAGTATTAGACACTGATCTATATCTGTTGTTAACAGCTTTATTTATAAAAGGCTGTAGAGTGGAATGTTTGGGGCTTAGTTATTTCTATTTTTAGGGAGGGGTATTATTTTCTGATAGCTGAGCCTTATACTTTCCTTTTAACATCACAATAGCTACTTTGTGCTAATACACCAGTAAGACAAGGACATGTGTTAACCATTTAACATTTTTATCAAGCCCACAGGAAATTAAAGGGAAATGTGCATCAGTAAACTATCAGAGATTAGCAAATCCTACAATGCAAATAAGCAACATGTTGTTACCCAAAATGCTGGGGGTCCATGGGAACCCTCTAATACACTAATATTGATATGGGGAATTAATGCACTTGACTTGGCAATACTCTCTCTCTGGCTTCTCTTCGCAAATGAAGATTCAGGAAGGACTCATCCCACGCTTTCTGCAAGCATACTGATGACTAAAAAGGCCAAACCGAGATAGGCAAGTCCAGTTACAGAAAGCACAGCAGAAGGTCTCCTTGGGTGATATTTCCGGGTTGTGATTCTTTCTGCGTTGTCGTTTCTCTTCAAGACTTGTTCAGCGTGAGTTCTCAAATAAGGCTGCAGCATTGTGGATAGTGTGTCTCCATGCCTCCTGATGTGAGACCAGGGTGGACCATTGTTGGTGATCAATTTGGCGGAGCCTGAGATGTTGTTTCAGGGAGTCCTTGTATCACTTTTTTGGAGCGCCCCTCTTACGCTGACCCGTGGCGAGTTCACCGTAGAATACTATTTTGGGGAGGCAATGGTTCTCCATCCTAGAAACATGCCCTGCCCAGCGCAGCTGTGTTCTCAATATCATGGCCTCAATGCTGGTGATCCCTGCTTGCTCAAGGACAGCAACATTCGTCACATAGTCAGTCCAGTGTATATTTAGGATTGTACACGCCTCGTCAGATATAAACTAAATCTTCATCTTAAGTTCGACTTGGCAATACAAGAGGCGGGTAATGAGCAGGATCTTGGAGACTTATGTATACTGGTACTAAGGAGGAGACTTCAAGCTAGATAGTACATTTAAATTAACTTTATTGAGAAAACAACAATAACATTCATGCACACACACTCAGGCTTCAAGCAGTCACACAAGGCTAGCGAAATAAGCAGGAAGTATTTGGACAGAGGGATAGAGTGAGGGATGATGGGTGATATGACACCTGTCTTGTAGAGCAGAGATTCCTGCAGCTACAGGGCATTCTGAGGACACGCAGCAAACCAGAAGCATGGAGGAAGGAAGTGGAACTGTGAACAATTTGGTGGTGTTTTAGGGTGATAATTATATGAAATAATTCCCCTGAAGGGACAGGCGTTTGAGTGAAATACAATGGTTCTCGGAGGTTCCCAGGCCAAAAAAAAGGGTACTCTGGAAGAGTAAACAATCGTTAATGGTCAATACTTTTGGAACTGGATAGGAAACAGGCAAGGTCTTTTGTTTGGAGGGGAGTAGGAAAGGAAGCACTTATTTTACAAGCAATAAGGTCTCTTGCTATCATTGAGTGGATTAGTGATTGACTCACCTCCAGTCAATCTGTTGAGTCCTAATCACCTCCAGGCTCTGTTGAGTCCTGATCAGAGTATTTGTTTTGGAGAATTTCCAAAGGTCCTTCCCTTGGTCTTGTATGAATCCCACCTTGGTATTTGGGGGTCCCTGTTTACCTATAACCACGCGGATGGCCATACTGAGCCAAATTATTAAATATAGCCAATTATTTGATATTCCAAGATGGGGGATATCAGGGTATGTAACAATGTGACCCTCCAGATAATGTTAGACTGCTGTTCCCATTATCCCTCACTACTGGCTGTGCTGACTAGGGAGCTGCAAAATCATCTGAAGGTTCACATTCCCCATCCATGTGCTGTAGGAATAAAAGTGGGATTATTAGAGCATCCAGATACCATTCTGCATGATAAAGAATAATCCACAACAGAATTTAAAATTTGTACCTTAATTTGGACTTGGTTAAGCCATTAATATTTACAAGCACAGGCAAATCAACTGCTAGCTAAACAGTAATGCTATGTAATCAGATTGAAAACTGATAGCATTTGGGAGATATTTGTTAGCTTTAATCCCCCTTTTAAACTCTTGCAACAGTTTTCTTACTGATGACTTGACATTGCAGATTCTGCAGAAAAGTAGCACTCTGGTTGAACTGTTCCCATCACAACCATCAATTAAAGTTTGCAAGTCTAGTAAAAAGTCTTACCTGTATAGACTAGGAACTGAATATGGATTTGGGAAGGACAAGGGTGAAGAGCAGTGCACAGACAAGTGAGATAATTATAGAGTAGGCAGAGTTAACTGAGCATCTTCTTTGCATTCTCTCTTTCAGACTCAGACAGACACCTCTTATTTAAAAGATGGATAATACCAATATTATAGGAGAGGAGCTGGATCGGTAAGGGAATAGTGAGGATCAGGCAATCCACTAGTAATCAATGAACAGAAAATACAGTACAGAAAACCTTGGAGCAATGATTCAAGCCAGCAGCTGGTTTTATGTGGGATCCATCTTGAAGAGCAGTGATGAGCAGTGCAAAGCAGAGACAAATTAGATGGTTATAGAGAAGGTGTAGCTGGGCAAGCCTTTGATCTTCCTTCTTCACACATGCAGCCAAAGCAGGCAATTTTAGAATCACCAAGTATCATGTCTACACATCAAGATTAATTTATACCTTAACACTGCTCTCTCACATTAAAAAAAAAAAAGCCTTTAGACCCTTTTTTGTAAACAGGAATGAAGGTTGCATTCTTTCTGCCTAAGAAGACAGCAGTGACAAACCTCTGAATAAATCCTGCCAAGAAAAGCCTAGGATAGGGTCACCATAAATTGGAGTCAACTTGAATGCATATAACAGCCATAAATCAAAGTCTAATGACATTCACGGATCTATTTACAGTGAGGGAAGATCCAAAAGAAACAGATTCCAAAAATTCAGTCCCAACAAATATTTAGTGAGAACACACAACAATTACCTAGGGCTTCTATACACTAGGGGTAAAAATCCAGATGAAATTCAGACTACTTTGGCCCGGAGCTGCAGCGCATGTAATTTGGACTCTGGCCCTGATTTAAGCGCCACACCTTACTTGGCCAAAGCCCAAATCTGTATCACTCATCAGTGGGCTTGTCTACACAATAATTTATTCAGATTTTTACTTCCAGTGAAGCTGCGGGTCTGCTGCCACTGCCTAGCCAGGCACCTCCATGCCCATGTCACCATTGGCTTGGGCCAAGAGCGACAGGTCTCTGCCTTCCCAGTGCACAAACAATTGCATGGCTGGCTGTTCATTCTGACCTCAGAGTGGGCAATTGTGTGACAGGGCTCTGTCTTCGGAATGAGGAAGTGGCGCCAAGGAGGGGAAAAATCCTGCCTCCCTACCTTCCAAATCCAGGGCAGATGCATTGTTCACACTGCACCTGGAGTTTTCTCTGGAGTTTCAAGCAAACTGCGAGTTTTTAAAATCTGGATTGAGATGGTATACCCCGAATCTGATGTGGATAGGGCTGTATGGTGTGCAGACTTACCACACTAGATTCAGGGAAAAGATCGCATGTAGTGTGGCCTTATCAGGCCAGATTCAGGGGGTAGTTTGAGTTTTTGCAATAGTGTAGACACGCTCCTAGACTAGAATGAATGGGTTCCCTCTGTTGGCTATTCATGGGAGCAGTGGCTTGGAATAAACAGGCTAGATCACCTTAAGAAAAAAAGGAAGATGCTTATTAAAGGAACTCCATCTGCAGATAGAGAGATAAATGTGGGATGACTAGGTGAGTTCTGGATGGGGAGGGAGGTGATGAGGTCTTACCTATCTGTTTAGATACGAAAGACAGATTGGGCAAAGCAAAGGGGATGCACAAGGCAACCCTAGGTGTCTACCTCTACAACTATTACTCCCTATAGGCACACAGTCCTTTATGTAGGTGGGGTTGTATTCCATTTCACTCTCTTCCTCCTACTACATATTCTCAAGAGCAGCAGAAACAGGGTTGTCATATTTAGTTTTGCAAAACAGCCTCAGCATATCAGGTGCTGTTTAACCAACAGAGCCAGTTCATGAACTTCTGAGAAATTGTAAGTATAAAATGACTTGCATTTCTTCATTACTAGTAAGAGGCAAGGGTAGAGGGGCTGCACTGTGAGAGTTAGACTGGAGACACACCAGTTTGAATATGTACTTGGTCATCAAGCTCTGTGGTTGAACCTGGGCTAGGTGGTGACTAGGGACAACATAAGACTGTGTGATCCCTCAAGCCATGGGCTAGTAAACAGAAGCACTCTGTGGGCAGATGTATTCCCCTCCTTCCTTTCCGTCATTTAAAGAGTTTCTGTGATAAACTATTCTGTGATAAACTATGTAAAGCTTATACATGGCATTACATCTGCACTGACATTTTTGCTAACCATAGCTAGCTGGCATCATGGCTTTCAAAACTTCCCTTTGATTATAATTTCACTGTAGCTTCAACTAGTGTTAGGAAACATAATGGTGCAAATAGATGACTTAATCAGCAATCTCCAAAGGGAGATGGGAAGAGAAGGAGGGTATGAGCTAATGGATGACTTCCAGGCAAGTTTTATGCTTACACTGGGCCACTAACAACAGCCATGTGAGGTAGCAGGCTATGCTAAAGAGGCTCCTGTGTTTATAAGAAACTGTAATAGATGACAGGAATTTACAATTGGGCCTGTAACAAAATGTTGCAGTGTGAAGTGTTTTTGTTCAATGTCCTCCTCCAGAAGACTGTATGTCATCTTCTTTTCCATCTAGTTTTCCAATCTTCCATCATCAGTCAGTACTTCATGGCCACTCAGCATGCTCAATGCTTGGCGTACTGTTTAGGGGATTCTCCAATCACTGTAGTTACCTCCTCACCTTCAATCCTTCTGCAAACCTTGAGGTTTTGTGAAGCTTAATACCTTTCTGTTTGTACATGGTACTGATCTGGCTACATAAAGACCTACCTGTGGAGAATAAATTCTCTGTCAGTGTTACTCATGACTGATTTCAAGTGTTTCAGTCCCTGAGCATGCTCATGAGACATGTTTGTGGTAACCTATTTGGCACAACTCTCCATCAGTGGTAAAAAAGCAGGGGAGTAACCTCATCTTGGATGTTAACCATGCTAAGTGAGAGGCTACATTGGTGAAAAGCCAGCCTATAATATGCTGGATTCCCTTGAATCCTACATTCCTTTTAATGTCTTTTCCCTCCTTTATCTAAGATGGTTGGCCTTAAGCAATTCTACTTTATCAAAATGGCAGGTGGAATATGTAACATGTAGGAGGCAACAGGGAAGCACCTCCTGTGCATTCAGTGCAAAGATACCTTTTCCCTCTAGAGTCAGGGGTTGTGAATGCTGGCAGCAGAAGCAACCTAGAGACAGTAGCTGATTGGCTAACAACTGTGAAGTCACCAAGAAACTTTCCCCTGGTTTCAATTGTAAAAACAGTTCTACAGCCAATGAAGGATGGGGGAGCACTACTATTTACAAGGAAATAAATGACGAGATAAATGTAATGTGGCATTTAAATGCACAGGTTCCTCCACCAATCCACAAGGGATACATTCATAGACTTATTGTTTATAAGGAAAACCACAGATAATAGCAAACCCTATTAAAATAAAGGACTTCCTGTACAAGCATACCATAGAGTTGCACTGGAGGACCTAGCACGTCCTAGTGAGGACACCTCTCCAGTCATTTTCTACTGGGACTCTGCTATGTGTCCCTATTTTTGCAGCTGTGAATAAGAGAAACCACGGATATTGGTTCCATGGATACATGGGGTGACATCTATGTATGTATGTTGAACAATCTACCAGAAGCATTCAGGTATAGCTAAGATGCAACTGCATTTGGTTCTTTGGTGAATTCATTTCTCATTGACGATCTCATCTATTTGATGTTGGTGTTTCTAAGCTCTCCTCATTTTTATATGCCTGTTGGCAGACCAACTACACCCTACCTAAGGATCTTAGTTCTATTATGGACTCTCTCTTGCGATATGAAAGATTCTCTAGCTTGGTGAGGCTTGTTTGCTGTAAGACTAATGATAAAGGTCTTCGTGCAGAGATGAGTAATCTTTGGCCCCATGGCTGTTTTGGGCTTGGCTGATGGGATCTGTGGGCCAAAACATCTGGACAGAAGTCCTTTGGCTCTGCCCCAGTTTCTCACTATAGCTTTTCTTGCTTGCAGATAAGCACAGATCCATAATAGGAAAATTCCCATTAGAAGAAAATGACATTGATAAAACAAAACACCCCTTGCCCTGTCCAAGGAACTCTCTTTTAAGACGCAGGTATGTGAAGAAAAATTCTGGCAACAAATTTATTTTGCATGAACAGCCCTAAACTGGAGACTGCCAAGCAGACAGGGATGATCTCACTGGCCTAAAATAACAACCTAGTAGGAAGGTCACTCCATTTATTGGCATAGCAACTAGTTACAAAAAGGAAGCCCCATGCCCCTTTCTATCTTAACTTCTAACCAAGATAATGGCCAGATTAACCCTCACTATGTTAATGAAAAATTATTCCAAGGGGAGAGAAAGTGCTTAAGACAGCAAATACTTCCATATGCAGTACTCAAAACATCCTTTCAAATGTCTTCAGATTTTGTCCTAATTCAATGGTTGTCAGTTCCAGCGGGGAGAGAGAAACTTTTCAAAAGCACATTAGGATTATTACCCATGTGTGAGTTACAGAAAATGACCTTAGCCAGATTGTTCCAGTAACCCAATACTATTTGCAAAGGACATAATTTTTTAATGCTGTCCAAAAGAGTTTCCTGCTGAAGGCTCATGCAGCACATTACAAGAGTGTTCATAAACAAAATAGCAGAGACAGACTTTTTGGAAGGATTGAACAACTGTGAAGAAACTCCTGCTGCTACACTCTGCACTACTAGTTCCCAAATTGTACAATTAAAGGATCCTACAAGCATGAACCAGACTACCACAAGAAAGCTCACCACTGTGCCTCTGGATGATTAATTGCTTTGGTCTGTAAATTTAATGAATAAGCATGGATTTAAATCTGGGTTTTCCATATCTAAATAAACATTCCAGTCAGGCTCCAAGGTGTTCACAAAACTACTGGCTGTCTTTCTGACAGGTCTTCTGCCCTACCAAGGTCTCCTTCCAGATTGGATTATAACACCCATCATCCCTCATCATTGGCTATGCTGGTTAGGGCTGATGGGAGTTTCAGTCCAAAAAATCTGGAGGGCCATTAGCTTCCTCTTTCCCTATGCTAGTTTGTGCTCATCTTGTACTTGCCAGTAGAGATAAACCCAGGATGTCAGATTATTCCTCTGTTCTTCTAGCCAGTGGTTCTCATGCTACAGATGTTTTGGACTTTGTCTCACAGAGGTCCCAGCCAGTATGGCCAATGCTCAGGAATTCTGGGAGCCAAAGTCCTAAACATCTGGAAGACCAAATGTTGAGAACCAGTGTAAGATCCCAGATTGATTACATGGGCATGTCTGGCTCTCCATATCTTGTTGGGTGACAAGCCCCATTGGCCCTAGCCAACAGCAAGAAACCATGGGACTAGCAGTCCAGCTTCTGGAGAATAATATTCCATACTGCCTTGATCTAGATTAATAAAGCAGTAAAATATGCTATCATGAACAGGTACATTAGAGAAAAGTGCCGACGGAAGGAATATCAAAGTCAGTATAGCAGCATAGCACTATGATCTACATCTGAAGGAGAGATTTAACTGAAACAAATCAGAACCTCTCAGCTCCTAAATTAATATAGTACAGGAATAACAACACTGGCCTACTTTCCAGGGCTCTTGGAAATCACATATGAGATTTGAGCATTAAGGAAAAGTGTTACTATAAATGTATGTACTCTAAGCGAACACACACAGAAAGTCTGGAATAAAACAATCATGTCAAGAGTCTGATCACAAAGATTAAATACTTTGTAAAGTCTCCTGTTATTTATTTCCTTACCCCTGCAATATAACTGAGGGATTACTAGCTTCAGATACAGTTGGCCAATATGTTTCCTTCCATATTCATGTGTATGTGTATATGTATGCACATGCATGGACTGAATTCACTCCTGGGGAACAACAGAGATCTCTTTTCAGTTCTTGCTAGACTCATAGCTCCTTCCATCAAGTCCAATTTATTCCTTCACCGTTCATGGAACCCCTCCGCATCCGCTGCTAGCATTACCTCTGGGAGGCTGCTGTAGTTTACCTTTTCCAGGAGCTCAGCAGTGAATAATTCATGGACTCAAATCAGCAGAGGAGAAGCGGCTGGGGTAGGGGGCACGCAGACTGAAATCACGTACTGTTGACATTTGGAGGAATATTAACACACTGTTTAAAACTTTTTAACAATTAACTATTAAAATTTCCACACTGCGCACTGTCTCTCTCTCTCTCTCTCTTGGATGGAGCTAGATGTTTGGCAGGCCTAAATACCCTAAAGGCACCAGAACCCATCTGATCTTGGAAGCTAAGCAGGGTCAGCCCTGGTTAGTACTTGGATGAGAGACCACCAACAAATACCAGGTGCTGTAGGCTATATTTCAGAGGAAGGAATTGGCAAGATAACTTCTGAGGATTCCTTGCCTATGAAACCCCTACAAAATTCATGAGGTTGCCATAAGATGACAGACAACATGAAGGCACATACACACACAATTGTTTGGGAGAGACCCTGCTTTAACTGTTCTTTCACCCACTGCTATGTCCCTGCAGAACCTCTCCCAGCTGATTTCCCCCAATGAAATACAGAAACATTTGTCTAAAACAAGGGTAGAGAAACCTTAGTAACTCTAGATGTTTTGAACTTCAACTCCCAGAATCCTGGCACATTGGCCATACTGGCTGAGGCTTCTGGGAACTGAAGTTCAAAACATCAGGAAGGACAAAAGTTTCCCACCACAGTCTCTAGAACAAGGGTGGGGAACCTTTGGCCTTCTAGATGTTTTGGACTACAATTCCCAAAATTCCACACCACTGGCCATGCTAGCTATGACTTGTGGGAGTTGGAAGTCCAAAACATCTAGAAGGCCAAAGGTTCCCCACCTCTGATCTAAAACTTCAGCAGGGAAGAAGAGCAGCTGAGAACAGAAAAATGAAGGATTAAAAGTGCAAAATCATTTCTTTAGGAACAGACACACATCAAATGCATACACACTGAATGAAGACCCAGATTCCTAGACCAATCTTTCTGTAAAGTGGATCATTTTGCCCTCAATTAACAATGGAGAGTATCCATTTTGCAATCTGACTTCCAAATGGTTTTCTGTTTTGTAAGCAGCTACTGTGCAAACAGAGTCCACAGGAACTTTGATCTTCTGCACATGCAGAAATTATCTGCCAGCCACTGCACCGCACAGACTTTTTAAGTTTGGGGTATGGCAAGCTATTATTTGGTCATAGTACATTAAATTAAGAACAGATTGCAACCATGTGCAACTTTCACTTGCAGAAATATCAAAGAGTGGATGGAGAAGGGGAGAGAGGCCAAAAGATTGCTTTCTGCTCAGAAAGAAAAAAGTGCTGTATGGTTTACCACTGCAACTTTTTAAAGTAGGTGTCATCTTCTGTTATTAGATACTTATTTTGTGGCTGATGCCCAAGTTTGGGAAATGTATTTTGTTGACTACAGCTCTCAGAATCCCCATGCAACACAGATAGTGCTGGAAGATTCTGGGTGGTTATGGTCCAAAAAGTAACTTTCCAAGCTCTGCACTTTTAATCCAGAAAAGATTGTGTTTTATGTAGGTGGAAGCAATTAGTGCCTACTTTGTGAAGATCTGTGTCTATGCCCCAAACTAAGTCAGAGTTTTCACCTGATATCTTGTGAGAAAACCAGTTTCCACACCACAGTACAGTTGTCACCCATGGAATAAAACTATCTGGAGAACAGGAAAGCTTTCTGAGAATACATGTGTTGCCCATCATATGCAATACTGAACTGAATCTAGAACTAAGACAGATAATATTTCAGACTCCTCTTCCTGACTCTCTTCCTCTGAAAAAGGTAAATATTCACACTCTAACCCATCCAAGTTCCCCAGTTCCATTATCATTTCTCTGGTCTACCCCTTGTGCAGATAAACCCTCTGTTACTACATTCCAAGTTTGCCCCAACTGGTACAGATCTCTAAAATCATCTATCGAATTCCAAGTGTTCTTCCCATCCCCCCTTTTTTTTGCATCTGTAACAGCACCTCTCTCTTAATGTCTCTCTCCCCGCATCTCTCTGTCTCTCTCTGTCTCTCTGTCTCTCTGTCTCTCTCTCTCTCTCTCTCTCTCTATATATATATATATATATATTAAAAAGATGCTTTTATAGTTAGAGAGTTACTTAATAAACATGAGTAGTAAAATAAAAGCTTTAGTATGTTCTTTTTATTCTATTCACTCACCCACTGCATCTAAATTAAAAAAAAAATGTTTGTTGCCTTCACATCACCTGTCAATTTATGGAGACCCCATGAATTCCATAGGGTTTTCTCAGGTAAGGAATACCGTACTGAGAGATGGTTTTGCCAATATATTACATTATCTATATATATAAAACTCTTGGGTATATACAGTGGCCTTAGGTATGTAGGTATGTTGCCCCTTGGGTATGTATAATGGGTAAAGGTATGTTGCCTCTTTCAGTGTGCTAATTGCCACTCCTGTCATTCCCTCAGCCAATCACCACCCACATGCAAATCACCACCCACATACACATTCCCTCTCTACCTCACAATCCACTCCTGTCACTCATGGCCAATCTGCATATTGGGTGTGACCAAACAATGTGCTACAGTGTTGGCTATAGTTACTAAGGCTGCAGGTCTTTCCAGTTCACCAATGTATCAGGACTGCACAATTCCCACTTATGATTTAAGTCTACATAGCAATATCATTTCTATTCCTGCTGCGATGGGACCCAGGCAGTCAACTGGCGGCAGCGGTGGGATGCTGCTGCCACCACTGCAACAGCACCAAGGCAGTCAATTGGTGATGGCGGCAGGATGCCACTGCTGCCGCTGTGACAAAACCCAAGCAGTCAACTGGCAGTGGCAGAAAGCCGCTGCTACCGCTGCAACAAGACCCAGGTAGTCAATTGGCAGCAGTGGCAAGATGCAGCTGCTGCCACTGCGACAGGACCCAGGCAACCGGGCGTGAGGTCTACCGGGAGTTTTGGGGGAAGTTTTTTAACAGCATATGGTATGCCGGGTCCTGCTAGTTATAATTAATTTACTTTATAGCTTGCTGTTTGAAAACCAGCATGATGCAGCAGTTTGAGTGTTGGACTAGGACTCTGGAAGACCAGAGTTTTAATCCTTGCTCAGTGGAAACCACCTTGGGCAAGTCACATTCTCTTAGCCTCAGGAGATTTTCACACGCCTAAAATATCCCTCGGAGAAATCGGACAGAAATATTTCTGTCCCAGAAGCAGCGCCATGGTTCGCACGCCCAGTTCCCTCTCCCGATATGCCCTCGTCGTCACGCTGGGTTATTTCTTCCCTCTTCCAGAATATTTTATTAACGGCGAACTCCCGTTAGTAAAATATTCCGGAAGAGAGAAGAAATAACCCAGCGTGATGACGAGGGCATATCGGGAGAGGGAACTGGGCGTGCGAACCGCAGCGCTGCTTCCGGGACAGAAATATTTCTGTCCCAATTTCTCTGAGGGATATTTTAGGCGTGTGAAAATCTCCTCAGGGTAAAGCAATGGCAAACCGTCTCTGAACAAATCTTGCCAAGAAAAGCCCACACTAGTTCCACTTTAGGGTCACCATATGTCAGAAGCGACTTGAAGGCACACAACAAGGACAAACCCTGCTGTTCTTGTAGACACTGTAGACCAGATATATATTCTCAACCTTTGGTCCTCTAGATGCTTGTGACTTCAGTTCCTAGGATTCCTGACCAGTTGCCAACCTGTCTGGTACTACTAGGAATTGAAGTCCCAAACTACTGAAGGAGCAAATGTTGGGAATCACTGTGGCAGACAATGCCTGTAAACAAACAAGGAAATAGCTCAGATGTAGACAAGTGAGAAGGTGTGTTTTTAGACCACACTCCCAAGAACATCACGGCTCACATCAAAACATGCACTTACCACAAACTACAGGAAAACATTACAAAGTAACTGCCCACAATAACACACTAAGCACTACTTGTTGTGTGCCTTTAAGTCATTTCTGACTTATTTTGAATCTATTGCATGGTTTTCCTGGCAAGATTTGTTCTGAGGGGGAGTTGCCATTGCCCTCCTCTAAGACTGAGAGAACGTGATTTGCCCAAGGTCACCCAGTGGGTTTATATGGTTGAGTAGGGGTTTCAACCCTGGTCTCCCAGAGTCATAGTCCAATGCTCAAACCACTATACCACACTATCTCTCAAGCAGTACTATTTCAGGGTCTTTTGTCTGAAAAGACTGGGAAATAGAGAGGTGGTGGGAACACAGGAGAAATCTGGTAAAAACATGAGCAAATAACAACAGCAATATGATGTAGTCTGTACTGTAAAAATGCATCAGCTTTATTGCTATATTTTTTTATAAGTTCTCATTTGGAAACAGCCCCTGTCAAATGGAATTCTCCACTGAAAATACTGTTTGTTATTTGTTGCTATCTCCATGTCTCTTGGGGGAGTCAGTGTGGTGGAGTTGTTTGGGTGTTGGACTAGAACTCTGGAGACCAGGGTCCGAATCCCCGCTTGGCCATGGAATCCCACTGGGCGACCTTGGGCAAGGCACATGTTCTCAGCCTCAGAGGAAAGCAAAAACAAACACCCTCTGAACAAATTTTGCCAAGAATGCCCCACAACAGGTTCACCTTAGGATTTCCATAAGTCAGAAACAACTTGAAGGCATACAACAACAACAATAATGTCTCTTGTCTCCCCAGTGGCAGCCCGGCAGCCCAGGTACACAAAGGAAAGGATACCCCTTATCCCATATGCCACACAGAGCTTGTTAGAGCCAGGCTGACCAGTGAAAAGTTAACTTGTTCCTTTTGGAACAAGAAAAGTTAACTTGTGACATCTTTTTCTGACAAATAGCCATGTAGTAAGTGCAACAGGCCCTAGAACTGAGATGGGGTGATGGAGATAGTGGCCACTGTTAAATTGTCAATGGGAATTTCAAAGCAAAGTTGGAATTAGAAGTATAAATGCAATAAGATTGTGTTATTATTTATATACTTACATTGCTTTCTCAAGCACAGAGACACAGTTCTTCTGCAAGAAAAGAAAGGTGACAAAATATTTTTTTCTTCTGATGCTACCTGAATTCACTCCACCACTGATACCATTCATTAAGATCTGTTTAGCCACATCTGTTCTCATGGTGGTCATCAATCAGAGAATTTCCTCCTGAAACTCACCTTCACAGTGAGGTATAGTATGATGAAAAATACAGTATAGCAGGTTTGCAGTTAGTACCCCACAAAGTTGCCTTTGGGGCAATGGCAAGAAGGAGGTTAGCTCAGAGCCCTCCTGACCTCTTCCCCACTCCCATTATTTTACTGCTGTTGTGAGAAACCAAAGTGTCAGCCTGCATGGTGGACAGAATGGAGTAGATGGAGTAGGATCATCAGGCATTCCAGAGAGTCAGCATTCTCTGGCAATCAACCAAATGACTACACAGCTTACACTTGCGTTTAGTTACCATGACTAATACCCATGAACAGGCAGATTAATCGAAATGTATGGACAGATAGCTCTTAAAAGAAACTGAGTGTAGCAGCCACAACCTTTGATCAATGACCTTTGATGATTTAAGTTGCCCCCTTCAATTCACTTTGCCCCACAAGAACTATATGCAACCTTGTCCGTTCTACCTTTGAAAAAGTTCTCCAACATCCCTGTATTTTGCCACTTAAAAAGGTGGTTCTCAAACATGGAGGTCTGCAAATAATTACAGAGTAATTCTGTTTTAAATCACAGGGCTTCAGCTTATCTATGAATAACTCTATATACCAGTGATGGGCAATTGCAGAGGGAATGGGAGCCAATTTTTGCCCCATGATGGGCTGCAATACTGCATTTTTGACTAAAAAAAGCAAACTGGACAAGCCAAAAGGACATTCAATTGATGACAAGCTCACTTTGAAAGGAAAGCCCAATGCTGCACAATGTGCATGATAGGAACAAGACATATGGATCAGAGGAAGCTAGAAATTGTAAAATAAGAAATGAAATGTATAAATATTGCAATACTTGGTTCAATCAAACAAAAGTGGATAGTAATGTTCAGTCTGATACTTATATTGTATTTGCTCTGGACATGACAATCTAAGCAGAAACAAAGTGAAATAGTGAGGTGAGATGCAGCAAAAGCAGTCAGGGGATATAATGCAGTCTGACTGAATGATATCTGTAAGACCTCATGGAAAACCTATCAATAGAACCATAATCCAAGTTTATGCTTCCACACAGAGGCAAAAGAAGAAGGAATCAAAAGATCCTATATGGGCATCCAGGAGGAAATTGATCATATACTGAAATAGGACATGTTGGTAACCATAAGCAATGAGAATGTGAAAGTAGGAAACACAACAGAACCAAACACTATAGAAGAATTTGGCCTAGGATCAAGAAAAGAAGCAGGAGAGTAACACATTCTTCAGGCAATTAATCAGATGATTACATACATGAACATCACTGAAAGGCCCATACAGAAATCATTACAAAATACGGTAACTGGAATTGGAAGGTAGGGAAGCTAAATTCTCTCAGCAAAAACAAGATCAAGAGCAGACTGTAATAAAGACCACAAAGAGTTAATATTAAACACTAGAGTAACACTAAAGTAGTATACTAAACTAACCATAGGGCCAAAATACAATCTAAATAACATTTTAGTAGAATGTAAAGATCATGCAAAGAACAGATTAGGCCTAAATGACCAGGAACCAGAAGAACTCTGGCCACAAACCAAGGACATTGTCAGGGAAGAAGACAAAAAGATACGGTCTATAGCCAAAAAGAAAGGAAAGCCTTGATGAAACTCTTGATTAAGGACAGGGGACTTAAGGGCGGAGGAGAAGCAAAAGTAAAAGGTAACAGAAACAGGGGCAGAACCCTGAATGCAACTGTTCAGTGACTTGTGCATGGGGACAAAGAAAACTGTTATCATAATGAATGCAAAGAAACAGAAGAAGATAAGAAACAGAGCCCTCTTCCAGAAGATCTGAGAAATCAAGAGAAATTTAAATCAAAAATATAGATGCTAGTGTATATGACCAACAGGGAAACAAATTCTATGATGAGGAAAAAATAAAACAGATGATGGAAGAAAGATTACAAAGAACTATATAAAAGAGATAAAACAATGGAGGAACGACAGATTCCTTAAAGGGAGGGCATTTTTACAGTATTATGAATCCACAATTTGAGAAAGTGATGTGCCACTTACGTTTAAAACACTTAAGAGACATAAATCACCAGGTACAGATGACATAGCAAAAGCGCTGTTTCATGCTACAGAGATAGAATCCATCCAAAGTCAAAGAAAAATCTGTCAACAAATATGAAAATAAAACAAAGGCCCACCAAGAAAAGTGATAGCAAGGATTGTAGTAACCATCAGACTATCGCATTGATCTCTCATAGAACAAAGTGATGCTCAAGATTTTTAGCACATACAGTACTAAGTAAGAAATATCAGATGCCCAAGCTGGGTTCAGAAAAGGAAGAGACACTAGAAATCACACCTCAAACATACGTAAATTAAAAGTAGATGATGAACACATCTAAATAGATATGGTTCTCCCACATCTTAGCTTACATCATCAAAATGGAGACTGTAGTCAAGAAATCAGAAAAAAAACCCTAAAACTTGGAAGAACAGCTATGAAAGAACTAGATAAAATCCACAAGTGGAATGATATATCATTAAATACCAAAGTCAGAATCATCCATGCTATAGTATTTCCATTTTCTATGTACAGTTATGAAAGCTGGACAGTGAAGAAAAGTGAAACGAAGAAGATCAACTAATTTGAAATGTGGTGCTGGAGATGAGTTCTGTGGATACCATAGACTGCTAAAAAGACAAATGAATGGGTCTGAGAGCAAATCAAGCCTGAACTCTCCCTAGAAGAAAAAATGATTAAACTGAGGCTTTTATATTTTGTACAAACCAAAATATATGACTCATTAGAAAAAACAGTAATGATTGATAAAGAAGGCAATAGGAAAAGAGGAAGACCACATTACAGGTGCACTGACTCAGTCAAGGAAACCACAGCCCTGGGCTTGCAAGACCTGAGCAGGGATGTTGATGACAGGGTGGTGTCTTGGAGGTCTCTCATTCTGGGAGTTGTAGTCAAGGCTGACTTGAGAACAAACAACAAAGTGACTGCAAGTCACTTCCAGTTTCCGCTTCAGTTATTCAGACAATTTTTGGCCAGTTTTCATAGTTTGGGAAAGATGTGAAAGGGAAGACACCACATTTTAAAATGCATTTTGGGCCAATGTAAGACATTTTCACCCTCAAATTTTTAAAGAAGCAAAGGTCTAGGGGGAACCAAAGAGGCACTGAGGCTCCATATGGACTGCAATTTGCCAACCCCAACAGGCTGAGCTTTTAGCCATTAGTTGGAAAATTACATACCTCCAGATTGTCTTTAGTAATCCAATATATAGTATGCCACACATTTATTCAAACGTATAGAATATAACACTCTCATAAGGGATACTAATGGCCTAGAATGTAACTGTATCATTAAAGCATGCCTTCTTTTTAGGTCTTTTTAGGAAGACCCAGAGAATCTTTGAAGACAGATAACCTTTTCTTTTTAAATGGTAAGTAGAAGAAAAAGAAACATATTCCATATATTTTTAGCAAATCAAGAAATGCACATTTATTTGGGGGACTGGCAATATGAAACAAGACTGAATTTCTTCCTGAATGTCATCCTTTGAAGCCTCCTAAGATTAATGAGCATCTTTCCACCCTGGGACCGGTTTACTCCAAAGAATCACATCAATGTTCTTTCTGTTTAGATTTTACCAACCAGCTTCATTTGCTGTGATCACGTTTAAATTATTAAACTGAAAAGTATCTTCCCTTTGTATTCATCATAAACCAAATTCCTAATCATTGATATCATAACTTTATTAGATTATGTCTAAGGTCCTGATAAGTGAAAACATTTGCAAGAGAGTCAATGGCAAATGAATGCTTTGCTTTGGACAAATCGTGAACCCAGAACCAAACTGGGCTGATTTGGAGAGATTCAGAAGATGTCCAAGCTGAAGCAAGGCTCTGCTGATGTGGCCTCAATTCAAATCTTTACATTCCTGAAGATCTGTTGGCACTATGGAACAGAAGTATTAATAACATCCTTCTGGATCTGTGAAATTTCATCCAGCTTTCACAAGCAGAATGACAGTTACAGCCATTTGTTTATTTCCTAGGAAGTCAAGAGGCAGGCTAATGCGATTTTGGGCTGCATCAATAGAAGTATAGTGTCTAGATCAAGGGAAGTAATAGTACCACTCTATTCTGCCTTGGTCAGGCCTCACCTGGAATACTGTGTCCAGTTCTGGGCAGCACAATTCAAAAAGGATATTGACAAATTGGAGCGTGTCCAGAGAAGGGCGACTAAAATGGTGAAAGGTCTGGAAACCATGCCTTACGAGGAGAGACTTAGGGAGCTGGATATGTTTAGCCTGGAAAAAAGACAGTTAAGGGGAGATATGATAGCCCTGTTTAAGTATTTGAAGGGGTGTCACGTTGAGGATGGAGCAAACTTGTTTTCTGCTGCTCCAGAGATTGGAACACGGAGCAATGGATGCAAGCTCCAGGAACAGAGATTCCACCTCAACATTAGGAGGAACTTTTTGACAGTAAGAGCTGTTTGGCAGTGGAGCACACTCCCTCGGAGTGTGGTGGGGTCTCCTTCCTTGGAGGTCTTTAAACAGAAGCTGGATGGCCATCTGTCAGGGATGCTTTGATCGTGATTTCCTGTGTGGCAGGGGGTTGGACTGGATGGCCCTCGTGGTCTCTTCCAACTCTACAATTCTATGATTCTAAGAGTATGCACAAAAATTTTGATTTCCCAAAATGAATGGAATTGTGCAGCTTCCAAATCAGTCGAAGCCAAATCAGGCTCTTTTTCACATTGCTGAATGGTCCAAACCAATCTTGTGGTCTGTGTACACACCCACTAAGTCTCAATGCCACAAATGTTACTCATTCACACTCACATATCAATGGTTAGGAATTTTGCAAGACAAGGAAGTGGGAGTGGTAGCTCTTAGGGGGCTCAATTCAGTGTAAAAGTTAGCATTGCCTATCCTTCAGCTGTGGATTTGCACACATTTTAAAATTTTAGCTGAATGTACTCTTCTTTCCGCAGCTGAAGATGCCAACAATTGAACCTGGAGCTTCTGTGGGCACATTTCCTACATATAGGTTTTTCAGCAAGACAGTAACTGGAGGAAAGAGAAAGGGGTAGAGAGCAATAAAAAGGACTGACCAGATAGATTAAGAGCTGGCTTACAAATAGGAGAAACTTTACTTTTTCATGTGATGGAAATGACATTAATGTCTGCTTCTGCTAGACAACAGCCCTCTTGATATATATTTACAAATTAATACAACCAAGCAATCATTCAGGTACACCCATGAAAAGGAGTATAAATCATATGTCATAGCCTTGGAAAGATATCCTAAGCCTCGTAAACTGTATTGTTCTTAATATTTTATTGTATGGTTCCCAGCTGACCAGACTTAATCGTCTCACCAGAATTTATCCTCCTGAACAGTGGCCAGAACTGGAGAGTGCAAAGGCATCAACAGGGGGAGGGGGATGGACGAGGATTTATTTTATAGTATATAGGATTACTATGATGTCATATGGTGAGGATGCCTGCAATGGTAATGTGGCACTCATGACAAAACACCTGCCTAGTTTAACACTGCGGAGCAGTTTCCATTCAACAGGCTACTGACATGGCTGTCACCATATGCAGAGCTTAGAAGTGATGAGTTACAGTAGGACCCCCTGTATCCACTGGAGTTTTGTTCGGGGGGGGGGCGTGGATACAGAAAACTGTGGATAGTAGTCAACACCATTGAAAATAATGGGACTTCCAGTTTAAAATACCATAGAGTTGCCTTGGAGACCTAGAAAATGGCTAGAGAGGACACATTTTCTAGGAAGACTCTATGGTAGGTGTGCTGTTTTGTGTCCTGTGGATAACTGAATCAGTGGATACAGGGGTCCTAGTGTATAAGTTGTGTAGTTACCTGTAACAAGTTACTCTCCCCCCACCCCCATTTTTCAACATTTTCCTAAGTTACATAACTTTGAGGGAATGAAACTTCTTTATTTGTGAATGGAATAACATTTCTAATTAATTTTTAAAGTTTCCTGTAGTGGGATTTTTAGAGGGTATTTTAACAGGATCATTTCAAATCCTATACCATTCTCTTACCAACCCCCTCCCACTAAAAAAGTAACCAAAAATATAACAGGAAAGTAACAAGCCATGCAAAGAGGTACTTTAAAGACATTATGAGTGCTACAATGAGCAAAAGCAACAGATTAGTTTCAAAAAGTAACTTTCCAAGCTCTGCCATATGAAGTACAGTCGTCCCTTCACATTCGCGGGGGTTACGTTCCACGGACCCCCGCGAATGTGAAAAATCCGCGAATACCGTTTGCCCCCCTCCCCTGCCATAGCGACCATGGGGCCTCCGGAGGCCCCATAGTCGCTTTCCCCCGCCTCCCCAGGGCCTTCGCGGGGCCTCCGGAGGGTCTCCGGAGGCCCCGCGGAGGCCTTCCCGGCCCTCCCCAATCCACCCCCGGGGCCTCCGGAGGCCCCGCGGGGGCCTTCACGGCCCTCCCCACTCCCCGCCAGGGCCTTCGCGGGGCCTCCGGAGACCCTCCGGAGGCCCCGCGGAGGCCTTACCGGCCCTCCCCAATCCACCGCGGGGGCCTCCACGGCCCTCCCCAATCCCCCCACAGGGCCTTCGCGGGGCCTCCGGAGACACTCCGGAGGCCCCGCGGAGGCCTTACCGGCCCTCCCCAATCCACCCCCGGGGCCTCTGGAGGCCCCGCGGAGGCCTTCGCTGCCCTCCCCACTCCCCCCCCCAGGGCCTTCGCGGGGCCTTCGGAGGGTCTCCGGAGGCCCCGCGGAGGCCTTCCCAGCCCTCCCCACTCCCCCACAGGGCCTTCGCGGGGCCTCCAGATGGTCTCCGGAGGCCCCGCGGAGGCCTTCCCTGCCCTCCCCACTCCCCCCACAGGGCCTTCGCGAGGCCTCCGGAGGGTCTCCGGAGGCCCCGCGGAGGCCTTCCCTGCCTTCCCCACTCCCCCCACAGGGCCTTCGCGAGGTCTCCAGAGGCCCCGCGGAGGCCTTCCCGGCACTCCCCAATCCATCCCCAGGGCCTTCCCGGGGCCTCCGGAGGCCCCGCGGAGGCCTTCCCGGCACTCCCTACTCCCCCCCAGGGCCTTCGCGGGGCCTCCGGAGGGTCTCCGGAGGCCCCATGGAGGCCTTTCCAGCCCTCCCAGGGCTTTCACGGGGCCTCCGGAGGCCCCGTGTCGCGGTTTTGGGGGGGCTGGGGGGGCCCTCCCAAAACCGCGAATAGTCGAAACCGCGAATGTCGAGTTCGCGAATGTGGAGGGACAACTGTACATGGCTTTCCCAGCTGCCATACAGATTTTTGTTGTTTTTGTTTTGTTTTGCATCCCATCTTGCTCCCAGGGTTGCAAAGGTCAGCTAAGCCAGGCAACTTAGGTTAGAACATGCATTCTACCACTTTGGCTGAGTAACTGGCTGCTGTTATGCTTGGGGTGCACTGCAGCATCCATATGGCTGCAACCATGAGGGCAAGCAGGATATGCAGCTCAGGCCAGCAGTTCCTCGAGTATGGGGCTCTCAAACTTTGATTCTCCAGGGGGCTGTTTACATGGCAAAAGAAATCCTCTTAAGAATTTGCAAAGAGGTCTAATAGTTCCCACATCTTTCGGATCAAAGTTGCCATATTCAGAAGGAGGGGGGCAAAAAAACCCATGTCGCGCAGTATCAGCTTTCGCTATTTTCCCGACCTTTTGGAAAAGTAGCGCAACTTAGTGCACTATTGATTGTGTGAACTACCATTTCGCATACGGCTGTGGAAACTATCAGCGTTCCTCCCAAACCAGCCACAGCAGAGCTGAGCCATGATTTGTTGGACTGACCACAGAGGGGGTGGACTTGTAAGAGATGCAAGGAGCCTCAAATGAAAAGATCCAGTCAGCCAGTTTGTTTTCCACTTAGCCATTATTCCATAATTACTCTGTGTGTGTGTGTGTGTGTGTGTGTGTGTGTGAGAGAGAGAGAGAGAGAGAGAGAGAGAGAGAGAGAGAGGGAGGTGATCTGCTCCACCGGCTGTTCACTCCCTTGCCCTGCTGTGATTGTGTTTGTGTGTGTGTGTGTGTGTGTGAGAGAGAGAGAGAGAGAGAGAGAGAAGCAGTTTACTCAGCTGGCAGAAGGGAATCTAGCCTGCTTTCCTTGCCTCTTTTGTCATTATTCCTCTGGGCCCCCCCCCATGGTCTCCCTCTTTTTTTGGTTGGTTTATCTGCTGTTCTCTGGCTCAGACAAAGCTAACGGAGCCTCTTTCAGAGCCCTCTTTCCCCCTCGCACTGCCGCCCCTCGCTCACTCCCCGCCTCCTGCTTGGCTTTACTGACAGTGATCTGGAGGCCATGCCCACCCCCCACCTTTGTGTGTGTGAACTACAAAGCCAAAAACTCACCGGATCAACCAGTTTAGCAATAAATCATGTAAATTATGCAGCACTGGTGCGAAAGGACAGTAAGCCGGAATTTCGCGCACTTTATTCTGCCGTGTAACTGACCCCTAGGTGTTAGTGACATCAGTTCCCAGAATTCCTGACCATTCACATGGTTAGCTGGGACTTCTGTAAGTTGATCTTCAAAACATCTGGAGGACCAAAGTTTGAGAAGCACTGCTGTAGTGCATCTTGACTAGGCCTGTGGAAGAATCTCACTTACGTGAATTTGGTCCTCTCATCAAAACAAAACTGTACTGTTAACATTTGGCAGCCCCGTTAAGAGTGCTTCTCTCCAGTTTGAGCCCAGAGAGAAATAGGGAGAGGGAGGGAGAGTGCAAAACAGGATGGGCTGATTGATCAAAAAGACACAAACAACTCATCTCATACAACTACTGGGTAGTTCACATTACAAGGCAACAGTCAGTGTATTTTTCCAATACTGTGCATCCTACAGAAGTGGGCAAAAAATGCACAAATTTCCCCCAAGAGAATAGCACCACCACCATAAAAAAAAGCCCAGAAGCTCATGTTGATGGGAAAAACTCTGACCTTTTTCCATTTCTCATATGAGATCAAATCAAGTCAGGATTTATCCCCCAATCTTGAGTCTCTTGACAGACAAGGAAGCTTTCTTTGATATGATGAAGAAAGACAGCTTTGCATATGTCCCTAGGCACTTTGCCCTCCAGTCTTCTTTGAAAAACATTTCCAGGTGGAGAAATGCAGGTGTTCAGGGGTATCCTGCCTCAGAATTTAGAACTGATAACTAAAAACAGCAAACTCGTTAGACTACCGAGCAGTTCAAGAAGAGCTGTCATTATTCAATGGTAGTGCACATGGTTTATATGCAAAAGTCACAGGTTCAATCCATGGAATCACTAAACAGGGCTGGGAAAAGACATCACCAGTCAGCATCAGCAATGCTTTGTGAGATGGACCATGATCTGACTCATTACAATAAGACAGCTCCTTACGTCCCTCTTTATCAAAACTAAAGGCTTGTACATAATGTACTGATGGAGACACCTGCTTTTAAAGAATTCTTCTCCTAAGTACACACAAATACACTTTGGCCAAAAGTCTAAGGGTTGCTGGGGTACCATGCAGGGGTGTTATTTTATATTTTTGCACTCTGTTGTGGATCTCTCAATCAAAATACTCTTCAAAATACATCATTTCCAAATAAGAGCTCTGCTCCTGGTTACATCTGTTTTTAGCTCAGAGCTTTTCGTAACACCCAGGGACCTTAGATCTGGCCACTACAGCAGCAACCCTATTTATTCACAGTTCAGAGCAAATGTTGTGTAGCAGAAATGTGTACAACCAAGAGGGAGCCAAACTATAAATAGCACACTGGGCCCAAAAAAACTGTCAGCAGCACTCACAGCTGAATTTAGTGGGTTCTAACTCTACTGGGTTTATAACTGTAATTCATATGAATCCAGCCAGAGCTTGGAAACATAAATTGGACTGCAGCTCCCAGAATCCTCCAGCCAACATAGGCAGTGGGGAATCCTGGAAGATGTTTCCAAAAAAGTAACTTTTCCAAATTCTGAAACCCTCTTCCTCACCCATAGCCATAGTTTGAAAGTTACTATTTTAGGCTTGTTGCCTAAACAATATTGCAAAATGTTTTACTACTCTTATTAATTCAGCTAGTAATGAAATAAAGACAACTGTTTACCATGAGGAGGCCACTTATTAACATGCAAAAGGGTGCCTGTACAGTAATAGGTTTTCTGTGGATTTTTTCCAGGCTGTGAGGTCGTGTTCTGGGGAAAAAAACACAGAAAACCTATGGATGCCGGCCGTGAAAGCCTTCGACTTCACGGTGCCTGTAATCATGTGAAGGGCCAGTCATTTGTGGCACTAGCTGTGTGAATTCTACCAAAATCACACATTTCACAGAAGCAAGTGTTTGTTTTCTAAATGATCACATCCAACTGTGGCATGATATCCATCTTTTCTTTCATAGAATCATAGAATTGCAGAGTTGGAAGAGACCACGAGGGCCATCCAGTCCAACCCCCTGCCACGCAGGAAATCTTGATCAAAGCATCCCCGACAGATGGCAATCCAGCCTCATACATGCAGAGCTACTTCCTGAAAGTAGCTCCATGAGGTTTAAACACATCTGGTCTCCTCCACCCCAACTTCCATTCACAAATTGGTGTACCAGAATGCAACAACCTTTCTAAAACCAAAATAATAAAACGGAGCATCTGAAAGAACAAAGTTTACAGTTGGCCCTCTGTATCCACAGATTCTGTATCCATGGATTCAACCATCCACAGCTTGATGGTTTCATGGCTTGAACGTATTCCCGAAAAATGAAAAAAAACAACCTTGATTTTGCCATTTTATAAGGGATACCATTTTACTACACCATTGTATATAATGGGACTTGAGCATCCATGGATTTTAGTATCCACAGGGGGGTCCTGGAACCAAACCCCAACAGATGCCAATGGCCCACTGTATTTGGAAAGCACTACTGATGGAAGACTCCCAGAATTAGCCCAAAATATTTTGCTGCCTCCACCTCATGGAAGCCAGGCACCTTTCCTCATCAAACCTGCTCATTCATAGAATATGCTGCCTCTTCTGTCTCTTTCTGCCATCAAGCAAACATCTTTTTATTTAAACAGGCCTTCAACCTTTAATTGGTTGGGGCAGAAAAAGGTTCACTGGGTGTGCTGTATTTTTAATATATAACATATGCTGATTTTTTTTAAAAATAAATGTTTTAATTAGATTGGTCATCTACTGCTATGTAACATTTAGTACATATTGTTTTAGTTATTTTGTTTTAACTTAAAATGTAAGCCACTTTAGATGCCATATTGGAAGAATGGTGGGGAGATTAAATGTATGAATGAATGAATGAATGAACCTTCCTGTTTCTTCCTACCATTTCTTTCATCTGTTTGCTTTCTACACACACACACACACACACACACACACACCAAAAAAAACCTTTTAAGGGAGAAATAGACAGAACAGTTGCATCAAGGAGGAGCAGACAGATGAGTTTTGGATTTCATTTCATTGATTGATTTGCCTTTCCTTCAGTGAGCTCAAGCCAGCCTATATGGCTCTCCTTTTCCTCCTCACTTTATCCTCAAAATCATCCTGTGGGGTAGGTCAGGTTGAGAAAGTTGCATGTGTTAACAGGTTTGGAAGCACCCCTGATCTATGCACTGGGGGTGGGGGTTCATACAGGGATAGATTTATCCCCCCAACCTAGGAAATTGCATAGAACAGGGTAAATACTGAACTCAGAACACAGCATTAAACAACAAATCGTTTAAGGACAGTAGTGTTTGTCTGGAAACCATGCAATGTCTTCTTCAGGCAAACCATCATTTCCCACTGAGTGCATCAGTCAGCAGAGGGCCTGTCTTTACTTCTACCACATGTGCCCTGTCCTCCCAAAATAATGGCTTATAGATTATCTAGTTATTTCCTGTGCTGAGGCTTTTGGAGATGGTCCGTGAGCTGCTCTTCGCCGATGATGCTGCCCTTGTTGCCCACACAGAAGCAGCTCTGCAGCGCCTAACGTCCTGCTTTGCAACAGCTGCAGAGCTGTTTGGGCTAGAAGTCAACCTGAAGAAAACAGAATTTCTTTACCAACCTGCACCACAGGACGAACACCACCATCCCCACATTGCCGTCGGCAAATCTGTGCTCAAGTCTGTTCAGCAGTTCACCTACCTGGGAAGCATCATCTCCTCAGATGCCAAGATTGACAAAGAGATCGATCACAGATTAGCAAAGGCATATAGTGCATTTGGAAGACTTCACAAAAGAGTCTGGAGCAATAAACACCTGAGGCAAAGCACAAAAATCAGTGTGTATAGAGCCATCATACTGTCTATCCTCCTTTATGGATCTGAAACATGGGTCACCTATCGCCACCACCTACGACTCCTCGAGCACTTTCATCAGCGCTGTCTACGCACAATCCTAAATATACACTGGAGTGACTATGTGACGAATGTTGCTGTCCTTGAGCAAGCAGGGATCACCAGCATTGAGGCCATGATATTGAGAACGCAGCTGCGCTGGGCAGGGCACGTTTCTAGGATGGAGGACCATCGCCTCCCAAAAATACTACTCTACGGTGAACTCGCCACGGGTCAGCGTAAGAGGGGCACTCCCAAAAAGCGATACAAAGACTCCCTGAAACAACATCTCAGGCTCGGCCAAATTGATCACCAACAGTGGTCCGCCCTGGCCTCACATCGGGAGGCATGGAGACGCACTATCCACAATGCTGCAGCCTTATTTGAGAACTCACGACGAACAAGTCTTGAAGAGAAACGACAACGCAGAAAGAATCACAACCCAAAAACATCACCCAAGGAGACCTTCTGCTGTGCTTTTTGCAACCGGACTTGTTTATCTCGGATTGGCCTTTTTAGTCATCAGCGCGCTTGCAGAAAGCGTGGGATGAGTCCTTCCTGAATCTTCGTTTGTGAAGAAAGGCCAGAGAGAGATAGAGTACCTACAGACAGAGGTGTGGATGGGCATGGGAGATATGGCTGCTGCTATAGCCTGCCACAGCCAGCGTGGTGTAGTGGTTTGGGTGTGGGACTAGGACCCTGGAGACCAGGGTTTGAATCCCCACTCAGCCATGAAAACCCACAGGGTGACCTTGGGCAACTCATTCTCTTTCAGCCTTAGAAGAAGGCAAAGACAAATCTCCTCTGAACAAACCTTGCCAAGAAAACTCTGTGATAGGGTCACCTTAGAGTTGCCATAAGTCGGAATCAACTTTGAAGGCACACAACAACAACAGTCTGCCGCATAAAACCCGACAGAGCATCTTCTTGGCTAATGGTGAAGCAGCAGACAGAAACATAGAAACCTTTGGAAAGTTTTTTCCTGAATTCTAACTCCCAGCATTCCTCAGCCTCCATGGGCCTTGATGGTAGCAGGGGTGCTGGAAGTTGTAGTCAAATAAAGTAATCCAACCTCCCTCTCCTGACAGAGATGGCAGACTCATAGGCAACTACCCCCACAGCTCCTTCCAACAAAACTCCCTGAGCACCTAGCAAAGAAGGGAGGCGTGGCCATATACTGCCATCAGTGAGAACAAAGGTGTGTGCATATGTGTGTATGTACCTCCAAGTCACCTGTCGACAGCAACCCCATGAACTTCACAGTCAAGGAATACTCAGAGGTGGCTTTGCCAGTCCCTTCCTCTGAAATATAGCCTACAGCACCTGGTATTTATTGGCGGTCTCCCATCCAAGTATTAGCCAGGGCCAACCCTGCTTAGCTTCCAAGATCAGACAGGATCTGGTGCCTTTATTTAGTCCTACATCCCTATCCCCAAATTAATTGTCATCTCTGGTGCAACCTAGCCACTCCCCTCTGCGCTGGTCACCAAATCCCTCATGGCAGGAGCCTCACTCAAGAGCCTCTGGTGTGAATTTCCAAGATACTTTCCCTAAAGATATCCCTGAATGTAGACAGCCAAGATGTAAAAAACTAATCCTGAGGCTGACCCACAGGGCTTCCCCTCACTTACAAAACAGGGTTGGCGGGTAAGGGGGAGAAGAGGCCACCTTCCCAGAGTAGGTTGAATGCTCTGTTGCCACTGTACTCTCTCCATTGTTACTCTCTATTTGCCGTTTTATGCCTTTCTCCTTCTTAAGTCAATTTTAATATTTGTATTTTATAGAGTAGTTAGAAATTTGAATTAATTTATTATTGTATAGCTTGTTTTAATGATGTTATTTTAACATTTGTACTAGACTGTTTTAATGTTTTTTTAATGTTTTATATGACGTTTGCCACCCCGATCCACATGGGAGAGGCAAGATATAAATAAATCATTATTATTATTATTATTATTATTATTATGTCCATTGCAAAAGGCGAAAGGCTGTCCCTCATCCTTCCACCAGCCCACCACCATCCCGTCCCACTCCGTGCCAGCCCATCGCTCTCTCTCCTTCCTCAGAAGCCCCCACTGACTTCCCTCAATGGAATTTGCTCCCAAACATGCTGGACCGCCACTCCATGCTGCTCTTTCTTACCCCACGCTTCCTGTTCCTTTTTTGTCTTCCTGCCCCACTTTCACCAACCCCCTATTTGATTTCAGATGGCCAACTTTACATGGGGAGTGTGGGGACTCAGGGCAGAGAGGTGATGTGCAGATATTGAAAGGCGATAAAACTCCCCCCTCCAATTAGGAGAGAGACTCACAGAGCTTCTTCACCTGAGAGCTTCTGCAGGTCGTGCTCTGACCAAAAAGCACAGGCGCAGACTGGTCAGTTGGCAACCTTGCTTGGAAACACCACCCACTCACCTGTGGAGCCCCTTTTGCCCATCCTCCCCTTCCCCCACCATGTCTGGAAAAAAACTTTGTTTCTGGTCAGTTGGCAACCTTGCTTGGACTCCCTCTACCCAGGGCCGGTTTAAGAGCCCTGCAGCACCTGCAACAGCAAGGGGAGGGCCCGTCATCGTAACCCTCCTCCTGCAAAAAACATTAGTTGTCCCTCTGTATCCACAGATTTGGTATCCACAGATTTAAGTATTCACGGCTTGAAAATATTCTTTAAAAAATAATAATCCAAAAAGCAAGCCTTGATTTTGCCATCTTATATAAAGGGCACCATTTTGCTATGCCATTGCATACAATGGGACTTGAGTATTCACGGATTTGGGTATCCACGAGGGGGGGGGGTCCTGGAACCAAACCCCAGCAAATATGAAGGGACAACTGGTACTGTTTACACATAAAGAGAGTTGTAGTTCTCTGAAAGAATGATGGGAGTTGCAATCCACCTTGCATATAATGGGACTTGAGTATTCACGGATTTGTGTATCCATAAGGGGGGGGGGGGTCCTGGAACCAAACCCCAGCAAATATGAAGGGACAACTGGTACTGTTTACACATAAAAGAGAGTTGTAGTTCTCTGAAAGAATGATGGGAGTTGCAATCCACCTTGCATATAATGGGACTTGAGTATTCACGGATTTGGGTATCCATGGGGGGGGGTTCCTGGAACCAAACCCCAGCAAATATGAAGGGAAAACTTACATTAGTAATAATCTGAATATCCTGTACTGTGAATAGGTTAGATTGGGTTAGGTGACATTGGCCTGAGATAAACATATGGGGGCCCCAAAATAAAGCGTTGCACGGGCCCAAAAAAATACCTTAAACCGGTCTTGTCCCCCACCCACCCACTTTTGCTCATCCTCTCTTTCCCCCACCATGTCCAGAAACAAACTTTTGGGGTAGGTGCGGGTGTCTCCCCCCCTTGCACCCCTTCTTCGTGGAGCGATGCCTCCCTGCCTGCCCCCCATTCTCCCCCTTGGAGCCCTCCTTCCCTCCCTCGCTCCCTCGGGGCCTGGGGCTTCCTCCCTCACTCACCAGACGGCGACCCTCTTCTTGGGGTACCGCAGCCTCTCCAGACAGCCGAGGCAATGGGGCAAGGAGTGGGCGGCGTTCCTGGCCAGGATGGCGACGAAAACGGTGGGCTTCTGCAAGGCGGATTCGGGCAGCGCGGGAACCGACGGGCTTGGCATTGGCAGGAGCGGGTCCTCCTGTGCCGGTTGCTGCGGCTGCTGGGGGGCTTCCTCGGGGGGAGAAGAGGCCGTGCAGCTGCCCCTCTTCAGCCAGCAGGCGAGAGAGAGGTGGAGGAGCAGGAGCAGCCGCAGCCGCTGCCGCCTCAAGGTGGTGGTGATGGTGGAAAGAGCGAGCCTTGCAGCCATGTTTCGGCGGCGGGTCAGGGCTCTGCTATGCGAGGAGCGGAGAAGAAGAGTCTCCCTGTGGGGAAAAGGCTGGGCGGGAAAACTCCAGCCGTACCTGAGGCACCGGCTGAAAGGGAAGGAGTGGTGGGGACCCGGTTTGGGAAGCGCTGCAAGGAGCTCTCCTCACAGGGACTCTCTCTAATTTGTTCAAAGAGGAGGAGGAGGAGTTCCTTCTTCGCCCAAGGCGGAGTGGTGGCTACCAACCTGCCCGCCAAGCCGCCTCCTTTTCAACTCCGAAGCCAAACAAAAACAAACAAAGCGTGCTTTCTCTTTCTTACCGTCTCCTCCTCTCTTCCCCCTCTCCGCCCCACAGCCTCTAGTCGACTAAACAATTCGAGAATAAATGGCATTTTTGCAAAAACGACGATAGTCGTCGTCACAGCGAGAAGGGGGGAAATAAGCAAGAAAGTAACCCCCCCCCAGACGCTGGGAAGGGTTTTTCTTTTTCTTTTTTGAACCCTTGAACCAGGGGCGGATGACAAGTTGGTCATCGAAGCAGAATCTGGGTAGTGAGATTCAGGATTTAATTCTCCCTCCCCATGAAGAAAACTATCATATCGGAGGAGATGTTTATAGAATCATAGCTTTATCAAAAACTTTTTTTTTTGATAAAGTTACCAGCTTGGTAGATGAAGGGAACGTTGTGGATATCGCATACCTTGATTTCAGTAAGGCCTTTGACAAGGTTCCCCATGACATTCTTGCAAACAAGTTTGTAAAATGTGGGCTAGACAAGTTAACAGTTCAATGGATTTGTAATTGGTTGACCAGCCGAACCCAAAGGGTGCTCAGCAATAGATCCTCTTCATCTTGGAAAGATGTGACCAGTGGGGTGCCACAGGGTTCTGTCCTGGGCCCAGTGCTGTTCAACATCTTTATCAATGACTAGGATGACAGAATTAGGGGCATGCTTATCAAATTTGCAGATGACACCAAATTAGGAGGAGTAGCTAATACCCTAGAGGACAGGATCAAAATTCAAAATTACCTGGATAGACTGGAGAGCTGGGCCAAAGCTAACAAAATGAAATTCAATACAGAGAAATGTAAGGTACTGCACTTAGGGCGGGAAAATGAAATGCATAGATATAAGATGGGGAGATCTGGCTGAACGAGACTACATGCGAAAGGGATCTAGGAGTCCTAGTAGACCACAAGTTGAACATGAGTCAACAGTGTGATGCAGCAGCTAAAAAGGCCAATGCAATTTTGGGCTGCATCAATAGAAGTATAGTGTCTAGATCAAGGGAAGTAATAGTACCGCTCTATTCTGCCTTGGCCAGACCTCACCTAGAATACTGTGTCCAGTTCTGGGCACCACAGTTCAAAAAGGATATTGACAAATTGGAGCGTGTCCAGAGAAGGGCGACTAAAATGGTGAAAGGTCTGGAAGCCATGCCTTATGAGGAGAGACTTAGGGAGTTGGGTATGTTTAGCCTGGAAAAAAAGATGGTTGAGGGGCAATATGACAGCCCTGTTTAAGTATTTGAAGGGGTGTCACGTTGAGGATGGAGCAAGCTTGTTTTCTGCTGCTCCAGAGATTGGAACACGGAACAATGGATGCCAGCTCCAGGAACAGAGATTCCATCTCAACATTAGGAGGAACTTTCTGACAGAGCTGTTTCGCAGTGGAACACACTCCCTCGGAGAGTGGTGGGGTCTCCTTCCTTGGAGGTGTTTAAACAAACAGAGGCTGGATGGCCATCTGTCAGGGATGGTTTGATTGTGTATTCCTGCATGGCAGGGGGTTGGACTGGATGGCCCTTGTGGTCTCTTCCAACTCTACAATTCTATGATTTTATGGGTTGGAAGAGACCACAAGGGCCATCCAGTCCAACCCCCTGCCATGCAGGAATATACAATCAAAGCATTCCCAACAGATGGCCATCCAGCCTCTGTTTAAAAACCTCCAAAGAAGGGGACTCCACCACACTCCAAGGAAGCAGCGCATTCCACTTCCGAACAGCTCTTACTGACAGGAAGTTCTTCCTAATGTTTAGGTGGAATCTCTTTTCCATCTAAATGTTTAGCAGAGTTGTTTAGCAGAGTTGTTTTCCTCACAGGCTATTTTTCGACGGGTATGGATTAACAGCACACCTAAAAGCGAACATGGTATCACAAGACTTTCTTGGCAAGATTGGTTCAGAGTGGGCTTTCCATTGCCTCCCTCTGAGGCTGAGAGAGTATGACTTGCCCATGGTCACTCAGTGGTATACATGGCTTAGTGGGGATTCGAACCTTGCCCTTTGAGGCCTAATCAAACCACTAAGCCACAATGGCCCTCATACGTTTGGGGGGCATATTCAACAAAGTATTTGACACAGGCACTGTCCACCTGCAGTTGTTCAGTTTTCCTCCAGCTATAGATTTTCCTCTAATATCTTTCACACACACACACACACCAATATGTTGGAGTACAGATCCCACCACCCTACATGTTGGGTAAGGATTATGGGGTTTGTAGTCCTCCACATATGCCAGCTTGGGGAAGTGTTACCTCTGCCTTAAGAAACAGCTCACAAGACGCAGAATGGAAGGCAGGCAACCAGTGGTCTGATTTGAAGCTCAGTTTATTTTCATTTGGCCAAATGGGTGCCAAAAGGAGTTCGGGACAAAGGGGGTAAACGCTTTGGTGAGAACTTTTAAAGTTTTGGCTGAATTCGTAACATAGACAAGGACCAATCAGTGCCGGAACGCCCACCTCTAAAGGTGTGCATGCTAGAGAATGGCCTGACCTATTTGTGTACCTGTCTCTTGGAACATCTTATGGTATAAACACATAGTCAGATCAAAACCAGCTTATGTTTCCTGCCATTTTATGCAGTTAAGCTAGCTACTTTCTCTTCAAAGCTAGCAAAGCTCTTGTGTTTTGTCTTGTGGTTATAGTTCTGCGGAGAAAGACACATTTAACTTGACACCTTGTTGAAAGGAGGGGGAGAGAAAGAGAGAGAAAGAACTTTTCATAGCATCAGGGTGTTTGAAGGGACCCTGAGAGGACATTTAGTTCAACCCCAAATAAGGTGTTTGAAACCCAGTATTGGAGGCAACATAGCTGGGAATCTTTAAGGATATCTTTCCTGTTCCTGCCTCCACCTTACAGAAGGGTGATCTAAAAAGACAGCAATAGCTGCTAGTTTACACACCTTATAAGCATTTACATAGAGCCTTGTCTCTCTTTTTCTTCAAACCTCTCTACAGAACTTTTTCTGTGAAAACATGGACCTAACATATTAAACTAAAAAAAATACAATAGTGTTTGTGTGGAGTTGTTCCTGTTTTGTCTTGCCTTGCTTTCTTCCTCTCCCTCCTCCCTGCACATTTCTGTCTTAAGGACCTGGGGCCGATTCACACTATATGATTATCACGCTATATTCCACTTTAACTGCCATGGCAACATCCTATGGAATTCTGTAATTTTACAGTTTAGATTCTCAGCCAGAGAGCTCCTTTAGTGCCACTGTCCAAACTAGAAACCCCAGAACTCCATAGGATGCAACCAAAGCAGTTAAAGTGGAATCACAGAGCTATCAGCGATGTGGTCAACAGAGTCATGATCCATTTAGGCTGCAATCTTGTGCTTGCTTTCCTGGACACAGGGCCCATTGAACTCAACAGGGTTTACTTCTGAGTAAATATAGCAATTGCACTTGTAAAGTTTTGAGTCAGGATACTACATTTCCCATACATACTTACTGGTGTGTCCTATTATTCAATTAAGTGAAACCTAGAACTGGGCTACAGCTCATCTTGTCATCCTCAAGGATGACACAACAGTTAGGCAGAGCAAAATGGCTGCCTCAGGTAGAAGATGCTAGGAGGAAAGGTAGAAGCCCCCCACTCCCCAGCTGTTATCCTAAACTTTTCTTCTCTTGGAGGACAAAGTAGTGTATGAGCCTGCCTTCCTCACCCACTTCCTGCCTCATGTGATTGGAGGTGCTATCCAGTTGCCATTCTTCAAGTAGGCTTAAAATCTCTGTCCTGTTTGCTTTGTTTTTATATAGAATGGAGTGGCAGGTGCCATTTAAGCCTTTGCTTCAGGGAGCAAAATACCTCAGGCCAGAATTAGGGATTTAATTATTCACTAATTTCATTCTTGAAGTAAGCAACTGCTAAACATTGGGAAGGTATGATTCTGTGCAAAACAACCATGTGCAAACTTTGGGTAGAGTAAATCTTCAACTACAGCATTTTCCATGCCAGAAACAGCATTTTCTGCACATAAATAATATTGGGCTACAGCACAGAACTACCACGTGAAAAAATTGCGTAGAGTTAAGTCCTGAACTTCAAAGATTCTTGTCAGTTCAGGATTCTCCTTAACAGAGACTGATGAGTAACACTTAAGAAACATGCTTTTTGGCCATTTCCCAAATATTTTTTAATATCATTTCCGTCTCTAATTAGAACTGCTCATCTTCCCAGCTTATTCCTTACTGGAATGCAAGTTTAGCAATCCAGCAGCTATCGCTCATCCCATGTGCAGTCTAATCTTACAAATGTTTGTGCAGACATAAATCCCGTCAAACTGAATAGTGCTTGACATTCAAGAAAGTGCACATTGGACTGTAGCTCTAGTGTGCCATGAGGATAATTCAGGTTGAATTGCTAAAATGCACCTGGATTTCAAATACCTCTGGATAAATCAACCAAGGAAACTAAAAACAGCAATCAAAAGGAAACCTTCCATACTCCCAGTTTTCTAGAATCATTAGGTAAACTGATCCATCAGATAGAAAACAATTTGTAAATGATATTATGACAACTGAGCCCAAATGTAAACAAAAACTTATCTATAGTATTCCCAAGAAGTGTTTTAGTGAAGATCTCTACAGTGCTAAAATAGATGTTTTAAGGAATAGTTATTTTAATTAGGCTGCAAACCTATACACATTTATCTGGAAGTAAATTCCACAGAACTCAGTGGAGATTTACTTTTAAGTGGATATGCATAAGACTGCGCTTGCAGAATGAACATTGCAGATGTAGACAGAGAGGTATGCATTTCTTCTTTTCCAGATCAACCCATCCAGAGTAAAAGATCTTAATCATACATGTTTCAGAAAACTGATGCATTATGGAATAGTTTCCAGTATTGCAGACATGCACATTTAATTACAGGCTGAGTATCCCTTAACCAGAATTCTGAAATGCAAAATATTCCAAAATCGTCCACATGGGTGTCTGAGATAGTGACCCCTTTGTTTTCTAATGGTTCACAAACTTTATTTCATGCACAAAAATATTAAAAATACTTTGTATAAAATTCTCTTCAGGCTATATGTATAAGGCACTGTGGTGTTGCTAGAGTCCCCTTCTGCTGTGTAGGATGGGATCTCTAGAGACCAGCTATCTGAACTGCCACCACCCACTGATTTTAACCCCCTTAACTAATACCTCAGTGGGAAGTTACCTGGGAAAACTTTAGCTTGCACTGTCCACCTCTGCCCCAGCAGAGATACACACAAACTGAGCCAGGAGTGTGGAGAGAAGGGGGAACTTTAAAGGAAAGCTTTTTATTCTAAATAGCAATCTAGATCAGAAAGAGGTATGTTTCATGAAGGCACTTCCCTCAGACACACTTAAGTTACAAGTTATAAACAACAGCCTAGGTCATTCAGTTGAAGGTTAGAAAAGAAACACAATTCCTTAGCACATTTCCTAGGCTACTCATGGAGAGATGGTGTTCTCAGTCTGGATGTGCATGGCGCTGGGAGCCTGGGCACTTCAGCCCAATCTCTACCAACCACCCCTTTAGATGGGACAGGCACCCCTCCCACCCCATTGTCTCTCTTTGTTCTCTCTGCCTTGTGGCATCCTGAGGCTTTTATCTCTTCTCCTTAGAAGCACTGAGTGGTCATTCTCATTAGGTCAGTGTCTCTCATGATCTGACTCCTTGTGATGCTGACCCCTCAATAAATGTAACTTAACTTCAGCACATCATTAACCCTTTGTTTACCTGGATGGGAGATAATGGGAGAGCTCCCACTATCACAGGTGTATATGAAACATAAATGAATTTAGTCTTTAGACTTGGATCCTATCTCCAAGATATCTCATTATATATATGCAAATCTCTCTCTCTCTCTCTCTCTGGCTTTTCTTCGCAAATGAAGATTCAGGAAGGACTCATCTCGTGCTTTCTGCAAGTGCGCTGATGACTAAAAAGGCCAATCCGAGATAAACAAGTCCAGTTGCAGAAAGCACAGCAGAAGGTCTCCTTGGGTGATGTTTCCAGGTTGTGATTCTTGCCTTGGTTTGACTGCATCAGAAGATGCCCGTTGGCTGCAGCTAGCCAACCAGGTAGATGGGGATGAGCTTTCGTTAGGCCACCTTTTCTAGTTGGCCATATGGAGCAAACAGTGCTCTCCTTAAAAAGGCTGCTTGGTCATTCAGGATGCTGCTGAACAAGACTGTCATCTCCCGGGTCAACCTCAAGCAATCAAAGTCCTGAACCGCCTGCATGCAGGGTTCGGTCTGCGGCTTCCAGTGCATCTTTACACCTGCTGTTTTGTCCCTCGCCTATCGCTACACAGCTTTTTCGGAACTGGATTTGTCCTTCGAGCCTGTGCAATGGATTTTTCTGGTGGAGCGCAGCGTGCACAGAACTGGCCTCACCCTTTAAACCAAAGGTTCATCTACTGTGGCCTTGCAAGCATGGACAGTAACAGCAAGGTCCTCGGGTCGTAGGTTTGATTAAAGTTTCCTTCTCTTAAATGGTTGACCTTACAGGGTTGGACGAGCACCATCTGCCCGGGTTTGGGATTAGAGTTTTCCTTCTCCTAGGACGGTTGCCATAAGGCTAGAGAGCCCATCCTGCCCTTTGACGCTCTTTGTCAGACCCTTCAGTTTTGACACGTCTGGCATGGGAGACCCTACCGGTGGCTATTATGCCACCGCCAGCATAGCTCAAAACATCATTAGGGTACGCAATCCTCTCTCCCACAACAAGGGGGCATCAATGGAGAGGTGTATATGTAAGTATTCCAAAATCTAAAACATTCCAAAATCCAAAATACCTCTGGTCCCAAGCATTTTGGATAAGGGATATTCAATCTGTATATATAATTCCCAGGTTAAGTAGAGTGAATCAGCTGACTCAGGCAACAGATTTTGAGTACCTTGAAAAATAGTTTATACTTATTGATTATTATTTTATTTTTATTTCACTGGAAATAGAAAGGCTGGTGCAATCTCTCTCTCTCTCTCTCTCTCTCTCTCTCTCACACACACACACACACACACCCTGCCAAAATCACTTGGTTGTTTCTAAGTAATATTTGTTGTATTTTGCTGTTAAATTGGCTTCAACTAAAGGCATTCATAGGAATGAGACCCCTTAAGATCTCTGATCATCAACTGCTATGGTCAGGCCTTGCACACTCAGGGCAGTAACTTCCTTGATTGAATCAATACACCTGTAACATGGTCTTCCTCTATAATACTGCATACAATATAACCATGAATTTGGAATGAGGGGCATCATTTGTCCTACAGGCAACAAAATGCTCTGGGCCAGCACTGCCTGCTTCTAAGCATTCATACATCCCAAGTCTACTCACATTTACTTGCTTGCTCTGAAGAAAATCTCAGTGCAGAACATCCTAGGCCCTGTCTATACAAGGGGAAGAGGGACAGATTGCTCTGCAGTAATGTCAAATTGCAGCAGCTGCAATTTGTCTTGATGGGATTTTTTGCCCACAAAAGCTTCGCATACCTGCCAGTCAAGATGGTGGCTGTGAGTGATTACCGCTCTTTTTTACGTACCTTAATTTGCCACTGCTGAACTTTAAAAAACAAAAACAAAAACTATTTCCTAAGTGCACTGGAATGATATATCTCCCTTACAAAAAAAGAAAAAAACACCCCATTTTCTCACCTTAGCACTAGTTTGCTAAGGCGAAAAACCAACATGGCGGCTTCGGGCGCTTGCCTTGTTAAGCAAGCCCCACCCCCCCATGCTCACCCAGCCAATCAGGTTTGTGCTTTCTCTTGTATGGGACAGCAATTCATATAAAATCGCTTGTCCCAATGAGCGGGAACGCACATTCCCCATGCAGTTTTTTAAAAACTGGGGAAAGCCACAAATGTTTTCATGCTGAGTTTTTGCTGTTTTTGGCCCCCTCCTTCACAATATGGTGGAACAATGTGGATTGCCATTAGAACAGGCTTTTCCAAGGTCTGAGCAAAACTTGCCTCTAAGTAAATATAGAATTGCAGTGCCCACAGTTTATCACACAGAAAATCTGATATATATATATATATATATATATATATATATGACCACAAATGCAACAGTCCTTGCGATGAAAAATAAAATTAAAAATATTTAGGACAGTTTCTCACAAAACTGTACATGAGTTTACCACAGTTGTACCATGCCATTCTTCTTCTCACATTATGTTTTCAATTAACATTCCTCAGAAGCCCAAAAGGAGCCTGTCCAAGATTGCCAATTTGTGGGATTATTTTTTTGGAGGCACTTAATAAGATCATACTTCTAGAGTGTTTTTCATGCAATTTAAAATTGAAACACAAAATTTTAAGTTATTTGCGTTTTATATGACAAGAAAGAAGACGTAGAAGCATGATTTTATTAAGTGCCTCCTAAAAACATTCAGCTTTCAAGAGTACTAGTAAAGCTGCCAGCTACAATGGTCGAGTCTGAACAGATGTTATTTATTTATTACACTCTTCCTCTAGTTGAGCTCAGGATGACTTCCAAATTGTTCCTGAGCAGCCTGTCATCATCCAGTTGATATTCAGGACCATTTAGCTTCAGCTGTAGAGAGCTCCTGCAGCAAAACAGTGGAAAAACAGTCTGGTGACACAAGTCCTGAACTAGGATGTCTCGGGTTCAGATCATTCTTTTGTTATTAAATTTAGTAGGTGGCAGTGCAGTGGTGAATTTTGAAGTTCAGGTCCTTCCCATTGCTACATTCCAAGGACAATCTAAAAAATGTAAGCAGCTGTGTTGATTTTAACCTCTCTCTTTGTCGCATGTGTGTGTATAGGCACACAAACCTACACAACATAATGCACCACAATATATAATTGCTGGGGAAATCCCTCTTTCATCACTCCCAGCTATCATGCAGTTCACAGAGTGAGCTGGAGAGGTGGCCAATGACGTTATCATCCCTGCTAGTCAAAACATCCTGTTGCTTTGACCCAGCAAGCCCTGGGTGTTAGTAGCTTTCCTACAACACTGTGCAGCACAGTGAGTGATTGAAAAATGGGGATAAGAAAACTGATCTGTTTCACAGAACTAAGATTTTCTTAGGTTACTGAAAAAAATATGTGTAAAGAATACAGAAGCCTAAATCCTGCTGTTAGTGCTGGCTAGAGTACACATACTGAATCAGTTAGATTTACTTATGTGTTGACTCACCATGAAACAGTTTATTCCACTGGTGTACTCTAGTTAGGATTTACCAGCAGGATGCTAGCCAGACGTAGGCCATACAAGAATGTGAGGCTGATGTTAGAAGATTATAATTTATTAGTAAATTTTATTTGGCATGGCTCACCTAACATTTTTTTGCTGATTTCCTTTTCCACATGATTACATGTAGAAAACTTGACTGAATCAAACTTAATGGCCATTGACAGGACAGTCTCTTCTACACAGCCTTCCCTAGCCTGGCACACTCCAAATGTGGAGTATAGATCCTATCATTCCCAGCAAGCCTAATCATACTAGATGAGAATGAGGAGAACTGCAGCCCAACATATCTGAAGAGGACCAGGTTGGAGAAGAGTGCTTGACAATAGCAGGGTAGCGAAAATGGTGCTGGAAAGGCCAAATGGCCCCCAAAACACCTCCTCCACTACCTTCCCACCATCTACTTACTAACTGAGAAGGTCATAGAATCATAGAGTTGGAAGAGACCACAAGGGCCATCCAATCCAACCCCCTGCCATGCAGGAATATACAATCAGAGGTTGAATCAGCCTGTCTAATGGTAGGGTGACAGTGTTGTTAAACATTGTTGTTATGTGCATTCAGGTCATCTCTGACTTGTGGAAACCCTATCATGGGGGTCTCTTGGCAAGATTTGTTCAGAGGGGGTTTGCCATTATCTTTTTCTAAGGAGTGGGAATTGCCCAAGGTTTTGCCCACTGTGTTTCCACAGCTGAGAGGGGACCCTGGTCCCTTAGAGTCCTAGTCCAATACTCCAAGTCACTACATCACATTGTGTCTCTTTCTTAAACACAGAGCAGGTAGTACACCAGCAAAGGCAAAGCATTTAGTAATGCTGTTGACTGAGGTTTGGTAAACATCTCAGACACCAGCTTCTCACAATGATGTGATAAGACCTATGACTGCTTACAAAGGTAGTGACCCTTCTCTGAGAAAACCTTCTACTAACCTAAGTTTTTCAAAGCATACATTTGGCATCTGTAGATGGGAAAATAATTTTTTTTTAACTCATGCAAAATCCGTGTTCCTGTGTATTTGTTCCAAAACTTTTCCATTCCCCTTCTCTAGAAATACTGCAGAAAGACAGAGTTTTTAAAACAAGCTCTTGTTGATAGATTTTACTGAGACTCAGAAAATGTATTACTGTTTTGCAGGACAGCTTTATATAGCAAATGAAAATGATGGATTCTCAGCTACATATTCATAAATATTTCTAAATTTATCCCACTAAATAAAAAAAGTGTGCACAGATTGTATGCAGACCTGTGTTTCTCTTTTTCAGTGGTGCTTAAGTGGGTACAATCTACAGGAATACATCCGGAATAAACGTCATTGAGCTTGCATGGTGACTTCCCCATCAAAATGTATAGTACCAGAGATTTTATTATATAAAGTACTGTACAAATACTATTTTTAAAATATAATTAAATATAGTACACAAAGAAAATCAAATTATTTTGTCATCCATGGCAGAAAATCCCACAAGTTCCTCTCCTCTTCCTTGCTAGTAAAAATACTGTAATAATGCATTTAAAAAACCTGAAAACTTACTGCCTTTTATAATATTTAAAACCAGTTGCTGAAGGTAGGACCAGCTCTTTGGTGTGGGTGGGGGGCAGGGGTATGTGCTGCAGTGCTGCTGTTTTGTGCATTGTGAGAATGAAAACAGAATAAAAACAGCAAAAATGTAAAATATTAAGCCTCCCTCTGAACATTTTCTAATTAAAACTGAGGTTGAAAGGAGCTTGTGGGGAAATATTATGCAGCTAGGAAAAAGCAATGAAGGCCCAAGCCTAGTAAGACTGAGAGACACAGGTTCACCTCATTCTAGTTTAGGGATGGGGCTCGTCCTGAAGGAGTTGGACTGCAACTCCCATCATCCCTCATAAAGGTTGATTTTTTAAAAAAATACCGGAATTTTAAAAGTATGGCCATGATGAAAAGAAACAGAAAGGAAAGAGAAATAAGGAGGGGAAGTAGGGGGAAGTACATAGGAGATGAGGAAGAGCTAGGCATGCACACTGACATAAACAAACCATATTTCCAAAAATACATTTTCTTGAAGCTGTCATCTATAAAATACACATCAATGTGTAGTTAAAACAGTAAAACTGACCATTGAATGACAGATGGTGAATGTGTATCTTTCCAACCTTGTAGTATGTGTGTGTTTGTTGTTGTTGTGTGCTTTCAAGTCATTTCCAGCTTATAGCAACCCTAAGGTGAACCTATAATGGGGTTTTCTTGGCAAGAATTATTTAGAGGGGGTTTGTCTTTGCCTTTCTCTGAGGCTGAGAGAGTGTGACTTGCCAAAGGTAACCCACTGGGTTTCCACGGCTGAGTGGGGATTCCAGCCCTAGTCTCCAGGGTTGTAGTCCAATGCTCAGATCATTACACTGCACTGGTTCATTTGTGCGTGTGTATGTGCATGTGTGTATGCGTGCATGCATACACACACACATAGATATGCACACACATACAACAGTACTGTATATTGCAACAGTAAAAGGACACAGGATCCAACAACATTGATCCACACTTAAATTCCACATCGCAGGAATATAATTTAAGACAGTTGTACATCTACAACTGTCAAATATTTTTCTGACACAAAATTAATATGCTGTAATACATCCAACAAAAAAGGATTACCACTGAACATGCCAACAGAATATGCCACAGGGAAACATTATCTGTATTGCATCACCAGTGTTTAGTTGGAGCAGACAATTTCTTTCTAAAATGGGGTAACAATGCATAATACACCCAGAGGAAAATAATTTGTTAGACCAAATTTTTAGGTGTCAAGAGACCTTAGATATTGAAATGATAGCAATTTTCCATTTGTTAATTCACTCATAACAATTTAACTTTTTGTTTGTTATTCCTAACTTCATTAATTTAAAATTCAGTGCTTTCCAACAAAAACTTATAAACAAAACTTGTTGGTTGTTGACTGAGGCACTTAGAGCTGATGGTCCATATATAGACATATAAAAGGTATTGCATTTGTATATATTGCCACAGTATACCTATGGGTAACTAATATGTAGACTGCAATATTGAAAATGGGACAAGTTCTTTGTATGGACCTATCTGCTGATCCAAAGCGTAAATCCTGCAGTTATTCCTTTTCTTCTATAAAATGGGTTATTTCATAATGTTCAAATTAGAATTATTCCATAAAGTTAGTTTACCACAGCCATAGAGATCCAAATGTAATGGAAAATGTGAAGTCGAAGGCTTTCACAGCCGGCATCCATAGATTTTCGTTGGTTTTTTCCCGTTGTGTAATTGAATATATTTGAATATAATTATATTCAATAATAAATTGAATATAATTTACATATACTCCCCAACAGGGGGTCACAGCATATATAAGTCCACATACACTCCTACCCAACCATTCTCTGAAGATGCCAGCCACAGATGCAGGTGAAACGTCAGAAATAAACTATTCCAGAACATGGTCTCACAGCCCAGAAAAAACCCAAGGAAAATCTATAGTAATGGAAAAGATTATCATGCTACACTGGCAGCAGAGATCACGGAGGCACCATCCCTTTCTTTGTCAAATGAACAGAACAACAACAACAAAGTTGCCAAGTATAGTAGAACCCCCGTATCCACTGGGGATTAGTTCTGGGTGCCCCATGGATACCGAAAACCATCGATAATAGTGAACGCCATTGAAAATAATGGGACTTCTGGTTTAAAATACCATAGAGTTGCCTTGGAAGATCTTGAAAATGGCTAGAGAGGACACATTTTCTAGGAAGACTTTATGGTAGGTGTGCTGTTTTGTGTCCCGTGGATAATTGAATCAGTGGATACGGGGGGTCCTACTGTACAGCATGTTGATTCCACAATTGTCCAAGGAGACTATCTGAATGGGCTGTGTTTGCAATTTGTCTGTACAAGTCAGGAGATACAACTCAAATCTGGAAAAGAAAGCCTACCATGTGAAAATGACAGTTGTGCACTTGAGGGACAAACAGCATGGTGAAGACCATGACCCCCACATCCTGAAGTGCCCCCCAGGCCAGGATCTTTGGTGGACCCCCTACCTACTGCTAAGGTTAAGGGCAGCAAGATGCCCTACAGGGTTTAGGATAAAAATTAAAATAAGTCAGTTTAAATGATGACACCAAAGTAATATTTACTGTATATTTTTTTTTTTAAAAAAAAAACCTAAATGGATTTACATAATAAAAACTTTCAATAATATCACGCCAGCACCCCCCTCCTAATCCCAGGCACCTGGACCCGCAGGTTAGAGCCCTGTCACCCCCCTTGTGAGGCCCATGGTGAAGACCCCCATATAAGTTACTAAATATAGAACTGTGCTGGTTTTCTGAAAGTACATCTGAGGGACTTACATTGAGATACCTTGGAGAACATAAACACTGATGAACCAGGATGGCTACAGTTCACCTACAACTGTTAAAAGATGTTAGGCACCAATCCCACCAAAACAGAACCCCAAGATTTGGGAAAAACAAAGCCTTAAATGAGAAATAAATATGACTTTAGAAGGCTCCAAGGACACAGTTTGGGAAAAACTTGTTTTTTACTCAGCTCCCAGAATCCCCCAGACAGATGCAGTCCAAACTTTGCATAAGGAAGGGTGTTGGGGCAGACTTAATCACACTACAGTAGGACCCCTGTATCCACTGATTCATTATCCACTGATTCAGTTATCCACAGGACACAAAACAGCACACCTACCAGAGTCTTCCCAGAAAATATGTCCTCTCTAGCCATTTTCTAGGTCCTCCAAGGCAACTCTATGGTATTTTAAACCGGGAGCCCATTATTTTCAATGGTGTTTGCTATTATCCACGGTTTTTGGTATCCACCCCCCCAGAACCAATCCCCAGCGGATAAAGAGGTTCTACTGTACACTGTTATAGCGCTATTATTCCACTTCAACTGTTATGGCTGCCCCTTGTGAAATTCTGGGATTTGTAGTTTAGTGAGACCTAAGAGCTCTCTGGCTGAGAAATCAAAATGCCCCTCCCTAAACTGCAAATCCCAGGATTCCACAGGAGGCAAACATAGCAGTTAAAAGTGGAATAGTAGCGCTATAACAGGGTAGTGTGGGGATGCTGCTCCGTTTCCTGTACTGTCCCCCAGATGCCTAATAAAAAATGGTTTTCTCCCCAAACTCATTTTAACTCCAATTTTAATTAGAAAAAAATGTTCAGAGGGAGGCTGCATATTTTAGATTTTTGCTCTTTCGATTTATATTTATTCACACCCGCCTTGATAAACTTCCAGCGGCAAGGATCTGGCTCCTCGATTATTTGCAAAATTCATCATCCTAACACTGGAAGAAAAGACCACGAATTAGCCTTCCCCTGACTACAGTACTTGCCGGCTTCGAAATGGGAACCTTTGAGTCCGCATGTATGTTCCCCAGAGGGGCCTGTAAGGCTGAGACACAACCGGAACGAAGCCGAGTGGCATACACACACATACACCCACACACACAAAGACCGGGCATGGCAGGGCCGTCTGGTCTTGGCTGTATGGGAGACGAGGCTTCCTTGGCTGGGGAGTTCGGTTCATCGGGTGAGGCGGAGGAAGCAGCAAAGGCTGGGAAATGGTCGCTGGAAGGGAGCTGGCTGCCTGCTCATCCCACGGTCAGTGATGTGGAGCAGAGGGAAGGCTTCTTCGCGGGATGATATCCCTTCTGCTGGGGCATTCATTGCTCGCTCGACTAAATTACAGTTGTCCCTTCATATCCACTGGGGTTTGGTTCCAGGATCTCCCCCCGTGGATACCAGAATCCGTGGATACTCAAGTCCCATTATATGCAAGGTGGATTGCAACTTCCATCATTCTTTCAGAGAACTAGAACTCTCTTTATGTGTAAACAGTACCAGTTGTCCCTTCATATTTGCTGTGGTTTGGTTCCAGGAACCCCCCCCCCCCTCGTGGATACCCAAATCCGTGAATACTCAAGTCCCATTATATGCAATGGCATTGCAAAATGGTGTCCCGTATATAAGATGGCAAAATCAAGGTTTGGCTTTTTGGATGATGATTTTTTTTAAAAGAATATTTTCAAGCCGTGAATACTTAAACCCGTGGATACGGAGGGACAACTGTATTTAAGGGGATCCTGTCAAGATATCAGCACCGCTTTGCCAAAACTTACATCTTTGCAAAAACTTCTTCAACTGAGCGCTTTTCAGAGGTTGTGGAGGATACACACATTAAGGCAGTACTGTAGTTCTTAACCTGTGGTCTGGGGACCCCCGCCCAGGTCCACAATATCCTCACAGGGGGTCCGTGAAGGCTTGAAGGCTCCTTGGCCCACCCCCTCCTTGCAGTGGAGCAGCCATGTGGAAAGAGCCAAGGCAAAGGCTCAATGACTGGCTTGGCTGCGCATTGCCATTCAATTCACTCCAGACACAAACTTGCAGGAAGAAGCAGGAGAAAGTCTTCCCGCCCCTTCCATTGCCTCTGAGGAAAGGTTTAATGGATGGTGTAATTGTATTATTATTATTATTATTATTATTATGGTTTTGAATCTTGAGTTAAGTATTGGGGGTCCGCGGCAACAAAAGATATTTAAAAGGGAGCCCTGGTAAAGAAAAAGTTAAGAACCATTGCGTTAGTGTTTCACAGCAGAAACAGTCTTTTGGCACAAAGACTGCCACATGTATCTCAAAGGAAGGGACCGAAATATATATGTTAATCCTTGCTCCACCAACAGCAACTGCTGCTGCAGGTTTTTCTTTCTCGTACACAGTGGCTCGATGCAATAGTGCCTCTTTAGAAGCAAGGTTATCCAGGAGTCATAGATCTCCCTATAACTTATTTCTCAAACATCCAAAAAAAGCCTCTGGGCAATATAACAGTGTACATTGCCCTGCAAGAAATATCAGGGAAAGTGGTGCAAGTACTGTAGCACCCCTGTATCCGCGGGGGATTGGTTCCAGGGCCTCCCGCGGATGGTGAATTCCATGGATAATAGCGAATGCCAGGGAAAGGGGGGATAAGTTCACTCTTCCCCCTTTGCCCCCACCATGGCCCCACTGCGGCAGCGAATGCAGGGGGAAGGGGGGGCAAGATTGCTCTGTCCTGTCCCCTGGGAGGGCTCCTGTTGTTGCCACGGAAATCATGGGGGTGAAGGGAGAAGGGGAGGAGGCAATCGCCTCATCCCCTTCCCCCTTCGCCCCTTCGATTACCACCGCAGTGGGGCCATAGCAGTGAGGAAAGGGGCTGAGAAGTGATCTCAACCACTCTTCCCCCTTTTGCTCCTGTGATCGCCGCCACGGTGGGGGCAAAGGGGACGGAGGGGACAGAGGAGCAAACTCGCCCCCCTTCCCTCCCCTCCTGCAATCACTGGACCCCTTCCCCCTTTGCCCCGCCATGGCCCTGCTGCAGCAACGGTCACGGGGGGGGGAAGGGGCAAGTTTGCTCCTCCATCCCTCCCCCCCCCGCCATGACCCCACTGCATTGGTGATTGCGGGGGCGAAGGGGGAAGGCGATCTCGCCTCCTCCCCTTCACCCCTGCAGTCACTGCAGCGGCGACAGGAGCTCTACCAGGGAAAGGGGGAGGGGAGTTGAGATCCCTCATGCCCCTCCCTTCCCCCATCTGGCAGTCTCTTATCAAGACATGCCTCACCACTGGCTATGCCTGATGGGAGCTACAGTTCAGAGCATCTGGTGGATCACATGGTGTCAACCTTTGCTCTAGCTCAAATCCCTAGTTCCAACAATGGACCACTGGAGCACGGAAACATAATTTTTCTAATTTCTGAAGTGGACATTAGAAGCTTTGGGCCAAATCATTCCATTACAGAGCTAGTTGCCCACAGCTCCTTCCTGTGTCTGGGGCTAGACAAAACCCACAAGTAAAACAGTCCTTGCCCAGAAAGCTTAGCATAGAACTTGTTTTATGAACAAGCAGTGTTGATAAAACATTTGCATCTCTCCTGCACCCTAAAGTATATTTGGAGGACAGTTTTATTGGCATTTTAAAAAATATGTTCACTGAGTCTTTTAACAGACTTTATCTATAATAAATCCTTTAACAGCCCTTCCTTCTGCCACTCTTTTCTTGAAAGAAACTGTGTGTGTCATGCTTTTGGAGGAGGTCTGCCAAAAGTCCCTGGAGGTGATGGGAAAACATTTCCAAAAATGTTATGGATACAATTTAGGGTTTTTGGGGGCGGGAGTTGCATACCATATAACTACAGTACTCTTGAGTAGCTTTTACATTCTTTAGTCACTTTTGTATATTTCAGTTCACAAGGATGATGTCGCTGGATGTGGCTGACAGCAGTGGGGTGTATGCTGCCTTCTTGGTTTACTTAGACCTCTTAGAAGGTAAGATAGTGGGACTAACTTCAAGAGCAGATTGTGAATTTTTTTAAAAAAGTACAAGACCAAAAATATTGGTAAAAGGCAGGGAACCTGTGGCCCTCTGGATGCTACAGGATTGCAGCCCCCTGAGCATTGGCTTTGCTAGTGGGGACTGATGGGATTTGAGATGTAAAACATCTGGGGGCTGCTGGGCATCCACCCTTGTACTAAGGCACACATCCTGATATAAAACAAGTGCTAAAAATGTCCTTCATGTGGTATAAGAAGCCCTTGGATAAAGGCAGGCATGCCATGGACATATGTGTAGCTATGGCCTGGTGTTCAACATGCTCTCCTGCCTCTAAGCCCACCTAACATCCATGCAGTACTAGATGTTGCAATGCTGATACACATCAAACCCAACATGTATATAGAATCTGCCTCCATCATGCAGATCAGGCAGTGGCATACATATACTCTGTGTGGTTAAAATCAGGTATATGTAGGATTCTTACTGGCTTCTTTAGAACAGGATGGGGAAGGTGTAGCCCTGCAAATGCTGATAGACTGCAGTTCCCATAATCTGTATAATAAAAAATGAGAGATGATGACAACTGCAGTCTAACAACAACATAAGGGACATATATAAACCCCACACACCCCCACGCCACCATTCTCTGAAGATGCCAACCACAGATGCAGGTGAAACATCAGGAATAAACTATTCCAAAACACAGCCTCATAGCCTGGGAAAAAAACCACGAAAAAACCATGGATGCCAGCCATGAAAGCCTTCAACTTCACGTTGAAAGTTTGTATACATTTAACTATCAGAAAGCAAAGGTGTCACCATCTCAGCCACGCATGTGCACATTTTCAATTTTGGAATATTTTGGATTTCATAATTCCAGGTACTGGAGACTCAAGCTGTAGCTCCATTTGTAATAGTAGCATTTGAAAAAGTAAATTGAGTTTACAATTATTTTCTGAATAAATTGTACCTTTAATATATCAAACCTTTATGCCAAGCCATAATGCATTTTATGTTTCTTAAGTAACATAAAGGGATTTTCAATCTGGAAGGAGTGCTAATATCTTCAAAGATTTCCAGAAATTTTACACTTCTGTATGTCTCACAGTGAGAATTGAAAATATGACTAGCACTTTGAGGGCATGGGACTTTTCATTCATTCTTTGTTACTGTCTCTGATATACCCATCAGTTAGAAACTGGCATGAGGTATCCTACTTTGGGCTGGGAGAGTTCCAGCTTGTGTGCCTCCGTGGGCGAGAGAAAGAAGCTGAGGATTTACAAATGGTGGTGCCAACTCCTGTCCACGTGCCCTTCAGCCATGAAAGGTGAGCAAGTTTTTGAGTTTACAGGCAAAGAAAATGGGGATAGGGGAGTGCTCAGGGCTATTCTGTATGCTTTGCCGTGCCTGGTGAAAAGCTAGACCCTCTCTTTGAGGGTCATTTGGAAATTTCATCTGGTTCAGAATATGGCAGTCAGGTTATTAATCAGGACTTGCTGAAAGGAATACCCAAAATGAGTCTTTTTTTAAAAAAATATCACTGGCTGGCAGTTTGTTTATGACTGCGGCACAAAGTGCTAGCACTGGCTATAAATCCCTAAATGCCCTTGGCTTGGGGTATCTGAAAGACTCTCTTATCCCATGTGGCTTTGTCTTTCTGTTCAGATCCTCACTGGATGTGTACTTTCTGATAGCCCCTCCTTTGGACATTTGGTGGGTGACACCCAAGTTGAGAGTGGTTACTTTGGTGGCACCCCATTTGCAGAGTTGCATTTAGAGATATACAGTACTTCTTTGGCACCATCTGTTTTTTGTCTTTCCTGAAGGAAATTAAAACAGCTTTATTAGTTTGGCTCCTCAACCTTTGGGTGAACAAATTCTGAAGATTATTCTGTTGTTCAAATGTTTATTTTTCTTTTGTACTGTATTATAGTCTATGATTTTAGGATATTATAGTGCAGTTGTTTTATTTCTTGTTGTAAGCCATCTTGGAAGACTACTGAGGTGGAAAGCCAAGCTATAAACATAATTCATCAATAAGAATCCAGAGGGCTTTCTGGTTGAGATTTCTGATTGTCACAGGTAGTGACAGGTTGAGGATTGTCCAGGGGCTTTTGACTGTACCCCTCTGTCAATGTTAAAGAGTAAGTCTAGTCCTGGTGGATATAAAGCCCACTGAGCAGATCTTCATTGATTAGGGTAGCATTCTCCACCTCCATTCTCTGATAAATCTCTTCCTCTTTGAAGACAGATTCAACTTGAGAAAGGGAGAAGGCTAAAGGAGTTGCTCTCCTGAAGCCTGATAGTAACCAAATGACATGAAAAGGTTATTTTTCCCACTAGGAAACCATGGGTTGGAGTACAAGCCCCCCTCCCATGAAAATATACCTCATTTCTGGCTGGCAGAAAAGGTGTCCTTTATATCAGTGCTACCCAAAGTGGTGGTTCACAGACTGGAGCTGATCCACGAGCCATCAGCTGCTGGTTTTGGTAGCATTTTCAGGAAAGAAAGGAACCGTGGTAACCAATGGGCACAAATATGGTAATTCCCCACATGAGACAGCCTAGGAAGCACTGCTTTATGACATTTGCTGGCTACTCCATCCATCCATCCCTTTATTTATACCCTGCCTTTTCACTAAATTGGGACTTTAGGGAATCTACTTCCTACTACCTGCCTGTTCCCCTTTCCCCAATGGAAATCTACTCCCCCACAATTTAGGGGCGAGATGGAGGCAGGAGAGAGAGGAAAGTTCACAAACCCATCAGGTTTTTCCAGGCTTGGGCACTGTACATCCACAACACCCCTTGTGGTTTTGTGGACACTGATATCATGCTTGCAACATTATAGTGCATTTAAAAGTTGTGGAGGGTTGTTTTCAGACACCCCTTGTCACACAGATGGGCCTGGGGTGGTCCATGTAATTCCTTGCCTCCCTCATGATTAACTTATGCAACATAGAAAAAGGAACAATAAATTCTGGACCGCATCAATAGGAGTATAGTGTCTAGATCAAGGGAAATAATAGTGCACTCTATTCTGCTTTGGTCAGATCTGAAATAATGTGTCCTGTACTGGGCACCGCAATCCAAGAAGGATATTGACAAGCTGGAATATGTCCAGAGGAGGTGGGAAGCCTGGAAGCTGGTGGGAGTCCTGGAAGCTATCCCTATGAGGAGGCCTGGAAGCTATCCCTATGAGGAGTGGCTTAGGGAGCTGGGTATCTTTAGCCTGGAGAAGAGAAGGTTAAGAGGTCACATGATAACTATATTTAAATACCTACAAGGATATAATTTTGAAGAGGGAGCAAGCTAAACATTAGGAAGAACTTCCTGACAGTAAGACCTGTTCAACAGTGGAATACACTGCCTCAGAGTGGTGGAGTCTCCTTCTGTGGAGGTTTTTAAACAGAGGCTGGATGGCCACCTGTTAGGGTGCTGTGATGGTTTATTCCTGCATGGCAGGGGGTTGAACTGGGTGGCTCCTGTAGTCTCTTCCAACTCTGTGATTCTATGAATTATGCAAAATAAGAGAAATAGTTCATGCCACTTGCAGAATTCAGCTTTTCTTCTTGCACAACTTGTAATGGTTCATTACTCCTCATCAATGTTTGTGGCACAGCAAAAGAGGAAAAGATGGTTGAACTGTGGAAGGAATGGGGTGAGATGATAGATCTGTAGCTGCTTCATTTCCTGCTAAGGAGGAGGTGAAGAGGGCTATCTTCATTGCAGGCTGGGAGTAATAGAAAGCTGACATTCTACAGATGCTAAGCGGTATCAGACTTCCAGGTGAAGAATGAGATCGGGTTGACGTCCCTGCGAGATGCTACGCAGCAGGGAAAGCTTAAGCAGCAAAATTCCAGCTAGGAGACAAGTTCTAGCCAGCAAAACTCTCCGGACAAGCAGAGAGCATGAGATCACCCGTGCATGCTTCTCACTAGGAGACCACAGAAACTTCAGTGGTCAGAAGGTGGGTTGAGTGGGGGGCAGCTTGGGACTAACATTCAGGCTCAGCTGCCTAAAGTGAGCCTTAATGAACACCGGACCTGCAAAAACCTCACTTTCTTATCCATTTTTAACTATCTCATTTGCAAGCGAATAGAGTTCTTCCAATTGGCAGTGAGACTAAAAACCTTGGTGAGTAGCCTCCTTTTGTAAATAAGAACTAAGAACATAAAGGTTACTGTACAAGATTTAGTTTAAAAGCAAAAAGTTTAACAGGAATCTGACTCAGCAAAATTTTAAAACAGATTAAGGGGACAGTACAGTGGACCCTCAGTATCCGCTGAGGTTTGCTTCCTGGACCCTCCATGGATTCCAATATTCATGGATGCTCAAGTCTCATTATATACAATGGTGTAGTAAAATAGTGAACAGCAATGCCTGCTTTTTGGATTTTTAAAAAATATTTCAAGCTGTGGATAAAGAATCCGTGGATATGGAGTGCTGACAAATTTTAAAGATTCAAGATTTCTTACTTTGATTTTGGTGAGTGAGTTTTGAGAAGTTTGGATTTCACTGAGTAAAGAGCAGAGTTCTGTGGGAAAGTGAATTGCTTACTTTACAAGCAGATAACAATAAGATACCCCATGGGGAAAGAAAAAAATGAGTTTTATGGTGTAACACTACCTTCTGGTGTACAAGGAGAAGAATTATATGGAAATCTGAGAAATTGGTTTTCTTTTATTAACCCTGCAAATACTAGATTTTTACTTTGGCTCTACTGAAGATGGAGCAGTGTTCTTCTCCAGAAATTCTACAGAAATTGTTAGATGAATTCAGATCTTTGAGGAATGAAGACATGGTAAATTTGAAAGAAGACTTGAAAGAAGATTTGAAGAAAGAGATTGAATAAATTAAAGAATCAATAAAGCAATTGGCTGGGGCTGTAGAACGAAGTCATGATAAAGTGGGAGTGTCTGAAAGTAAATTTGAAATGATAGATAAATAGATGGGGAAACATCTGGATGATGGGGCATGGTTAAAAGTTTCTGGTGTCTTGACAGGTTGTATGTTAATGAAAAATATGAATACAGAAGATCAGGTTGAGTTGATGAATGGAAAAGCTTTCAAAATTGAGAGGAAAGCTGAGTATTGGGGTGTTGTCAAGATGAGTGTGGAATGGGTGGTGTCTCAAAATAATTATTTTAGGATACGGAGTGAAATTGAATATGTAAATCTGAGAGATTGGTTTTCTGTTATTAACCCTGCAAATTCTAGATTTTTACTAGCATTTAAGTGAAGATGGGAAAGGCCAAATTTGACAGTGTTGGGGAGAGTTTCTATGATGAAAATGAAGGTCTTTCCCAGGAAGATGTTTATGTTCCGGACAATGAGACAATTGATGTATAACTTAAGCAATGGCATGGGGAGCTGTTTAAGTGTCCAAGACAAGGGGGAAAACAGAGTTAAATACAAAGTGAAGAACAAGTTGAAGAATGTAGGTTAGAATGGGCTAAGAATTTTGGTGATAACATATGGTCAGTGTGACGGATGGCTGGATGAGCGAATGGGAGTAGTTTGTTCCAGGAGCCAATCCTATGGCAAAGAACTGAAAGGGGAGGGGCTTCTGGATGTTTTAAGTCTGGATGACAGTTGGAAGAGAGGGTTGACAGTTGAAAGGGGAGAATGAAAGATGTGATGTGTTGAGGAGAGGCTAGAAAGTATATATGGCTATGATGTCACGCTGAGGATGGAGCAGGCTTGTTTTCTGCTGCTCCAGAGACTGGAACACGGAGCAATGGGTGCAAGCTCCAGGAACAGAGATTCCACCTCAACATTAGGAGGAACTTTTTGACAGTAAGAGCTGTTTGGCAGTGGAACACACTCCCTCGGAGCGTGGTGGGGTCTCCTTCCTTGGAGGTCTTTAAACAGAGGCCGGATGGCCATCTGTCAGGGATACTTTGATCATGATTTCCTGCATGGCAGGAGGTTGGACTGGATGGCCCTCGTGGTCTCTTTCAACTCTGCAATTCTATGATTCTGTGATTCTATGAGTGAAGCTGAAAGAATGTGTGAGCAGGAAGAATATGTAGTAGGAGGAATAGAGGCTGGTCAAAAATAAATACCAAAGTAGTTCTGTTACCTTGTTAAAACAATAAACCCAACTTTATGTTTATTATTCATATCCAGTCTCCTCATGAGTTTATTTGGCCTTAGCGATATGTAATGGGCACTCTAACCCTGTGAACACCCATACACCAATGCAAGTACAGTTGTCTCTTCATATTCACTGGGGTTTGGTTCCAGGACCCCCCATGGATACCAATATCCGTGAATACTCAAGACCCATTATATGCAATGGCATGGTAAAATGGTGTCCCTTATGTAAGATGGCAAAATCAAGGTTTGCTTTTTGGTTTATTTTTTAAAGACTATTTTCAAATCCATGGATATGGAGGGACAGCTGTATTATCCATCTAACTGTGGAACTGCGGTCTCCACAGTTCATTTGTTTGGTGGCAGCAGTGAGAGGTGAAAACCACTGTGTAACAAACATGGTGTCAGCGAAAGTGACGAGGTGGCCAGGCTCTGAGGGATGATGTAAATTTGGCTGCTGTCCCTGATCATCACAGTTGGGTTATTGGGAAAATATAGTCAAAGGGATTGACATTTGGATTATGCTGTGATTTTTTAAAGAGAATTTTTATGAACTAAATTCTTATCAAATGATGTATTGATGCTACAAGATGTTAAATGTTGCTATAATATCTATATATATATAATTCTCTTGGGTATGTTGCCATTCCCAGTGTGCTGATTGACTGCTTAGGAAACATACCCAACCAATCGTAGTGCTCTGTTGGCTGGCCAATCAGCAGCTTGAGGGTGTTTTTCAGCACCACTTCCTTGGACTACAGCCACATCTTTGCCTGTTGAGCTGCAGTAACAAAATACTCAGCCAGCTCCCCTTGCTGTCTTAATATGCATGCATGGGGAAAAATAATGTTGCTTTCTATGTGTCCCCCACCCTCTTCTTTCTTCTTTTTCCTCCTGTCCTACCTTGCAAGGTAATTTCACCCCCTCCTCTGCTCTTTACCCCTTCTGCACCCAAAAACTCGAGCCCTTTCTCCTCCTTCTGTAAGGGTAATATTGGTTTAAGTGCAAAAGAAAAAATGCTGGAGCAACAGACCACAGACTAGCACAGCTGAGGTGGGTTTGTTCACATTTGTGGCTAGGCAGAGGGATGACTAGCAAACACACAATGCATTGTGTGTGAGTAGGTGTTGTGTAGAAAGAGGAATGTTGCTGTTGAGTTTGTTAATGAGGTTTGCTGTGTATATACTGTGTTTGTTTATACTGGAACAGAAGATAAAGACCTCCAGATATTTTTGGATGAACCTTGCTGCCTGTAAGTCTTTTTGTGTGTGAAAGTGGGTCAGAGCTGTGAAACAGCTGCTAGCTGAAGCCTTTGTTTTTGTGCCCTTTCTGCTGTGCAGTTCTACTGTTTTGGCTGCTCCTGGGTTAGTTTGTCCCCAGGCTGTGCCAGGTGCCTCTCAGTGAGCCTATATTGAGTGGACATCTTCTGCCCTAAGGAGCTTACAGGCTGCAAGAATAAACCCAGGAAAGGGGTGGGAGGCCACCCTGGGTCCCAGGCCCTCCCTCTTTTTCCTCCTTCCTCCTTGGGGGACCCCTTGGCATCCTCTGGCTGCCCCTGGCTCTGTTTCCCATGGGGAGAAAGGCTTTCTTTTCAAATGCAGCACTGGAAGGGCTGCCACCTGATAAAAAAAATCCCCATCCGGCTGGTGGGAGGAGCCAAAGCCATTGAGGGAGGGGGGATAAAACGGAGAAAAGTGGGCTCTCATTGGCTGCCAGCTGCCCCCCAATGGGAATCCAGCATGCTTCCCTCAAAGGACAGCTGGTGTCAGAGCAGAAGGCTGAGGCTCTGCAGTCTGTGGACAGGGCAAAGGCAACCCAAAGACTCACAAAAAACTTAGAGGTGACCATTCCACCCCTTGCTGGAGAGACTCCTATGCTCCCTTTCTATTCATTTCTGTTTTAACAGGTGGTAGACAAGGGTCCCTGGACCCCCTCTTCTCTAAACGAGGCAGAACTTTTGCATGCTACTTTTACCAAGTATCTAGACCAGTGGTTCTTAACCTGGAGTCCGGGGACCCCCAGGGGTCCGCAATGTCCTCACAGGGGTCCATGAAGGTTTGAAAGCCGCTCAGACCACCTCCTCCCTGCAGTGAAGTGGCCACCTGACAGGAGCCAAGGCAAAGGCTGGCTGGCTGGCTGGCTGGGCCTGGGCATTGCCATTCAATCCACTCCAGCCACAAACATGCAGGAAGAAGCAGGAGAAAAGTCTTTCCTTCCACTCCAGTGCCTCTGAGGGAAGATTTCATGGATGGTGTAATTGTATTGTTGTTGTTGTTGTTTTAAATCTAAAGTCCGGGGATTCATGGCAACAGAAGATATTTAAAGGGGCCACTGGTAAAGAAAAGGTTAAGAGGCATTTTTGTAATTGTATTATTGTTGTTATCAGGTATTATTGTTTTTATTTTTGTTAGGGTTTTAAATCTTGAGTTAAATCTTGGGGGCCCATGGCAACAAAAGATATTTAAATTGTGTCCCTGGTAAAGAAAAGGTTAAGAACCACTGGCATAATTGTGTTGTTGTTGTTGTTGTTGTTAGGGTTTTTAATCTTGAGTTAATTCTTAGGGGTCCATGGCAACAAAAGATATTTAAAGGGAGTCCCTGGTAAAGAAAAGGTTAAGTACCACTGGCATAATAATATTAGTATTAGTATTAGTATTGGTATTGGTGTGCCTGGCGTAACATACACCACTATGTGCCCTGCTGGGGTTTCCAGTGGTGGTTGCAGCGTGGAGCTTGGAGTGGCAGTGTTCCTTTCACACAGTTCAGCTATATGGTATTATTTTAGGGGGGGACTGCAATTTTTTACATGTGGGTGGTGATTGGTTAAGGGAGTGAGAGGATTGGTTGGGTATGTTTCCTAAGCTGCCAATTAGCACACTGGGAAAGGAAACATACACAAGCCTTATATACTTATAGATGGTTTATTTTGTAAGAATTGAGTCAGTGAAGATGGACCTCTCAACTAATTAATTGGATTTTTGGAATAGTAGACATTATTTACTCTGTTATAGAGCTAGACCAATTTTTGAAATGGGTTTTGATATCGCCCGGCACCCAGGGGGGTCACATGATTGCCCCGCTACCCCTGCTGCCGCTGCAGTGGGACCCAGGCAGTCAATTGGTGGTGGCGGCGGCAGCAGCGGGGGCAGAGCAACAGAATGACTCATCCTTAACGCACCACCGGCGTATGTTACATCGGGTACAGCTAGTGTTAGAATAATTGTTTATAGAGTGTATAAGTAGATTTTTCGTGTTTGCTTAATGTTTCTAGGAAATATGGACAACATGAAGGGTTTAAAGATTAATACCCAATTAAAACTGGAACTCTTTCTTCTTGGAATGATGGATGTACAAGCTATTAAAGATTGCTGTAGTATATAGAAATGGCAGTAAGATGGAGGAATTCAACACTACCCACAATGGAGGAATTGCTATTGAAGCTGATAAATTTAGTAGAAATGGGCCAGTTGTTTTGTTTGATTAGATTTTGTTTGTGAGATTTCTTACAGAGCTGAAACCCCTTATTGATTTTTTGTGAGACGGGGAGAAGAAAACGAATTGGTAATCTGTAGTTTTGATTATTAGAGAGAATAGGTTATTGAAGGTAGAGGATATCTTGTAGTTTTTTAGAGAGAGGTATAAATAATTACGTGCATATATAACTGCTGAAAGGAAGATCAGGTCATCCCTTTTTTCTTCTTGTTCCTTTTCTTTCTCTTTTACTTTTTCTCTTTTTTTCTTGTACTTCCTTTCTTTATTCTCTGTGATTTCAGTAATTTTTAATATATTTGTAAAATATATATTTTTTAAAAGTTGCTAAGCTATATCCAGCACTGGACTTGTGCTTATGCAACAGAAACCTGATAGCACCATCAGATAAGTGTGTGTGTGTGTGTATGTGTATCGGGGGGTGTAGTTACCTCCTACTGCACAACAAAAGCACCCCCAAAATCTGATCCCAAGGGATGGAAAACACTCCAGAGAATGTTTGTGGTGCCAGAGATGGCCATGCAGGGGGGCGGGGGGTGTCTAAGAATCCTGACACTACAACTAGTGCCATTTTGGATTTAGAGCACCGGCTTTCTGAACTCGGTATTGTTTCTGTACTTGTAGGATGCAACTGCAGAATTAAGGAATATACACTAACAGAGAGAATGTGCTAGAAACTGCCTTTGTACATCCCAGGTCTTCTTAGCTGGTCTGTGTTAGGTTTTATTAATGACATGGAAAGAATACAGATCTTGACTCTGTTGAAGTATGCTTTTATTGTGTGAGGATAGTGTATGGTGTACGTACAACTCCATTAAAGTTTTCATTCATACAGTGTTTCCATAAACCCATACTGTGATGATGCTGTTTGCTCTTTCTTTTGTATCTGAGTAAAATAGAGCTGCTCTTGGGATGGCAACGGATGAATGAATTACATTGATTGAAAGTCCACTTGGTGACCAGCCTTTCCAATTGGATAAATATGTAGGATCTAACTTTTCTCCAGCCAGCTCTTTTCTGGTTTTGGTTCCTAACTGGTAAGGGATTCCACTTAAGATCATGTGCCCAGTTCTGCTGTGGAGCTGCAGTAGGATTTCTGCATAACAAATGTACCGTATCATATATGTGAACTTATTAACTGCATTTAGCTCCTCATATAGGCAAAAAGGAATCCTTCAATCACAAGATACTGGTATTACTATTCTACTAGGCATTTAGGTATAGTGAGTATGGGAACCAGGCTACCTTCCAGGATGGGCCAGCTTGTATTACATTTTTCCATGTGAGCAATTTGGCTTTGATAGCTCCCATAACCAGAAAAGAGAATTGTGCAAGTGATCGCCTCATTTGTATATATCTGCTCAAATTACATGCATTGTGCTTTGCCAGCAGTACTTATCTCTTTCCCATTCTCCCCAAATTTGTAATGCCCCATGGTTCAGAATTTGAACAAATTCTTCTTAGGTTTGCTGTCCTTAATCTAGTGTCTTTCAGATGTGCTCCTGTCATTCTCAGGGTTGTGCTGGCTGGATTATGGAAATTGTAGCACCAACACATTTGGAGGGTGGCAGGTTTGGGAAGGATGGGTTACAGAGTGCAGAATGAAAGAAAGTAGGGATGATTCAGGGAATACTCGTGGGGGAAACAACAACAGGAGAGCAGAAAGATTTAGCATTCTAGAAGCTTCCACAGGAATACTTTTCACAAACATCCCCAAGGCTAGAGTTTTCCAGGCCAGAACTATTAACAGGAGATTTTGCTCTAGAGTTTCTCAGTTCAAATCCCAGCTTCTGTGTTGAAAAGTGGAACCAATGTTCATAATTGCTGCAAATGGCTTTCCTGAATGAGTAACATATGTCTAATGTCAAATACTTTTTTTTTTCCTGAGCAGAGAAAAGAAATAAAATCTGCAATAACACTGACATCTTGTTCTGGCACAATCAATATCATATTAGCTCATCTCTATGGCTGCCCAGTAGTCATTAGCCAGGAACTGTGGAACACTCATAGTAATAAAGTGAGGATTTCAAACAGGCTTTACATTGGCTGTCTGCAAAGGCAGTCTTTAACCTTGCTTACGTCACTGTTTGGAAGCAAAAGCAGCAATTTTACCTTGCATGCTTTTATTTCTTTTTAAAGCAGGGAAAAATCTGGAGTGCACCATATATGTAGTAGCAGTAGTGCTGCTGAAGGTGGTGGTGGTGATAATGATTAGACCTTCATTTCAGTTAGGCTTTTGCTATAGTTACAGTATAGCTCTGCTGATGCAGGACTTTGGGGCAGAGGTCCAAGGGCCCACTCAAGAGAAAGGACCTCCAAATGCAGCAGTACTGACTTTCCATATTTCAAAGCAGGCTGAGTAATACCTATTTCTACCTAAAGTGCCCCCCACATAAGATCATTAACTCATAGCTTTACTGAATTCGGGGAAGGGGCTATGCTTTGAATGCAGGAGGTCCTGGGTATGATTCCCTAGTATCTTTGAGTTGGGCTGGAAAAGCCCCTGTCTGAAACCTTGGAAAGCTGCTGCCAGTCACTGTCCACAGTACTGGGCTAGGTGGATCAATGGTCTGACTTAATATACCTAAGGCAGCTTCTTGTGCCAGCCGATTGGTATAGTTTTCAGAAATTCAGAATAAATGTTGGAAACCGTGAGTCACCGGAGAGTGTCCCTGTTTTCAACTGCCTCTCTCCATTGGTATTTCCGTGCTTTACCCCACAATGCTTTTGAAGTTGAACATTTTCTTGGCCAGCATGCACTATTCTATCAACTTGACACAGCCTATCAATATCCTCATTCATGGCAGATGTGCTATACAATGCCTGCAGTGTAACCATGGGCAGAGAGCTTCACAGTCAGATCCTCTTCTGTCTCCCTTTCACAGATGACCTTTGTATTAGTACAGCTCATCAGGAATTCTGTGCTTCACTCTAACAATGATGCCTTGAGGCATCGGAAGTGTCGACTTCCTTAATTCCAGAGATGCATTCCCTTATAGGGTATTCTCTAAATCATATCCAGCACTATGTGGATATGTGGCAACTAACTGGCATACGTGTAGTGCAGACAAAATAGCCACTGTATCTTTGGCACCAGCTCAATACATTTTTGAGGGAGTCTCAGTAAAGAAAATTAACCTGTGACTAAGAATATGCCTTCCTAGCACCTGCTTGTTACCCCTCAGTGTGTTTCCCCTCTTTCTTCTTATTCGTACATATAGTACAGCTACCTTGGAATGCAGAAGCAACTGTTTTTTGAATGTAATATTCATGATTGTGTGGAGGCAGCAGCTGGCTTTTGTGACTGGCAAATATTATCCTGTCCACCTTGGGCAGGAGTTGGGTAGAAAGAGAGAAAGACAGAATGCAAGGGAATTTGAGCCATCCACTGACTTCTGCACCTGGCTGAGGAGGAGGAAGAGCTGCAGCTAAAAGCTTGGTGGTTTATGGCCACAAACTCCAAGGAGAATAAGTAAAGCAGCCTCTCTGTCCCTTTTCACCGGAGCTATTTCCCCCTCTTGCCTTTGAAGGACTGGTATGAGAAGGCTCAACATTGTCTTAAACTGTTTGCTTGAAAAGTGCTCTCAGCAGCTTTAGTTTTTCCCATCACATCGTGGAAAGAACAGCAGTGATGATGTCATTGAACCTCCATTTTGTCATCAACGCAAGATCTTGTCTGCCATGAGGAATCATAGAATCATAGAATCATAGAATCATAGAATTGCAGAGTTGGAAGAGACCACGAGGGCCATCCAGTCCAACCCCCCTGCCACGCAGGAAATCACAATCAAAGCATCCCCGACAGATGGCCATCCAGCCTCTGTTTAAAGACCTCCAAGGAAGGAGACTCGTTCTACTTGCTTGCTTGCATTTGACTCCAGAATTCAGTAAAAACAGTTTTCACAGTCCCTCAGTGTTAGAGAAAAGGAGGAGATAATATTTTGATCCTTATTGACCTCTGACAGCAGCACACCAGCTGCTACCCTTCAACTTAGCAAACTCAGCTGCCTCCACTGTCAGGAAGATCCCGCTGTTGAATATTCTTTGGCGATTATAATAAGAGTAAAATAGTCTAGATTTAGCAGCTTTTAGCTGCTTCTTTTTGTGCTTTTAAAGGATTTGATATTTAGGAGGAAGCAATCTCTTGTATTTGGCTATCTGGAGTATTAGTAGTATCCCAGGAAGGTGATAACAGATAGAGGGAAAATAGGGAGAACTAAAAGTACAGAACACCCTGTCTTAAACTTTTTACCCTGGAGAAGCCCTTGAAATAATGTTCAGGCCCTAGGGAATCCCTGCATAAAAATTATTATATCTACAGCTCAAAAAAAACTTTGCTTTTTTCAATCTCCGGTCTCTTCCAGAACCCCTAGTGATCTCTTGTGGAACTTTAAGGGTTCAGGGAACCCTGGTTGAGAAACTCTGCTGTATGCGTCTTCCCTTGCCCCATGCTATGATGCAATAGTGCTCTTTATGAAGGGAGAGAAATGAAATGAATTTAAAATATTTGAATTTTAAAGAGATAAACATCTTGTAATTGTAATATAATCCCTAAGTATTACTATATAACTCCAAGATTGGCATTGATTTATTTGACCATCGTTCTCAGGTTTCATGGATGGTTTATGTTTGATGGCCCAGGATGATAGTTTGTGTTATCTAACTTTGGAGCAAAGAATGAGCTGTTTGTTCATTTTTTTTACATTTTTCTTAAAATAAATGTTTCTGCTGGGTCTATTAGTAATAAGAAGTACAGGCTGAGCCTCCCTTATCCAGAATTCTGAACTCCAAAATATTCCAAAAGCCATAACTGTTTTGAGCACTGACATGACAGGGCATTTTATGTTGTATGTCTTTTCTAATGGTTCAATGTATACAAATTTTGTTTCATGCACAAATTTATTAAAAATATTGTGTGTAAAATTACCTTATGTGTATAAGGTGTATGAAACATAAATGATTTTTGTGTTTAGACTTGGGTTCCATCTCCACTATGTATATGCAAGTATTCCGAAATCCAAAATATTCCAAAATACTGCTGGTCCCAAGCATTTCAGATAAGGGAGACTCAAGCTGTATTATGAGAGGCTACACCACATTCTTAGAAATGGTTTACTTGGTAGGTCTAATATTTCAAATTGACCCCTGTTTTTTCACCTTAAAAAGAAGCCTTTGCTATACAAAATTGATCGGCACACTCCCCCCCCCGCCATATTGTTCCCTGGAATATAGACTCCCATACTTTCTATGCCTTGTCATCCATATTTTTGCTGTTGAAATATTGCCACCTTCTTTGCCAGGTTTTGCCACCTGAAGATGAGCAGCAAATGATATCTCCCACTCCCAAAATCAAGCTGCTAGTACATTTGTTTATTTTGCAACCCAAACCAGAAACATGCGGTTTCAAATGTGCTCCATGAGGCGGCCCCCCACTCTTGCCCAAGGCTAGGGCCTGAAGGGTGAGCCTTCGTGATGGATAGTAGGGCCAAAACTGCAACGTAACTAGATAACTTCCCTTTATTTTAGGTTGCTCAGATAGGACCCACTGGCCTCAATTCTCTTTCAGTCCTGACTAGAATAGACCCATTTTCATATGTTTTGGCTCAGCATTCAACAAGTGATTAAATGGGTCTATTCTAGTTTGATGTGAGTCTTCCACAACTCCACATTTCAGGTATTCCTCAACCATGATGAGTTTGAATTGCCATGTGGTGTTCCATCTACCCACCCCAACATGCTCCAAATTTAGTGAACCTTTAATATTTTTAATTTTAATATCATTTAGGGTCAATTCTGCCCCTACTGAAATAACTGACAAAACACCTGGAAAATCATGATAATGAATTTCTAATGTTTACAGCAACTTTGCAAAATGCAGTTTAATTTTTTTAGTAATTCTGTATCTCCAGATGCTTAAAGCAGAACCAGTTCTTTCAGTTTTTAATTATTATTTTTTTAAATGCACAAACTATAAGGTGACTGTTGCCAGCTTGCTGTGCCTGTTGTATTGGTTTCATGTGAAATATAAAGAAAAAAGGCAAGACTGCTAATTCTTTTTCTTTCTTTCTTTCTTTCTTTCTTTCTTTCTTTCTTTCTTTCAGAATGAGGCAGATCATGAAGAGAGCATGGGCTTTGGAGGATAAGCCTGATTCCCCACTGTCCTTCACTCTGGCTATAGTTGAAACGGACTCCACAATAGTCTACTATAAACTGACGGATGGTTTTATAACACCAGACCCTCCTAGTAACACTGAAGACACAGGCAATAAAGAGTGGAGGAAGAAAAAAAGAAAGAAGTTTCTGAGATGATAGGGAGGTGAACAAATTATGTCTGTTGCAGATCTAAATCAGTCTGGAATGAAAATATGCACTTGGGAGTCAGAACATCTGTTTTGAAAATCCTCACTAAGGCTTGAGAATTGGCAGGATATTGAGGTGCGTATCTTGTAATAAACTGGGACATCAAAGATGTCATGGACCAATTCAAGAATCTATCCTCTCCTCATCACATTTGTAAATTCACATTTGAAGGCTTTGTTTTAAAAGGCAAACTTTTGGAATGAATTGAAGTTCTGTTGTTTGTTCTTTACCCAGTCATTGTCCCGTAGGCACCTAAGAGTACTTAATTTTATGAAGTGTTGGCTTTTTCTAGCAAATTCCTCTGTGCATATTACCATAAAGTATCCACAGCACCTGGTAAATTAAATTGCTTGACTGCAGGCCTTATGTCAAGTAAAGCAATGTTCAGCCGAGTTTCCAATAGTTCACGCTCACACAAAGGAAGACAAACCCCGCCCACCTGTTTAGCTCAGATGTAATGCAGCAGAGAGAAGATGACTTCACTTACAACAGCTACCCCTGCCAAAGCTCCAGAAAAGCATGGTTTCATCCAGTCAGCTGAAGATGACTTTAACAAATTTAACAATAAAGACTTTTTATGTAGTGGGTTTAAGTTTTGGAGGACTTCACAATAAGCCAGTGATCACATACACCCCTGTCTAAAACTTTGCTCTGCTAGATGTTTGGGACTTCAGCTTAAAGAAGCCTTATCATGGCTAATGATAAAGAATTCTGGGAGATGAAGTTCAAATCATCTGGAGGTTGTTTTGAGCCAATATATTATTGCATTATTTGAGGGGGTAGGATGGCAGTGGCTTCCTTAAGATGACTTCTTAAGTTAATGGATAAAGTGAGCTTTGGAACAAATGCTTCCTGGTGTGACCTCTCCAGTTACTTTATATGAGCTTGACAAGGTCAAGGTAGTCAAGAGAGCAGGCATCAAAATGCCAACCCCACTTTACCTCAGGGTTTAGCCTGGTTACCTCTACCCTCTTTTTCTCCCACGTCACCTTATAAATTCCCTTAGTTCCCCTCTCAACCAGGCTTATTACTGTCACTTAAATGTGTGGAATGTGTGGGGTTTTTTTAGCTTGCCCTTTACTTTTATATCATGGATAGGAATGGAAAGAGTTTGTGTTTTGTGTTAACACAAGGATAACTTTATTTGAAAGAAATAGATGCAGTATTTACTTAGGATATCTTTACTTAGGAGATCTGGTATTCAGAGCTTTCACTGTATTGTGCAGACTGTCAGGTTACAGTACCCACACTTGATGGCAAACTGGCATAGATAGTTTGCATGCCCTTCTAATATCTTCCCTATAACTCATTCACTCTTTGTTCATTCACTGTTCACATCCAGACTCTCAACCTCACTCATGTAGCTTATAGACACGGAGCCTTCTGCTCCAGCCTCTTGTCATCAGCTCCCTCCATTCTTAACTGAATTTCACTCAAACTGTTGTGCAAAGTTCAAACACAGAATCCCCTCCCATTTTAGCTTCCTGCCATAGGATTGGCTCCGAGAACACACTTCTCCCATTTGCTCATCCAGCCATCCGTCACACCTGGTTCAAATGCTTAGGCACAAATTGAAGTTATAAACAGTCTTGGGTGTAAATGTTATTCAGTAGCCCCTTTAAAACCAGGGAGGCTGCTTTCTGTGGGAGAAATAAAGAGCAGAGAAGTAGTGGGGCTGAGAGAAAGAAAATCTTTTTTTCAGATGGTTTCTAGCTTCAGATGTGCTTCTGTGAGCTGCTCCCCCCCCCACCGCCATCTAATTTCAAATATCTCAACGTATTAAGCACCACCACATCACCATTTTATTGTGCCTGAAGTAGGTCACCAGTTCGTCAAAACTATTACTGGATATACCAAATATTTGCTATGACTATAGATGAGTGGCATATTAGGGACCAGCAACACAAGCTGCATGTATCCCACCTGTTTTTTGCTGCCAATAACATGCCTGCTGAATTTGCTGCTGTGTGGCTGGCACTCTCCCACACCGTTTCAGTTAAAAACAAGGCACATGGAGGAGAGGGCTACCTTCTTTTAAAAAGAGAATTACACTTTCGGGACTGTGATTCTTTAAAACCAGGTGCATACTTAAAACAAGGCAAATGTGGTAGTGGCAGCAGGGGATGGCTCTGGTAGGTTGGGGAGACTGAGTACAGACCTGTTACTTGTCCTTTTCTGAGTAATGCCTTGAGGGACACTGTGATATTATGAACATGTATTTGGAAATGTTGTTGAATTTATTGACTGTATATTAAGGGTATAAGGTAAGGAACTGTTGGGAGCGGGGAAGAGAATGAAATGTTGGAGTGAATGACAGTTGGCAGTTCAGCTAGACAAGGGTTTTTGGAGTTAGACTGTTGCTGGAGTGAGAAGGAAATTTTGGGTGCAGGTTTGGTATGATTGGTCTGGGTTAGCTTGAAAGAAGTGTGAGAGAAGGTATGTGGTGCTTTAAATGCAATAAATTATTAATCTGCTGTATTATGTTTAACTTCTGTAAATAAAGATTTGTTTTTGTTTTTATATACTTCTGGCCTTCTATATGTCAGAGAGCTTGGATTCAGATAAAGTGTCTGTGGTGGTAGCATTGAATATAGAAGAGTGGTGTCCATTGAGGAGAGAGACTGCATAAATCTTCATAGGTACCTTGAGGGCATTTAGAGAGTCCCCACAGTTAGTGTTACATAGGTGGGACAAGCAGAAGTCCTTACATTGTGGCAGAGATGGGGATCAGGGAAAGCCCTCACTCTTGGTAATTGCAGTGAGCACCATGGAAGCATTCGCATTTGGTGGGTTAAAGGGTAGAAGGCCCACATTTAGCCACAGTGGTGGGATTGCCTGAGAAGAAGTCAAAATCATCTCACAGCTGGTGGCACTGGTGGGATTGCCCAAGTGGAAAATTCCACATTTGGTGGGATAAGTGTTGGGAAAACCCCACAGCCACCAGAAATAGATCTGCCCATGAATCAAGATGCAGACAAAGGGCTCTTTAACCCACCCACCCCGACAACATAAACAGTATTGAAGGCCATAATATAGCCTTCATCTTACTTTATGGTTTACCCACTCACATAAAAACATGAGTAAAAGGCTCTCACTTCCTCCTTAGGAACAGGAGACTCTAGAGACTCTGTCAATTTTCTCTTAAGACTTTGTCTTCTCAATTCTGCAACCATGAGATAGATATATAATGGGCAAATTCCCACATAGCCTCTGCTATTGTCATTCACATTGCCATAAGGCTGTTTTAAGTCTTTTGTTTCCTTAGGAGAAAGCAGTAAGTTGCATAGTAAAATAATGGTATTTGTTTTTATTATAATCTTACTTGTCATCTTAAGTTATTGTAAATCATTTGTAAACATTTGACATGGAACAGTTTACACACTCTAATTAAATAAGAAGGATTGATCCTTTTCAGATCTTGGAACGTTTTTGGACTACAGCTTCCCATATTCCCCTAGCCAACATGGCTAGAAGATTCTGGCACTCAAAAAGGTAACTTTTCCAAGCTCTGATCATTAGCATCAGAGCGTCTAGCAACCCACCTCTGTCCTCAGCTATTCTCATAATGTGCTCACTGTTCATTGTGTATTTTTTGTTTTGTCAGATCATTTTTTAATGATTCTGCCAACTATTCCAAACTATTCTTGGGGTATTTAGGAAATCTGGAGAAATTGTACCAGATTTCTCCAGTTCTCAGATCAGCTGTGTCAGTCCATTTTTAGATTATTATTCTAGATGGCATGAAGTTTACCATCTGATGATGGCAGTTCTTTATTTTCAAATGCAATTCTTGCTATTCATTTGCAAGTTCTGTCTCTGAGACAGCCTGTGCAATATGGGCAGGGTTAGGGGTGAGGAGGAGGATAGGAATCCATTAAAAATTCTCATGTGGTTGTGGACCACACAGGCATACTTTCAAGCACAAAGACCACTTATGAATTCAGAAGCAGGAGATGATCCAAAAGATGACTCTGAGCTAAAGGATTAGAATGTACCATTTTGTCAGCTGTATGAATTCATGCTTAATGTGTCCAGCTAGACAACAAGAAGATATCATAGGTATGTGCAGAAAGTAATTTTGTCTGGGTCATTTAAGGATTTTGAGAATCCAGTTCTTAAAGTACATTCAGCCCTCCATATCCATGGATTCTGCATCCATGGATTCAACCAATCACAGTTTCAAAATATTTTTAAAAAATATTCCAAAAAACAAACCCCGATTTTGCCATTTTATATAATGGATACCATTTTCCTATGCCACTGTATATAATGGGACTTGAGCATCTATGGATTTTGGTATCCCCGGGGGTGGTGGTGGTGGTCTTAGAACCAAACCCTCGTGGATACCAGGGGCCTACTATTCTTTTTCAACCTCATTGTTGTGGAGATCCTTAAATGTTAAAACATATAATGGAAAACCTAGGTGGTATGATCCCTGCTCTAAATACCCTAAAGGCACCAGATCCCATCTGATCTTGGAAGCTAAGCAGGGTCAGCTCTGGTTAGCATTTGCATGGGAAACCAAGGAACACAAGGTGCTGTAGGCTATATATATCAGAGGAAGGAACTGGCAAAACCTCTGAGTAGAAGAAAACCCTATGAAATTCTTGGGGTCATTATAAGTCGACAGGCAACTTGAAGGTACATGTACACACACATGATCCCTGAACCCAAACATGTTATTGACACTGGTGGAAATGTATACTATTGTTGCACTGCAGTTTGAACTTGCTATGTACAGTATAAAATAGCACCACACAAATTTCACAAAGAAATGTAAGTTGAGGCATCCTAAATTTTAGACCTAAACTCTACAGTGTAAAATACTCTTTTCATTAAAGTGTTGTACTGCCAAGAAAGATTTCTCAAGATAATTTAAGATGCAGTCCTAAACCCACTTTTCTAGAATAAGCCCTATTGAAATCAGAAGGACTTACTTTGTAGGAGACAGACATAGGGTTGTGTTTTTAATGTAGATTTTTCTCCCCTGAATGCCTTATAGCACCAGTTTTCAACCTGTGGCTCGTAACTCTAGGTTCAAACATGGGTTGCACTCTTACCAACAGGAGTAAATTATGCTATCATATTTTCTTTTCGTTCTCTTTAATTCTAGTGTTGTATTTTGTTGTTCTTATGTGAATGAAGGAAACTGGAAAGAGGAGAAACAAAGATGTTCAGCTACAGCACCAGTAAGAGCAGCAAAAGTAGCAGTGATTTGGGTCCTGTGTCGGAAATGTTTGGATTCCCACTTTTCAAAAGGGTTGGGCTGCCCTCAGTCTTGTATGATAGACACGTTTTATGTTTTTACGAGAACCTCCATGGTTCACCAATTTGTTTAAGTTTACCAATCACGAGGGCACTTTCAGGAACCAATACATTCAAATTAAAAGAAAAAAGATTCCACCTAAACTTTAGGAAGAACTTCTTTACTAAGATGTTCAATAATGGAATGGACTGCTTTGGAGAGTGGTGAACTTCTCTTCTTTGGAAATCTTTAAACGGGTTGGATAGCCATATTTGGGGAGTGCTTTAGTTATGCATTCCTTCATGACAGGAGTTTGGACTAGATGGCTATTGCAGTTCCTTCCATTTCTATGATTTTGTGGTCTCATAGCAATTAAAGAATTGTGTGAAGTGATCCTGAATATGTGCTCTTGATTAAAACATAAAGGGCTGAATCCAGTATCAGTTCTCCATAGTGTTGACTCATTAAAATGAAAGGGTTGTGTTAGTAATAACTAGCTTAAGCTTCATTCTTTTTAATGGGTCTGTTCTAAAGGTTGGATTTAACTCTTTTTGTATCTTGAGGAACCAAAGGTCTACCTAATCCAGATTTCTTTTCTTTTGCAAGAATCACAACTAGGTACTAGATCAGGGATGCAGAACAAAATTGGAGTCCCCCTTCACTAAATGGTCCATTAGACATTGTCCAGGGGCCCACAATAATATCCCAGTATACCTTCTGCCCATTACTTGGCTATTTCAATTAAAGTAATTGCAGCTGTAAAATATATTATTTCAGTGCATGCTCTGTGGTTGGAGAGGGGTTTCTGGTCGGTGTAAAATTACTGCATTAAAAAAAAAGAGATGAGAGAAAAAGCTTTGCTTTATTTACTTAGATATAATGGAATCTTGTGCTTGCTGTATCAATACATTATGATATTATGAATATAATATCAGTACATTATGGCTGAAATTCACAACTGCAGTTACGAATGCGTAACCTAGAGTTAGGCATTTGTGACTGGTTCGTATTCACTTTCCCTACATATTCAATACAGTAAAGGAGTCATAGGGATTGTGAAAGTCCCTCATTCTTGATTTACTGGGCAGTTGCCACTGTGAGCAACAGAGATTTGTTTTCTACCCCCTTCCACTGCGAGCAGGAATTGCAACAGGGACCACGCTTCTGACTGTTGCACTGGTGATCACTTGCAGGCAGGGTCTGGAAACATCAGTTTGCTGTGTTCCAATTGACAAGAGAACAAACCTCTGTGATCACAGCAGCTGCTGCTACCCAGTCAGTCAGGAGACACTATACTTGTCTAAACAGTCAAAATGCTCCTAATAGAATGCAAGGAGAATACCTTTTGTCCCAATGGGATCCCGCAGTGATTTGACGTATTCTGAAGGTGGAGGGCAAAAGCTCCAAATATTCCACAGGAAAAGCCTTTGTGACTTTTCCCGACTTTTTTAAAAACGCTCTGAAGGAAATGTGCATTCCTGCATGTTGGGGCAACCAATGCAATTTGTTGCGCAGTCCGAAGAGGGTGGAACTCAACATCTGATTGGGCGGATGTGCACAGGGGCAGGCTTGCTGTCTAGTTCCCAGAAGCACTAGCGTTTGTACGCTTTTTAAAACTTATTTTTTTAAACTGTCAAAAGGTGGCTACCATGAGGAAGAGGAGGAGAGCTGCCTGCCCTTCTTCTATCCCCGCCGCCCCCGCCACTGTTTCTGATTCCAGTTCCAAACAGATAGGAGGAGCTGTCTGGCCAGCTGCTGGTTGCAAAAGAGGAAGAGGAGGGCGGCTTTTCGCTGCTCTGGTTTCATCTCGCCTTCCCCAGCTGGGCAGCTCCTTCTTTCATGCCTGCCAAGCTGAATGTCAATGGGCCTTGGAGGGTGTGGGACAGGCAGGGCCGGCTTAACCAGTCTCCCAAATCAGCATTTGTGGGGGCCCCCACCCAGCCACGGAGCCCCACCCACCCACCCCACCCGTCTTAACTCTCCTGCAAAAATCTCCTGCTGGGTCTCCCAAATAGAAAACGAAAGAGAAAGACGGAGCTTTCTTTGTGTGGCTGGCTGCTCACTTGCCCCCTCCTGCCAGAATCATTGTCAAAAGGCAAACCAGCAGCCAGGCGGGTGTCGGAGAGGGTGTGTGTGAGAGAGAGAAGGGGGGGGAGGCATCTCTTTCCTCTCTCTTCAGAAAGGGCTTCTTTCTTTCTTTCTCTCTCCCTTCTTTCTCACTTTTTATCCCCCGTCTCTCCCTTCCTTCCTTCCTTCCTTCTGACTTTCTCTCTCTTCTTTCTTTCTTTCTTTCTTTCTTTTCCTTTCCTTTCCTTTCCTTTCCTTTCCTTTCCTTTCCTTTCCTTCCACATAGATCCCCTCCATCCCTCTTTCCACCTGCTCTTAACATGCCTGTTTTCTCTCCCCTCCCTTTCTCCCTTGGTCTTCTTCAGCTTCCTCCCCTTGCTGCCAACTGAGTTCAACCTGCAAAAGGATTTTGTGTGTGTTTGCCTATGCACCTTCAACTCATTTCTGACTAAGGCGAACCCGCCATGGGGTTTTCTAGACAAGGTTTGTTCAAAGGGGGTCTGCCTTTGGCTACCTTTGAGGCTGAGAGAGTGTAACTTGCCCAAGGTCACTCCGTGGGTATTCATGACTGAGTAAGGATTCAAACCCTGATCTTCACAGTCATAGTGCAATGCTGAAATTCTACAACACTCTAGCTCTTTTAACAGAAGAATATAAAGAACATAAATAAAAAAATTGGAGTAATATTACTGGGAACAATGGTTTTCTTGTTGTCACTAAAACTCACAAGTATCCCATTAGTGTTATGTGAGAGGCATTGGCCTAGAGGAGTTGGTTCTTAACCTTTTCTTTACCAGGGACCCCCTTTAAATATCTTTTGTTGCCCCAAGACTTAACTCAAGATTTAAAACCCTAATAACATTAACAATAATAGCTAATAATACTAGCTAACAACAACAACAATACAATTACACCATCCATTAAACTTTTCCTCAGAGGCACTCTTGCTTCTTCCTGCAAGTTTGTGGCTGGAGTGGATTGAATGGCAACGTGCAGGCCAAGCCAGCCAGCCAGCCTTTGCTTTGGTTCCTGTCACTTGGCTGCTCCACTGCAGGGAGGAGGTGGGCCAAGCAGCCTTCAAGCCTTTGTGGACTCCCTGTGAGGACATTGTGGACCCAAGTTTAAGAACCACTGGGCTAGAGAATGCTGGAAAAGGAACAATGCAACCAGACCTTGAGAAGGGTGCTGGCAGGGGGATTCTGGGAGGTGTAATCCAAGAGTAACTTTCCCAGGCTTTTAATGCAGCCTAGAATCATAGGGTTGGAAGGGACCCCAACAGCCATCCCATCCGATCGGCTTCTGTCCTGCAGGAACACACCATCAAAGCCCTCACGACAGATGGCCATCCAGCCTCTGTTTTAAAACCTCCAAAGAAGACGACTCCACCACACTCCACTTCCAAACAGCTCTTCCTATCAGGAGGTTCTTCCTAATATTCAGGTGGAATCTCTTTTCATGTAGTTTGAACCCATGGCTCCATGTCCTAATCTCTGGAGCAGCAGAAAACAAGCTTGCTCCATCCTCAGTATGACATCCCTTCAAATATTTAAACATGGCTATCATGGCACCTCTCAACCTTCTCTTCTCCAGGCTAAGCATACCCACCTCCCTAAGCCGCTCCTCATAGGGCACCATGGCTTCCAGACCTCCCACCATCCTTCTCAGTATTTTTCTCGAATTGTTGTGCCCAGAACTGGAAACAGGATTCCAGGTGAGGTTTGACCAAAGCAGCATACAGTGGCAATGTTACTTCCCTTGATCTAGGCACTATACTCCTATTAATGCAGTCTAGAACCGCATTGGCATTTTTTGCTGCTGCATCACACTGCTAACTCATGTTTAGCTTGCAGTCCACACTTTTTTTTTTTGAGGAAATCTACACCATTACGTTAATTGCTAATAAACAAAAAATATTATGTTAGTGCCTATAGCATAGTTTTTAAACTAAATTATTGGTGGCAAATTATGTAATACAGTAGGCCCCCCTTATCCACTGGGGATTGGTTCTGTGCAGGCATGGATTCTGAAAACTGTGATTAATAGTGAATGTCAACAGGGAATTAGGGGCATACTTATCAAATTTGCAGATGACACCAAATTGGGAGGAGTAGCTAATACCCTAGAGGACAGGATCAAAATTCAGAATGACCTGGATAGACTGGAGAGCTGGGCCAAAGCTAACAAAATGAAATTCAATACGGAGAAATGTAAAGTACTGCATTTAGGGCGGAAAAATGAAATGCATAAATATAGGATGGGAGAGACCTGGCTGAATGAGACTACGTGCGAAAGGGATCTAGGAGTCCTAGTAGACCACAAGTTGAACATGAGCCAACAGTGTGATGCAGCAGCTAAAAAGGCCAATGCAATTTTGGGCTGTATCAATAGAAGTATAGTGTCTAGATCAAGGGAAGTAATAGTGCCACTCTATTCTGCCTTGGTCAGACCTCACTTAGAATACTGTGTCCAGTTCTGGGCACCACAATTCAGAAAGGATATTGACAAATTGGAGCGTGTCCAGAGAAGGGCAACTAAAATGGTGAAAGGTCTGGAAACGATGCCTTATGAGGAGAGACTTAGGGAGCTGGGTATGTTTAGCCTGGAAAAAAGACGGTTAAGAGGCGATATGATAGCCCTGTTTAAGTATTTGAAGGGATGCCACGCTGAGGATGGAGCAGGCTTGTTTTCTGCTGCTCCAGAGACTGGAACACGGAGCAATGGGTGCAAGCTCCAGGAACAGAGATTCCACCTCAACATGAGGAGGAACTTTTTGACAGTAAGAGCTGTTCGGCAGTGGAACACACTCCCTCGGAGCGTGGTGGGGTCTCCTTCCTTGGAGGTCTTTAAACAGAGGCTGGATGGCCATCTGTCGGGGATGCTTTGATCAAGATTTCCTGCGTGGCAGGGGGGTTGGACTGGATGGCCCTCGTGGTCTCTTCCAACTCTGCAATTCTATGATTCTATGATTCATTGAAAATAATGGGACTTCTGGTTTAAAATACCATAGAGTTGCCTTGGAGGGCCTAGAAAATGGCTAGGGAGGACACATTTTCTAGGAAGACTCTATGGTAGGTGTGCTGTTTTGTGTCCCCTGGATAATGAATCCGTGGATACGGGGGTCCTACTGTAATCTGAACATCCTGTACGGTGAATAGGTTAGGTTACATTGACCTGAGATAAACATATCGGGCCCCCAAAATAAAGCATTGCAGGGGCCCCCAAAATTCCTTAAACCAGCCCTGGGGACAGGCATGAGAGAAGGAGCAGCCCAGCTGGGGAAGGCAAGAAGTCGGAGCAGCAAAGAGCCACCCTCCTCTTCCTTCTCCGCAACCAGTGGTTCCTTTTGTCCCTTTGCAACCAGAATCGGAAGCCACCACTGCCACCACCGCCATCGGGATGGGTGAAAGGTGGGCAGCTCTCCTCGGCCACCTTCCTCATTGCCTCCTGATGCTGCCAGGTTCCCTTCACCTTCCTCACCACCACCCCTCTCAAAACAATAACATGGCTGCCATCCAAGTAGCTGATCTAGAATCATGGCTTATGATATGATTATGATCAGTAGAGTTATACTTTTTAAAACTAAGGTTAAACTGTTTGCCACCATTCCTAGTGGTTCTTATATAAAGTAGATCTTGTTTGTAATTTATATAGCTGAATGCTATGTGCGTGAGACAGAGATTTTGCTGCCTTATATGGAATAACAAATGATGCTCCTCAAAGTTATTAATAGTGCTGTAAGGCAAACCAAGTTACTCTGACACTTTTTGAGTAAAAAAAATTAAAATCCCTGAAACACCTCTCTCAAATACCCTTGCTGTAAATATATAATAAGAATAAATTAAACAACTAACCATATTCTTCCTATTCATAAATTTCAAAATGTGTTGCCATTCTGCCCAAAGGTAGGGCCAGCCCTAGCTGCTTCTGACTGGATCGTTTTATTTATTCTGGATAAGCTGCTGAAGCCACTATGCATGAAAAAGGAGCTCTCTTTACATCACATCTGACCAGAATCCCTGTTTTTCCTGGACTCAGCCATTAAGTCCATAAAATAAAATTCACACTCCACTTGGCTCCAGAGCAGTAGCTGAGCTATCCCAATATATACTGCTAAACCTCAGTGTGAGTATGTGCAGGGGAGTAGAACAGCTTAAAAGTATGAGCTTGCATACGTAACCTTCAGACATAACCTCCATGGAATTCAGTGGAACTTTCAGGCTAAACTCTTTTTTTTAAAAAATGATGACTATAGCACAGTGTTAAGCTACCCTGGATTTATATGTGTGCTGTGTACCAGGGCTTACAGAGCAATTTGCCTTGCTTTTTGACCAGGGGTGGGAATGGTGTGGCCCTCCAGATGTTTTTGGACTCCAACTCCCGGCACCTTTAGCCAGCATAGTCGCAGGAGAGGAATGCTGGAGGCTGCAACCCATCAATATCTGAAGGGCCACATGATCCCCACCCCCTTTTAGGGGAACATCTGTATTCTGTGGTTACTTGTGGTGTTTTGGGGGGGGTTTTTTGGACATCCTTTACCTTAATATTGCTTTTCTTTTACCCTTGTGCTTTGTCAGATATGAACAAACAGATTAACCTTAAATCCCCTCATTCTTCATTTGCACTTATACTTCATTTATTTTTCATGTGTTAAATGCTGACCTGGAAAAATAGGCATTGTTAACACTTGAGTTTGGATTTCACTTGTCACAGTGAGCCTTTTGCAACCGTTTTGCAGATTGCCTTGCTATCTGGCTAACACAGCTAAGGGGTGGAATCTTTCTCCAAGCAACCAAAGGGTTAAGGATGTATCAGGTTAAGTTGCAGTGTCATGGAAGAGTCACAGGTCATGAGATACAGCTGACCAATGAAGATGACCAGAGGGAAAATGTTGAGATGATTCTGTGAAGAGGTTATAAATGATGCCTCTGAGGCCATGACACACTGAGAGGTATACCACACTATGCCCAATGTTGGAATTATTTTGGCATGTAAGTAACAGATACATGATTGTTTTGCACCACACACCTCATCACATTTCGCTTCATCAACTCATCAAATACATCTTATAGCGCTTTTGCGCGCACCACATGTACAGCCATTTAACCTCCTCTGCATTCCTACCCTCCCCCTAGCTGGTTTCGTCACATCCTCTGCCGCTTTTGCGCATGAGTTACCTTTACAAAATCACCAGGTTTCATGTCAAAACTCACATGATATCACAAGCGTACAAAAGGAAGCCCTTTTTTCTTCCCTGTAGCGCATGCGCAAAAAATTCAATACTGGGTGTCAAATTCACGTGATACTTCTTGACGTGTCACTGCTACCAGCGTTCTCCTATAACAGCCCCAGCCCTGGCTCTTTCCCTCCCTCCTGATCCTGCAAACCGGGCAGCCCAAGAAGGCGCCCCACTCTTCTGACCCCCCAACCTCCTGCTAGAGGTCCCCGCTCTCATGAACCCCTGCCCCCTCTCCCCTCTTCGGCCTCTCCTCCTCCACCTCCTCCTCCTCCCCCCCTCCCAACCATGACCGTTTCGGTTCTCAACTCATAAAGATGGCTGTGTACGTGATGATCTTTCATTCTTCACCATTTATGAAAATGTCGCCTACCTGCTCCGTACCTTGCCCATTAGACTGTTTTCGTAGAAATTACAGGGAAATGTTTTATTTGCTATTGTGTTCCTCTCCATTATAACTCCTGGTCTTCATATTTTTGCTTAGCTTAGACCCTTATACTGGCTGTTTTTTTCTAGCTTGATGGGTTTGTGAGTCTGCGCTGTTAGTAATACAAAAAGCTAGCGGCAAGACACTCATATTAGGGAAACCAAGCTCCAAAATCAATTGCAGGAATGAATTTTTTTTCCAAAGCGAGCATGCGAGATCACACAAAATCAGTACTAAAACAACCATAAGTATGCCTACGTCGTAAATGGCCACCGGAAGTGCAGTGGGGAAAATGAGAGGGTGGAACTGGGATAGCAACGCCTTCTAAGGAACACATGATTGTCGTAGGACGAAACAGCAACAGGTTTTCACACCACACTTACTTCTGAGTTGGTAAAATTGTGCGATCGCTGGCCATTGACGGGCAGAAACTGTCAATGAGTTGTCGCATGACAGAACTCAAACAGAGACAGAGGGAACACTGAATAACCATGGCGTCATGCGGGCCGCGGAGATTTCACGCAAAACTCAAGCGCTTTAATAACGGAAAAAACCCTTGTGTGGTATACACCAGAGAGGAGAACAAAAGAATCAAGTCTTTGGAACTGGGGCCTCCCATCCCACCTAGGAAACCTGGTCAAGGCTGGACAAGGGTGTCTAGACTCCCAGTTTCCTTCATGAAAAACCAGGACTCCGAATCCCATCTGTAGTGTGAGCGGAATAGAAAAATGTCTCTAGCTTGTTGCATCAGGGCTTATGTTTTTGTTTTTTGTTTTGGTTTTTAAAAAACTTGGCTGGAATGATGTAGACTATCTGTAACTTTGTAACTTTTAAGCAATGCTTGAAAGGATGTGCCTTTCATGTAAAGAGATACCCTTTTGCTATGCAGATTCTGTTTAGAATAAACTTCCTTTAAAGCTCACCTCTCTTTCATACTCTCTTCAAGTGCCTTGCTCCATTTCACTCTGAGGGGGGAGCAATAGCTCTGCAGAGACAGAGTGGAAAGTACAAATGTTTCCCAGTATCCTCCCATTGGGTTACTGAGCTGGGGTTTAAAATCAATGAGTGGTGCTAGCTAGTATAGATGGTCTCTAAGGGTATCAACCTACTCAAGCAGAAGTAGGAGGAAGGGATCCTTAGAAACTCCATAACAGCTTCATTGCAGGTTATGCAACTGAAATGCTAATATTGTACTACCTCCTATAGGGTTTCCCAGAGCTTTGGTCCATCTTCATATCTGTGAGACATTGCACTGGTTTATTTGTTAGTTACATTTCTATCCTGCTGTTCCACGTCCTCTTTTTTTCTCATCTTAGTGTCACAACAACCCTGTGAAGTGGTTCAGGCTGAGAGATAGTGACCGGTTCAAGGCCACCCAATGAGTTTCATGGCTCAGTGGTTGGAATGTTGATGAGCGAATGGGGAGAGAGCACAAAGGAGCCAATCCCGTGGTAGGAAACTGGTATGGGAGGGGTCTCCTAGAGTGAAAAGAGGTGGATGAGAGTTGAAAGGGGGAGTGTGAGATGGAATGTGATGAGGTGAATGTTGGAATGTGTGTATGGTTGTGAGTGCAGCTGAGGGAATGTATGTGCAGAGGGCATATTGTTGAGAAAAACAGAGGCTAATTGGAAAACAGAATGAGAAGAAAGAAAGAACTTAATAACTTGTTAATTTTTCTTCCCGCATTAATTACAGCGGTGATGGCGAAGCTATGACACGCGTGTCAGGACTGACACACATAGCCATTTGTGCTGACATGTGGCCGTAGACCTCCTCCCCCCTGCCCCCGTCCGCAACCTCACCACCCTCCCTAAAGTGGCGATCCAGGCTTCAAAGCCTCACTTTAGGGAGGGGGGACAAAGCCCCGATCACCACTTTAGGGAGGGTAGGAGGGTGGAGGAAAGTGGCAGGCAGGGCTACGAAGCCCCGATCACCACTTTAGGGAGGCGGCGGGGGGGGTGGAGCCTCCCCCCCCACACCTGGCCACCACCACCCCTAAGCTGCCTCAGAAAAGCCAGGTAAGGTGGCCGGCGGGTGGAACTCTGCTGGGGAAGGCGGCAGGCCTCTCCCTGTGGAGCCACCTTGGAAAGGCCGGGGAAGATGGCGGGCGAGTGGGAAGGTGGCTGCCCAGCCTTTCCCCAGCCTTCCCGAGGTGGCTCCGAAGTCTCGGAGCCACCTCGGGGAGGCTGGAAAAGGCGGCGGGCGAGTGGGAGGGTGGCCGCCCAGCCTCTCCCCGGCCTTCCCGAGGTGGCTCTGAAGCCTCGGAGCTGTCTTGGAAAGGCCGGGGAAGATGGCAGGCGAGCGGGAGGATGGCCGCTGAGCCTTCCAGAGGGGGCTCCATAGCTTTGAAGCCGCGGAGCCGCCTCAGGGAGGCTGGAGAAGGCAGCGGATGGGAGGGAGGGAATCTGCCCGGCTTTGAAGCCTCGGTGCCACCTCGGAAAGGCTGGGGAAGGCGGAGGGCAGGTGGGCCTCTTGTTTGAGCCCAGGACACCGCGCGCAGCTTCTCCAGTGGAGCCCTCCTAAATAGCTCCGCACAGGAGAGCTGCCAAAAGAGGGAGGGGGGAGAATGCGTGTGTGCCTGTGTGCATGTGGCGTTGTGGGGAGGGGGAGTAAGTGCTGTGAAGGGAAGAAGCCGAGGGTCCAGGAGCCGAGGAGCTGCCCGCGTAATCACTCCTAGGCTAACCGGGAACACATGCTCTGCTCCATGGCTAACTCAGGCTTCCTCCTTGTCTCCAACTCCGCCTTGATCCCACACTCGCTACCGTGCCCCCAGCCTTCCTCTACCTCCAGCAGGTAAGTCCACCTCTTTTATATCTTTCGCTGCTTCACTCGTGGGTGAGGGATCCCCCCAAAATAAACCCATGGGTCAGAGGGAGGCCGAGGGAGTTGGAGGAAAGTAGTGACGGGGCCTCTGTAGGCCCCATCGCCACTTTCGGTAGGCCGGGGTGGGGGTGGGGTGAAGTAGCGACGGGGCCTCCAGAGGCCCTGTCACCACTTTCGGGAGGGTGGTGGGATGGTGGTGGGAAAGTAGCAACGGGGCCTCTGGAGGCCCCGTTGCCACTTTCAGGAAGCCGGAGGAGGTGGGGGGAATAGTAGCAACAGGGCCTCCAAAGGCTCCATCGCCACTTTTGGGAGGCCGGGGGGGGGCTGTTATTATTCATGGATTTTTCACATTCGCAGGGTTTTTCAGAACCTAACCCCCACGAATGTGAAGGGACGACTGTATATTTTGATTACTCAGTTGTCACATGAGTTGTGACAACTCATTAATTATTAATAAACAATTAATAATATTGTTGATTAAACAATAAATATTGCGAAATAATGTTTTTTCCTCAAAATGACACACCACCTGAGCTATGCTCAGTTTTTTGGCGACGTTTGACACACCAAGCTCAAAAGGTTGCCCATCACTGAATTACAGTGTAACTCAGATGTAAAGAAAGATAATGGATGCACTATTATGGGAATAATTATAGGTACAATCAATGTCCACCCCATTTTCAATTTTATATATATATATATATGTGTGTGTGTGTGTGTGTGTATGTATATGTATATGAGTGTGTGTGTGTGTGTGTGTGTGAATATGCTTTTTTAACTACACACACCTCTCTAAAATCATGATACTGCCCCACTCCATCCCTACAACCCACAAGGCATGACCCACAAGTTGATTATCTCAGTCTTGTGCAGCCTGGCCTTGGAAGCCAGCAAATGCTTTCAGAAAAGTCAAATCACAGATTGTTTGTTGTTTCCTTCTAGATTAATCAGCTGTGCAGTTTCTAATTATTTATGTAGTGCTTCATTTGTCTCCTTGATCACCTAATTGCTGTAATTCACTGTCCTGCAGATCAGTCATTTAATCCATCAATTGTTCTCTCCTTTTTGCTACTACCCCATTTTATCTTATTGAGATGTATGCTTAGCTCAAGATGTATATTTAATTCATTAAGGCTGGATCTACATTTGCAGCAAAATTAAAATTATGTATCCACAAGTCAAAGAAGGGTTTGTATCCTTTCAAGACTACAGATCTGAGGTCAGATTTTTGAATGCTTTCTTCATTTCCAAATCCAGAAGGAAGAAAACTAGCACACTAGAGTGTGGACAGGGCTAGAACCTTAGCTTTTTATGTACTATGCTCTACTTTCCCACTCATGATACTGTGTTTGTAGATTAAGCTTCACTCTTAGCTGCCCTTTCTGTGTCTACCACCATGTTTTTATTTCCCACCACCTTCACATTTATATGTTAATCCACTTTTCCCCCAGAGAGATTCTTCCTGATTTATTCTTCTTAATAATAATAAAGTTTATTTATACCCTGCCCCTCTGCTAAAAACAATCGGGGCGGCTTCCAACAATTAAAACATTATAATAATGACTAAAAGCACCACCCACACCCACCCTCCCCCATAAAAAGACATTAAACACTATAAAATTAAAACCATCTAACTAAAAACACATTAAAAACAAATATATACATAATTTTAAAAAGCCAGGAGACACAGCTCCTGAAGCCGGGATCTAATCAGGAAAGGCCTGGCGAAAGAGATCTGTCTTTAGTGCTTTTTTAAAGCTACTCAAGCTTGTCATCTGATGGATCTTGTTCGGCAGGCCATTCCATAAATTGGGGACGATTATCGAAAAGGCCCTCTGGGAGGTTGCAGACAGCCTAGATTTTTGTGGCTGAAGCAAATTCCTACCAGAGGACCAGAGTGCGCGGGGAGGATTGTATGGGAGGAGGCTGTTCCAGAGATAAGTTGGACCCAAGCCATTTAGGGCTTTAAAGGTAATAACCAACACCTTATACTGGGCCTGGAAACTGATAGGCAGCCAGTGGAGAGATTTTAATACTGGAGTTATATGATCTCTCCGAGATGTTCCCGAGACCACTCTGGCTGCCATATTTTGTACCAACTGAAGTTTCCGGACCAAGCACGAGGGTAGCCCCATGTAGAGCGCATTGCAGAAATCTAGACGAGAGGTTACCAGCGCATGTACCACAGTCTCGAGATCTCTTACTTCCAGGAGAGGGCACAGCTGGCATATCAGCCGAAGCTGATAACAAGCGCTCCTGACCGTCGCATTCACTTGACTTGTCATCTGAAGTGATGAATCAAGGAGCACCCCCAGACTGCGAACACAGTCCTTAACAGAGAGCGTGACCCTGTTCAGGACTGGCGGTTGCAACCCAACTTCTGGTTTCGGGGCCGCTACCTTGAGCACCTCCGTTTTATCCGGATTTAATCTCAATCTGTTTTTCCTCATCCAGCCCATTACTGCTTTAAGACAGTCATTAAGAGGAGAGATGCCATTGGAATTCGAGGTCTATGATCGGGACAAGGAGAAATAGATCTGGGTGTCATCAGCGTACTGATAACACCCAGCCCCATAACTCCGAATAATCTCACCCAGCAGCTTCATATAGATGTTAAACAGTATCGGGGACAGGATGGCACCCTGCGGAACACCAGTAAGCTCCTTTCTGCTGGAGCAGCTGTCCCCGAGCCACACCCTCTGGGACCTGCCTGAGAGGAAGGACTGGAACCACTGGAGCGCAGTGCCTCCGATTCCTAACCCACTCAAGCGATCCAGGAGAATGCCATGATCTATTGTACTGAAAGCCGTTGAGAGGTCTAAAAGCACCAACAAGGACACACTACCCCTGTCGATGCTTAGACGCAGGTCATCTGTCAAGGCAACCATGGCAGTCTCAACTCTAAATCCTGTCCTGAAGCCAGTTTGAAATGGGTCTAGATAATTGGTTTCATCCAAGACCACTTGGAGTTGAAGAGCAACTGCCCTCTCGATCACTTTGCTCAAGAATGGTAACATAGAAACCGGCCAATAGTTGTTCGTGTCCAGGGGGTCTAGGGAAGTTTTTTTCAGGAGCGGCCTAACCGCCGCTTCCTTTAAACAGGATGGACACACCCTTCCCTGAGGGATGCATTGATGATGTCCTTAAGGAACACCATCAAGGCACCCCCCCCCCGGGATGGCCAGCCATGAAGGGCAAGGATCAAGAAGGCAGGTTGTCTTCCTCACTCTACGAAGCAATGTCCTCAGTACTCACGGATTGAAATTGATCCAGTAAACTTACATCAATGGAGTTGCTGGACACCTCGTCAATTGTTTCTGTCAAAATGCTGGCATCTAAGTCGGCTCTTATCTGAGAGATTTTATCTGCAAAGTAGTTGTTAAATGCTTCACAGTAGGCCGTTGTTGGGTTAAGCAATGGGTTCTGCGCAGGTATAACCTGCATCATCTCCCTTACTACCCTAAACAGCTCTGCTGGATGGGACTCTGCAAACGGAATACGTGCAGAGGAGAAGAATCTCTGCGCTGCATGCATTGCCTCTCGATAGGACCGAAGAAATTTCCTATGCCGAGTCCTGTTGGATAAGAGTCGAGTTTTCTGCCAGTTGCGCTTTCTTCTTTCTTCTTTCAACTTTGTCTGTATCTCTCTTCTGTCTTCTCCCAAGCTTATATCCATGCATCCCTCTGCAGAGCTGACAAAAAGAAGCAATTAATCTAATGGAACTGACTTCCAAGTCATAGCGAAGGGCCAAAGCTATCCATGAGACACTAAGAGTTTCGAAGCAGGATTATCCCACTACCTGGGAACATTACTGTCAGCACCACCATGGTTAGCATCTCAGAGGAAGGATCTTCAGCCCTGTTCTCTTCTGTGCTTCAGCTCCACCAATGAGGATGGCCAGACCATGATTTTGCAGCTACCAGCTCAAGGGTCAGATGACTAAAAGGGCCAATAGCATTCAGCCTGGTGCTCAGAAGTGGCCCAAGACATTTAGCGGCCTGAGACAACAGGATGGCATCCCCAACCATTTCATGTTCAAAAGCCAACATAGCATCCTCTACAATTCATGAAGCACTCCTTAGAGAATATAAAGCAGGCCACACACCACATGTTGCTGTTCTCCTAATATCTGCCACCTAGGGTGCCTACATCATGGTGCTTAATGGTAGGGCCAGGTTAGCCAGTTCTATAAAGCTGCTGACATAGAGAGGCAAGAAGGGCAATGCAGGGTAAGATCAAGACTCCACCAAGCCAGCATGCTGCTTTTTACAGTGGCCAAATAGGGCTTGAAAACAATTGCCTTCTTTTGTTGTTTCCCACCTAGCAGCTGGAGTGTGATGCCATATTGTCTCCTTCATTTCAAACTTCCATTTAACTACAATACCACATAGCCTGGATTTTTAGTCTTAAGTCAGAGTGGAGAATGTGTAGCCCTCCAGATGTTGAGCTCTAGAATAGCCAGGGGTCAGGCAGAATGGGAGCTGTAATCCAAGAAGAGTGGGACAGCTACCTGTTGGATCTTTATCTTTCATTTTTCAATCTATCTTAGTTAGAGAACTGGTTTATTTTATATCCTATCAGACTTGAAGGTAAGAGTTCTACATTTACCAAGACACTGACTTTTGCTTTTGGATTCTGAATGTGTTAGGGGAGAAAGAAGATTGCCACTGGCCATGCTGGTTGGGGGATTCTGGCACTTGCAGTCAAGATGTAACTCTTCTAAGTTGTGCCACTGGGCAGAGAAAGATGCAAGAAGAGGTAAGGTCACAAGGGTGTAAGCAACTCAAGCTTACACTTAAAGTGTATGAATTTGGATACAGAGCCTTCCACAAGCTGTTATACTGTATTTTCCTTTTGTCTGCTTAGTCTATGCTGAACTGCCTTCTGAGCTAGAGTTTATGATGTCATTTTCTTGCCTTTTCTCAAGTATCTCTCAATTATCTGAGGAAGAGATCTTGGCTTTCTTATGAAAGCAGAGGACTGGAATTTCTCCCGCTTGCTTGCCTAGCTAAGTTAGAACTAGGGGCTTTATCAAACCACCCCACATTACTGTTCTTTTGCCAGCATAAATTGTGGTGTTTTTATGCTGGCAAAAGAACCCCACCACCACCACACTTACCTTGAGCAGTGTCCATGAGGCTTCCCTGGCGGTAACAGAGCACAAATGGAGCTCCATTTACTTCCAGGGTTGAAATCTCCCAGATTCTTGTGAAAAGATGCTCACGCAGGAAATTTTAAAATTAAAGGAAAAAAGCACACACAAAAAGTACAGCAAAGCACAAAAACACACTTATAAAGTTCCAAGTACATGGGGAGGTGTCACAAAAAGAGTGTCTCCTACCTGGCTGTTGCGATCTCACCTTGAAGTGTTTGATGCTGTTTTCACGTGAGTACAATGGCGCACAGATTCAACGCCGGCAACAAATTGCTACAGGAGATCAATTGACAGCTTGGCCTGTCAATAAAATAGGACAGCTTATTGATTTGAAATGATCACAAAAGGGCAATGTTCTCTGGTATGCACACCTTTTTGTGATCATTGGGTGTCCTTATGACACAGCATTTGCATAGTCTGATAAAGTCCTCGATCTCTCTTGCCTTTCCACCTCAGTGTATTTCTCTTATTAAAGCTTAGTTCTCTTTCCTTAAACAAGAAAGAAACTCGGCTTGCTTATATATTCCATGGAAAGTAACCTCATTAACCAGCATGATATTCAGAAAGGGTTTGAGCCGCATCCATGCATATTGTGTAAAGCCAAACTTTGCTAACAGTGAAAGGTTGACATCTGGTTAGTTAATAACAACTAGAGTAAATCTAGTCAATCAATTGTTTAATGGTGAGTCAACACATAGGCAAATCCCATTGATTCAATGGGTCTACTCCAGTCAGGGCTAACAATAGATTAGGCCAATGGGTGTCTGAAAGTGAAAAAAAGATGGCCAAATGGTGGCCAAAAAAATGGTGGTCAAACCCCCCAATCAGCCCACCCCCAACCAGTGGCATGTGGTCCCCAAGAGACTAACCCTGAAAAAATGTGGCCCTTGGCAAAAGAAAGGTTGCTCCTCCCTGAGGTAAACAGATACACTTCAGATATCGTCTTGACCTGCAGCTGAGGAAGACATAATCTGTGCCAGGGCTCAGCCCTGGCATTCTTTTTCAGCACCAGGGTTCATTGGGAAGATGCAAAGAAAGGAAACAGGAAGCACTCCAAAGCAGTTATTTCAATGCTTATTTCTCTTGCCATTGGCTCTCTGACATCAGAGAGAAGCCTTTGCCAATGAAAAGTATTGCTTTTGAATGGCATGGAGCTCCCAGCAGATTTTTTCCATAGAAAAAGAGACAGTCTTCAATGCACACAGCAGAGGGCGCTTTTACATAAGAGCTGAGAGTCATGTTACTTCCAAAATCATTTTTTTTAAATCACAGCATTTCCCACTGTGTTTGCAAGAACAGTACAGGACTAGAATAAATGGAGCAGTGCATCTAATTATGTACTGTCAATTATCACTAGACTTGGTTGGAATTAACAAGTGTGATGACTTATAATTTCTTCCATTTACAATTAATTTCTTCTATTTACATTTACTTCCTCCTGTAACAGTCTGATAAAATGAGTGGGATCCAAAGAGGACATTTTGCTGATGTAACTGCTCCCATGGGTAGAATCAGGACTGGGTTATTCCCCCACTGACCCCCTCAAAACCTGCTCTAGAGCAGAGTAGACAGAGGAGGAGAAGGAGAAGAAAGGATTGTTGCAATAAGCAGGCATTCACTAGTACAACACTGGATTTCATCCAATGCTTTCTGACGTAGTTTTGTTAGCAAATGACAACACAGCTTTGTCTCCAATAAGATCATAGCAGCCTTCATAGTACAGTAGGACCCCCGTATCCACTGGGGATTGGTTCGGGGGGGGCGTGGATACCGAAAACCATGGATAATAGTGGATGCCATTGAAAATAATGAGACTTCTGGTTTAAAATACTATAGAGTTGCCTTGGAGGACCTAGAAAATGACTAGAGAGGACACATTTTCTAGGAAGACTATGGTAGGTGTACTGTTTTGTGTCTCGTGGATAATTGAATCAGTGGATAATGAATCAGTGGATACAGGAGTCCTACTGTATTGCACAGTAGCATGATACAGAAAACATTTTCTAAAAAGTTGAGGATAGTAATGTATGGTACTGTATGACAGAGAGATTTGCTTACAATGTAGTCCTTCCTTTTAACACACAATGGTCTCTTGTTCAACCAGTTTTTACAGATCTTGTAAGCATGACCAGCACTGTTTGATCAGTGAATTAGGATGAATTGGTGTATACTCAATAACCAATGATCTTCAACTTTTTGAAAGACCTACAAAAAGCCATAGCTATAAGGAAAATTGCAAAATCCATGTTAGGCTAATATATTTATTAGGCCAACCAAAAAGGCACAAAAATGTGTGCTATCTCAAAATCTTGCCTACATTTTTGTGCCTTTTTGGATTGGCCTAATACAGGTATTTTCCTAAAATTGATTTTCCAAACAAACAAACAAACAAAAAAACACCCTACTCTAGAATCCCTTTCGAGTTTTACTAGCAACCTTGACTATAATGTTAAACAACTGTAAGTCTCTGACCCAAATTAGCACTTCTAGAGGAAGCCAACTGGCCCTCCAATTGCCAGATGAAAAGGAAGCAAGGGGATACTTGAAGTTGGGGCAAAAATTTGCTACACCACTTTACCAAGACTATATTGAATTAATGTATGGCTATTCTGCCTCACTGTTTTCTCAAATAGCCCATTAAGGAAAGCCACTTGCTGACTAGTGAGCTCTGTAGTCTTCATTTTCATCCACAGCCTTATTCTGTAGGGATAGGTGAACTTTTCTGGGCTTGGTCTGGAGTGGGAGTCACACTGGCAATTACGAACCAAGGTAGCAAATGTCCTACTGCTTCTCAGAGAAGAGAACTCTTTTTGAGTGTTCTGAGCTGGGTCAAGCTCATCTACACTAGCCAGGATACGCTGGCTCCCTGCCACAATGTATCCTGACTGCAGAGGTGACCCGTTTCCTCCCTGTCACCTGGAGAAAACGGGCCAGAGTCCACACAAGGCAGCAGCCCATCACTGAAGTCACTGCTGCCACCATTTTCTCTGCTAATACAGAACCCAGGCAAGGGTCCCGCAACATGTGACTGCAGGCCCCCTGCATGTGACCAACCTCAGTCATATGCTGAGGGACCCTGCCTGGCTTCTGGGAGAGCCAGGGAGCTGGCGGTAGCAGTGAGGGATGGCATTCTGGAGCAGGCTCCCATGGACATGTGGGGCCCGATATGGTGGTACCAGATTAAACTGAGTAGTTTTTTAAAAAACGTAAAGGGCCCTATCCTGGCTTGCCCCCATTCCAGCCCTGTATCTGCTTGGGGGCTCATTTTGACTGCCCAGGGGTAGATCAGGGTAAATGCCCTGCATTATCCAGACTGCAGGGTTCTGGAATGGGGGTATTTGGCCAGGGTAGACAAGCCCAAAGCCTCCAGACCTGTGGCTGCATATTTTCCTCTCTCCCACCTTTTCTGCTGTGATGACAGCAAAAGTGGTTCATGGATGGGAGAATGGAGGTCTCTGGCATTCTTTGGCTCATTCCTTTCACCTCCCTCCTGCTCCTATCCCTCCTGTTCTCCTTGCAATGTTAGGGGATTTGATTTGCCATGTCAAGTAATCAAGGGAAATCATATTCCCAAACATTTAATGAACCTGGAGAGATAGAGAGGAGCTGCTTCATCCAGCAGCACAAAGGCAGCATCCAAGTTGTTAAGTTGTTCAGTTCATTTTAAAATTGAAACTGGAAAATAATTTCCCTGTCAATAGTCAGGGATAGGGAAGTGGGTTTACATTGCTCTCCTTGTTTTTAAGGTGAGCATTATAAGTTGTAAAGATTCAAACTGTGAGCCAAGGAATTACAAAGCTAGAGAAACAGTACACTGATTGGATTCTTGGGAAATGGACAAATTTGTCTCCTTTAATGAGCTGGATAATATCAATATGATATTATCTTCTACACCATCTAAAAACAATCCCAGGTCTATATAATGGTAATATTGTGTCCTTGTGCAATTTTTTAAAAAAAGAAAGTGAAAAAGACATGGAAGAAACTGCACTATCTTTAGCTACCCATGCAGAAGAATAAGATTTTATGACGCACTATCTCACTTTACCCAAAGCCTACTAAATTGACAGACCTTCCTGAGCTGGTTTATCTGGAATTATTCAAAGGCCAGAACTTATGATACTGTTCTTCACAAAAATGTTAACACGAATGTCTAGGGACCTGCACTGTTTCTGGAGATTTTCGGACGGCTAAAATCAGCCTCTTGCCGCAAGCAGCTCCCGGAACAGTAACGAGGCTGCTGCGTGGCAAGGGTTCATTTTGGATGCCGCCGTTTCTCTCTCAGCGTCGTCCGTGACTGTTGCAGCCAGCATTGGAGGCGGCCGCACTGTTTTTTACTCACAGACAAATACATATATAAATATACTTCCCTTACACCACTTTAAAAGGAAAACATTGTAAAGGGGAAAATAGGTAACATATGAAAAGCCTTCACATTGCCATATAGCCAGGGATGTACAGTAGTAACAACTCTGTCCCCTGCCAATGAAATTTTCCTCCAGTCTCCAAATGCCTGACATTGCAGAGAGAGAGAGAGACTGAAAATGATTCACACCAAGAATTCTTATTTTTGCTGTGTTCTCATTCCCTTGGTAACTTTGCCTGCCACTTTTCTTTGGGTGTCTAAACTGTATTTTTAAAAGCTTAAATGAAATTTTAAGTTAATGCAATGCTAGAAATTTGGGGACAAAGGAAAATTTCACAAAACCCCCCCCCCATTATTTAAGGAGGTAATGCCCTTGCATATACACCCCTGCATATGAAACTCTTAAATTTGTTCTGTCATTCAGCTTCCATGTGATCAATCATATTGTACATCACTTTATAGCTGTCATTCCTTTGGAAATTTTTTGTTGGGGGGGGGAATAGCTATTTTATCAGGTATATTACTATGGATTTGCAAGACCTTTAGAATGTTAAGCACTCCCCCTTTACCTGTCAGTAATAATCACTAAGTGATCAAGGACATTCCAAACCCTTTAGAACTTCAAAATTACTGAAAGTTTAAAATTCCACTGGATTCAGTATTTTGTTACAACAATTATGAATATTGATACATCCATTCAATTTGAGACATTTTTTAAGCCTTGGATTGTGTCCAGTTATAAGAGTTTCAAAAAGTATGATACAGTACTTTATTTAAGCTTCTAACATTCCCCAAGAGGTTTGAGTTCATTGTGAGACAAAATGAGGAGGAAAACCTGTTTGACTAAATAAAGAGATTTCCAACAGTATTCTCAAAATGTATGCAGTATTCATGAACTGGTTGACAGAATTTTGAGCTACATAGAATGTTTTGAGCTACAGATACATGATTCTTGCTACAGGGTTTTTTTCTATCAATCTGGCTTCCTCTTTCTTCTCTTGAGGAGAAATTCTTCAGCTTTCCTCCAGCTTGCTAAACATTTGCTGGAAATACATCCCAACTTATAAAATACAAAAATGTTTTTGTTAATGGCCAGGATCCCACTGGTGAAATACATTGGTGTAGCAATTTCTTACACTGGTGTATGTACTCTGAGGCACATGGTGCCGGGAGGTATCAACTACCTCCTTCCATAACACCCCCTGGTACAGTGCAGTTTGATGGTGCCAGGGTATAACCCATGGCCAATTTGTTGTGGACGGTGTGGTGACATGCCCAGGTACCATCCAGCAATGATTAGATAGTTGGTGAAAAGGGACAGTTGTTGCTTTCCTGGACTTCCAGTGTAATGTGTACAGCATAACACTGGAGGTCCAGGTGGGGGACAGCACTTCATTTCCCCTGGCTGCCCAACTGCAGCCGGATGGTGCTCAGAATCCCTCCCTGCCCCCTCAGCCAGTAACTGGGGGTGCAATTTGGGTTCATCGAGCTGCATTATGCAGCCAAGGAACATGGAATCCCAGCATAGTCATGGTAGAGGAACTTTACCCTCTGCAAATGTTACTGTTTGGTCTCAGCCAACATTTCTTGTATGTGTGCATATAAAGTCTCATGCACTTTCTTAGATGTACTCTTGGTTGCCTCCTTAATCAAGGAGGTACAATGTTTTTGGCCCCAAGGGCAACAGGTGATGCTGGGGGTGGTGGTGTTGTATGCTCATGCATCCATATCGGACCATGGCTGCCTCAGCATTGTATTGTATTGCCTGGCAGTGATGCAGGAGCAAACTCATTCTTGGACAGAGCCTCTATTTTTGTGTGTCCTTCCTATTATACAGAAGGCAGCATTCTAGACATCTTCTCAAGATTCACTTATTTGCTCTGCTTTTTCCTTAGGCTTTATTTCTGAGCTTTATACTTTTGCACTGTGATCTACTCTTTTATCATAAAATCTATTGTTCTTTTATATTTCTACAAATAATGTGATCTCATTGTGCATATTGCAAGCAGTCTAGAAATAATGCTAAATAATATAAGTCATATATCTTAGGGACTTGGGTACATCTTGATTCCTGACAAAAGCAGTCTTCTGCCCAAGTAAGTAAAACATCCTTTCAGGATATACCCAATATACCTACCTCCTGTTTAACTTCCCTGAAGATATATTTAAAATGAGGGGAGGAAGTGCCATCTTGTAGATCCTTTAAGACTAATAGATTTATTTAAGCACAGACTTTTGTGGATTATAGTCTACCTTCTCAAAGTATAATGTGTTATACTCACTCTGCATTAATAAAGTATAATGGAGTATTCAGGTCTCAGTTATAAAGGCCTGAATGTAGGGCAATGGAATTGTAATCAAATAAGGTTCATTCTAAAATACATCTGGTAGTCTTAAAGGATCTACAGGAATCCCTCCTCCACCACCACTTTTTAATATGGAATGAGACTAACATAGCTATCTTTAAAAATTTATAGCAGTGGTTTTGTTTTTCTAAGTAGTTATTCCCCATGACCATTGCAACACTGTGCAGAGCAGAACATCTTTGGCTGAGTCTTTCCCCTCTTCACTACACACAAGATTCTTTCATTAAGTTCACATATTCCATCCATCTCAGCAGCATTCCTCCAACTGATACTGATAAACAAGCAGAATAGACACAGTAGTTCTCTTATTCACCTTTCATTGCATAGTCTCCTATTCTTACTCTTTTCTCCCTGTAAACTTTCTGAATGTTTACACGATCCACTGAAGGCAGACAGTCAGATATACACACAGGCTAATTCTAGAGGTGGCACAATAAAATGCCCCCCTCTCACTGGTGCCATAAATGATAATGCTAGGTTTCATAATATTATTGAATAGCCTCCACAAGGATGTTGCATTCCCCAGGCTATCAGCGGTGCTTTAGGAGCCACGACCACATTGGGCTTTAATCACAAGAGATTCCTAAATCACTTTACAGCCTAATCCACTGAAGGTTTATGTATATTAAAATGATTTGTCTTGGAATTGACAGCAGTGTGCTGGGTAAGATTTTTTTAATGTTTTTTTTTTTAATGGGATGCCATCAACTTTGCATCCCTCCACCCTCCAAGTTGCTCTGCATTTTCTATGTGGCTGCTTGCAACATAGTTGTACAATGCCAACCTGAAATCTCTATTTTCAAAGCATCACAATAGTGCAAGGTTCCCATGCATCGTCTAAAACTCTCATGTGTGTGATTGTCACATGCAATGTCAAGTGATACTTGATACTTATAACAGCCAAAAGTTATAATTCCTCAAATGATCCTCATTCTTCAAGAGATTAGAATAATTTCTGTAAATGCTCCACATCAAGCTATGAGATGATGTCTGCTTTGTGTCTGGACTGAGGTCCAATCTACATGGGTAAAGAAGGTTTATACCTCCCTCAGCCAGTTTTAAAAACTAAAACTGCAGCTCCCCAGACGTGGAACATACAGACGGGGGGGGGGGAACCTTCAATTAGTACCAAATAAAGATGTTTTTCTTTCTTTTTAAGCTCTTGTTTGGGGTAAATTTGGTTTAAAAACATTTTGGGGGATAGCTTTGGGTCTGAATTAGATCTCTCTCTCTTTCTCTCCCCTCCCTCCACACACTGACACACATACATTGTGCTTATGAATAAAAAAGAAACAATCTCACAGTTAGACAGTACACATTGACTATAACCCCTAGTTTACACCTGAGCTTATTAGTCATAGCCAATCCCATCATGGCCATAAAACTCCAGAGCGAGATTGAAAAGGCAGGCGGAACACCACTGTAATGTCCACCCTGGAAGAAAGTTTCGACAGGGAGAAAAGGGAGGAGAATCTGCACAGGCCGGCAGCTAGAGGAGGTACAAGGGTGACGCCTGAGCTGGCGTCTGATTTTATCAGACAGGAATGCAAAAAGTGTTCTTGTCCCACAATCTCTGATCCCATCCTTGTCCCGGCACAATAACCCTCCCCATCAGACTTACTTTCTTTTCTGTCCAAAGGCAGCCCAGGAATGAATGGAGCTCTATCGGAGTTCCGTTCACTTCCTGGACTGAAATCCTGCCCGTTCTCATGAGAAGACATGAGCATGGGAAATTCAAAAAGAAAAAGAAAAATACACACAAAAAAGTTCAGAAAAGCACGTACACACACTAAAAAAATAACAAGTAAGCTGGGTCCAAAAAAGAGGGTAGCCTACCTGGTTCTCACGATCCCTCCCGGAGGTGTTCTGGCAGGACCACCCATTGATGCTGGAATCATGAGTCAAAAACAGCACAAGGTTTCAGATACCAGCAGTGCTGACACCAAAACAGGATGGGTGATCCATTTACAGTTCTGGCCCATCAATAAAAAGAAACACCAGAATAATGACAGTGGGACACAAAAGGATGATGTCGTGTGATATTGGCATCTTTTTGCTCTCCACTGTCGTTATTCTGACACCACATTAGCTGTGTCTGATAGTCTCCCAAATCTATGAATAGGGTCTTCTATTATTATAATGTTTAAGGTGTTAATAGCAACTATAGAACTGTTCAGTTTGGATCAGGAGGGTATTAGTGGGGGGAAAGAAGGGACTCTGGGTCTCTATTTCCTCACCCAAGCTACTGATAGCTCCGTTGCTGCCAAGTGATGCTAACAATGTTCATGAAACATACAATAGGTAGTAAATAGGTAACTGCATTCAGCTTCAACCCTATGTCTATGGAGATTATCAGACAGGAATGCAAAAAGAGTTCCTGTCCCACAATCTCCAATCCTGCCCCTGTCCCGGCACAATAACCCTCTCCATCACACTTACCTTCTCTCCCATGGAAAATGCAGCCCAGGAATGAACAGAGCTCTAACGGAGCTTTGTTCACTTCCTGGACTGAAATCCTACCTTTTCTTACAAGAAGATGCGAGTGCAGGAAATTAAAAAAATAAAATTAAAAAAAAATCACAAAAAAAGTTACACCAAGCACCTAAACACAATTTAAAAGTCCCAAAGTAACCCAGGGAAGGTCATAAAAAGAGCAAAACTTACCTGGATGTCCCGATCTCACCCGGAAGTGTTCGTGCCGGACCGGCCATTCTCACTGCATTCATGAGAGTTACATGGCCCGAGTTTTTGCATGCCAGCAATGCTGGCACCAAAACAGAACTGGGGAATCTATTGATAGTTTCAGCTGGCAGTAAAGAGCAATGTCCAGCATAATGCCAGCGAAACGCAAAGGGATGTCATCATCTGATATTGGCATCCTTTTACATTCTGTTGGTGGTCTGCTGGCACTGCATTAGCCACGTCTGATAATCTCTTTTGTCCATGAGCACAGTGGGGAGCACTAGGGGACTGCCAAATAAAGGAGGAAATGTAGCTGGAGCATGTATTCCCTAATCATCTGGATAAGCTCTAATAAAATCTGAAGTCGGTCTAGAACAGAGATGAAGAATGTGTAGCTTTTCCAGATGCTGTTGGGCTAGCAATCCCATCATAACTAGCCATCATAGCCAATGGTAACCGGTAATGCGAATTTCAGCCAGCGACATTTGGATGCCCACATTATTCCTCAGCCTTGGCCTAATATACACAAAACCTAATTCATCTTTATGTCAGGAATACTTTTATGAAGATTTAGGAATCCTTTTATGAAGGTGTGAATTACTTACAAAGGAAAGTGCATCAGATTGTTCTGGTACATCAAATGCACTCTAAGGATACACCCTGACATAGGGATGGGGGTTGCACTTGCTGCTTGTCCAGTGCAGAAAATTAAGACATGATTGGCCACACAATCCTTTGCTTTGAAAGAAGTTCCACTGTATTTAGTGCAGCCTGCTTACTGAAAGGTTTGTTGAGGATCTGCAGAATCACCAATACTTCTCTACTTAGAAGTAGGCCCAAATGAGTTTAAGTAATGGGTTGAGTGCTGGACTAGGATGCTGGGAGACCAGGGTTCAAAACCCTGCTCAGCCGTGGAAACCCACTGGGTGACCTTGGGCAAGTCACACACTCTCAGCCTCAGAGGAAAGCAATGGCAAACTTCCTCTAAAGAAATCTTGCCAAAAAACCCCTTGAAAGCATTGCTTTTAGGGTCACCATAAATCAGAAACAACTTGAAGGCACGCCACCACAACAACCACCACAACAAGAATTGCCACCTTAATCAGTGTCATGTATACCAGTTTAGATCAGACCTACCCAGACTTGCACCCTCCAGCATAGCTATTTGGGAATTGTTAATATTTTTAGTCCAACACATTGAGAAAGGGAAGGGAGAAGTCAATGCTATAGCTATCCTGAGGGATTCGGGTTGTAAATAGTGGGTTATGGTATCTAATTTTCATGTGATTTTGGCCATTCTGGATCTTGTGTGTATTCATTTTAGTTTCATAATTTAGCACAATTGAAAGAGAGAGAGAGAGAGAGAGCAAGCAAGCAAGCAAGCAAGCAAGCAAGCAAGCAAGCATAGTTGAAAAGAACAACTGAATAGCACTGTTTCCAGGTAGAACATGCATCCCAGAGGGATAATATAAGGACTTTATCAGACTAGCGTGTAAAAATGCTGTAAATCTGTGAATTAAGATAGCAGAAACATTGTGGCATTATAACATTTATTATCACACATAGCTATAATCACACAAAATGAACATTATGGAATTATCGCACAATGACCACTAGCACTTTAAGAATGGGAGTTTACTTCTGCGATTTAGCATGGGGGAGATTTTGGCTGTTCTCACGAGAAGGTGCAAGCGCACCTAAAACTAAAAAAACAAACAAACCCAAAACCAGTTAACAAAGTTCATGAACATGCAAGCACTGAAACAAACCTAAAAACATGCAAACTAGACAAGACAGTTCCTAAAAAGAGTGTCCTGTGCTTCATTTTCATGTTCTTACTCAGACATTTGCTTGCTGAGGATTACCCATTCATGCTGTAATCTTGCAATTACAATGGGACGTGTTTTTGCACGCCCTCAATACTGCGAAAAAAGCAATCTTGGTGATCTATTGATGGCTTGTCCCATCCATTAAAAGGAATGCCTTATTTGCAGCTGGGGCATAGGGTAACCACAAGATGATGATGATGTCATGTGATGGCCACATCCATTTGTGCTACCATGACATTGTAATCCCATGATTTTTGCGACATCTGATAAAGTCCTAAGACTGAAGTAAATTTGATGAAAAGATAGAAAACAGGTGTTTGTGTGAGATGGTTCATCTTCTGTGTTGCCCAGTCATGTCTGTTGGAACAAGAGAACATCCATTCCAACAAGTTCCAGTGACAGTTATAGAATTTCCAGGTTCAGGGCATGAAATTCAGATCTGTTGCTAGACCTGGATTTGTTGTTTGTTAATTGCTTTCAAGTCCACTTTGAATAATGGTGACCCTATGAATGAGAGATCACCAAGTCACCCTAGGAAACACATTCGGGGTAGACCTGTTGGCCATGCAGCAAAACAAAATCTAGAATCCACAAAAAAAGGGCAATACCTTCATTGACCAACCAAAATGCAAAACACATGATGCAAGCTTTTGAAGCTCTACTGGCTTCTTCATCAGGCAAAAGATGTTTAAAAAATAAAGAGAGAAAAGTGACAGTGTTGAAGTCATAGGCCTACATGTTGTCGCAGATGTTTCTTGTGTTGTTGTTCATGTGAGGGATCTCATGCAGGCAGAGGCCACTTCTACTTTTTGGCCATTGGTATCTGAAACAAAGGATAGTAAAATTTAAATCCTTTTGCAGCAGTAAGTCAACCCATCTTGGTATCAAGGATGTCTCTGTCCCTTTGTGAAGCTACTTGATTACCACTTGATTGCCAAGTGGTAATTGGGAGATGGTGGGTAGAAATCAACCACAAAAGGCACATGACTATTCCTATTTTTTACTGCCTCATTTTTTCAGAGGAGACATTATCTAGTATGAGAATATAGCACCCTGATGGATATTCCGCCCAATAATAAGGGATAGATATCCTCTTTGAAGCAGGTGGTGTTTTAGTTCCTGGGCTCTTTTGGTAGATAGTATCATTGTTGCAAATACATTTAATCCTGGTGCCAAATTATATATGACTATATATGATGTTTCTGAAGATATGTTTGGGATGGCAGGAATTCCAGTTAAAATGCATATGAGCATCTCATATATATATATATATATGAGACAAAGGATAAAAAATAAAGCAAATTAAGATGAGTTTAAATGGGGAGATGTGCCACAATGCTGGTTTCAGCAGACGTGTGGAAAATTTTCTAAAAATAATTCACAACGCAGTCTCTAAAGGCTTGCACACCATCTGGAGACATTTACAAAAGAAGCAACTAGCTAATGGAGGAGGTACTGAAGAATTAAAGCCAACATCAAAGAAAATGACATTTACAACACTGCAAGGATTGAGAGGCTCACATAGATATTGAGTTCTTTATAAAAAATGTAATTAACCCAACTGGCCTAATTGCTGAGGTATGCAGATGAGGATTTTGAGTTCACATTGTAGGCAGGATGAATGATGATAACAAGGTGCATTTTCTAAGCAAGTGAAGCATTTTTACACTCATCAGTTCAAGCACATGTTTATCCTGAGTCAAGTAAGGAAGAAAGAATCCTTGAGTTCTGTTGAATTTACTTCGAAGTAAACATTAATAAGCTCAAATTGTGCATCTTTCTGCTGAAGACAACAGAGCTAAACATAAATAAACCTCCATCCCGGAAGCAGCTACCAGCTGACCCAAATATCCACAGATTTGGTATCCATAGTTTCACTTATCCACATCTGAAAAATATGTTCTCTCTAGGCATTTCTAGGTCCTCCAATGTGATTTTATGGTCAATTTCTGGCATTCATCTCATTGAAAATAACAGGGTTCCCTATTATCCATGGTTTCAGGAATTCACAGGGGTTCTTGGAATGTATCAACCTGTATATGCACATAAAAGTAAGTTTGTTGGTCGGGACATATCAGAGCTGTAGTCAAAAATATCTGGAAGACCCCATCCTAGCTAAATACCGAATTGTAAGCTAAATGAAACTATTAATAGAGTAGACCCACTGAATTAATGAAATTAGTTCCATTTATTCCATTGATAATTTCCATTCCATATCAGCAGGACTTATTTCCAAGTAAGCATGGATCAATCGTACTGAAGAGCTTGTGACTTTTGTATAAATTAGGGTGGGGCAAAGTGCAACCATGCTGCATTTCTGCCCATTTCTGGTCCCTCCTCCATTTTTTGGCATTTGGGCAGTCCATGCAGACCCTGGAGGGTTCCAGGGGCAGAAAACATGTGCCTAACGCTCTTCTAAATACTCTTTTGAATCTAAAGTGTTTTATCAGATCTTTGATGAAGATTTCATCCAGATAGACAGTTGGCCACATTGGATATGGGATTCTGGGAGTTGTTTTTCAAACAATAACTTTTCCAAGCTGTGGGTACATTTGAAACATTGCTCTCTGGCAGCATGCCCACAAGAACATATTTTCTTTCTCTTCACAGAGGCTGTATATACAAGAAAAGAATATAATGTTGGCAAGGCCTGATAGACAGGAAGATTAAAGCAGTTATGACTTGTCTCCATGGAGTTATAAAAAGCTTAGTGATACACACTGGAATTGCAGATCATTATTATTTTTGGAACATTATGCTAATGCAAACTTTCAAAGATAACGTGAGGAGGTAGCTTCAAAGCTCAATATTAGGATTAAAATAATGTGAATCAGATGCTTTATTTAAAAAAATCTTCCAGTACAGTGTACAATGGCAATTAATTTTTGAACATCAAAAGGGAAATAAATGTCTACTTCTCCTGCACTTGAGGAACTTCTAGAATTGACTACTACAAGGGGTGCCATTGAGACATAGACATCAACACCCCTTGAAAAGCACACATCTGAAGTCTCGAGCATATGGGACATTTGTTATGTGCTTTCAAGTTTACTCCCACTTACTCCCACTTATGGTGACTCTGTCATAGGGTTTTCTTGGCAAGATTTATCCCAAAGAGGTCTGCCACTGTCTTCCTCTTAGGCTGAAAAAGTGTGACTTGTCCACGGTTACTTACCGAATTGCCATGGCTGAACAGGGACCTGAGCCCGTCTCCCAGAGGCCTACTCCAGCTCTTAAACCACTACAGCACAGCGGCTCTAAATGCAGCAAGAGTACAGTGATTAATTGATTATCGGATAAGAAGGCCTATCCCTGATAGAGTAATCGAATTACAGGATAAAATTGAAGGGACTTGTTGCTTAGTGTCCTAGAGCATCATGGCAGATAGCCATCAGCCTCTCCTTAAACACCTCCAATGAAAGAGAGCTCACCACTTCCTGCAGCAGTCTGCAAACTGTAGTCCAACAGTTTTTACCATTATGCTGTTTCTCCTGATGTTTAGCTGAAAAACTGCTTCCCTAAAATTTCCACATGTTGGTCCTTACCCTACCTGCTCTCTCATCTTATCTGTGAGAGGCCCTCAAATATATGAAAACTACAATCATGTCTCCTTTAATATTTTTTCCTCCATGCTAACAGCCAGAACCTAGAAAGAGTACTGTATAGTTAAGCTGGCTGTAGCTATATCAGGAAAAATGGGATCTAAATATTTCAATAACTAAAATCATTTCCAGTGTGTAACATACATATTGATTGATCTTGGATTGTCCAAGATACCACATCAGTCTGTTTTGCTTCACTGCTTTCAGTGTTTGAACACAATGAAGCTCACTGGAGTTTATGCTACCAAAGTGCAATGGGTTAGTACAATGCAAGTTTATGGTAAAACAGGAATAATTAGGTTTTCCATGGGTTTTTTTCCAGACTGTGATGCCATGTTCTGGAAGAGTTTACTTCTGATGTTTTGCCTGCATCTGTGGCTGGCATCTTCAGAGAATGGTTGGGTAGGAGTGTGTGTGTATGTGTGTGTGTGTTTATATATTGTGAGCCCCTGTTGGAAAGGATATGTAAATTTTTGTATTTGAATGGCTAGTTTCTGGGTGGAGATATGCAAGGAGGATTAGTGTTAGTTTGGCTAATGGTCCATTGTCTGCTGGAAATCACCCTCTCCCTGGGTGGAGTTCATTTCCATGTGTTGAGTTTTGATTTTAGTGTTTTTCAAGACTGGTAGCCAGATTTTGTTTACTTTTAGGGTTTCTTCTTTCCTGTTGAAGTTGTCCAGGTGTTTGTGGATTTCAATAGCTTCTCTGTGCATTCTGACATGATAGTTGTTGGCCTGGACTTCACACAGGAATAATTACTTTGGATGTTTGTGGTAAGGTAGGGGGAGGAATCCCTTAATTTTATTATCTCAGGAGTCTATCCAAGGATGAGGAAGGAAATAAACACAATAATTAAATAATTAAATTAAATCTCTTTACAGGAGCATGGCTACAAATGCAATGGGCTAGGCTGGTAGCCATCTGCAAAAGTGGGACCCCACAAGATTGCTCCCTTCTTAGACATATGTAACAAAGAAGTGACCTCAAAGAATAGGAAGGAAGCAAATGGCTTAACAATCTATGCATAGACACAATAAATACGAAAGGATGGGGGACACCACAGATTGTCTATTTGCCCATTGCCTCCTCTCACTGATTACTTAATATATGAGTATTGCTTTTGACTTCGAACAAATTCTTCTGTCTTTTGAATTTGTTAAAATCTGTCTTACATCTTTACGGCAGGAGCTTTAAATGCAAAAGATCGTGCAAGAGGAAGAAGAACCAGTTTAGGCACCCTGCCCTGTTCAAATTTATTTGGAGTTCTACTTCCTTTTCATCTGCCAGGAGCTGCTACATGAAAACAAGCAATGACAAGTTTTTTTAAAAAGCCTTTAAAAAGATGAGCAGGTTTTGTCCACCTTTCTTTTACTCTTGGGCCTTTCAGCCAAAAGTCATCCGTGGCAACATTTCTGCTTTGCCTGAGTGAAAAGAAGGAAAACTCATCCACTTCTTCCCTTCCCTTCTTTCCTCAAATTACTGCTTTTCTAACATTCCATTTGAAATACCATATCTCCTAATATCTGGTGTGATATTGTATTTAAAAATGTTCTTCCAGTGCCTCATTTATCTTCTCGACAGTCTCTTTGTACTGAAAAAATAAATTATTTAAGGCACAGCCAGTCAAAATTAAGCACCTTCCTGACCAATTTATCTCAATGGGAGAATAAAATGTATCCATTCTCTGCCATTAAAATTTGTTGAGCTTAGAAGTACTTAACTTTAGCTGTGATCATGTTTTTAGTCTCCTTTGTAACTGCATCCATTCCATGTTGTCTTGCTGTGAAGTCTGGCTTTGTTCAGTGAGGTGGACCTCCAAGATGTGAAAATTGCTACTATGGAAGTTAAGAACTTTCTGTATAAACAATCCTCTTCTGGTCTGACCCCCCCTCTTAAATCTGACTATTTAGTCACAATTGCAACATTATTACTATGATCATATTTCCTTCCCCTGCAACCTACTTTACTGGGCATCAACTGTATGAGGAGAAGGAGGTTCATTTTGTGGTGATTGGCGCATGGATGGATGTCATTTTCATCAGGTTTGGGGTGGGGTTGGGCCTGGAGAGGTCATTTAGTTAAGGGAGACACAGGCCTGAACCTGCAGAACCTAAATAGGGTGGTTGAGGACAGGGATTCTTGAAGAGGTCTTATCCATAGGTTCACCATGAGTTGAAGCCAACTTGAGGGCAGTTAAAAACAACATCAAAGTAGTTGATTCAGTATACTGGCCATACTTACTTGCTTGGGAGGCTGTGGTGTGCTACTTTAATCAAGGACTAAAGATTACCTTGGCTTGTAACTCTGTGTTATGCCTTTTCTTTATTTAATATAAGCACACACTTTGGCCTTTCAAAATGGACAACTACTGTGATTTTGTTATTAGGGAAATGCATTTAAATTTAATTGATCAATGATAAGGCAAATGGTTTAAAATGCTTTAATTAGTTGACAGTCTTAGATTCCTTGTTATTGTGAGTGAGAGTAGGCAATCTGTGGTTCTCCAGATATTGTTGGACTCCTCCACCCATTAATACCAGCCAGCATAGCCACTGGTGAAGGATGCTAGATGTCAAAGAACTTATTGAGAGCCACAGGCTGTGCACCTTTAAAGGAACTCTCTGAGGTACCTAAGCCTATTCCTAAATATGTTCAGCACCATGGATAGCTCCTTGATGCTAATGAAAACCTGAAAGAGATTTCCCTTCCCACTGACATAGCCACTACAGCAACATTGCCCAGACTAACGCATATATACCAAAGGCTGTCTGCCTACTGCACCTGTGGTAGATACTTAAGTTTATTTAGTCTTTATATATATATATATATATATATATATATATATTTGTTTTTATTTTATGTTTTTAACATCTGTTTTGTGGACCACCCAGAGAGCTTTGGCTGCTGGTAGTACAGAAATTTAAGAAGTAGGTAAATAAATCTATCCTGCCTTAATAACTGATCAACACTCTTATATTTCCAATGAACATCCTATGGTTAGATCCAGAAGGATTGTTCTGCTCATTAATCAGCTTCCACCAGGAGAACTGGGAGGGTGATGACCCCTGCTGCCCCCTGCAGCCCAACATGTGCCCTCAATAACAGCTCTAGAGGGCTGGTAAATCCTCCAGAAAAGCTTTTTAGGGATGTTGAAGGACTGAATGGAGGGAAGGAAAGACTATGGATTTGCCTCTCCATTTGTTTTTTGTCACTTGCTTGGTATATCACTGATCTGCCTCAACAGATGGTGCCCTTGTTCCTCACAGAAATCCATGGTATTCAAGTTTACCACTTGTTCAATGGATTGACCTGATCAAAAAACAAACCATACTCCCCACCAGAACTCACAAGATTACTTTGTCTCATTCTCCTCAACTTTCTCTCTGGAACAAGCATTACAATGTTAGTGGGCCAATCTGTCTCTGCTACTATATTTAGTTTGTTTTTCTGGGAACAACAATCATGTCTGGTTTTTTAAGTGGCATTTCATGCTAATGAGATAGAGCTAAATCCAGCCTTTAGCAACACAAAATGCACATAAGACACATGATTTCAGGACCATCTGGGTGCTTCATACAATTGTGTTTGTCAGTGTAAATGAATTATTGGGGACTGTTGCTATTTCTAGAAAACAAATAGTATTAAAAGCGTTGGCCCAAGACACTTTGACATGATGGCAAAGTCAAGATGCCACTCCTTCCCATTTCCCTTACAGAAGCCAAATGGACTGGCAATTGAATAATTGTTCAACACTGATGATGTAAGAGCATCCTCCAACACAGTGAAAGCAGCAGGTTAGCTTAGGGGATACAGGGCAAGCTAGCTCTATTCTTGAACATGGCTGCACACCTAGGGGGCTGCTACACTGTGAATCTGTTCCTAGTTTTAATTAACTTTAAATGAGCTATCCATGGCGCTGAGACTTTTAGGAATAGGGTTACATGCCTTGGATAGCTCCTGTAAAGACCAGATTAAAAGATGGTGTGGATTCATCACCCCACTGACACTGGAGCCAGCACCAGCCATTGCAACTGAGCAGAGCTTCATCTGAGCCAATGGGAGGGCAAACTTGAAAAGAGGCCCAGATGAACATTTCAGAAAGGTTGAAAAAGAAGGATTGTATGAGACTGTACAAAAGAAAACAGAGAATGAAAAAGGAAACAGCAAAGAAAAAGAGACAAGGTCTACACTGGAAAAAGCCAGTTGAACAACTTGCAACTTTTGGACATACAACTTGGACTGTGGACTGGCACCAGCTGCAAAGAAGCAAAGTAAGTGAAAAATGGGAGCTGTTCTTCAGTGGTAGGTTTCAAGAAGTTTTTTTTTTTCTGGCTGTGAGGCCATGTTCTGGAATAGTTTTTTTCTGATGTTTCATCTGCATCTGTGGCTGGCATCCTCAGAGAATGGTTGTGTCAGCGTGTGTGTGGAGTTTATATGCTGTGAACCCCTGTTTTGGAGTATACGTAAATTTGTGTAATTGAATGGTTAGTTTCTGGGTATAGAAATGCAAGGCTCCTTAGTGTCTGTTTGACTAATGGTTGGTTGATGGGCAATTATCTGCTGGGAATCCCCCTGTCCTCCAGTGTTGCGACCCTCGACTCTCCCTCCCAGCCCTTTGATTGTAGCCCCCTTGTCCAGCCCCCTCAGAGAGCACCTCCCGGTGTGAGGGGCCTGGGATATGAGGAGACCGACCGGGGCCTCAGAAACTGTTCAGTGCCTAGCCTCTACCCCCTTCTTTTTCTTGCCCCGAATGCGTGAACATCTGGTGGGTGGGTGGGGGTCTTGGGGGGATTACTCCAAGGGAGAGCGGATCCACTCCACCCGGGAGAAAGTCTCATCTTGGGGCCCTTGGGGGCCTCCACTCATGTGAGGAGTGTGCGTGTGCTCGCCCTCCTCGAAACACAACCAGAGCTGAGCTGATCTCGCCCGCTTTGGCTTTGTTCTCCTAGTGATGCAAAGTGACTGATTTTCCCAGACCAGATGGGGCAAGGGGTGTCTGAGTGGCCTCAAGAGCCCCCCAGCAAAGGGAGGGAGGGAGGGCAGCACAGAGGAGGAGCCCCCGGATGGTGCCCAGAAAGGGATGGGTGGACTGCAGGCCAGCATCAGAGGTGGCTGAGCCGGGAGGGTGGAAGGGACCCCTCCCCTCCTGCCTGGTCCCCAGGTCGGGCCCCTCCCTTTGGCCATGCCTGGCCCTCTTGGACTTTGGGTCCCCAAAGCCATTGTCCCATTGAACCTTCTGGCTGGGCTCTGAGTGGCCATGATCCTCGTCCGCAGGTGCTGCCAGCATCACAGGTGCCTCGGGAGAAGGAGGGTGGGTAGGACTATGTCTCTCTACTGGGCTGTCCTTGGGTGGAGACTATGCCCTGGGAACCACATGGGTCACCTCTTGCAAGTTCTCCACAAGGCAATTAGTTTGCTCATTTACACAATCTGTGCAATTGTCATTTTAAAACATGCTACCTTAACCTGCATCATACCATGATAGAAACAAAAATCTGCTTTTTATGTGAAGAATGTTTATACATTTGCATACACTTATCTTATTATTGTTTTTGTGTGCCTTCAAGTCATTTTTGACTAAGGCAAACCTATCATTGGTTTTCTAGGCAAGATTTGTTCAAAGGGGGTGTGCCTTTGCCTTCCTTTGAGATTGAGAAAGTGTGACTTAGAATCATATAACTATAGAGTTGGAAGACACCACAAGGGCCATCCAGTTCAACCCCCAGCCATGCAGGAATACACAATCAAATCATTCCAGATGGCCATCCAGCCTCTGTTTAAAAACCTCCAAAGAATGAGGCTACTTCCAAACAGCTCTACTGTCAGGGGGTTCTTCCTAATGTTTAGTTGGAATCTCTTTTCCTGTAATTGGAACCCATGGCTGCGTGTCCTAGTCCCTGGAGCAGCAGAAAACAAGCATGCCCCACCCTCAGTATGACATCCCTTCAAATATTTAAACATGGCTATCATGTCACCTCTTAATCTTTTCTTCCCCAGGCTAAACACACCCAGCTCCCTAAGCCACTCCTTATAAGGCATGGCTTCCAGACCTCCCACCATTTTAGTTGCCCTCCTCTGGACACGGTCCAGCTTATATCCTTCTGGAATTGTGGTGCCCAGAATTCGACACAGTATTCCTGGTGAGGGCTGACCAAAGCAGAAGAGAGTGGCACTATTACATCCCTTTATCTAGATACTATACTTTTGTTGCCCCAAGACTTAACTCAAGATTTATAACAGCAACAACAACAACAATAATACAATTACACCATCCATTAAACTTTCCCTCAGAGGAACAATTACTTCTTCCTGCAAGTTTGTGGCTGGAGCAGATTGAATGGCAATGTACAGGCCAAGCCAGCCAGCCAGCCTTTGCCTTGGTTCCTGTCATGTGGCCACTCCACTGCAGGGAGGAGCTGGGCCAAGCAGCCTTCAAGCACTTGTGGACTCCCTGTGAGGACATCACAGACCCCAGGTTAAGAACCACTGGGCTAGAGAGTGCTGAAAAAGGAACAATGCAACCAGACCTTGAGAAGGGTGCTGGCAGGAGGATTCTGGGAGATGTCTCTCTCTGGCTTTTCTTCGCAAACGAAGATTCAGGAAGGACTCATCCCACGCTTTCTGCAAGCGTGCTGATGACTAAAAAGGCTGAGAAGTGTAATCCAAAAGTAACTTTCCCAGGCTCTCAATGCACCCTGGATTCATAAAATCATAGAGCTGGAAGAGACCCCAAGGGCCATCCCATGCAATCTGCTTCTGCCCTGCAGGAACACACAAGCCTTAGCAACAGATGGCCATCCAGCCTCTCTTTAAAAATTTCCAAAGAAGGAGATTCCACCACACTCCCAGGCAGCAGCTGATTCCACTGTCCAACAGCTCTTACTGTCAGGAAGTTCTTCCTAATGTTTAGGTGGAATCTCTTTTCCTGCAGTTTGAGTCCATTGCTCTGTTTCCCAGTTTCTGGAGCAGCAGAAAACAAGCTTGCTCCATTCTCAGTATGACATCCCTTCAAATCATAGCTATCATCTCTTTAATCATAGCTATCATCTCTTCACCTTCTCTTCTCCAGGCTACACATATCCAGCTCCCTAAGCCACTCCTCATAGGGCATGGCTTCCGGACCTCCTAACATCCTTCTCAGTATCCTTCTCAGTATCCTTCTGGAACTGTGGTGCCTGGAACTGGGCACAGTATTCCAGGTGAGGTCTGACCAAAGTAGACAGAGTGGCACTGTTACTTCCCTTGATCTAGACACTATACTCCTATTAATGCAGTCTAGAATCGCATTGGCTTTTTTAGCTGCTGCATCACACTGCTAACTTATGTTCAGCTTGTGGTCCACTGTTTCTTTTCTTTGAGGAAATCTACACCATTATGTTAATTAGTAATAAACAAAAAAAATGTTAGTGCCTATAGAGTTTTTAAAACTAAATTATTGGTGGCAAATTATGTAATAATCTGAACATTCTGTCCTGTGAATAGGTTAGGTTACATTGACCTGAAATAAACATAGGGGGCCCCCAAAAGAAAGTGTTGCACCCCCCCCCCCAAATTCCTTAAACCAGCCCTGGACATTTGCTTCAACTGACCAAGACTAGACTGGCAACTTTCACCCAGAGGACCTTTTTGTTGGCCACTCCTAGACTGTGGAATGACCTGCCGGAAGAGATTCAACAGCTAAAAATGCTGTCTGAATTTAAAACAATATTAAAGACCTATCTCTTCCAGCAGGCCTACCCAGTGGATTCTAAACTATGAATTTTAAATTAGTATTTTATGTTTATGAATTATTTTAATGTGATGGTTGTTTTAATCCTATGTATTTTAACCTATGCGTTTAAATGGTTTTTAGTTATATATTATATTTTAATTCATGTTGTACCCCACTTTGAGCCTTGGGGGGAGTTGGGTAAGAAATAACAACAACAACTCCCACTCTTGGTACTTGGAATGAAATCACAGTAGCCAAGAACTTTTTTTCTTGTGATGGTTATATCACAAAGAGGTTATAACATTTCCTCTTTGCCTGTGGATCCATCTCAAGGTTGCAGTACTTATTCAGGCTTGCATAGCCCTTAAATTCTGCTTTTCGGTCAACACTCAGAAGCCAAAAATAGGTTTATAAATACCGGTAGTTCTGTTTGGGAAAAAAAGAGCAGTAAACACTGAAACAAACATTACTGATAGCAAAGAAAAAGCTGCTTATCTGGACCTCCATACACTTTAGCATATACATACATTCTCTCTGTGTTATTCATCCTCTCTCTCTCTCTCTCTTACACACACACACACAGAGAGAGAGAGAGAGAGAGAGAGAACAAAGGGGAGCACTATTCCATTGAACCAAATGGCACCAAGAGAAACTGGACTGTTCCATTACAAGTCCCTTAAAATATACTCAAGATACCGCAGTAGGGTTTTCATCTCTGTGGTTTATGCCTTTGCAAGTACCATATGTGTCTTTCTAATTTTTATGAGAGTTCATATTATACATGTTGTATATTTTTATGACCCATGTTCAAATAAGCTGTTAAATGTCTTCTTTATTACTGCCTTGCTGATAGAATTTTTAATTTTTACCAGGGTTTTCCATCAAGACTATGATAAAACAACTGAATGTTTAACTCTCCCAACTGGACTCTTTAGTTAGACCATTACATCAATATGGCCTTCAGTGTCTTACATAGTATCTAGATTTTGTACTCGGTAATTTTGACCTGCTTTTTGAGAACTGTGGAGGGTTGTTTTTTTTTTAATGCTCTGCTTGTTAATCTTCTGTGTTATAGGCAATCAACTGGATCTGGCTTTTGTAATGCTTTAAGGAGATGATGAAATCAGTTGGATTTCTTAATCATGACTAACTGAAGTGCCACTGATTCTACTTTAAATATGACTAAATGTGAATCAAGTCTATTTTCTAGCCAGCTGTTTACAAGAGTGTACCATAAACATAGAAATGAAGTTAAATCCTTTATATAAACTAGACATGGCCAACTGGAAACCCATGGGATAAATCCACACTACCAAATATTTGTATTTGATCCCTATTGGCCCAACTAAATGTTTAGTGAACTGTGATAAACATTTTGCCTGTTGGCTCACTTGAAAGAAATGTTGAGTATTTTTGACAATATTTGTGCTTTGTTATAGTTTGAGTTCATGGACTGTCCAAGATACGAGTCCATTAACTACAATGCTGTGGTGCTAACTACACTGTAGAGTAGCCTTCCCCAACTTGAGACCCTCCAGATGTGTTGGACTAAAATAACCATCATCCCTAAACAGCACACCTCTGCTGCCTGGGTCTGCTTGGAATTTAGTCTGATCAAATACAATTCATGTCAGCCCCCAACCTAAACAAACACAATACAACAGCCCACCATCAGAATAAGTAACTAAGCAAATACAGAGGTGAAAGAACATACTAAGGGATTCATGAATTCAAAATTATATAAGATAAACTATGTATAAAATAAGCATAGTTCATGAAATATAAAACTGGACAGTTATTCCAAAATAGATATAATATATTATAGTAGAAAACACATAAGGGATACTGTACAAGAGATACAACAAGATTCCTGTTCTTACCACATTTTTCATTTTTCCTTAGATTACCTTCTTTCCCAGTGAAAGCACCTGTATCAAAGGCTGTATAGATAAGACCAGTTCTCAAAGGAGATATGGTTTTCATTAGTGTGATATGCTTTTAGTTTTCATTTACTCATTCCACACAGTAGCAGCTTTACAATATTCTTATCACTTCAAGTTGGTACCTATCAAATTGAAGAAGGTTGCTATAGACCCTTATCTTCCACAGGTTGGTTTGGGTTTAGAATGATGGTTAAACAAAATAGTCAGCCATCACCAAGAACACTGTCTGGAGAATACAAGAATGGGCATGTTGGCCATTCTTAAACAAGGAAAAAATATTTAAAAGATATTTTATTTATAGTGTTCTTTCCTGCTCCTCAGCCAAAAGGGTTTTGGAATGGCTTACATATAATTAGTTTCTAAAAGAAACTGAATGCAGACTTATAATTTTAAGACACACTGCACAAAAGGAAAAAGGGATGGGGATGAAAGAGGAAAACAGAAAGTACAGTAGTCTTTCAGCAAGTCTGGTGAAATGTCCCTGCTTCCTATCACTTCTTTGTCTGCTGCAGCTGCAGGAGTCTTCAGGCAGTTGCTCTCTTTCAGCAGGGCTGGTGGGATGGTCCTTCTTGCCACCTCATCTCTCTTAGCTGCAAATACAATGAAAACTACCACTTCAGCCAGGATGGAGACATAACAACACTGGAACCAGGAGGTCAATTACATGGCAAAATAAGTCAGTGAAGAATTCACTAAGACTCCTAATAGTTCCCACACATCATGCCACAAAGTCGCCTCATTCAGAAGGGGTGGAGCTAAAAAACACAAAAGTAGCGTAATACAGTCTTAAAAAGTTGCGCAACTTAGTGCACTATCGATTGTGTGATCTACCATTTCACAAAAGTCTGTGGAAACTACCAGCCCGAAACAGACACAGCACAGCTGAGCTGTGATTGGTTGGACTGACTGAGGAGAGGGCAGACTTTCAAGAGATGCAAGGAGCCTCAAACGAAAAAATCCAGCCACTGTTGTTATACCAGTGCTATTCCAAATTGCCCAGCTGTCTGCCTCCCGGCTTGCTTGGCTGCTGTGGCTGAGGGATCCCCACTAATTACTGTTCCTCTGTTGTGTGTATTGTGTGTGTATGTGAGAGAGAGTGAGTGAGTGAGAGAGAGAGAGATTGAGTAGCGATCTGCTCCTCCGGCCGTTCACTCCCTCGCCCTGCTGTGATCGCGTATGTGTGTGTGTGCGTGAGAGAGAGCGAGAGGGTGAGGGGAAGGGGAGCTTGAGGGAAGCAGGGCGAAGGGAGAGCCTGCGACTCCATTGCTTCTGCCGGCTGGGTGATCATCCCCCCAAGACCTATCTTCCTTCCTGCCAGCTCTTGGCAACGGAGGATGGCTCCTCGGTGGCTGAAAGGCTCCCTCCTTTCTCCCATCCTTCTCGCTTTGGGAAGAAGAGGGAGGCAAAGGTGCCAGCGCTTTCTCTCTCTCTCTCTTTCCCTCCCTCCCTCTCAGCTTCCCGGCATCTTCCCCCAGATGTGCTTGGGAGGCCACGGCCCCCTTTGTCTGTGTGAACTACAAAGCCGAAAACTAACTGGATCAATCAATTTTGCACTAAATCATGTAAACTATGCAGCACTGGTACGAAAATGCGCTAAAGGGCAAACTATCACAATAAAAACTGCCATGTAACTGACCCCCACACGTTCCTTACTCTTCCAAAGCCTGAGCAAATAAATATTTTCACTTGTTGCCTGGTAGGCACCAGGATAAAGTATTCTGTAATTACAATGACACTACAAAAGATTACAAATATTATTGTACAGGGGAACTGAGATCCTCTACAGAAGGAGGGAGGGAAGGAGGGAGAACTTAATTCTTGGCCACATTCCTTCATAAAGTCTATCCCAACAGTCTTGGGTTCATCTTAGCAACACAGAGCATTAATAAAAGATTTTCCCTTCATGGTGCGCCACAAAATCTATTTTGGAGTGCAACACCAGGGCTTCTGTGCACCCTCAAGACATTTTCTCACTACACACCAGAACTCATTTTGTTTTGGCAGGTCATCTTTACTTAGAACAGTAGCCATGACAACAGAGGTAGTCAAAGGGAAAGTTTTTCCTAAAACCCATTAAGTCAGTACTATCCTGGTTACTCAGAACTTACTTGACTAAGGGCTAGCCCAGACTGGCAACTAGTACCTATTGATTCAATCAGCTACATTTAATGTAACTTAGGGCTTCTTCTTCCCATTTCTGTATCCACACATTCTTTTAAAAAATAATAATTAAAATGCACAATCTCTTCTTCCTTATTAATGTTTGTGCTGAGTGAGATCACCTCTCCACACCCCACCTGCAAAAAGTCTTCTGACACCTTAAACTGAACAGGAGATCCTGATGTCTCCTCACCATCTCTTTCCTCTTTCCACCACCCCTCTCCTCCCCACACATCCAGAGCCAGTTTTGCAAAACAATGGAGAGAGATAAGGAAGGTCTCTTCCTCCATTCCCTTTCCTCTCTCTCTCTCTCTCTTATGTAGAGAGAGTGAGAGAGATTGCACTATTGATCCAACTTAAAGTTTGAAGATAAAGAGTAAAGGAAACAAATAGCAGAAAACTGGCAAACCAGAACATATTGTTGTTTTTTAAAACCGCTCTGCTGGCAGGAACAAGAAGACTGAGGAAAGGAGAGGAGAAAGCCTGGAATTTCCTGGAGTGACTAATACATCATCTGGATCTTAGAAACAAAAGAAGCAATAACGGGTAAAAACCATGATACCCCGATATATTTGGCCAGTCTGGATGAGCTCTCAGACTCTAAACACCATAATCTCTAGTTGTGTTGTAGAATTGGATAACAGAAAAGATTCATATCCTTTGAATGGAAGATATGGAAGAAAACATCTTCTGCCACTTTCTTGTATTTTTCCCACAATGTAGACAAATATTGTCCTCAATATTCAACTAAATACGTTTTAGACAAAAAATCTGTAATGTTGAAATGGAAGACTAAGGATCATAGGAGATTTTCACTCGGGCTATATATCCCGTGGCAGGAACAGAATAGGGTCGGGAAAGATTTTCCCTTTTGGATGACGTTGACCTCGTTCTGTCCTGCATCCATTCTGCTCCCGTGATTGTTCCAGAACAATGTAATCATGATTTTTCATCGTGAATAGATCTCCTGTTCTGTCATTATCACACAGTCACAGGTTTGTGAACAGGAACCTTGTTCCTGTTCCGAAATGACAGCCGCGGAGGGGAGGTCCATTCCGAGCACTTCCTGGTATGATCTGGACATCCAGGTAAGTGGCACCCTTTATTTTACCCTCCCTGTTTTGATTGTGTGATTTAAAGTGTGTTTTTGTGCTTGGTGAACTGATTTTATGTTTGGGGGAGCTTTATTTTTTAAATTTACCACCCAGCCGTTATCACACGATAATGTGATAACATTTCAGACGGCCGGTGGTAAAAGCAGCCTTACGACAGCTGCATTTACAGCCGACCAGCAAGGGGGGGGCATTCCTGCTGCGGAATTAAGGTAAGTATGTGAAAGATTTACGTTATTCCATGGCAGGAACGGGAGAGGAGGTGGCGGGGCAGTAGCGGGACATTTTGGCACTGTGTGAAAATCTCCTAAGACTAAGTGGAAGACAGTTCTGCTGCTTTTACAAGGGAGTTCTTTTTTATTGTCAGGGAGAAGTCAAAAATTGATCTCCCGTAGCATTTGTGTTCTGGATTTTCATGTGTGTGAAAAGGTACCCCATTCTGCTGGCGTGATTCCAGCGTTGATGGGTGGTCCCGTCAGAACACTTCCAGATGTGAATGGGAAAACTAAGTATCATACACTCATTTTATGAAACTACCCATCTTGCTTGAAAGTTTCTAAATGTGTATCTGAACATTTTCTTTTTAAATTTTGGTGGTTGGGGGCTTTTTAGCATGCTCGCATCTTCTTGCGAGGCACGCCAAAATCTCATTCATGGAGAAACGGAAGTAAGCAGCACGAGCACTTGTATTGCCAGATTCTTGGGGTGATTTTGTATTGTTATCATGGCAGCATGTGAAAACGTGTATCATTGTGGCAGAACACGAACACTGTAAAATGTAATGCCATAATAACATTTTTAAGCACTCATCTGATAGTCTCCTATATCTACACTCGAGAATTGTTGCTATTTGTTATAAAGTTAACCTTGACTTATGGCAACTCTGCGAATGGCAGACCTCCAACAACCCAGTCATCAACTGCCCTGCTCAGACCTTGCAAACTCAGGGCCCTGGCTTCCTTGACTGAATCAATCCATCTGTAGTGTGGTTTCCCTCTTTTCCTACTGGCTTCCACTATATAGAGCATTATTGTCTTTCCAAGTGAGTATTTTCATGATAAGTGCAAAGTACAACAGCCTCAATTTATTCATCTTCACTTCTAGTGAAAGTTCAAGCCTGATTTGCTCTAGGACCCATTCACTTGCCATTTTAGCAATCCATTGTATCCACATAACTCACCTGCAGCAACACATTTCAAATGTATTGATCTTCCTTCTCTCTCATTTCTTCATTGTTCAGCTTTCACAACCATACATAAAAATTGGAAATACTATGGTATGGATGATTCTTTACACTTCAGGTCAGGATGTTCCCTAGTTCCTTTCAGGTCTTAATCTTCTTCTGATTTCTTGATTACAGACTCCATTTTGATAATGCTCCTTCTGGCTATAGAAAATTTCAAAGTTTGGGTGAAGAGTTCTGACTTAGTCCATAAGCATATTTTTTCTCACTAGGGGAACAATCAAACGTGCAGATTCCATTGACAGTCTGAAACAGTACACTCTAAGAACACTTTTACCATGTGGTCTACTGTTTTTGTAAACCGACCCTAAGCTTTTTTATTGTAATACATGCTTTGTATACAAAGTACTCAGTTTATTATTTATTCTTTGCCAATGCCAAGGTCTAGGTTGCTATGCTCTTGGGATAGAGTCTAGACCACTCTCACAATAAAACGCCATGTCCAACTGCAGCACTAGGTACAAAAAATAATTGGGACAACTGTCGCCTAAAGCCAAGCCATACACAGACACTTCATTGTCAGCCTGGCCAGCGTGAGATGGATACAAGACTGGATAGGTCTGGGAAGCAGGAAAAGCTGCAACCAGGAATATATCCAAATGTGAATGAGACAAATGTGTTCAGAGGTGTTAGTGGTGTCTCATTTCAAGATGAGAAGAGAGGGAATTAGATGCTGCTGAAAGCCTGGCGCATGTCTCAGAATATTACTGTTTTAATGTAAGTTGAAATATTCCCCTGGAAGAGCAATAAACCTATGGAATAACTTGGCAAATGAAAAGCCATTGAAGCGAGTGGTGTAAGTGATGGAATTTAAAAGACAGCTAGGCCTTTTTATGGTGAGGCAAAGTGAAATGAATTGACAAAGCAGGGAGTAAGGGTTGAATATAAAGGGCAAGTAGCCTTTTTTCTTCCAGACACACTCCTTAAGTCCTCGTGCTTGTTTCAATTTTATTATGTAAAAAGTGTTGCAGTAGGTTGAAGAAAATAAAATAAAGAAAACTAAATGGAGGATCAAGCTACTGGATCCTAATGTTGCATCTGGACAAGTTCATACCTAATGTCCAAAATGTATGTTTTAGGGCAATTATGTAGGCACCACTAATCTGTGTTTTGCCCTACATAGGGAAGGGCAAATGAGAGCATTGCTCACTCCAAATAAAAATTCTGCCCCCCCCCATGAAATTTTTCTTCAGTTCCCAAATATCTAGCATTATGATAACTTAAAACTTCAGCTGAGCATTTAGAAATGCAGTTTAGGCATCTAAAGAAAAGAGGGAAGCAAAGTTCTAGATGTGAACAATTTTCAACGTCTCACTCTCTGCAGTGGTAGAAATTTGGGGAGCAGAATTCTTATTTGGAATGGCAATGTCCTCATTTTGTGTCTCCCCCCAGCTACACCCCTGCCTGTACCTCTTTTTGATAACTATGGGATTGAAATGATCATATTAGCATTTCCTCGCCCCTTAGAAATGTATGGGGAAATGTTAACATTTATGGCATGATACCTGCTGGGTTTTTCCAAGCCCAAGCACATGTTAATGGGAAGACCCAGGTCCACACGTCTCATAAAAATGTGCAGTTTGGGACTATGTGTTCCTTAGTGAGTAACATGTGAGCTTCTATTTGTTTTATTGGTTCACCACTGGCCAATGGCTATATGGTGGTTCCTGTTAACTATTGTGATATGTAGGGTGGAGTTACATGCCCAAAAATGTGTTAAAGAAGCACTTAGGAGCCCTGATTGGCTGAAGACCTGTAATCACTAAACAAAAATACCCACCAGTTTGGTTTTACAGACTTTACCCCAAGTAAGCTTTTGGAACTGAATCTTGAATTATGCTAATATAACAGTACTTTCAAATAAATCTGCTTTGCTTTTTATCTCAGCTTACCTTTGTCTAATGTGATATCCTATCGCACGGCAGGGATCTGACTTCTAAGTTAGACAATGAAAGCACTCATTTCATTATTTTCCCTACCCCCTGATATTACATGATGAAGAAGTTGGACATAATGTCTACATGTTCGATACCTCTCTTGTTTTGGTTTGGTTTTGCCCTACAACTAGGCAACTAGGCATATTGTCCAGAAATGCACTGTTAATCTGTTAATGTGGGGGACCTTATGCCCAGGGTTCAAACCATGTGACACAACCAAAATGCTAACTGGTTCTCTGTGTAAACCTTGGGCCAGGTTAAAAAAACATAAGAGGTTTTTCCTTCTTGCCTGAGCTCCCAACCTTGGACAACCTGGGAACAAATTTTGACTGGGTGATTTCTTGTAACATCATTTACACACCAGGAGCAAAGCAACCACATAAGCCAATGGCAACAGTCTAGGTGGTAGCTCAACATCTTAGGTTGTCTTCTCTAAACAGCAGTCAGCTAATCTCAAACATAGCTGAAGGCATGGCCCTAAATTACTAGCTGGAGCTTTACAACTGTGATCTAGTATCAGGATATCAGCTTGTTCTCCAGCAGTTTAGCAATGAGATTTTTTTTCCGTTTGAATTACCTGCCCCCTGCTATTTATAAGGGCTTTTACAGTGACTGCCCCCCAAGCTCAAATTCCCTTCCCAGGTAGGTTATGCTGGCAGCCTCCCTACTCTGTTTCAATAGAAAACTATTTTGAAGAGTGATGGTTTATGTGGGATGGGTCTTGTGCAATGTGCTGGATCATCTATTTGTACTTTTTGTTGTGTTTTTATGGTTTATGTTTTTAATTGGTTTTAATTTTTTATAGTTTAATTGCTTTTTCTGTACTTTTTGAATTGTTAACTAATTTTAAAATCTATGTAAGCCTCCTTGAATCCCAAATTAGGAAGAAGGTGGGAAATAAATAAATAAAATAATAGCGATAACAAAAACAACTGCTACTGCTACAGCTTCCAGAATTCTTTACTATTAGCTATACTGGCTAGGGCAGCTGGAACTTGCAGCCCAGCAACACCTGGAGGGCACCATGATTCGCAACCACTATTTTATGGAAAGTCCAGCCCTACTACTAGGCAGAGTGAGGTGGCTGCCTCAAGCAGCAGATTTCGGTTGTCATGAAAAGGTAGCAAATTGGTAGTTATTTTTTATTATTGTATTTCTGCCACCAAGGATGGGGAGAGGTACTCATGGGATGTTGTACTTCACGTGCTGGTTTGGGTGGTACTCTTTAACTTGATGGATGTGGACGATGGCTACCATTTGTTTCTCTGTCTCAAACTGCAAAATGTCTTGGGATGTCCTTGCCCCTCAGGTAGTCTGTACATTGCCTCCAGCCAGTGTGACTTCAGTTGTTCATGAGGGAAAAGTTCCCAACCCCTCAAGATGCTTCTATCAACACTGCCCTTTTCTCCCTAGGGTTGGCTTAGTTCTGAAGACATTACGTAGGCCTTACTCCGGCAGATTGTTCTAGAAAGTTGAGTCACATTACAAACACCCCAAATAAGGTTGAAGCGGAAGAAGAAAGTAGCAGCAGTAGTAGTTCACAACTGTTGCACTTGGAAGGCCCTCCCTTGAGCCCTGACCCAATTCCCATGCTTATTTTGTATTCCTGTTCAGCAAATGGACTGCATGCAGTAACAGCACTAGCTTGGTGGCTACTCTTCATGACTATTTCTTTTGTCAGGGGCTTATGTCAGGACTGAGGTGGGGATGAACTACTAGTCCCATTAACCTACTTCACTGGCCATGGTGCTGATTCAGATGCAAACTGGAACTCAGCGACATTTGGTTCCAAAGCCCCAGCTTACATCTTACTGTTTCCCACATTGGCTTCTGCAACATAATTCTTTTTTTTTTTTAATGTCCCCATGCCTACTCTTCACTCTCCTCTAAACTGCTCCTACCTGATAGCTGCCATTCAGACTGTATTTCCCCTTCACATTGCTCTTTTTACTGTTTCCTACTTCTCACGAAGCATTTTAAGCTCTTGGTACTTATCGTACTTTTAACTGGCTCCATGATCTAATGCCTCTGTATCTTTCTTCTGCTCTTTTTCTATATGTTCCGCAAAAGAATTTAACGCTGTGAGGTTTACTCTCTTCATTAAAATTTAGATTTTTACTCTTTTTGTGTGTGCCTTCATGTCTTTCCCATTGCAGCTATTCACAACTGGGGTGTAGCTTTGCCCAGTCTTCAGTTTTTCTTCTCTATGTCCTCTTCCAAGTTCTTCTTTTAGGGGCAAATGGGATGTCGTGGTGGTAGTTGTGTGTTTCCTCATCCTCTCTGCCCCATGCAAAGTGGAGCAGAAGGTGAATTTTAAAAATTAAGATACACGGTCTTGTCTATAGAAGCCTGCGAAAAACAGTGCTCCACAGCAGCAGCTGCTACTTGTCTTAACAGTTTTACAGCCCCCATAAACTTTGCATGCCCTTTGCAATCCAACTTCTACCCACTGTAAACTACCAAATAAGAATTTGATAGGCCTCCATCATGCCTCCAGTTTACCCAATAAGCTAGTCTCACAGAAAACCAGGCAAAATAAACTCTGTGGGCCAAAGGTATTTCTGGGCTACAAAACTAGTTTAAATTCCTTCAGTTGACCCTTCTTCTGCAGAAGCCAATCAAGAGTTACTATTGACTAGGCCATTTATAGCCCAAGTATCTGAGTCAGCTCCTGAAGCTTAAGTCCTGTCCTTGGGCTTGTCTACACCAACCCTGGTTTGCCCCCTTTCCAGAACCCTGCAGTCCAAATGATGTAGGGCCTTTACCCTGATTTGCCTCTGGGCAGTCCTCACCACCCCTGGGGGAGATATGGGGCTGGAATGAGGGTAAGCTGGGATAGGCCTGATAACCAGTTAAAGGAAAATACCCGGTTTACCTGGGAAAAACTGGACAGGCCCTGTGTGTCCACAGGAGCCCATCTGGCACATCACTTCTCCCTGCCACTGCCAGCTCCTGGCTCTTCTGGAATCCAGGCAGGGGTCCCTCAACATGTGACTGAGACTGGTCACATGCAGGGGGCCTGCAGTCACATGTTGTGGGGGCCCTTGTTTTGATCCCGTGTTAGTGGGGGAAATGGTGGCAGCGGTGGCTTCAGCGATGGGTCAGCATCCTGTTTGGGGAGCCAATGTATCCTGCCCTTGATGTAGATGAGCCCGTTCTTGCCTTCCTATCTGCTTTGGACATTGACTGTTGGCTTATCTTTGACCATGTAATATGTATGCTTCTGATCCTTCTGGACCTTGGTCTGTCCTAGAATTAGATCGCCAACTATGTGTGATCCCTGAGGCTGCCTCAAGTGTGACACCAATTTGCTACAGTACTTGGTTTCACCATTCTCTGCTTTGTACATGAACAGGGCAGACATAACAATTTTTTTTTAAAAAGTGTCTGCTCCTGTCTCTTCCAATTTGATCTTTAGATGCATCTCTTCACCCTGTTTGTTTCTTGGCTGACCCTTCTTTAACCCATCCCCTCATTTTCTTCCTAATATGCCCTGTTTTTAATTAGATTATAAGTCTACCATCAGGATATATCTTTTTTCCCCTTTGCATGGTGCCAGTGGTTTTAGGCACTTCATACATAATAAGCAATAACCATGTGATTATTTCCTCAATGCACTTACCGGTACATTTCTAACCAGCAGACTGAGTGCTATTGCTTTTAAAGAGAGTTAAATGAGCCAATGTACTAGCTTAGGTATGCATACCAAAGCAACAAATCCCTTTCCTTAAAAAAAAGTTAATACTATTTGAATAATGTTTTGAATACTAGGAAGTGCTGTATAACAAAAGAAAACAAAGGTGTCTAATATTCTGAAAGCACATTGCTTGTATGCAATTTAATTTTGAATGTATTCAAAAGATGTAAGCTTTGCATCTTGTTGAAAGTCACCTCCACACACCCACAGGCACACAGTAATCTCTTTCCCATCACATTTTAACTGAAATGGTCCCCCAGTCACAACACCAACATTTTGATCATTGCCTAGCGTTGTTTTTGATTTGACACCATTTTCCTTAAATCATCCAATATTTCCAATTAGCTATTCTGCTCACTTCTTCAGTAATCCTTGACAGTGTATGAACTACATCTATGGTTCAATACCTTTCCTTCTGCTAATCAAATCCTGTTCATTTCCAAGGATTAAATTGTGCAATTATTTGTGCAAATTGTATAAGAAAATCAGACTGGCACCATATCCCCAGGCACTCTCTAGTTTGGATTTTTCATGACTGATATTTGCTTCATTTGCCATGATTATGATTCCGCTGGATATTATCAGTATCACACACACCCTTTCACAGATTCTGCATTAATTTACACACAGAGGAAGCCATCTCCCATGTTCCTTTCACTAAATTCAATCAATCCCTCTGTCTTGATTCAATTTCCTCTTTAGAATAGAATGTTTGTAGTGGGTCCCCCTTCCTACTCGCCAGTTCTCTGTTAAACACATTACAACAGTAAAAGAAAGTCTTATCTAGGGGCAGACTGACAATTTAACATTCTAGTCATTTACCCAGTTCAAAGAATTGAGGCGTCGTCATCCCTTTAGCACAGTGAGCATTTCAGAAAGGAGATGTAAAATCCTTGCCTTTGATTCTACCACTATTCTTTATCTAAGTAAAACATTTCCAGGGTTGCCATTTTGTTTGTAATTATATCTACTGATCACTTTAAAAGAGCTTCCTTGTGTGAGTATATATGGGGCAGGGGATGATTTATTTGCTGCACGTCCATATGAGAATCAATGGGCCCATTATAACGGAATGGCACACTCTCTCTTCAGATGATAATTAAAGCTCTGGGAAGGAAAGCTGCATGAGGCTCATGGAAGCTGGGTCTTCTTGGTGAAAGGTTTGTGTTGGCAGAACTGTCTAGAGTTTGTGCCACTGATAGGCCTACTGGGAAATCTGCTGTCATTTTGTTCTGAAGATTTTGCCAGGTTCTTTCTGCCTGGGGGGGGGGGATCTCTCTCTCGGGAATACACAGAGAGAGGGAGGGGGGAGAGAGTTGGTTAATTTGCAGACTTCTATTTTTCTATAATGATCAAGCCAAGATAACCAAACTAGAGGCCTCTCTTTAAATAGTTTCCACAACCATTGTTCTTTTTTTCTTTTCTTTTCTTTTCTTTTTTCTTTTTTTTTTTTTTTGTGCATCTAATCAGGTTGTTTGGCGAGATTGCACTGAGCAGTTCAATGACAGGGAGACAGGGATATTAATGGAAGCGATTGCCTATTCATACAAAAATCTATTCCAGAGAAAGAGAGAGAGAAAGAGAGAGAGAGAAAACAATGGTTGTAATCGAAGTACAACCAGAGTCGAAATGTTGTGACAATTTTAATATGGTATCATTTTCAGTAGAGACTGATCAGGATAAAAAACACACTTGGAATTTAAAATGTACTTTGGACAATTAAGTTACCCTTCTAAAAATTACCAGTCAAAGTGTCAGTGGCCTGCTCAAATGATGCTTGCTTCTCCCCTTTAGATATTCAACTTGCTCCAACAATTCTTATTTTTAGATGCATGTTGAACATTTCTCTCTTCTTGCAAACCTTCCCAGAATATGTTATGGACCAAGTAAATTTATATCTTGAGTTTACGTCTTGATTTTATTTTACATTTTGTTTTGTATGTTTTATTATTGCTGTACTTTGCTTTGAAATCTTCAGGTGTTAGTGGTTTTTAAATACCATAGGCCCTATGGAGCTTTCCAGTTAGCAAAATGCTAATTTTGTCTCTCTTGCGAGCCTTTCTTTAAGACTTTGTTATTGCAAAACCTTGTCCCCTCTAAGAGTCTTACCGCACTCCATAGAAAAATAACACAGCAGGAATGTTCCATCTGCTGCACTGCCTTCCCACATTATGTTGTCCTTCTTCCGGCATTCTTTCATTCTGGTCCCATGGGGGACTGAGGTAAAACCATGTCTTTTTGTTAATAGGTTTTTCTAGTTAGCACAAAGATGCAGTTTTACTTCAGTCTCTCATGGAACAAAATTAAAGAATGTTGACATCATGTGGTAAGGCAGTGCAGAATATGGAACATTTCTGTTCCCCTGCCACTTTTAATACTCCTAAGGCTGAATGCCCCTCACTTCTTGACAGTCTCTGAAATATCCTTATAATAATGTTCCTTTGGATCACACAGTGCAAGATTTGGATATGTGTAATCCAGATGTTTCTTTAAACTTCAGTCAATAGGACTTTATTTTTCTGCCTCATCTGGCAGGTGTCTGCTTAGCTGGCTTTATGTGGTAATTTCTCTAAGGGCTCCGCTAGTTTTGTCTCTCTTTTTGCTCTTATATGTGTTTTGATCCCGTTCTATGACTTTCCTCTGCATTTATATCTATGTTAGGGTTACCAATAAGTATTTGTTCTGCATCCATTAAGTTTGACTGAACTACTTATTACCTTGGCATTATTTGCCAGTTTCCTGATATAATAAGTGTCTTGATGTTAACCGTAGGGCTTTCAGCTCAGACCTTCTTTGAAGTGTTTGTAGACTAAGGCTGATGACACACTGCAGAAATAATGCAGTTTGATACTGCTTTAACTGCCATAGCTCAATGCTATGGGTTTCTGGGATTTGTAGTTTTGTGAGATACAAATTGTGAGATACACATATTTAGCCTTCTCTGTCAGAGAGATCTGGTGACACAACAAACTACAAATCCCAGGATTCCATAGGATGGAGTCATGATAGCATTGTCAAACTGCATTATTTCTGCAGTGTGTCAGCAGCTTAAGTGTTATCTGCCTCAGCATTTAGTCCCAGAATGAGCTATAAACCATTTCTGACATTTCTTTTAATGTTACTACCATTTTGTTATCTGTCTTTTCAGCTTTTCAACTGTATCACAACAAGCATTTTCAACTGACTTTTTATAGTTTAGAAGCAAACAGAGAAGATTGTCAGATAGGCAGAAAGAATAATTAGCTACAAGAAATAAACCCAAGCAAGAAGGAAAGAAGAAGGAAAAGAAACAGTGGTAAAGTTGACAATATATGTGATATCCTAGGACGGTTGCCACAAGGCTAGAGAGCCCGTCCTGCCCTTTGACGCTCTTTGTCAGACCCTTCGGTTTTGATCTGTCTGGCATGGGAGACCCTACCAGTGGCTATTATGCCACCGCCAGCATAGCTCAAAACATCATTAGGGTACACAAGCCTCTCTTCCACGACAAGGGGGCGTCAATGGAGAGGATCCATTGTTCAGAAGCAGCTCTGCAGCGCCTAACGTCCTGCTTTGCAACAGCTGTAGAGCTGTTTGGGCTAGAAGTCAACCTGAAGAAAACAGAAGTTCTTTACCAGCCTGCACCACAGGACGAACACCACCATCCCCACATTGCCGTCGGCAAATCTGTGCTCAAGTCCATTCAGCAGTTCACCTACCTGGGAAGCATCATCTCCTCAGATGCCAAGATTGACAAAGAGATCGATCACAGATTAGCAAAGGCATATAGTGCATTTGGAAGACTTCACAAAAGAGTCTGGAGCAATAAACACCTGAGGCAAAGCACAAAAATCAGTGTGTATAGAGCCATCGTACTGTCTATCCTCCTTTATGGATCTGAAACATGGGTCACCTATCGCCACCACCTACAACTCCTCGAGCGCTTTCATCAGCGCTGTCTACGCACAATCCTAAATATACACTGGACTGACTATGTGACGAATGTTGCTGTCCTTGAGCAAGCAGGGATCACCAGCATTGAGGCCATGATATTGAGAACGCAGCTGCGCTGGGCAGGGCACGTTTCTAGGATGGAGGACCATCGCCTCCCAAAAATACTACTCTACGGTGAACTCGCCACGGGTCAGCGTAAGAGGGGCGCTCCAAAAAAGCGATACAAAGACTCCCTGAAACAACATCTTAGGCTCGGCCAAATTGATCACCAACAGTGGTCCGCCCTGGCCTCACATTGGGAGGCATGGAGACGCACTATCCACAATGCTGCAGCCTTATTTGAGAACTCACGACGAACAAGTCTTGAAGAGAAACGACAACGCAGAAAGAATCACAACCCAAAAACATCACCCAAGGAGACCTTCTGCTGTGCTTTTTGCAACCGGACTTGTTTATCTCGGATTGGCCTTTTTAGTCATCAGCGCGCTTGCAGAAGGCGCGGGATGAGTCCTTCCTGAATCTTCGTTTGCGAAGAAAAGCCAGAGGAGATATGTGATATATATGTTATATATTTACATTATGGCTTTCTTTAAATATTCCCCTTTTTATTTTTGGAGTAAAAATGGAAAGGTTACAAATATGACAATGGAAGCAAAAATGATATTATAACATTATAATAGTTAAGTATGTCAAAGAGAAAAATTTCTTATGGTAAAAATGAAGATATCAATGCATAAGTGTACAATTGTAACTTAATAAAAAAATATACTCTGGAAGAAAATGTTTTTCCCTCTAAAGAACAGCTTTATGAATTGCAATGATTGTTCTGACACATAATTTTGCCTTTACAAAAAAATCACAGATCTATTATTACTAATACCAATACTAATATTAGTATTAGTATTATCTTTATTTCTATCCTGCTTTTTCCCCAATTTGGGAGTCAAAGCGATGTACAATAAAAAAACATTGTTACAATCAGCAAACTACAAAAGTTAAAACAAAACTAAACAACTAAAAAAGTTAAAAACAGCTAAAATTTTAAAAACATACACACATATACACATACATAAACAGAACACACACATTAGCGAGATCGGCAAAGGCCTGCCGAAACAAGAAAGTTTTTGCTTGGCTCCAGAAGGAAGGCAGGGCGGGTGCCAACATGACTTCTATGGGCAGGGAGTTCCAGAGCCTGGGGGCAGCCACTGAGAAGGCCCTCTCCCGGGTTCCCACTAGATGTACCTGAGAGGGTGATGGGACAGAGAGAAGGGCCTCCTCAGCAGATGGAAGAGCTGGTTCACATGGGAGCATATGGTCCTTCAAATAACCCAGACCTGAGCCATGTAGGGCTTTAAAGGTCATAACCAGCACTTTGAATTGTGCCTGGAAACAGACTGGCAGCCAGTGGAGCTGCTGTAACAAGGGGGTTGTATAATTCCTGTAGCCAGCTCCTGTTAGCAATCTTGCTGCAGTTGTTTGAACCAGCTGAAGTTTCCACTCTTCAAAGGCAGCTCCATGTAGAGCAAGTTGCAATAAGCCAACCAGGATGTAATAAGGTATGTATCACCATGGCCAGATAGGATGTCTCTAGGAATGGGCACAGCTGGCACACAAGCTTTAACTGTGCAAATACACTCCCAGCCACCATGGAGACCTGGGCTTCCAGGCTCAGAGTTGAATCTAGGAGCACTCACAAGCTGTGAACCTGTGCCTGCAGGGGGAGCGTAACCCCACCCAGTGCAGGCTGAATCCCTGTTCCCTGATCTGCCTTTCGACTAACCAGTAGCACCTCTGTCTTATCTGGATTAAGTTTCAATTTGTTCATCCTCATCCTGTCCATTACTGACGACAGGCACAGTTTTAGGACCGAAACAGCTTCCTTGGCTTGTGGTGGAAAGGAGTAATAGAGTTGGGTGTCATCCACATACTGATGGCCCCAAACCCCAAAACTCTGATAACCTTTCCCAGTGGCTTCATGTATATGAAGAACTGACTGCTGAGGAACCTCACAGGCCAGTGGCCAAGAGGTCAGACAGGAGTCCCCCAGCTCCAACTTTTGGGTTCGCCCCTCCAGGAAGGAATGGAGCCACTGTAAAACAGTCCCCCCAAGTCTCATCCCAGCAAGGTGACCCAGAAGGATACCATGGTCAATGGTATCGAAAGCCGCTGAGAGGTCCAGTAGAACCAACAGGGAGTATTGTATAATGTATACAATATATTTCCTGCTGTATTTCGTTTATTATGGACAGAGCTCACAACAGGAATAATTCATAAACATTATGAATGGTTGGAAAATCATGGCTATATATGGATATGTCTGTTTTAAAAACTAGTTGTACAGATCCTGTCTGATCTTGAAAGCTAAGCAGGTAAAGCCCTGGTTAGTACCTGGATGGGAGACCACCAAGGAATACCAGGTACTGTAAGCTATATTTCAGAGGAAGGAACTGGCAAAACCACCTCTGAGTATTCCTTGCCTAAGAAAATGCTATGAAATTCACGGGGTCACCGTAAGTCGACAGGCAACTTGAAAGCATGCACACACTGTGGGAAATGCCTGATTTCTCTTGAATTGGTTGCCTAGCAGTGGTGACAGCCACCATGGAAATTTAGAATGTTGCTTACAGCTCTGCATGTGATGTTTATGAATGTTATGAATTTGGCCACATCACCAGCCACATGACCAGTTCTAAACACTTGGCTAGGTTTCAATCTAGGGGAAATTAAAGGCTTGCACAAGAAATTTAAAAATGCATTATGTGTAGCCTGGGATGGTTTATATTCTGCTCCTCTACTTCAGGTTACAGCTAGGGGATCAATGAAATTCGAAGTGTAGTGAAGTCAGCTAGCATTTCATTTTTAATGACAATTATGTCCAGAAGGATTACTATTGATTGCCAGTACTAGGACAGGGCCAATTGTGCAAGTGGGAAGAAACAGATCTCCCTTGTTATTTATTTCAAGTTATGGCCCAAGGAACTGTAGCAACAGAAAACAAGCATATAACCCCAGCTATCCATATTTAAAGAAAGTGGTCCATAAAAGGGGAGGTGTGAAGCAACCTTCCTTGGCCTGGTGCCCTCCAGTTGTGTTGGACTACCTTTCCCAGAATGGCTGTGATGGAATTTGTAGTCCCACACATCTGAAGGGCACCAGGGTGGGAAAAATGCAAAACAGTCAGAAATACCATTTCCTATATAATGAAAGAAGAGTGGTGATTCTAGAATGGGCAACCCATTTCCCCACAGGAGCTGGCTTCAGAAAGTTGCTCCTTTCTCCTTTTGTTGATGGGACATGCCCTCATTAGAAATCCCAACCGACCAGGATATAACAGTGCCACAGTTTTCTTGTCCTCTGATCCAGCTACCAGAATTATTTAGCAGTGGGAGTGAAGCTGGAACACCCAGGACTTTATCAGATGCTCTAAAAAAAAAACCAAACCCATGGAGGTCAGGAGGAGGATGCCGCTGTCCCGCTTCTGGCAGTTGATACCACATGCCCTGTCCTCCTCCTGTCCTTCCTCCATGCTTCCTCCATGCTGGAGCAACAGAAAAGGTGCTGCTTTAAAGGTGTTTACCACACAAGGCTTTTTTCCATTGTGAAAGTGCTACAGTATTTGTTTGTATTTCCGCAGCCCACACGACGCCGTATGTATTCAGTGTTCCCTCCGTCTCCGTTTGATCTCTGGTGCGCTACAATTAATTGACAATTTCCCCCCCCCCCCGTCAATAGCCCTTAGTCATGCAAAACTCCCACAAGAAAAACACATGTGGTGCAAAATTGCGTGCTTGTTCTGTCTACTCTTCATCATGTGATCACACGAGGGCGTGATTAGGCTGCTCAGTATTCACTCTGCCCCTACAGTCTTCCAGCAGCCATTTCATTGAGACCCAGGAGAAGCTCTGCACCAACCCCCGGAGCCCCAAAGCCTGACGAAGCAGGAAGGCAGGCTGAGGCAGCTGCAAGAAGAGAAAGGGAGAGGAAGGGGGAGCACTCTCTCGCTTGCAGACACCCACCTACCCTCAGACACAGATGCTCCCCACAGACTGGGGTGGGGAGCTCCCCCCCACAAAGAGAAGTGGGGAGATGAAGAGGAAGACCCCTTCCTGCCCTCCCCTTTGACGCCCCTCTCCACTACAAAGCTGACCTGGCTGCAAGGCGGAGGGAGGGAGGAAGGATGGGTGGGGGAGAGCACGGCCACTTGGGGGGAATAGGAAACAGGGGGAAGAGTGAATGTATGTGCCAAGGCAAGAGACAGTGGAGGAAATGGAGGGAGCCAAGCAAGCCCCAGGTTTCAGGGAGCCCTTGCTACAAGTGGGTGGGCAGCTGGGGCTGCTTCCTTCATGACCCATGAAAGGAAGCTGTCCCGGGCTCCCACCAGGGTAGCCTCCTTTGAAGCTCTGCAGAATCCCTTACTGTGTATGCATGAACAGTAAAACAGGGGAAAGTGAAAAACAGATAGGCTTGCCTTGCCAGCTCTCCCCAGCATGTTAAAGAAGCATAGATCAACAAAGTTGATCAGTGAAATCAAGTGACGGGCATACTGAAAGTGGAAATAGCACGCCCTGAAAGTGTATGTCATATAATATTTCCAAACATGCTGCTAAGTACGCATGCGCTAATTGACAGAAATACCAGGCAGATCATGAGATTGCGTGAAATACAAACGCAAGATCTCATGAATTATTGTGACATCGTCTGAAATACAAATGCGAACACAGCAAGATCTACAAAATTGCGCATGTGCACAATCATGCGAGGAAGTGACATGACAAGGAGGAGTGGATGCATAAATGGGGAAATGATGGAAAGGAGGGGCATAGCCCACAAATGTGGTGCACAAAAAGCACAACACTCACTTGTTCTTCTGCCTCTGTGGGCTGATACATGTGGTGCAAAACAGACATGAATCCATCATTTACATGACGGAATCATTGCACCTTCAGACCTCTGTGTGGTATACACCTTAGTGACAGAAACTTCTGTCAATGAAAAGCAGCACTTTTTTCATCCCTCCAGCACAGAGGAAGGACAGGAAGAGGATGGGGTGTGTGGTATCAACTGTGGGAAGCAGGACAGTGGTGTGGATTCCTTCCGACCTCCGCGGGGTTTTTTTAGAGCATCTGATAAAGTCCCTGGAGTGAAAGTCAGCAGCATCATTTCTGAAACTTAGCTTACTACATGCATAGATGCATGCTAATTAGCCAGGAATCTGGGCTCAGTCCCAGCTTACCATTTCACATGGGGATGCAAGAAAGACTGCAGAGTCCACCTTGGTGCTTCTTTCTTTGCAGCCACTCACCCCCCGTCCATCCCACAATCTCTGTGGAGAAGAAACAAGAAGAGCAGATGGGTGGGAGAGACCATGCTGCTCAATGTGGCAGCTGTGAGAATGTTAGGCCCAGAGCTTGGGTAGGAGATTTTTGGACTACAGCTCCCAACTAGCATAGCTGCTTAGCATAGCTGCTAAGAAGCCAGGTTTGTTGTTGTTGTGAGCCTTCAAGCCATTTCTGACTTATGGCAACCCTATCACAGAGTTTTCCTAACAAGATTTGTTCAGAGGGGGCTTTGCCATTGCCCTCCTCTGAGAGTGTGACTTGCCCAATGCTACCTAGTGGGTTTCCATGGCTGACTGGGGATTTGAACTCTGGTCTCCAGAGTCCTAGTCCAACACTCAAACCATTACACCATGCTGGCTCTGATAAGGAGCCAGGTAGGTGAGGTAACAGTAGTGAAAAGGTGGTTGATAGGGTATTGGTGGGGCAGGCAAGAACCAAAGGGTCAGAAACAGGAATGCAGCCAAAGCCAGGTTGGAGTTCAGCTAGCAGGTGAGGTAATGTGAAGCAAGGCAATAGACTCTTTATTGCTACACAAGGAACAAGTTGCTGAAGGAAGAATGGTTTCATAAGGACAGATGTGTCTTCATAGTTTATGAGGTCAGGTGATCATCTTCAGGCTGTGGATTCAGCTGACAGCACCATGGCTAGGACTGCAGACTAGAGGACTCAGAATTTATGTAGCCTGCCTGAGTGAGGAAAAAGCATGATGGCATAGGAGGTAAGGTACAGGAGGTCATGACTTCAGAATATTCCTGACACCTGGCAGAAGATCACTCTTTTGCCCACTTCTCTACATGGGTTTTTCAATCTGAACTAGAAGACAAACACTGCATCAGACCACTGTTACCTGCCAGCCCCAGGGGAAAAAACCAATAGAAAAGGGTTACTATGCACTCTGATCCTGCTAGAGTCCACCAGGTTCCTCTCCAGCCCTCAACAGACACATACCCTCCAACATTTCACTTCAAAACCAGGACATCAGTGGTGGACCAAAATGGCTGTGGGGGTGTGCTCCATCCCGGGCACAAAACATAACTCCCCCCTCCCTCACTGAGGTATCAGAAAAAAGGAAGAAGGGCTCAGCTGTGAGGAACAAATATGAATTGAGCAGTAGACACTCACAGTCTGCCTGAAGGGAAGCTGATCTCCTCCCTCCCCACTTCCCTTTGGAATGGCCTTGAGTAAGGCAGAAAAGGAGGGAGGAGAATGGGGGTGGGAAGATGGTTGGTGGCAGTTCATTTTGACAACGAAACCATCCATCCTCAAAGAAGTAGTCCTGCTAGTCTGTGTTGCAGCAGAAGGAAAAAGTGGGGGGGGGGGAGGCTCTAGCTATCCCTATAAGACCAACTGATTTATATTTTAGCACAAATATTTGTGGATATCAATCCACTTTCTCAGATGCAGTGACTGAGGAAGTGGGTTGATCTCCACGAAGGCTCATGTTAAAATATAAATCAGTTAGTCTTGAAGCTGTTGATTCCTTTCTTGCTTTCCCTTTTCATTATTCATCAAATGGGAGTTATAATTTTCCTTATTCAGCATCTTTTCTTCTCTGCATAATAGTGAGCACAGTGGAGATTTCAAGAATGGAGGGTGGGCATTATCCAAGGCTCATATTGTAGGGCTCCCATATGATCAGACTAGACAAATTAAATCCAGATTGTAGGCATTCTACCCAGTACCTTTTAGGGCCATTAACTAGCCCAGCTTTTAAGATTTCGTTGTTGTTTTTTTTAAAGTAAGGACCATTTAACTGTAATCCAAATTATGCCCCACCTGTAGAGGCAGGAGGAGGATAAACAGAAAGATTCTGGGCTGGAGTCCAGGGGGAAATTGATCACAATTTCCCAAACAGGATATGTTGATAATCATAGGTGATTGGAATACAAAAGTAGGAAACAGAGCAGAACGAAATGTTCTTGGAGAATTTGGCCTAGGATCAAGAAATGAAGCAAGAGGACATTTGATAGACTTTTGTGAAGCCAATGGTTTGTTCATTGTGAACACATTCTTCAGGCAACCAAAGAGACAACTGTCTACATAAACATCACCTGATGGCCAATATAGAAATCAGATAGACTACACAATTGGAAGCAGAAGATGGAGAAGCCCCATCATCTCTGCTAAAACAAGACCAGGAGCAGCTATGGCACCAACCATGAACTGGTAATATCAAAAATTAGAGTAAAACTAGAATGCAAAAAAGATACTATCTGCAACCTCATTGGGTGACAGATGAAACTCTTCAAACAGCTAAGGTAGACAAGAAGCAAAAGTTAAAGGTAATAGAAATAGAATCAGAATCCTGAATGCACCTGTTCAGCTACTTGTGAGGAGGGACAAAGAGAACTACTATAATATTAAATGTAGAGAAATAGAAGACAACAAAAAGGTATAACAAGAGGCCTCTTCCACAAGTTCTGAGAAATTAAATGAAAATTTAAACCAAAAGTGGGGATGCTATGTGACCATCAGGAGAACACACTACATGATCAAGAAGAAATAAAAAAGACTATGGAAGCAATACAATGAAGAATTCTATAAAAGAGACAAAAGGAAGACAGACTCATTCAAGGAAGAACTATTTGAAGATGAAGCCACAATTTTAGAATGTGAAATAGAAGCCACATTCAAGGCACTTGGGATAAATACATCACCAGGAACAGTAGGCATACCAATAGACCCATGTCAAGCTACAGAGATAGAATCCACTCAAATTTTAACTAAAATCTGCCAACAAATATGGAAAACAAAGCAATGGTCCACAGACTGGAAATACTCAATATACATTCCAGTCCCCAAGAAAGGAGACACCAGGGAGTGCAACAACCACCAGGGCATTGTATTAATCTCCAATGCAAGCAAAGTGATGCTAAAAAAGAGGCTTTGAACATATATGGAGTGAGAAATGCCAGATGTCCAAGCTGGGGTCAGAAAAGGAAGAGGCACTAGGAATCATCTTACAAACATACATTGGATAATGGAGTGCATCAAAGAATTTCAGAAGAACATCATCCTGTGCTTTATAGATTATAGCAAAGCATTTGATTGTGTAGCTCATGAAAAACTATGGCTCACTCTTAAGTAAATGAGTGTACCACAGCATTTTTTATTGTCCTGGTGCATAGCTTATACTCAGGACAAGAGGCTGCTGTCAAGTCAGAATATAGAGAAACAAAACAGGGGATCAGGCAAGGCTGTATTTTATCACTCTAATTTAGATGCTAAACATGTAATACAGAAAGCTGTATTAGACCTGGAGGAAGGAGATGTGAAAATTGAGGAAGGAACATCGAGACAATGCAGGTGATATATACTACTAGCAAAATATAGCAAAGACTTGGAATGACTATTGAAGACATGCAAGAAAAAAAAAGAATGAATGAATGAAAGTAAGAAAGAAAAGAAAGTGTGAAGGCAGGGCTTCAGTTTATTTATTTATTTATTTATTTATTTTTACTGGCATGATTGTGTATACAAAGTTCAATAAAAGAGAATTTTCACTGTCTTAGTTTATTTTCTGCCCATTCTTATTATTTGTTTCATTTCACGATTATTACTGAAATAATTTTGCTGTAGAGAAGAGAGGGTATTAAAAAATGATCCACAGTGGGTGTCAAATATACTAGGTACACCACTGCAGGACACTTGTGGCTAAGCAATATAAGAGTGTTGTCAAAATAGTGTGGCCAGGCAACAAATGGGCAAAAGCTATTAATGAGGAAGAACACACAAAACTACTGTTTAATAAGAGAAACCCAAGAATTTATGTTCTGAATTTAGGAGAGCCTGACAAAGACAATAAATAGGATACTCTGTGTGGTGTGCATGTGTGTGCACAGCATGATTAACACCAAACATATTATATAGTACATTTTCCTAAAATCAAAATACCTTTATCAACCCAGCTCAGTTTTCTCTCAGATCCACTGTATGAGCTCTGACAGGGTATGAACTGCTCTTGTACTTTGAACTCCGTTTCCAACAATTGTAGCAAAACAAGAACAAAGGGGGAGAGTGGAAAGAGGAGAAAGAAACTGGGACATTTTATAAGCAGTTAAGAAAGTGGAACAGCAGAGGATTAATCTGGGCTGTCCCTGAAAACTGGGACAATTGGAGGGTATGCAGACACCAACTCTATTCCGATAGCAGAATTCTTAAGAATCAAAAATTGGAAGCACTAATCCATTAATTCCATTCACTGGCTGAATATCTGCTTCCTGTGATTGTTGTAGACACATTGATCATGTCTGCCATTTTGAACAATATGATGCAAACCTGGACTCTGTGCTCCTAGACCAGGTGTGGGAATCCTGTGGTGCTCCTTATGTTCTTGGACTCCAGCTTCCAGCAGGCCTACCTAACATAGCCAATGGTGAGGAAAGCTAGAAGTTGCAGCCCAAGAACATCTGAAGGCTCCCCACCCTTTTTCCCACCCCTGCCCTAGCAATGTGTCTAGTCCTGTGGCTATATTGTTACTACTTGTTCTACACATATTCCCCTTTACTGTGAATTTTTATTTAGTTTAAATAGTTACTCTGTTTAAACCTGACTTCACCTGGGGTTGGTGCCAATCAAAGCTGAGTTTCTCCATCTCCCACAAAATGTATTAAAGAAATGCTTTAAATGAACTGGCTTCTCTTTCAGGATTTTGCCTCCTTCTGCAAATAATGAGGGATATAAACTTGTTCTTTTAACAAGATATTGGATTGCATGCTAGTGGCCATATTCCATGCTCCATGTTGTATTCACAGCTATGCCTTAAGTAGGAAAATATTTGCAGATGAAATCATATTTATAGAATGATGTGTCAAATAGCCCGGGTTAAAGCTCCAAGTAACATAAATAATAGATACAGCCAGGAAGTGAGATACAGCATCCTTAAGTAACTTATCTAATATTTCACAGAAAAATAGCTTATGCAGCTGTGAATAAAGCTGAATACTTACAAGCCCAATACAATGGAGCTGCAAGAGTCTTGATAGCACCCTATGTTCAGCTGTAAAATGTCATGCTATCAGGACTCTAGTTGGTAGCTGAACATAGGACTCCAGAAATGTTGGCCCAAGTACTATCACTGAACTCTTCCCAAGGTGTGCGGGGTTCAGGGATACCTGGTGGATAAGCAAAGAAGACTCTTGAGAGCAATAAAACAGGGCCATGACTTGGCAAAGCCTGACCTCAGTAAAAACTTCTAAATGAGGCTAACTCAGAAAATAGGAGGTCTGCTGTTTCTAACAGCAAACCTCCCTTACTCTTACACTAACAGGAGCTGGTTCTGACCAATAGGTTCTCTAGATCACAAGTTATTAACCTGTGACCATTGGACCCCCAGGGGGGCATGCACAGGGGCCCTGCAAATATTTGAAGGCTGCTCAGCCCACCTCCTACCTGCAAGCACAGTGGTGTGACAGGAGCAAAGGCTAGCTGGCTGGGCCTGCATCCTCCCTTTCACATGACCACTCTGCTGTGGGCAGGAGATGAGAGCTGAGCAGCTGAGTGACAGCAGAGCCAGACAACCAGACAGCATTTGTCCCTCCCCTTCCCCTCCTTTCCAGCCCAGACATGAGTCTGAGACTGGTAAAGGAGCGAGGGAAGAAAAGGGTAGATGGACAAGCAAACAAGCAAAGGGTCTGGCAACCCTCTTCAACACTAATGTCAACTAACATTGAGGGTATTTAGGCCCTACTTTGTGGCTACGCCCCCCCCACTATTAAAATTATTATTAAAAATAACAAAATTTGTCTGTCTGGTGAATAACCCATTTCTGGGGCCTAAGTGAGAGGCAGAGGCAAATGACGATGGTTGTTATGGGAAGGGAACAAACAAGGAAATGAAAGTTGTTTCCACCCTTTTGTCAAAAGTCCCTCTGCTTAAGCTGAGACTGCTAAGCAAGAATCCTCCAGAAGGGTTTTTTTGACATGCTGCCACCCCCGCTCCCCCCTTTAAAAGAAGGTGACCAGAATTCCCACTGCTCCTCATTGTCATCATGCTGACCGAAGAACTGAGTGGTGGCCAAGGATGAGGGGGAGGAAAACTCAGCCTCAAATGCAAGAAGCAGCTTGAATCGGAAGGTGGGGAGGTATTTAGGCACCATGCCCATAAACTGTTGTGGGCTGGTCTATGTACAGATGTGAGAATGAGGCACATCAGAGAGTTGTTTTTGTGGATTGGAGAAGTCAGAGAGAAGGGGGATAGACATGCATCGGAGGGAGGAATTAGGACACCCCCTGAAGAATTCTCCCCACCAATGAAATTTTCCTTCAGTTCCCCAAAATTTTACCATTGCAGAGGATGAAACACTGAAAATTGTTCACCTCTTGAACTTTTCTATTTTTCTGTATTTGTATTGCTTGATTACTTTGCCTGCCATTTTCTCTGGATACCTCAGTTGTCCTCAATTGTATTTCTTAAATGTGCCACTGGAGTTTTAATTTAGAAATTTGGGACTAAAGGAAACTTTCATTGGGGGTGCCGAATTCTTTCTTAAATGGGTCAGGCCTCTTACCCCATGTGTGAGGGTGGCATGGTTAAGAAGAACCATCTTTACCTTCTCATCCCCTCTAGTGTGGAGGAGGAAATTACAAAGTTTAGGAACCTGAGTTCGGAAGTATAGGAGCAGATGAGATGGTGGTGGTGGTGGTGCAGGAGGAGGAGTTATGAGTGAGGTGTAGTCTTAGCCTAAGGTAGAGACTCAAAAGGTTTTTGTTGGTGGTGTCACTATTTGAAGAGAGAGTTTGGAAGAAAAGTTTGGTCCCCCACCCACCCCGATATCACCTCAGGTCCCTGTTTTAGATGTCCTGTCTCGGTCTCCTCCCCCCTGAAGAAGAAGGGGGGAAAGGGGGTTGAAGCATTTCTGATAGGAGACTGGACTGCTTCTGGCAGAAGAGGGGAGGGAGAGAAAAAGAAGGGCAAAGGCTGGCTGGGTCTCAGTTCCACTGTTGCTCAATTGCAGCCTGCTTTCACCTTGCAGTGGAGTGGCCACATGACAGGAGCCAAGGCAAAGGCAGTCTGGTTGGCTGGCTGGGCCTGCACATTACAATCCAATCCAGGAAGAACTGGTGGGAAGAAGCAGGAGAAAAGTCTTTTCTTCCCCTCTAGTACCTCTGAGATAAGGTTTAACAGATGATGTAATTGTTAATGGTTCAATGTTCAGGTATTATGATTATGATTATTTTAAATCTTGAGTTAAGTCTTGAGGATCCACAGAAACAAAAGATATTTAAAGGGGGTCCCTGATAAAGAAAAGGTTAAGAACCACTGCTCTAGATCAAGATGAGATGTGTTTGCCACCATCCTTCTTGATGCTGATGAGCATAATTGAAACTCAACTATGACCATAATTCAAAACTGATTGGCATGGAATGCAATAAAACCAAAAGGGATATTTTAATTATCAGAAAATAAATGTTTGGATTTATCATAATTTTTGATAGGCTAGATCTCTTTGTCATTTGGTCCTACTCAAGGCAGTGAGGTCACATGGCTTGACAGGAAAACCTGTCACAAAGGAGAATGGCAAGGCCACCACTGTCACACGGTTGACTTTCTGTTCTTAAGATCAGCTCCCTCCCCATCATTCTTACATGTTTTAAAAATGTATTTGCATCCAAAGGAATAACTGACATGCAGATTTACATGCTGGAAACATCAGCAAAGCAGGTGTTAGCAAAGTGCAGCTTTCCAGATGTTAGTGGGCTGCAAGTCCCACCACCTATATTTAGTCTCAGATGTCACTTCTGTTGTTAGTTTTGGAGGGATCTCAGTGCAGAGGCCCTGATTTGAGAGGCCTCTCAATGCCTTACTGATCTTGCCTTTGCTCCTCCCCTAGGCTCCATGGCATCATAGGGTAAGCACACCACTCCCTCTATAAACACAACTGGTATAAAAATGTAAAGCATATGACATATTTCAGATGTCCCTGACATGCTCCTTAAAACATCTGTGATAATGTGAGACTCCATCTCCCATTATATGCAAGCTCAGCAATCAGGTAAATGAAGGGTTAACTAGGGTCTAAGACAAGAATCAACCTCATCATCAGAGATGTTATAGGTCACAAGGGGCAAAATACCAATCAAGATCTTCCAGAGACTTCCAAGGTAAGGTAATAAATACTGCCTCTGGACCAGGAGGCAGGCAGAACAAAGAAGAACAAAGAGAGAGTACAAAAGGGAGTCCTGAGATGGGCACATCACATCTCAGGTGGACATGAATGAAGAACAAAGGACCCTAAGGATGAACTTCATCTCAGTGTATGAGTAGATCAGGAATGTATTAGTTTGCGTTAGGGAATTTGTTTATTTTTCCTACTAGGCTGTATGTAACTGAATGCTTTACTATACAGTATCTATAACTTCTAAGACATTCCTGGAAAGGAAGAGCCTTTCCATGAGAATTATCTGCATGCTTTTGAACTCTGTTTGGAATAAATAGCTTTTCTAATCTTTCTATCAGCTGATGCTTTCACGTGCCTTGGTTTGCTTGGTCTTTCTCTCTCTTTGGGGCAAAAGGAATGGGGAAGTATAGCTCTGCAAGTGGCAGGGAGTAGAGAAAAGGAACCTGCACAGTTTCCCATTGGACCATGTGAAAAAGTAGCAATTCAAAGGGTGGTGGCAGCATACCAAAAGGGGATGCAATTTAAGGGAATTCCCAGGCAGAGGAATCCCCAAGATTGCGTTTCAAAGTACAGTTTAGGGGTTCTCAGACAGAAGAACCCCCCCCCCAAGATTCACAACATCTCTCTCACTAACCTACCCACTGTAGAACACAGGTGGTGATGGCTTCTCCTCTTCTTGAACACTAAAATGAGATTAAACTATTGACAATATTAAAATTATTTAAAACTACACTTAAAAAGATATACAGAAAGAGAAACGGTCTTCTCAGTGGCTGCTCCTACACCGTGGGAATCCCTCCCAAGAGAAGCTGGGTTGGCCCACTCTCTGGTCTCTTGTTGCAGACACGATGGGACTTGGGAGCATCGTTTTGGAGTGGTTCCAGTCCTTCTTGGAGGGGAAAACCCAGAAGGTGGTGCTAAGCAGTGGTTCTCAGCCTGTGGGTCCCCAGATGTTATTGGATTACAGTTCCCAGAAGCCCTCTGAGGTCTCACCTTGATAGCCAGGTGGTCCTCCCAGTCATTAGTGAGGCTGAAGGACTGAACTCACAGCCTCACTAATGACTGGGAAGACCACCTGGCTGTCAAGGTGAGACCTCAGAGGGCTTCTGGAAACTGTAATCCAACAACATCTGGGGACCCACAGGTTGAGAAGCACTGTGCTAGAGGATATCCTTTAGGTTAAGAAGGACTTCAGCTTTTAACTGGTTGGGACAGAAGCATTTTTATTAATGAGAATACACTTTATTTATTTTTTTACTGTGCTTTCATTTTTTTTTACTATGCTTCCAGTTTTAAATTGGATTTTTGTTAAATGTTTTTAAAAACACACACACATATATGTATACACACATACATACAGTTGTCCCTCCACATTCACGGATTTGGCATTCACGGTTCTAAGTATTCACGGCTTGAAAATATTCTTTAAAAAATAATAATCTAAAAAGCAAACCTTGATTTTGCCATATTATATAAGGGAAACCATTTTGCTATGCCATTGCATATAATGGGACTTGAGTATTCATGGATTTTTGTATACGGGGGTGGTGGTGGTCCTGGAACCAAACCCCAGCAAATGTGAAGGGTCAACTGTATATATATTGTTTTAACTATATTTTGTTTTAACTTATATTGTAAGTTGCCTTGGGTTCCATACAGGGAGAAGGGGGGGGGCGTTATTAAATAAATAAATAAATTTGCCATCCAGAGTCCAAAAAGAAATACAACTTTAGGAGAATTTTACAACATGAATGGCAAAAATCTCATTTCCTGTCTTCCTATCAAATGTCAGAGACATCTAGGACCTGAAGATCCAGCTTTGGAATCCGCTTTATACAATATGACAAGGAACTCAGTGGTTCAAAAGTGTCTCTTTCAGGTTAATATGAGATAAAAAAAAAATCAGCTCTGGCTCATTTAACACTTGGGATTGTAAACCTCAGACAAGTTAATAGGGGCTACAATTCAGCAGAGAGAGATCTGTTTTTGTAGCTAGAGTCCCTAGAGATCTGAGTTGCAATAATGACTACAGTTAATAGGCTATATGAATGCATGACTGTAATCTCTGGGATTTAAAATGAAGAACTGAAGACTAGGGGCTCAGCTAGATGGGAGAACTAATTGCTAAAAATAGTGCCTTACCTCACTATCGCTGCAGTGTCCATTTGTCCCCACAAATCATTGGCAAGATCGCTGGCGTGGAAAGCTATCCAAGTTTGCAGTTCACACAGAGCGTATCCATGAGAAAAGATGGTGGCCGCAAGTGAACTATTTTATTTATTTATTTATTTATTTATTTATTTATTCATACCCCGCTCTTCAGCCACAAGGCTATCAGTGCGGCTTACAAATTGTTTTAAGCAATAGCAATTTACACATCTACACTGCATTAAGCAGTTTCCAATGTGTTATATCCTGAAAAGCTTCCTCCATTCCCCCCCTACACGTTTTTGCGTTAAATGACAGATGCGGAAGAGCGATCTTCTGCTTACAAACTTTTTTTTTTTTTTTTTTGCTCTGCCACTTGAAAATAGTGCTTGATGGGGGGGGGGGTGTCCGGATGCCTAACATGGCGGACATGTAGAGCAAGGGCTCCTGAAGGCTTCATAATTTTAACCTGCCTTACAGCGACCTGAGGGGTCCTTCTGAAACACTAAATAAAGAATCACCTTCCTGATGCTTGGCAGCAAGAGATTGTCTGTGAGACTGATCTCTGAATACTGCCAGAAAAAAAGAGGAAGAGAAACCCCCTCGGATAACAGCAGTGAGGAGGAGGACGAGTGGGAAGATAAGATGGCGCCCGCAATAAACAAGTCAGGCAAAGCAGGAGGCAGTAAGGGAGATAACAGTGGAGGGGGAGGAAAGGAAACCTCATCTAAACAAAATAAACAACTGCTGCCAGACCAATTTGAACTGCTCCATGAGAAAATTGTCACTGACCTTCAAAGAGACTGGTCTGCAGCCCTTGCTCCCCTACAGACCTCCATCAAGGAGCTTACAGGGACAATCTCTGAAGTTGCAGAAACGGCCACTGAGGCACACAAAATGGGGCAAACTCATGAAATCAGACTGCAGCACCTTCAAGAGGCCAATGAATCTCTAACAAATAAGCTGGATGATTTGGAAAATCGAGGAGGACGGGCTAATATCAGATTTCACAGTTTTGTAGAGGACGCTGAGGGAAAGACATTCTAACCTTTCTAGTAAACTGGATTAACGAGCACTGCCCCAGTGCCACCATTACTGCAACTGATATAGAATGCTTTCATAGAGCACTGGGTCCCCCACCCTCTTTAAACAGACCTCCTCAGGATATCATTGCTCGATTTACCCATTTTTCTATAAAAGCCCGCATATTTGACCTCCTCTCAAAACAAACACTGATACTTTACAATGCAACCCAGATAGCAATATATCAAGATCTGGCCCCAGAAACTTTACACAAAAGAAAACTCTTCAAACCATTGACATCAATTTTGCAAAAAGAGAAGATACGCTACAAGTGGGGTTCCCCTTTTAAACTTATCATCTCCCACAACAATACAACAATGATCGCTTCCACAAGATCTCAACTCCTGGATATACTACTGGCCATTGATATTCCAGTGCCTACAACGTTGGAGCAAGAGATACCTCATGAGGACAACTGAGCCGCACAGAGGATTCACCCGTCTGATACCAACAAGTGGACTCAGATCTCCAAACGCAAAAAGAAATGTCCCACACTCCAAAAGGTCTAACACACATCGGACCACCATCAAACCCATCAACAGCAAAAATCAGAACACAGGACAAGAAAAAAGCGAATGACTGTGCTTGACACCGTCAGCCAAGACAAATGTACATTTTCAAGCCAAACCCTCTGAAGATTTTACCAGACCTTCTGTTATCACATCTACATTTGTTGCCTTCTTAACTGATGGTTTACCTGATTGATAAGTATCTACTTGCTATATTTTTATTGATGTGGGTGGAGGTGTCGTGGGCCTGGGCCTGAGTAAAACGCTCAGACCTGAGACAGTACGCCACATAACCCTCTATATAAAAAAAATCAATGACTAATAGGGCACATTCAACACCCTGATATCAAGAGGCCTCAGTAACCTGCCCTCTGCTCTAGTTTAACCCCCAAAAATGTTTTCCCTGGAAAGGATGGGGATATTACCCCCATCCAAAGTCCCATGCATTCTGTGGGGCTCCACACCCAGGTGTTTGAATGTTCAAATGTTAATGTTGATTATGTTGATATTTTTAACTATTATGCTGTACATCTCTCCTTACGATGTTCTGGAAAAATGCTGGACTCCTACTATATGGTCACTAAATATCTGTAATTGCACTCTCTCTGGCCCCTTACAACTGACACCTCCAGCCACCCATGAAGTAACAACTATAATAGCAATTTTCATTTAACTAAACATGTCTAGTCTCAAATTTCTCTCCTTTAATGTTCGCGGGTTGGGATCATCAGTCAAGAGAGCCAAGATTTTGAAACAAATCAGACCACTTCATCCAAATATAATTTTCCTACAAGAGACTCACAACAAATCGTCTGACCCGGTGCTTCCAAAATCCCAATTTGGACAACAATTTGTGGCTGGAGGTAATGGGAAGGCGAGAGGGACTGGAATAATATTTGACAAACACACCCCATTCACTCCACAGAAAACCCATATGAACCCTAAAGGCAGATTTGTGATAGTACAAGGTAATCTTATGAACAGGGAAGTCACTCTAGCCAGTTTCTATGCACCAAACTCAAACCAAACCCAATTCTTGATATCCTTCCTGGAATCTCTAGAACAGATGACAAAGGGTGCATTTATAATCGCAGGAGATGCTAATGCACTTCTCAACCCATACATGGACAAATCCTCTTACAAATCACTGAAATCCCAATCAGTACCACAAATTCCCTTGGAAAATCTTAAAAGAATTAACTTGGTTGACCCTTGGCGATTATTAAACAGCACTACTAGAGATTACACCTATTTCTCCAAAGTTCACAACTCTTACTCAAGACTTGACTATTTCTTTGTTGATAAACTAACGATGTCCCACATCGAAAGAGTAACCATCCACATCGAAAGAGTAACCCTGCCCTCCACTCAGACCACACTCCACTAACTATGGATTGGTCCCTGACAGAAACAACACATCTCACTAAAATATGGAGATTTAATTCTTACTTACTAAACAATGAACTGTTCAAAATGCAAATACAACAAGTAATAAAACAATTCTATCAAGTGAATAAAAGAGACAATACCCCAGAATCGCTACTCGGGGACACTTTAAAGGCAGGCTTGCGCGGCCTCCTGATTCAAGAAGGAGCTAAAAAAATAATAATAATAAAATAAAAGAGGTGCGCAGACACTTCCTATTGAACGAATTAAGCATACTGACCCAAACGCACAAGAAGACTCAAAATAAGCAGATACTAGTTCAAATGACAAAAATAAAATCTGAAATAGAAGAATTAGACCTCAAAAACATTCATATAGCCACCCAATATACAAAAGCACAGTACTACCAATTCGGAAATAAAAATTCAAAATTATTAGCACGCTTAATCAAAAGAAAAGCTGAAAAGAGAATTATCTCAAGAATTAAAACTCTGGATGGAACCACTATAACCAAAACCACAGATATACTTCACAAATTTCACACATTTTACAAAGATCTATATACCTCAGAATGCCCCCAGTTTTTAGACTTAACTCAATTTTTAAATTCACTCAAAATCCCAAAACTCACTGAACAACACAAGACAACTTTAAACTCCCCAATCACCATACAGGAAATTGAACAAACCATCAGTCAACTCAAACTGGGACAGTCACCAGGACCCGATGGATTTTCTGCTGAATTTTATAAACAACTTAAAACAGATCTCACCCCACATTTACACAATTTATATAATGAACTCTTTCACAGCAATCCACACCCCAATAGCTGGAAAAGATCACGGATCATTCCGATCCCTAAGACAGAAAATGACACACCTGTCATCACCTCCTTTAGACCAATTGCTCTAATCAACTGTGTCCTCAAAATAATGACCACAATTTTCTAAAAACGTTTGAACACTTTCATCACCAAATACATACATTCAAACCAAAAAGGCTTTATGCCTGGCAGACGCTTAGCTGATGCTATCAGAAGAACATTAAATATAATACACTTCTGCAATAACAAACGTATACCCTTGGCGTTGATATCGCTAGATGTATTAAAAGCCTTTGATAGGTTGGAATGGCCCTACTTATTTCGACTGCTTCAGAAGATGAATATGGGTCACCAATTTGTAACATTCCTCCAAAACTTGTATTCCAATTCCGAAGCAATGATATATGCTAACAAAGTTGACTCCCAAGCATTTGAACTTCACCGCGGAACCAGACAGGGATGCCCACTATCCCCACTATTGTTTGCAATAGCCATAGAAACCTTTGCAGAACAAATCAGAATGTCACATCAAATTGAAGGCCCAATAATCTACCAACAAATGCACAAAATTGGTCTCTTTGCAGATGATATTTTACTCTATATCACAAATATAACCACAGCTTTTCCAGCTCTCTGAAACATCCTGACCAGTTTTGATATATATATATATATACAGGTTTTAGGGTAAATATGCAAAAATCCAAACTACTATGTCCAAACACTCCACACGCAACACAACAGGAATGGCAGCAGTTGACCAAACTACACCTACAGCCCTCAGGATTTAAATACCTAGGGATATTAGTTACCAAAGATATGGGACAACTGCTGTCACGGAACTACAAACCACTCACAAAATGGATTAGGCAAAAAATAAAAACACTGGACCACATTCAACCTTTCCCTCCTGGGAAGGATAGCTATAATAAAAATGTTTGCACTCCCAAAACTTCTATTTTTGTTTTTTACACTACCTCTAGAACCCCCTGCAACATATTTTAACAACTGGAAAAAACTATTCTATACCTTCATCTTCAACAATAAAAAACCAAGATTCCCAAAAAGTATCTTACATTTAAAACTCCAATCAGGTGGGCTAGGTGTCCCAAATCTTCCACATTATTTTGCAGCTGCGCAGTTAGCGCATTTGGTCCAGATATTCAAGAGAAACCCCCAAACCAACTGGATTGAAGCTGAACTAGACCAAGGCGACCCAAAACACATGGAAACATATTTTTCTAACCTTTCCCACTCTCAGATTAATAAATTGGACAATCCCTTTTTACAAACATCTTTACGAATTTGGAAACAATGGAGCCATAAAATGATGCCAAAAGTCTCACTGTCCACCCTTTTCTGACACATCTGGAATTTTATGACCTGATCAAATACAAATCCTACTCGGATTGGAACAGAAAGGGGATATATACGATATCTGACCTTTATAACAAAAACGTTCCTAAAACTAAAGAGGAGCTAATAAGAGACCTATACCCTATTCAACCCACTTGGCTACAACATATCCAAATTGCACGTTTCCTGTCTCATATTCAACATCAGGGATTTGTACCCAGACCTCTAACAAAATTTGAATATTTATGTGTATCCTCTACCAACCAAGTCAAAGGCCACATGGCAACAATATATAACTTCATGATGGAAACTACCATGATTGAAACTTCACATTTTAAATTAGCTTGAGAAGCAGATATTGTACACCCCTTAAGCGATCTGGACTGGTCGAACATCTGGAAATCCCCAACATTTCAGAAAAGCCCAGTCATAATACAAGAAAACATACTTAAGGTGGTGTACAAATGGTATCTGACACCCCACAAACTTACTCAAATCACCAAAGACAATAACCCCACCTGTTGGAGAGGATGCAAAGAAAAAGGTACATATCTCCACATGTGGTTTCATTGCCCTGTAGTTCAAAAATTTTGGTCTGAGGTACTCAGACTTATCTCACAAATTATGAAACAAACCATTACCATGACTCCCAGCCTGGTACTCCTCTCTTGCTTCACTGATCAAAACACCACAGTCAAACACAGAGACTTGATACAATTTTTATAAGCAATAACAAGACTGGAAATTGCACAAAATTGGAAAACAGGCAAATTTACAATGGAAAAATGGTGGAATCGATTTTGGAACATTTGGCTAATGGAAAAACTTAAGGAACAAATTAGAGCATCCCAAGGCAGTCTTGCAAAAACAACCTTTGCAGAAAAATGGTTCCTAATGATTGAATATATAAATCACAACATGGCTCATCAAACCCCACCCGCCACCCATGGAAAACTGTGGAATGATATTCTGGAGAATTAAAATGTTAACTCCTGTACTGTATCATATAAATGCACTGTACAAAGTCCAGCACAACCAAATTGAAACATATATTAAGAAACTGCATACTAGACATATATAACAGCATATTTTTTCCTTTTAATATTTATCCTTGTTTGTTTGTGTTGTTGTAGTTATTTATTTTTTCTTATCACCATATATGTTGAAAATATTATTGTTACTTGTCATTTTGTGGAGACTGTCAACCACAAAATGGAATTGTTATGTATTTTATTACTATAAACAAATAAAAAGAAATGATACAACGAAAATAGTGCTTGATCATGCACTCGATTGTGTTTCCGAAAACAACAAGGGAGGCCCTGGCTGCTTTGTTGCTGGCAAGCCCGTCCCCACGCACATCCCACCAATCACATTTTGGTTTCCTGGATGTGTTCCAATTCGAATTAGTTGTTCAGACAGCCTGTTATGTGCATTTTTGTGTACTTTTTTAAAACGATCATGAGAAATAGTGAAAGCTGTTATAGCAAACTACTTGGAGTTTTCAGCCCTCCTCCTTCCAATATGGCGAATCCTGGCAGGAGCTCATCTGGACAAAAGATATTCTGCCCTCATTCTTTGAGGATTTTTTTTTTTTTTTGTCATCTAAACAACCCCTAGGACTATAAAACATATTGGGGAAACTCTGGGATCACTCTGCTGTTTTACACTCAGCAAACAAACTATTTGCGTTGTCTGACTTTTCATCATGAGCAACTCTCCCTCTGGTGTAATGCATTACCATACATAAACTGTAGCATTTGAGCTTGGGATCACTTCTTTCCTGAGATACCATTCTAGAGCATAAAGAGTGGCTTAAAAACAGTTTTTATATGTACGTTTTATTTTAAATGAGATACAGGTATTCAAGTTACTGAGTAAATCCACTGCTTTCCAATTATGTAAAAAAAAAAAATTATTCAAGCGTAGCTGTGCCGGCCATGCATCAAAATATAACAAAATGCACAAAACAGCTATACTTTTATTGGCCAACCGTAATGCTCAAATTACATCACCTAAGCCTTTGAAGCCTCACTGGCTTCTTCATCAAGCAAAGATGTTAAAAATCATACAGGAGAAGAAAAGTGACAATGTTAGAGTCACAGGCCTACATTTTGTCTCATATGTTACTTCTGTTGTCCGTTAAGATGGTCTGGAGAGATCTCAGTGCAGGCAGAAGCCACTCCCCTTATTGGAGTTGAAATTTTATTATGTTTTTTAAAAATTGGCCTTTATCCCTATTCCCCACATGGCCGCCCCTCTCCCTTCTTGCACTCTGCCACTTGCTCTCTCATCTCTCCTACTACCCCACCTCACCTTCCCCCCTGGCAGTTTGCTCCTCACTTGCTTCCTGCACTCCTCTGCTCTCACTGCTTTCTTTTACTTCCCTCATGCCTGAAATTCCTGGGCAAACTTCTTTCTTGCAGAAAAAATTTGATGGAAGAGTACCTCAACTTTTATCTCAGCTTCAATGAAAACTTGGAATCCAGGTCAAATGGTGGTCCAAGTGGGCACCAGGTAACATGCCTAGAATCTCGGTAAAACATGGCTATCCACATAATGCAGCAACCCCAGTTGCAGCCCATGGTGGATCCTGTCATGGGAGAATGAAATGAGCTGCCAGTCCAGTCAAAGTTGACTGGTCACATGGTAGGATGGTCCTCTGTGGTCACATGGTAGGATGGTCCTTAGTGAGATGACTGCTGAGGTGTCATGGGCCAGGAGTCAGCTTCTCCTGGTGAACAGTAGCCTTGAAGGAGGACAAGAAACAGGAACCCACTAGGAGCTCATCAAGCCATGAATGAGAGCCAGCTGGCTCCAGCCTTTTTAAGGAGGGCAGAAAACAGTAGCCTGGCACCAGAAACAACATGTGTGTTTCATCGGCCCCTGCTTTTGTGTTCTGTGCTTCGGACTTCTTGCTTGCTATCTACTTGGACTCCTTGACCACCACCACACGGACTGTCTGACCTTGCTGTTTGCCAGATTCCTGGCCCTTGGACTGACTTTGACAATGCTTTTGGACGAGCCTCTTAGAACTATGAGATAGTTTCAGATTGTTTGCTTCCTACCAGCTGTGGTAGGAACAGGGGGCCACAGCTACAACATGAGGTGAGAAATCTAAGGTGCCTCAGACCACAGACCATGGTCTTACATTTACTATTGTTTCTGCTGCTGTTGTTGTGTGCCTTCAAGTTGTTTCCTACTTATGGCAACCCTAAGGCATTCTGACCGTGTCATGAGGTTTTCTCAGCAACATTTCTTCAGAGGGGGTTTGCCTTTGCCTTCCTCTCAGGCTGAGAGAGTGTACACTCCTATATCAGGTTTCATTTTAAGTCATCGTCTTCACAGTTATTCATTATCACTCTTTTATGAGTGTTTAGTTATAAATCTTTTGGGATGAAATCTGGGATATACTGTACATTATAGTCAATGCCCACAATTTGGCAACTGTGTTAACACATCCCACACATGTTATGTGTCTGAAAACTCAAGAGATTTGCACAGTCACTGAATGTTAATGGCCAGCACTTCACAGGGTTTTGTCATTCAGCATTTGCTTGTTTGTGTTTGTCCAAAATGGGAGATGGGAAAAGAGACAATACTGTATATCTACTTTTAGACCTTGACAAAATAACTTAATGACTGTAAGAATTCACAAATAATTGTTGACAACTACCAAATTTAGGGTATTCTTTATTCACAAAACAGGTCTGTTACTCATCCTTTTGCAAATATATCTGGAATGGAGTTGCTGTAGCCAGGCCCCACCAGGAGATGTTGCTATGCTTTCAGCTAAATGCCTGCAGGAAAAATAAGGAGCTAGGATATCACAGATAAAGAATTAAAGAGCCAGCCATATTAAATCCAGCATGTTATCCAGTGAAAAGCATGGTAGTATTGAATTGCAACAATGGACACATTGGCTTGATATTGCCTCTTGATAGCTTCAGTTGCACCACAGAGGAATAAAATAAATCTGCATCTTTCCAGGTATCCCTTTGTAATGGCTTTATTTGGAAAATAGGCCACTTTCCTACGTTTTCAATTTTGCTTTTTAATGAAATCATGGTGGAATAATGGGCACATTTGGTTGCAAACTGTACAAAACACATAATAAGTATAAACTATCATGTTGTATGTTATATTTAGTATGACAGCATTTGTTATATAATGCTTTGATTTCACTGTAGAATAGCAAGGCCTGTTTTCAATGTGTTGAAATAAAGTACAGATAAAAATTTGCTTAGAGAGAGTGAACTTAATGCAGTACAGGTTCTTATTGCCCTGGTGTCCACAGCATAATACAATAAAGTACACTAAGAGTGCAATCTTAACTTACCCAAGTGATCATGGGCTAGCTGCAGCTATATTGAATCCAAACCCTTCTCTGTCATGGGGTGTTAGAAATTACTGAAAGCTAACCTCTTCTTGGCCTAATGTTGTGCCTGTATAGCGGCTGCTTAATGGGGCTGGGGTGGTTTGGATCTGGCATAATTATAATTCAGCTCCACCCTCATTCTGAGCTTGTCTACAGTGCCAAAAAATAAATAAATCCAAAACTGTATTCACCTCCTATCTGCTGCAATCTGGACACATAACATTCTTGATGATTCACAGGGAATTCAGGACTTTTTGGTGATAATCTGATACAAAAAGAATGGGCTTTTACCACACATCTCCCTAGAAAATCTGGGTAATCTTATGTGTAGCCAGTGCTCTGAGGCGGTGTCAATGTGGAGCCGGGGAGAAGAGTTGGCAGTGGGCAGAACAGGATGGTGGAAGGGCCAGGTGGTCACCGGATCATTCCTGTAAGGAAGTGGTACTGTTTGAACTTCAGCTTTACCAGTTGGATCACCATTTTTTTTTTTAGTCTGCACCATATGCGTATACTGCATATCTGCATATCAGTGTTAGCACAACTCCACTTAATAGGATGGCTGAAGCCCTTGCAAGCCATGGGAAGAAAGGGAGAGAAGTGTCATGGAATAGGGAAGAAATCCCCAATGTCATCTCCATTTGGGGCGAAGAGAAGGTCCAGAATTAACTCAAGGAATCACACCAAAACATCAATATGTTTGAGAGCATTGCTGTATAGATGAGGACAAAAGGCCATGAGAGGACAGTGGAGGAATGCCACACAGAAAACAAGGCCCTCTGACAGAAATACAGAGAGGTGTGTGACCACAGTTTGTGGAGTGGCAATGGCACAGCCCCCATGCCCTTTTTTTCCAGAGTTGCACAATATTCTCCATGGAGATGCCACTATTTACCTGAAGCACGTGACTCACAGAACCACAATACACCAGGCCTCAATAGGGCATGCTCCCAGCATCCAGCATGTGTATGCTGGCCCCCTTGGCAGAGGGCTCCAAGGAATGTTTCCCTAGACCCCCACGTACCATGGATAGGCAGGAAGTTTGGGACTGCAATGCATGGGAGTCCCTCAGATACATGTCTATGTTCATAGAATCATAGAATTGTAGAGTTGGAAGAGACCACGAGGGCCATCCAGCCCAACTCCCTGCCATGCAGGAAATCTCGATCAAAGCATCCCCAACAGATGGCCATCCAGCCTCTGTTTAAAGACCTCCAAGGAAGGAAACCCCACCACACTCCGAGGGAGTGTGTTCCACTCCATTTCTATGGGGCCCAGCACAGTAGTTCCTTGGGTGCTTTATTTTTGCTTTTCTATTTTATAGGTGATGCTGAGGTAGCTGACTTGCAGGACCTCGACAAAATGGTCATCACCATATATCCTGTGCATTCATCTCCTGCTGTAGCATCACAGTTTGGGAAGGGTGTAGTCATGCCGTCATCAGAAAATGGTTTGACAGCAAGTGATGAAAACCATGGGGAGCAGGCATCTGGGTGCAAGTTGCTGTGGAGTTCTGGATTAGGTGGGCAAGGTAGACCCCCATTTGTAAATGACAAAATAGGTATATTTGTGTGTTTAACATATGCACACTATGAGCAAAAAAAGCACTTAAACACTCATTCTCTTACTACCACCAAAGCACCAATCAGACTACATACACTCAGGAATCCACCATGGCATTGCATGAGGGTTGCATGTTCATGTTGTGGATTGCCTATGAGTCTACAGTCAACCCTCCCACCTTCTCCTTATTGCTACACCCTTCTTTGGTTTGCAGTAAAAAGTGTTTTTTTGGTCCTGAAACTCTCTGTGGTTTACACTGCAGAAACTGAGGTGGTCAACTACAAAGCCATGCTTCCTCTAGTGGATCACTTTGTTGAACATAGGAAGAGGAGAGGGTGTAGGGCAGTGAGGGACACGGCTGATAATTGAATAGTGCATCCCACTGCACAGATGAGGGTGCTGCCCGGTCATTTAGCAGGAGGGCAAAAGATACATGGAGTATAGGTGTAGGGAGGATGCGTGTCAACATGACTGAGGATCAACGTGCCAGCAGGGATCAGGAATGCATTACCAGTTGCACTGAGATGCAGACTGCCCTGCTTGACCACCTGATACAGCATATAGAATAATCTCATGTCAGGGCCCTGAAGGAGTGTGCCCCGCAGAAAAGTACTATGCCATTGCTCAGGTACAGCATACAGAACTTGATCAACCAAGACCTTGTAGATGTAAATTACACACACACATCAGCAGCCAGGAAGGGAGGGAAGCACCTGGTACTTCTATCAGACTCATGCCACAAACCAGAGCGACTTTCAATGGAGCTAAGTTTTAAACGGAACATGTATAGGAAATGGAAAAAGGGGGACATCGCCAAAGAAGAATTCAAACAGATAGCAAACACATGTAGGATTAAAGTCAGAAAAGCTAAAGTGCAGAATGAGCTCAGGCTCACTAGAAAGGTTAAGAACAATAAAAAGGGGTTTTTGGGGGTATGTCCACAGCAAAAGGAAGAAGAAGGAAATGGTAGGACCACTACGTGGAGAAGATGGCAAAATGCTAATAGGGGACAGAGAAAAGGCAGAATTACTCAACACCTTCTTTGCCTCAGTGTTTTCAGAAAAGGAAAAGGGTGACCAACCTGAGGATAATGGAAAAGAGGACACAATAGGGGGAATCCAGCACAGAATAAGCAAAGAAGTAGTACAGGAATACCTTCTTAATCTAAATGAATTTAAATCTCCAGGACCAGATGGAATTACATCCAAGGGTATTAAAAGAGCTGATAAATGTAATCTCAGAGCCATTGGCAATAATCTTTGAGAACTCCTGGAGAACAGGAGAAGTCCCAGCAGACTGGAGGAGGGCAAACGTTGTCCCCATCTTCAAAAGGGGGAAAAAAGAGGATCCCAACAAGTATCATCCAGTTAGTCTGACATCAATACCATAGAAGATTCTAGAGCAGATCATTAAACAGAGAGTCTGTGAACATTTAGAAGGCAATGCCATAATCACAAAAAGTCAACATGGGTTTCAGAGAAACAAGTCATGCCAGACTAATCTGATCTCTTTTTTTTATAAAATTACCACTTGGTAGATGAAGGGAACGCTTCGATATCACATACCTTGATTTCAGTAAGGCCTTTGACAATGTTCCCCATGACATTCTTGCAAACAAGCTTGTAAAATATGGGCTAGACTAGTTAACTGTTAAATGGATTTGTAATTGGTTGACCAGCCGAACCCAAAGGGTGCTGAGCAGTGGCTCCTCTTCGTCTTGGAAAGATGTGACCAGTGGGGTGCCACAGGGTTCTGTCCTGGGCCCAGTGCTATTCAACATCTTTATCAATTACTTGGATGAGGGAATTAGAGGCATACTTATCAAATTTGCAGATGACACCAAATTAGGAGGAGTAGCTAATCCCCTAGAGGACAGGATCAAAATTCAGAATGACCTGGATAGACTGGAGAGCTGGGCCAAAGCTAACAAAATGAAATTCAATACGGAGAAATGTAAGGTACTGCACTTAGGGCGAAAAAATGAAATGCATAGATATAGGATGGGAGAGACATGGCTGAATGAGACTACGTGCGAAAGCGATCTAGGAGTCCTAGTAGACCACAAGTTGAACATGAGTCAACAGTGTGATGTGGCAGCTAAAAAGGCCAATGCGATTTTGGGCTGCATCAATAGAAGTATAGTGTCTAGATCAAGGGAAGTAATAGTGTCACTCTATTCTGCCTTGGTCAGACCTCACCTAGAATACTGAGTCCAGTTCTGGGCACCACAATTCAAAAAGGACAAATTGGACAAATGGGAGTGTGTCCAGAAGAGGGCAACTAAAATGGTGAAAGGTCTGGAAACCATGCCTTATGAGGAAAGACTTAGGGAGCTAGGGATGTTTAGCCTGGAAAAAAGACAGTTAAGGGGTGATATGGTAGCCCTGTTTAAGTATTTGAAGGGGTGTCACATTGAGGATGGACCAAGCTTGTTTTCTGCTGCTCCAGAGACTGGAACACAGAGCAATGGATACAAGCTCCAGGAACAGAGATTCCACCTCAACATTAGGAGGAACTTTTTGACAGTAAGAGCTGTTCGGCAGTGGAACACACTCCCTCAGAGCGTGATGGGGTCTTCTTCCTTGGTGGTCTTTAAACAGAGGCTGGATGGCCATCTGTCAGGGATGGTTTGATTGTGTATTCCTGCATGGCAGGGGGTTGGACTGGATGGCCCTTGTGTTGTCTTCCACCTCTACAATTCTATGATTCTATCATCACAGAAACCCCCTGCCTCCATAGTCTCATAAATATAAGAGTTCCTGATCATGTGTGAATTGTGATTATGGTCACTCCACCTGATCTCCGCATCCACAAAGTGCTCAGTGTGGTTAGCAGTTCCCTGAAGCAGAATGGAGTAGGTGTGCTTCTTATTGGTAAACTCTACTCCTTGTCTCACCAGTGAAACAATCTGGCAATGGCACTCATCCATTGTCAACCAAATAATTCTGATGGAGGGTGTCCGGTTTTGGCACTCCAAAGCAACAAAGGAAGTATACTAACAAGATTATGTAACTAGTTTGTTGATATATCTAATTGTAAACATAAATTGATAAGCAACATTTTTTTTTGGTTTTGCAATATAATTAGTTCAGTTTAATACAATACAATCCACAAAAGAAGCTTATTTCAGCATGAAAAACAACTTGTTCCAACATAAATAATTTGACTATTATTTCTACAAAAACAAATGGCTTAATACAGCATAATGATCCTCACTGACTTAATAAAGAATAAATAAAACCAAAAACAGCTTTTTGCTGCAAGTATTAACAACAATTATAACAAATGACCAATTCTATTTGGCTTAATACAGCATAAGCTACCAAAACTGCTTGCTGCAGCCTATATAACAATTGACCATACCCAAAACAGCTTTATAGCAGTATATATATATAACCAGCTTTTTTACAGCATGTATAACAAAATGACCAAATAACTTTTATCCAGATTCTTTATCCAGTTGTTTCGATCCTTTTGATTTATTTATTTATTTATACCCCGCTCTTCAGCCACAAGGCTATCAGAGCGGCTTACAAATTGTTTTAAGCAATAGCTATTTACACATCTACACTGCATTAAACAGTTTCCAATGTGTGTTAGCTTATCCTACTGGATCTTCATCTGTATCTTTCTTTATCTCCAGTGTATTTAATATATGTAGTAGTTTTTCCTACATTAATATCAAATTAATATGAATTGTTTTAACAGGTTAAACCTTTTAGCTGTATTAAGTATTAAACCATAAGTATTTTTTAATGTGCTTACCACTGTTTTTGAACTGCTGTGAGCCCTTTCCCCACTTGTGCAGCACAGACCTTGATTTTTACAGTCTGTTCATTTAAAGAGTTTTTTATTCGTTATAATGCTGTAAAGAAATTTAATTCTCATGTAATTTATATATAATGGAGGTCAGACTTACCTTGACTGCCTTGAGTATTTTTTCTCTCAATGATACAGTACCATAGTGACTGCTAACCCCATTTTTATGATGATCTGTGAAGCTTCTAAGCCTTTAACTCACATTATATTTAAAGAGACAGTGTCCTGTTTTGCTTATAGTACTTCCTACTTAGACACCCAATTATGGCTGTAAAATTTATACTTAGAGGAACACAGATAAATCCATTCTGTCATTCAAACCATCAGGTTGCATGGATTTTAATTTGTATATCCACAATGCTTCTCTTCTAAGTAACAATGTATTAGTCAAGGTAACCTGAGTGACTAACAATGTATTAGTCAAGGTACCTATAGAGTCCTGAAGGGACTCTATAACAAAAAACTTGAAGGAATCAGATGAGTGATTTACTGTAATAAAATGGTCCACTAATGGGTTATCTGGAATCTTATTTTTGACTTTACTCCTGTGCTCTATGATTCTGGTACACAGATTTCTTTCAGTTTTTCCAATGTAAAGTAAATTGCAAGGACAAATTATTACATAAATGACATACGTGGAACTACAATTTGTAAAGGAGTGCAATTTATTTTCAAACCCTGTTTTTAGATGTTTGAATGTTTTGAGTTCTAATGCCTGTTTACAGCTATTACAGTGGCCACATTTATAGTGGCCACTGTATTTCTGTACTGTGGGCCTACTTGTACGTAAATCTGTATGCACCAACACATCTTTCAAATTTTTAGTTCTCCGAAATGCTAGAATAGGAGAAAACTCACATCCAGGTATGTGATTAACCAAATGCCCGTGTTTTACTATTAATTTCCTGATATCCTGAAATGCTTGGTTAAATGTAAAAACTACAACTCTTCGACTTCAGGAGGAATGTCCCTTTTCTTGAAAAAGAGAATCTCTATTTCTTGTGAGTGCCTGTATCCTGGCTGCTTTAATTATTTGACTGGGATATGCCCTGTTTTTAAATGCTATTTGGTACTTACCAGCTGCTTCTTGGTAATCATTTACTTGTGTTGAGTTTCTTCTGAGTTGTAAAAATTGTGCAAAGGGAAGATTTCTCTTCAATGAATGTGGGTGGCAACTAGAAAAATGAAGGAGAGAATTGCAGTCCGTTGGCTTTTGATAACATCAGACTCCTAATTTATTATTTTCCACATATATCATCACATCCAAAAAAGGATTTTTTGGTGCATCCATCTGACAGGTGAATCTGATATTGGGGTTAATACTATTCATCCATTCAAAAAAGTTATATATCTTAGATTTTTCAGTAAAAATAATGTATACATCATCTATGAACCTCCCATAATACCTTATATATTTATGAAAAGGATTCTGTGTAGTATAAATGTATTCTTCTTCCAATGTTGTCATTAATAAATTTGCAACAGATGGGGCCACAGGGTTACCCATTGCTACTCCCTTAATCTGTAAATAATATTGTGACTAAAACTTAAAATATTTTTTTCTAATATTAAATCCAAAATTTCTAATAAAAAATGTGTGGGTGGATTTTTATTTTGTCTGAGATTTAAAAACTTTTCAATAATTATTCTTGCATCCAAATGCAGGATTGATGTATACAATGAATTTACGTCCATAGTTATGAGACAAGTATTATCTGTAATTGTCATACCCACAATTTGTTTTATAAAATGTCTAGTATCCTTTATATAGGATGTGGATTTTGTTACTAGAAGTGCCAAGAATGAGTCTAAATATTTGGTGAGGGGTTCTAGAATTGAATTGCTACCTGATACTATGGGACGTGCTGGAGGTGGAAAACCCCTTTTGTGAATTTTTGGAAGGACATAAAATATGGGGGTACATGGATTACATTGTGTAAGATATTCCCCTATTGATGGACTGATATAATTCAAAGCTATTGCTTTCTGTGTCATTATTCTAATGGTAAATTGTATAGATTTTGTGGGGTCCTGTTTTAACTGTTTATAACTGCTACTATAATTTAGTTGCCTCATTACTTCTTGACATAATGTTTTTTATCCATCAACAAAATTGCCCCGTCTTTGTCAGCTGGTTTGATGACTAAACCTGGTTTTTGGACTAAGGATAATAATGTTCTGGATTCCTGTATGGTTAAATTGAACCAAGGTAGTTTCATAGATTTCTCTAAAATTTCAATATCTCTTAACATAACCCTCTCAAAAGTAGATATGTTGGGTTCATGGACTTGTGGATTAAATACTGATGGATGTCTGAATTTATCTGGCTGAATTTGTTTTGACTCACGGAAGTATTAAAAGTAATACTGTTAAAATAATTCATATTAATTTTATATGAATGTAGGAAAGACTACTACATATATTAACTACACTAGAGATAAAGAAAGACACTGATGAAGATCCAGTAGGATCAAAACAACTGGATAAAGAATCCGGATAAAAGTTATTTGGTCATTTTGTTATACATGCTGTAAAAAGCTGGTTTTATATATATACTGCTATAAAGCTGTTTTGGGTGTGGTCAATTGTTATATAGGCTGCAGCAAGCAGTTTTGGTAGCTTATGCTGTATTAAGCCAAATAGAATTGGTCATTTGTTATAATTGTTGTTAATACTTGCAGCAAAAAAGCTGTTTTTGGTTTTATTTATTCTGTATTAAGTCAGTGAGGATCATTATGCTGTATTAAGCCATTTGTTTTTGTAGAAATAATTGTCAAGTTGTTTATGTTGGAACAAGTTGTTTTTCACGCTGAAATAAGCTTCTTTTGTGGATTGTATTGTACTAAATTGAACTAATTATATTGCAAAACCAAAAAAAAATTGTTGTTTATCAATTGGTGTTTACAATTAGACATATCAACAAACTAGTTACATAATCTTATTAGTAGTATACTTCCTTTGTTGCTTTGGAGTTCTCATCCACTGCCCCCACCACCTGGGGGACCCTAATTTGGAGAAACCATCTATGATCTGCAGAGCGGGAATGGGGCAAAGTGGGAACAGGGAAGAAACAAAAATGACAATGTGGTTATAGGTACATCCCTATGTACATCCCTATGATTATACATACATGTAAATATCAAAATATTAGGCAATCTAGCAATAGAAGCTAGAATGACAACTAATACATATATTAGAATATAAGTAATGTTATGGACGAACTATATAGCAATGGTGTTCTTGTGATACCCACTTCCTGAGAATTTCCTGGGGAAATTGTGCAAGGCAGAAGAATCAATTCAATTGATTCTAATGACCTAAATGAAAATGTCTTCAGCTGTGGACTGGCCAACACTGAACTACTTGGTTGCTAGACAATATGAACACTGGTTTGTGAGCATCCAAAGTGTGATCATGACATTTTACTCCACTGCAATGGACCTCCTCATGATGGTGTCTTCCTTCTGTACTTCTTGATGCAGCACATCCACTATTTAGAAAATTTGCAGCAGGGCATTCAAAAATTGTGCACCCACTGTTTGTTCAACCATACCGACATGATGAAATTGGTCCACTACACCTTGCTTCTTTTGCACACCTCTCAACGACTAGTCTGTTGGGCCCAAGAGGAATGGTCATGGCTGTGCTTGGATCACCCAAATCTGGTGCAGAAACCCACTGCAAAGCACAAGCACAATGTTGTGAGTACTCCCAACATTCTGCTGCTGCTCTTTTGTGTTGTGCTGTACGTCTCCAATATTACATGTCCAGTCCATCATGAAGCATGATAATGGATTGCAGCAAGGCAAACACTGCCAGGCACAACTCCAATGTGGACTCTATGTCAGCAATCCCCTAATCAGTGATAGCAACAATGACCAGTTAGGGCAATGGCGGTTGTATAATGTGCATGAACTAACTTAAATTGCAGTGTGCCTGTCCAGTTGTACAAGCCATCCAATGGGAATTCAGGTGCATAGGGCATGAAAGGTGACTGGCTCCTGACAATTACTTTGGAAATAAGTACAGTCTCATGCATGAATGGAAGAAAAAAAGTGGAGTGGACACGGCTGTGTGGCTGAAAATACTGCGAGGTATAGAACACGTAATCATTGTAGGGCTACCCTGTTACACCAACATGAGTTCACCTTGGGAAAACATGTGGCTGATTATGCTGACCTCACCTCGAACTCACCTCGGTATGTGTAGCGTTAAGGGATCACTGCAGACCAGGAAAATGCAATGTGAAGCAGAGGTGAGTACAGGTTTTGTTTTTGGGTGGGTTTTTTTTGGCCATATAGACAAGCCCTCTGTCTCTTCTTTTTATCTACTACATGTACTGTTCCAGGTGTGTGTGTCGTTTGTTTTAATTTGTGTGGCCTTCCCTCTTGGAAACAGATAGAACTGCATTTCTACCCTAGGTATATAAATTACTGTATTACAACAATAGCACCTACCTGTTTTATTTACAGAAACACTAGAAATGTGTGCAGGTAGTATCTTACCCAATTGGCTAAGGAAGAACTTAAGTTTGCTTCCAGATTTCAAGCTAATGAGGACAAAGACACTAGGATGGTTGCCAAAAATACTTAGGCAATTATATTCAGTTAGAATAAATGCATAATTATTTAATGAGATTATTTTTTAAATGAGTAGCTACTCACATTCCAAGTTTTACTGTTGTGTATTGACTCACACAATCCCATTCTTCTTTTTCAAATGTATTTCTAGACCATCTATTTGGCTCCATGTGTTCTCCCAATGTACCCAAAAGGCTCCCTCTCTGATATGTTTTGGGGGGGGGCGGAGGGAGGCCATGGCTTTGACCAGGAAGAAAGTTGCTGGTGACTCGTGCAACTGAAGAAAATGTTCAGTTGGCTCTAGATGGGTTTGTATTTCCCCTTAGGAATGAAGGTGTCATTAAACCTGACTCTTACTTTGGAGAGCCATGTGTCTTCATGGGATAGAAAACATTTTGTCAGTTTAGGCTGGTACATAAGCTGCAGGTTGCTCCTGGAAAGAGAGAACCTAACTAGAGTTACCTATGATCTGGTAATCTCCAGTCAGATTGCTGCAAAGGACTGGGCATGGGGTTGTCTTTGGAAACAGAGAAACATCAGATTCTTGTCATGAGATGAGCTGAATTCAAGGCATTAAAATATATTCATTCAAATTTATTTTCAGACACAATTCAAAGTCCAAGTTTTGACTTTAAAAACTGTAAAGGGTTTACACTACATTAATTGGGACCAATGTAGCTAAAGGACTGCCTGTTTCCATAGGAACATGTCTACTTTTAGATAGGTGAGTCCAGGCCTAGCAGTTGGTAGAGTGAGGCAGTCTCAAGTAGCAGATTTCGGGCTATCATAAAAAGATCAGAATATTGTTATTTGTTTAATATGTTCTTACGTTTTTACTGTAATAGAGAGGGAGAACTGCTTGTGGAAGTCTCTTATTCATGAGCCAAATAAGTTGTCTGGGTTTTGATACGGTGCATCTTGACTTGGCATGGAGCACTCACTATTTGCTGCCGTATTGCAGGAAACAAATTAGTTTAGTCCTACAAGGGAGGGCATTCTGGATGGATTTCTACTTTATTTTGCTGGTCCTTGCTTCTGTGCCTTTCACAGCAGTTCAACCTGAGATGTAATGTTTGTATAGTGTTTAATGGATTGGAGGTCAGTTTTACCATCTGCTATTAGCTACAGATCCAGGCCAACCTTGCTATCACAATGTGTCTTCTCAACTGTTGAATTTGTGGCTCCCTTTGTGAGTTAGAATCCTGCACAATCAGGACACTATATCCCTGTGGCACCTCTTGGGCCATGAAATGGGGGATGAGGTGGCCACCTGCTTGGCCCATCAGTCACCTATGTGGTATTTGTATCAGTGGGGTGATGAATGGTCACTTGTGGCTTTTGTATCAGTGGGGTGATGAAACTACTCTCAGTTTTAGTCTATATTTCAAAGGAGCCAGTCAAAGTGCTATCCTAAAATTAGGTTTGGTACCTTGATCACTCATTTAAAGTTTGGACTACAATATGAAATGAAATCAATGCTTCACTAACAAGGAAGCCATCAGCTGCCACTGTGCCCATGCTACACCATGGGAGGGGGGGACAGGAGGTGGAAGATAGACCATGAATACAGCATGCTCCCTGCTGAAGGTTTTGCCTGACTGGGGAGTGATGGGGCCAGGCAGCAGGAAGCAATAGAAGGGACAGATCCAACAAGTGCATCCCTGCTCTCCCCTCATGCAGTTCCAATTGTATAAGGCCTTGGGCACAGTAGCACAAGTCCAAAGTGGTATTAGCTGGGCATTTGAGTTCAGAATGCATTACTCCTGGCGGCATGGCTTTGGGCCAAGTAATTCTTTGATTGCCCTATTACGCAGACAGATTGTTTTTCAGTCTGCAGTGAGGTCACTGTGATGTAGCTGCAAACAATTCTTGCCACACAACAGTGCCAGTACAAATCTTCCACATTTTTAGTAGTATACTTTCTTCTCCCTAAAAACCACCACCTTCCCCAAGGCATTCATGTAATGTATATACCGATGAGCACCCAACAAAATGATCATAGAGCCTTCTGGAACAGAGGGAAAGGGAAGAAGGTACTGCAAAAAGAACAAATAAAAATATGCCTGGTGATCATCCTTCCTCGGTGAGCTAATTGCTTCTGTAATGGGAACTGGGATGGAATTTGCAGCAGCTGGTAAATGTGTAGGTGCTAAAGCAAGCTATGTAGAAAAGCAATCTGTGTAACAACCTTAATTTAGCAAATCCATGACATAAACCTGGAACATAGGGATAAATGAAATGTTACATTGAATGGGCAGCTGCCTCCAAACCTTTCTGTCTTTCTTTCTCTTTCTCATTCTTCCCCCAATTCCATTCATAATGTCTAACAGAACTTTCACATCCATGTTACTTCAGCCCCATTGAAGCAGTGTCATGATGACAGAGGCAAGTTTTACTAGATATTAAAATGGAGAAGGTAGAGCCAGGCACACCTATTGTGGCCCTCATGTGTTTTGTGTAGTATTTAGTTTTGTCCTTAAAAGTCTGTGCTGGTATTGAAACGTTTGCTCCATGAAAAAGGCCAATCTTTTCTGGAAGCTAGAGAGCAAGAAAATTATATAAGTAACTTCTATCCACTGCCATTCTTTTTACATGTCATGCTGTTCAGCTGAAGTTTGCCAGTTGTTGACCTGAAGATTGCACAAAGGGCATGTGCAGTGAAACAGAGTATTGCCACTATGTCTCCTGATGCACTGCTCCACAAGTTACTTCTCTGACTTCTTTGGTCTCCTTCAGTCTTCTTCTGCCTGCTGCTGCAAACCAACAGGCATCATCTTCAGGATGGCAGCTGGCTTAACAGGGAGAAAAACAGCATATGCTTTGAGATTTTATATATTTAAGATTCAAATGTTATTATCAAGGTAACTTGACTAAAGGACTATTATTAGCATTTTTCATCCTAAGAGCTTTCACCCACACCAACCTGCTGATTTCCTTTGGGCCACTGTATGGTCACTAGATTGAATCAAGGCTAAATTAGTTTAACTTAGTTGGAAATGTTAATCATGATTTAACGTAAGATTTATAAAGCCAAAACATAAGCTGAGAAAGAAACCATCACCCGTAGCTCAGGAAAACAGGCAAGTAGAAGGAGATCACCTGGTAGGTCTCCCCAGAAAGGAGATCTCTTTAGAGGGGAGTGCCACTGAAGGGGAGACATAAAATGAAATGCCTGGTTTCACACAGCTATAGATTTTTAGAGGATGGTGAGGTTGCACCCCAGGTGGTATTAAAATGTTTTAAGATGAGAGAGAGAGAGAGACCTAGAGCTATACAGTACATAGATTTGGTCCCATATATACTTTCTACTGAATAATACATAGAATAATAGAATCATAGAGTTGGAAGAGACATCAAGAGGTAGCCCATTTGTATGTGTTCTCTCAACCTGGATATGTAACAAGAAGAAGTCTTATCAGATCACTCCAGTTTTGATAAGTTACTGTGTGCAACTTCACTTTGGCTCTCTGGCATGGCCAAGACTAATGGACATTGCAAATAATAGTTCTGGCATATGAGAGAGTATGGACTATAAAGGCAAGGATATGAGAGAGAGGAGAGAGAAAGCATTTATCAAAGTTATCCTGAGATATTTCTTTTTTCCCACCTCCTATTTGCCAATATGCTACTTAAAAAAAAAAAAACTGTTTGTTTTTTTGCACACATCCAAAAATGGATTGAGATATTGGGGGCAATGAGACATTTATAGAGGAAAAGGTGATGAACATTAAATCAATTTTCCTTCTAAAACTGCTGATGAGGAACATTGTATCTGCTTTAAACAGACTGTTAAAATGATGGCTCAGTAAAGAAAACTCTTGCCTTACTGATATCACCAACGAATGCCAGAAATTATTTCTGAAATTTGGGGCAGATTCCTGGGTAGCAGCTTGGGATCAAACTAAGGGGCACATAACCTTCTCAGTCCTATGGTGCTGACCCTGGGGCAGAGGGTGGTTAGTCTATTGGGTTAGACTATGACTCCCATACTCCTCCACCTGTTATGGCCACCTGGAAAAGTAACGTTTCCAAGCTTTGTCCATGAGCTGTGAGCCACATGCATGCACATATCATGATTATCTTCTTCTCTTGCAGAGACAAAGCAGACAGCCTTCTTTCCATGTCCATTCCAGCATCCACTGAGTAATCTGTATGAGTGGAGAGACAGTGGTAGTGGTGGTGGTGGTGATAGGTGATGATGATGGGAAAGATCCCCATTTCCTCTTTCATAGATCTTGATCCTGATTTGCTGGGCAGGGCACGTTTCTAGGATGGAGGACCATCGCCTCCCAAAAATAGTACTCTACAGTGAACTCGCCACGGGTCAGCGTAAGAGGGGCGCTCCAAAAAAGCGATACAAAGACTCCCTGAAACAACATCTCAGGCTTGGCCAAATTGATCACCAACAGTGGTCCGCCCTGGCCTCACATCGGGAGGCATGGAGACGCACTATCCACAATGCTGCAGCCTTATTTGAGAACTCACGACGAACAAGTCTTGAAGAGAAACGACAACGCAGAAAGAATCACAACCCAAAAACATCACCCAAGGAGACCTTCTGCTGTGCTTTTTGCAACCGGACTTGTTTATCTCGGATTGGCCTTTTTAGTCATCAGCGCACTTGCAGAAAGTGCGGGATGAGTCCTTCCTGAATCTTCGTTTGCGAAGAAAAGCCAGAGAGAGGAGAGAGATCTTGATCCTGCTTGGTTTTTCCTTACTGCCAACAAGGTAGCAAGGAAAGGGATCAGAACAGGTCTTCGGCAACAGAGATGGAAGCAAGTCAGTGCATAGGGAAGCACACTTAAGCCTCACGAGGGGCACATGAAGTCCTTGGGCCATAGATTGTGCACTCTAGGTCTAGAAGAATTACAGTAATTAACACTGGAGAGATTGGAGTGTATCACGTACAGGTATTGTACAAGTGAGAGCCAGGGTGGTGTAGTGATTTAAGTGTTGGACTACAACTCTGGAGACTAGGGTCTGAATCCCCACTTGGCCATTGAAACCCACTGGGTGACCTTGGGCAAGTCACACTCTCCCAGCCTAAGAGCAAAGGCAACCCCCCCCCTCTGTACAAATCTTGCCAAGAAAACCCTGTGATAGGTTTGCCTTAGGCTCATCATAAGTCAGAAATTATTTGAAGGCACACAACAAGAAATGGTACAACTACCATGAACATTTGGTGACTGAACTAGCCCAGAAGGGAGGGGAGGCGACTGGGTGGTTGTCTAAATGATGAAAATAATCCTCGTGGAATTCACTAGGAATATGATCTGTCTAAATGGTATCCCACATCAATCCACTGTATTCAGAAGGGGAGCAAAGCCACTGTAAACTATGCAGGAAAAGCTTTTGTGGCTTTCCCCAGAGTTTGTTAAAAGCTCCATGGTTGGGACAAGCAATTCAATATGAATTGTTTTCTCATAAGAGAGGAAACACAAAACTGATTGGCTGGATGAGCATGGGGGGTGGGGCTTACTAAAAAGGCAAGCATCCATTGCTGCCATGTTGGATGTTGAATAAAATGGAGTGATTTCTCTTCTTCCTTTGCTTTTCCGTTAAATCAAAAATCACTCTATCGCACCTTGGACATTGGTTGGTTGTTTTTTTTTTTATGTTTGGAGGCAGCAAACTGAGTTAAGTACAAATGTGAGTAAATCACTCATGGCTGCCATCTTGCATGTGAAGCTTAAGGGGAGAAAACACTGTTAAGACAAGTCATAGCTGCTGCGAATTGCCATTACTGCAAGGCACTCTGGGTTTATCCCCCCATATAAACAAGCCCTGGGAGTATTTTACTGTTAGAGTGGCTTTCCTAAGCCCACCCAGTGAGTTCATAACTATGGGATGATTTGAAAGGAGGGCTTTCCAATCAGAACTAGGCTTGCCTAGTTTTTTTTTTAATCGGTTAGAGGCCAAGGTCCAAGAGGCAGTAGTCCATCAGATAGCACTTGGCACTTGCTGTACAAAATCCTGCATCTGGTGAATTTCTGCCAGTTGGGCAACTATTAAATACAAAGCACTTCTGTCAGGAAAAAAGAGTGGACAGTCCTAACCAGAGTCTCAAATAATCTTACATTATTGAGATACCAATAAAAATGCCTTCCTTTATATTTCTATTTGGCTTCTGCCTGTTATAAATTGCATACAAACCATGAGGTGCTTTGTCAACCAATGGCTGAAAAAGCCTTTTTCTTCAGCAGTTTCCTAATCAGGGTGTTTTCAGAGACTTTGGCATCATAATGGATTGCTGCTTCATGAGCTGCCGATGGAGCAAGACAGGAAGACATCTTGTATAATTATTTTGTTGATCCTGGAAGGATTCAGCAGACAAGACAGAGTACTCAATATTCAACAGTTACACAATGGCACACAGCTGGCCGCACCTAAGAAGCTTGCTTGACTGCTCTCACAGAAGAAATGGTACAAAGATGTTGTATCATTTCACAACCTAAGAATTTTTGCTTGAACATTGGCAGGAGCATCTGATAAGGCAACATTTGACTTGAAGGTGGGAGTAAGCATTTTGTTCATCTCAGGCTAACCCCAATCTCTGTTTGACCAAGTAAAAGGTTCTGGAACTGTCTTTTTTTCCTTCTTCTTCTCATTATCCCTGCAGATGAATACTCAGGCAGATCCTGTCCTGATAACATCTCATTTTACAACTGTGGGCTGTAAGCTCTTTTCCATTCTGTCAGCTTAGTTTCTGAAAAAGAATGATTGTTTACCAACTAACCACAGACAAGCCCTATCCAGATTAGTGGCATACTGCTAATCACCATGACAATGTTTACTGACCATGGAATTAGCTTTGCTGCACTCATCAAAGAGCCAGAAAGGGCTCTAATTGTTGGCTTTAGAAGATGTCTGTCAAATGGAAATATCTCCAAAAAGCAAACCTTGATTTTTCCATCTTATATAAGGGACACCATTTTGCTATGCCATTGCATATAATGGGACTTGAGTATCCATGGATTTTGGTATCCATGGGGGGTGGGGGGGTGGTCCTGAAACCAAACCCCAGCAAGTATGAAGGGACAACTGTAGATTGAAGAATTCTGTTGAGTGCAGGAATAGCCTTATTGACTAAGGACTTTTTCAAATGGGGTAAAAAAAAAAAAAACCTAGGAGGTCAGGATAAGAACGGGGCTGTTGCGCTTACAGAGCCCTGTTTCAGACAGCCCCGGCCTCCTCCCGACCTTCCCCTGTCCTTCCTCCGTGTTGCCCATGAGAGAAACACATCACTTTTATTCACGGAAAACCCCAGTCAATAAAAAGCAGCACCTGCAGCATGGAGGGAGGACAGGGAAAAGTCGGGAGGAGGACAGGGCTGTCTGAAATGGGGCACTGTAAGCACGACAGCCCCATTCTTCTCCCAACCTCCTCAGGGTTTTTTTTACCCCATTTGGAAAAAGTCCTAAACAGCACACCCAAGCTCCCATTAGTGATTATTTATTCCTTAGCTGCTGATTATATCATGTCCTTTTATATCATCTGATCCACGGGGATTAGTCAGCCCAGCACCCTAACTAATTTCCTCACCCTGACATAATGGAATCACTGATTTTTGAGATTGTTACTACCTATATGACATGAACGGTCATTTCACCAACTTTCAGATTTATTTTTACACCCATTTCCATGCCTAAGCATCAAGAGTCAAGTCCTTCAAAGAGATATCCATGTTAGTCTGTTTTACCATAAAAAGACATAAAGAAATCTAGTAGCACCTTTGAGAATAACTGTTGTTTTTTTTCTAGCATAAGCTTTCATGAACTCTAACCAACTTTTATCTACAGGTCTGGAAGCAAATGATCAAAAGTAAATGGTACCTATAGAGCAGTGAATGAAAACCAGCCCTCATCACTTACTTTGCCGCAGACTACCGTGCAGGACAAAAATATGCATGTTTACTTAGAAGTAAATCCCACTGTGTTCAATGGGGCTTACTACTTAGTAGGTTTAGAACCCTCTGGGTCTCTTAATATGTTTAGAAATAAATCTTTATTGATTGATTTATCGTTATGGGAATATTTCTGCAAATATTGCTACAACATCTTGGCATTTTACTAGTAAGAGGCTGCTTCCTGCTTTATAAACCCATTTTGTCTTTGAGCTCATCAGTAGAGAGTTTCCTAGTAGTGCCACTTGAGGTCTAGACCTATTGCATATTTGAAGCAGGGTATTTAGTGTGGTGGCACCCAATGTGTGAGGCATGAGCAAAGTCTGGCCCTCCAGATATGGTTAGACTGCAGCTCCTATAGTCGCTTACCATTGGCTATATTGGGAATGGCTAATGGGAGTTGCAGTTAATCCATCTTGCCCACACTTGTACTATGTGGACTAATGGACTTTTTGAAACAGGGTTTTTAAAAACCCCGAGGAGGTTGGGAGAAGAACAGGGCTATCGCACTTATAGAGCCCCGTTTCAGAAAGCCCCATCCCCTTCAGTCCTCCTCCCGACCTCCTCCCGACCTTCCCCCATGCTGCGGGCACCACTTTTTATTGACGGAGGTTTCTCATCAATAAAAAGCGGTGCCCGCAGCACAGGGGAAGGTCGAAAGGAGGATGGAGGAGGACTGTGTCGTCTGAAATGGGGCTCTGTAACCGCAACAGCCCCGTTCTTCTCCCGACTTCCTCAGGGAGGGGGTGGTTTCCCCCTTTTGAAAAAGTCTGATGTCTCCCAAGACATATTTTGACTATTCTTAATTTAACAAATACGTTGAGGACATTCCTGTTTTTGCATGGTTTCCCAGTATAATTCAGTTTATCATATATTTTACTCTTGTTTTATATAAATACTGTATATTACTTATTTGCATCATATTATATGCTTTATTAATGTTGTACACTATTTTGAATTATTGATATGTATAGATTTTCCTTGTTTTTTTCCAGGCTGTGCGACCGTGTTCTGGAATAGTTTCATTCTGATGTTTCGCCTGCATCTGTGGCGGGCATCTTCAGAGATGCAGGCAAAACGTCAGAAACTATTCCAGAACACGGTCTCACAGCCCGGAAAAAAACCAAGGAAAATCTAGATGCCGGCCGTGAAAACCTTCCACTTCATATTGATATGAAGTCTAAACCTACTAGTTTGTATGTGTGTGTGTGTGTGTTTACACACACAGAGAATATATACATACACACACACATACCTCTCTCTCTCTCTCTCTCTCTCTCTCTCTCTCTGGCTTTTCTTCGCAAACGAAGATTCAGGAAGGACTCATCCCGCACTTTCTGCAAGTGCGCTGATGACTGAAAAGGCCAATCCGAGATAAACAAGTCCAGTTGCAGAAAGCACAGCAGAAGGTCTGCTTGGGTGATGTTTCTGGGTTGTGATTCTTTCTGCATTGTCGTTTCTCTTCAAGACTTGTTCGTCGTGAGTTCTCAAATAAGGCTGCAGCATTGTGGATAGTGCGTCTCCATGCCTCCCGATGTGAGGCCAGGGCGGACCACTGTTGGTGATCAATTTGGCCAAGCCTAAGATGTTGTTTCAGGGAGTTCTTGTATCATATTTTATGGAGCGCCCCTCTTACGCTGACCCGTGGCGAGTTCACTGTAGAGTACTATTTTTGGGAGGTGATGGTCCTCCATCCTAGAAACCTGCCCTGCCCAGCGCAGCTGTGTTCTCAATATCATGGCCTCAATGCAAGCAGGGATCACCAGCATTGAGGCCACATACATACATAACAGCAACAACAATGCTAAAAATTCTAATTGAAACTTAAAGACCAATAATGTATCATCAATTCTACTTAAATCCTTTTGGTAGAATGAGTTTTATCAAACTAATTTTTAGATCAAAATAATGTCTTCCATTAATGGGCAAAGGACAATGCAATCCACATCAGGTAATATAGACTCTGACGATCTGTATGTTTAAGCAAATGAGCTAAATGAATTAGAGATGTTGTTCAGCAAAGTTTGTGGCCTGTTTCCAGATGATGTTTCTTCAGGGGCTGATTCACACATGCATATTTGTCACATAATGATGTGAACATCTGAGATGACATTTGATACAATCATTTATGCAATTAAGCCTGACTTCATCACCATACTTGTAGAGGCACCAGATGATTTCTGTTTGTGACAATGCGTGATTTTGTACACGCAAGCTGTCATTTGATGGATGCTGTAATCTACAAATGATCAACATGCTCCTTATCACCTGGCCTTTGGCCTGACAAGGATAGATTAAAGAAGGAGCAGTAAGCAAGGAATTTGCCTGAAAATTTTAATTAATGGATTGCCAGCCCATTAGAAGGCAGTACTGAGCATGGCTAAGGCACAAAGAGTTGCCAAGAGTGGGTGTAAATTGAATTATCCCAAATTGTCTATGTTAATGAAAAGCATGAATAAGTCTTTGCGATGTTTAAGCTCTGAATACCTCTCCTTAGAGTTCAACTATGTATTAAATTAAAGTGAGAATTCTGACTATACCACTTCAGATTTTATGTTTGGTGGGACTTTTTTTTAAAGCTTCCATCTTAAAAAAAAAAAAAAAAAACACAACAAACTCCTGCGATAAAAAAAATAGCCTGTTTGGGAGAAAAATAAATAAATCTTCTATCCCTGCTGTTTTAGTTTATCTAAATGGAGAAAGTTTATATAAAAGGGAATCTATCAGAGTATCACACACACACACACACACACACACACCATGTAATCAGAAGTGGTACAGTCCAGAGTCCTCCATCTGACTCTCATACCCACTTGGCTTATATGATCCACTTTGGCTTCTGCCAGGTGAAGAAGATGCATATTCTGAAATGTGCTGAAAGTGGTTTAAACACTTTTTTCGTATTAGAGAGTATTGTACAAGTATTGCGGAAGGGCAGTACCTGTGGGAAGGTGGACAAGATGAAGACACTGCCCCTCCAGATAAGAATAAGAATTCCCCCCTTCATTCTCCAAAATTCTAGCAAGGCAGAGAGCAGGGTATATTAAGCAAGATTGTTACTTAGGACTTTATCACACCAGCCTCCAGTCCTATTCACAATCTTGCTAGTTTAAGAATAGAAACATACCAGTTTTGCACTCTTTATTATCACAGCATTCTCCCAATTAGTGCTTTAGAGCTGCTTTGGCAACCCATGGTCCCACAATGTGTCTTCCGCACCACCTCCATAACCCCACCTTCTGACCCCAGTATGCCCTACTGTATGCACGTGTGCCTTTCATTTATTTATTTATTTATTTATTTTTAGAACGCAATTGCAAAATTACAGCAATACACTTACATTAAAAAAAGAAATAAAAAAATTGAAAACTTGGGAATAGTCAGGAGGAAGGCAGAGGGGGGAAAGGAGCAGAATAATAACCAGTCACACCACGTGACTGCAAGGGAATTGGAACTGCAGCAGGATGGACTTATTGCATGGAAGTCAACAATGGAAAAGGAATGCAATTGGAAGTCAGTGAAAAGAAATGCTCCAGGAATGCACAGAGCGTGAAGCAGCTACTTGGCAGATATGACGTCATGTGATAATTATCACCCAAAGACATGATTATGCAGTAGAAATAATGCTATACTGTCCTTATGTGATAAAGTCCTTAGTGTCCACTTCCTCATACAAAAGATTCACAATTGGGAGTTTCTCCATTACATACAATCCAGACATTTGGATTGTGTGGGAAGTGGTGGTTTTTTTAAAAAAAAGAAGAAAGTGAATAGAGAGTTTCAAATATATTTACAGGCATTGCTATCCTAGCAATTAGCTTTCCCACCACCAGAAAATATTTGAATTAAAAAAAAGAAAAATCCTAAAACTCTTAGCAAAGCTTAGGAAAAACTGGTTTAAAAATATAATTAGGCTGCAAATATATATATTTGGGGATTATTTTTATTTTTGTTTTGCAGTAACAGGGGTGGGAACCATGCAGTCCTTCAGATATCATTAGATTGCATCTATCCAGACAGGATAGCCAATGGTGGTGAATCCCGGGAGTTGTAATTTAGAAACATCTGGAGGGCTGCTTACCCCTGCATTAATACACTTGCATACTAAAAAAAGATTAAACATCCTGAAGCCTCTAATACAAAGATCTCACGACTAAAGGGCTGGAATGCTGTTGATAACATATGCATACATAACTCAGGGTTACATGTAGGTATGTACCTTCTTTTGGATGGTCCATAAGGTGCTATTCACTAGTCCATTGTGAACTATTGTCCATTGTTCAAAACCTCCTCACAAGGCCATTGTCAAACCTTGGAGGGGGTACTAATGAGGGTATTCATTGACCTATGGGTGAGGGGAGAAACTTAGGTGCCCAAGAAGGAGCTGTCTTAGCTACTACTGTACCCTGGGGTTGGGGGGAGAGGAAAATGGTTGCTCTCCTAGAAGAAGAGTATCCTCATTTTTCTTGCCTTCACAGCCAAGATGAGCAACTTCTTGGTCGCTTTCTTGGTCACTTTGCACCCAAGCAAGTGAATGACAGTAACAGTGTCCTCTGAGGGCAGCAGCTGCCAGGTGGGGAGAGAGGGTAGGATAGTATAGATGGAGCATTGCAATGCAGGATCTCAGCCCATATGTGTATGTAGAACTACACAAGACTGAAAATATTTGCTATTCATCTTCATATCCTGTAGTAAAAGAACAATGCTTTATAGTTCTGCAAAGGAGTTTTGCAGAAAGTCTTCTTCATCCCAGCATCATTTTATAAATCCAAAGGCTTTCCCATTGAGAATCAACATATACACACCATGCATATACCTCGTATGCCAGTTTTCTCAGAAAAAGTATGGATTTAATTTGTCCATTCATTTTTGGAGGCCTAGGCCCACTTCTAGATGCACACGCACATACACAAACACACACACTCATTGGAAGACAAAAAGATCTGCTACTCCAGGAGGTTCCAGGAGTAGTGATTCTCCTTTAGAATGAGATACAGCTGCACATATATCTTCTTCCTCTCCTCTCCCCCAACAGCAGTATTAAGGACCAGAAGCTGTCTTAAGAGTCACTTCTAGTGCCCCACCCTCCAGTGCCTTGAAACTCTTTCAACTGATGTGGCTGCCCAGCTTCTAAGGTGGGTTTTGGCAAGTCTAATTGGGAGACATAGCTATGATGGGAAAGCTTTGACATCACAGCTATGATTGGAGATGCAAGATCTTGGCCCTTTTGTTTTCAATTCACACTCAAAGAACTTTATCAGACAAACCTCTTTACTTGTGCTTTTGCCAGCATACTTTGCGCCATTTTTATGCCAGCAAAAGACACCCCCCACCAGAACTTACTTTCAGTCCCAGTAAAAAGCAGGCCTAGCATTGACGAAGAGAGACCGGAGCTCTGTTCACTTCTGTGCTTGTGACCTCTGTGAATCTCATGAGAAAACGTGAGCATGGGAAATTTAAAAATAAAGAAAAAGAAACACACAAAACATTCACACAAGCACAAAAACACACTAAAAAAATTACAAGTAAACCAGGGAGGTAAAAAAAAAAAAAAAAGAGCAACCCCTACCTGGCTGTCCCGATTTTACCTGGAAGTGTTCTGTCATTCACACTGCATTCATGTGAGCACAATGGCACAAAGTTTCAAACGCTGGCAATGCCGGCAAAAAAGCACCATGGGAGATCTAGTGATGGCTTGGGCCATCAATAAAAAAGTACGGCTTATTCTCTACACATGATCATGAAAGGATGATGTTGTCTGGGATGCGTGCCCTTTTGCATTAATTAGACATCATTATGATGCCATATTTGCCTGGTCTGATAAAGTCCAAAATGTCTATCTTGTCTCAGGTTACCTGATCAGATGCATGCCAGGTCTAGAGATTTCACTGCCCAAATATGAGACCGAGGGGGAGTGAGATCACAACAGGTGGGTCTTGGTGATGTCAAAACCGTGATACATTAAGCGCTAACCACAGTTGCTCACAGTATTTCATTTAATTTTTTTTTTTAAAAAAAAACCTCACAAAGTGTAATAAATGAAACAAAGAAGGGAGGAGAGGAGGCCTGGAGAGAATCTATAGCAGCGGCTCCAAAGCAAACTGGAGAGGCATGGGGTCAGCAGCATAGTTAAAACAAAAACAAACAAAAACAAAAAAAACCCTAAAATTCTTCCCTCACCCTGAGGCCTGGAGACGCAGGTCCATACCTTGAGATCTGGCAACCCTAGTCTTGCCTTTATTCACACACACACACACACACACACGTTCACATATTTCAAGGAATGGTGGCATAGGAAGGCGTCCTTGAATGTGACCCGGAATTTCTGACATAGCTCTATTGCTGGGATCTTAACCAGGGGGTTCCCAGATAGTGCTGGACAAATTTCCAGAAGCAAATATCAGCATGACCTTTGGTCAGGGATACTGGGAGTTGTAGTCTGGAGACACCCAGGGCCCCCAGGTTGCGAACTATAGCCCTAGTGGTCTGGCAAAAAACTTCAGGGATAACATCAAATGGATCCATATTCTGAGTGAATACTATACAGCAAGCATTCAATGTAGAGAATCTGTGGACTCCTAGTCAGTTCTGTCATTCTCCATAGAGTTCCCCCACAGTGTATGTTTAAATTTAAAATAACTGGGAATTAGAAATAAACATCCTATGTTCTGCTTGGCAAGAAACATACTCTTTACAAAGCATCTTTACAAGATACTCAGTGATCCATACTGTGCTGATTTTCTCCACAGTAACACTCACCCAAATTGGGCACAAGTGGCAAACCACTGTAATTGAGTTATGGAGGTCACCTCAAAGGATCATGTCTTAAAAGCTTTCTTTCTACTTAGGCTGTATGAAATGTAAACAAGAACAGCTACATCCAGCTGCTGTTTTTAGCAACAGTCTTGCTAAATGATGGATCCAGTTACAAAACAAATTATCTGATCTAGTTACATAAGGGCCACTTCCAAACAAGCATTGCATCTGTGTAACTTTAAGAGTTCTAGGTTAGCAAGAAACTGCTCCCATTCTTCTAAGGCTGCATTGTCCAGCTATATCCCTCATCAAGACTGGACCAAATGCACAGCCTTATCCAAGCAGTCATTTGGAACAGTGCTATTGCTTGCACTGCCAAAGAAGCAGTGGGTGTTCCAAGCCTGAATCTACACACAGAGCAGTTTGACATCACTTTGGGCTTGTCTATACCAGCAAAATAATCTGGCTGCAATTCAGAATATTCTACCCCCGAGCTGCCCCAAATTCACCCTGTTAGCACCACGCCTACTTGTAATATATTGCACTGAGCCTGAAATGATGCCCACACATTTCCTCTGACCTAATTTGAATCAGAAGCGCTTTTCCCCACCCCTCCTTCTCCTCGGTGCTGCCACCACTGCCTTCCCAGCCAAGCACCTCCCCAGCAGAGCCCCACTGACAAAGTTGCTTCCTCTGAGGTCAGAATGAGGTGCCCAGCCATGCTATCGATGGTGAGGTGGTAGCCTGATCGACCCCCTCTCTGACCTCAGAGGAAGCAACTTTGTCAGTCAGGCTCTGCTGGGGAGGTGCTTGGCCGGGAAGACAGCAGCAATGGCCCCGAGGAGAAAGGAATATTTTATTTTTATTTTTCAACACAGCTGGGCTTGGCTGGGATGTGGATGGCAGCCCCAGTGCTCAGCAAGCAGCACTGAACATTTTTTTAATGGTTATACTTGCCACACATCAATTTATTCCACTGCCACCTAATGTGGATGGCTGTTACCCAAATAGGTGGGGATGCTTTAGGACCCCACTTATGATATTAATATTTTGGGAGATTACTATTAACGCAAATGGAATGCTGCAAGAGGCAGCTAACCTTGGGATCTTTTCACCTATGTATACCAGTACTAACTCCAGAGAACTCCAGGTTAAAATGAAATAAAATGATTTTTATTGGAAAATAACACAGAAGCATTCACACACACAACATGCTCACAAGAACCACACAAGGCTAATGAAGCATTTGAGGAGATTATCAGATGCATGGGAATGCAACAAAAAATTGCATTCCCAACCACGTCAGAAAATTACTATAAGAACAGAAAGGGAGACCTTACCAGACACTGCATCCTTCAGCCATTCTGGGGTGGGGGTGTTGCATTGCCGCCACCATGGCTTCCCTTTTTCATTGATGAGGAAAAGCTGTGCTGAGATGCTAGAGGATGACATCATCTGGCAAGGTTGCCTGTTTTTGTTCTTAGAGCAATCTTTTGATGCGGTTTTTGTCATGTCTGATCATCTCCTAAGGCAGAAAGGTTGGATAGAGGAATAGATTTCAGAGATAGGATAATAGTTACCAGTCTTGAAGAGATAGGAAAGAACTCAGATGGAAGGCTGAGGGTGGCACTGGAAGTATGATCTGGGGGAGGGTGCCAACAGAGAAAATGGCCAGGTGTCAACCACAGTGCCACACCTTGCTATTATTTGGGGCTAATATTTATACTATATTTCATGTTCTGAAGGGGTATTGGGGCTTAGAACAGAGCTTAGATGGGTTTCCCACCATTTAAACAAAGGAAACCAAAACTCTGCTGATTGCTGTTAATGGCTGAGAGATAGGAATTGATGGGTTCATGATAACCATGCGTTGTAGGATAGGAAGGGGTGCCAAGGGGTATTTCCTGGGATTTGGATTGTGTAGATCACTAGTTTGTTTATGATGTGTGACTCATTGCCAAGGGGCTCAAGAAGGGATTTGCACATACCTCCTAAATGGTGTTATTTACTAGGGAGTCTGTTTAATCCTGTCTTTGGGTGTGTTTGCTGAAATATTTCCAAGACACCTTCTTAGATCCTTGTGACCTCCATCTGACCTTATTTTTGATCCACCCTGGACTATTAGACCCCTTGAAGTATCCAGCATTGTCAATTATGAGATATTATAGAGAGGACGTAGTAGGGCATGGTAACAGGACACATGTTTAAAAGACCAGATTTTCCTGGAAACTGTGGAGCAAGAAGTGAGTTTTTAAAAATCTGATTAAAGCCTTAAAGAATCACTTTCACTGCTAAAATGGTCCTACACCATGTGTTCCTATAAAACCAGAATTCAAGGTAGGTACGTATTTTTTTTCCTGGTGTAGACAAGGCCTTTAACTGCCATGACTGAACCCTGAAGAAGTCTGGGATGTGAAATTTGGTGTTAGAATTCTCTGCCACAAAGCCCTAAGGCACTCCTCCAGAATGGAGCACTAGAGCTTTCTAGCATAGAATTCTAAGTACCGCAGCAAACTACAGAGCCCAGGATTCTGTAGAATGGGGCCATGACAGATAAAGTGGTATGAAACATCTATAAATGGACAGTGTAGGTACATTACAAGAGGATCTATGCTGCCAGGTACTGTGCAGTGGCACACAGAACCACAGCCCTGCAATATGGCAAAGGATTGTGGTATACAACAGAGCTTGAAAAGTTGCTTTAAAATGTAATTATATCCTGCAATGTTAGCTCCAAGGCCCCACAAAATAGTCACCATTATAATTACCATTTTGAATAATAATCCTTTACTTTCCTGATTTGTAAAAGAAACTTAACTTTTTATTTTAAAAAAATTGAAGGCTGCCAGCTATTGGCCTCTGGTACGGAACACAGTTTTCTCCCACCCACCTTGTTTTTACCTTGACTGCCACAACAGAATGTAAGGCACCAGCATGAGGCACAGCATGTATCAGCACTTGAACCATGTGATATTCCTCATCTAGCATTTACTGAAGCAACAGCCATAACTATAAAAGTAACTAAATTTTACACTGCAAAAAGGAGTGATGCTTTCCAATGGTAAACTACAGTTCTTTACTGGGGAAAGGAATCCTAGTATTTGTAGTTTGGTAAGGCACCAGCACTCTTTGACAGAGAAGGCTAAAGACCTTGTAAAACTACAGATCCCATGATTTCATAGGAAGGAGCCATGCAAATCATCCAGTTTCAAACTGGGTAATTTATCTACGCACAATCCTAAATATACACTGGACTGACTATGTGACGAATGTTGCTGTCCTTGAACAAGCAGGGATCACCAGCATTGAGGCCATGATATTGAGAACACAGCTGCGCTGGGCAGGTCACGTTTCTAGGATGGAGGACCATCGCCTCCCAAAAATACTACTCTACGGTGAACTCGCCACGGGTCAGCGTGGGAGGGGCGCTCCAAAAAAGCGATACAAGGACTCCCTGAAACAACATCTCAGGCTCGGCCAGATTGATCACCAACAGTGGTCCGCCCTGGCCTCACATCGGGAGGCATGGAGACGCAATATCCACAATGCTGCAGCCTTATTTGAGAACTCACGACGAACAAGTCTTGAAGAGAAACGACAACGCAGAAAGAATCACAACCCAAAAACATCACCCAAGGAGTCCTTCTGCTGCGCCTTTTGCAACCGGACTTGTTTATCTCGGATTGGCCTTTTTAGTCATCAGCGCGCTTGCAGAAGGCGCGGGATGAGTCCTTCCTGAATCTTCGTTTGCGAAGAAAAGCCAGAGAGAGAGAATTTATGTAGTGTGGATTTGGCCAATGTTTATTTGAGTTGATTATTTTAAAGATTACATTATCAGATGCAGCAAAAATCACAGGATTACAACATCAGGGTAGCACAAATGGACCCTGATATTGCATGATGTCATTGTCCTCATATTATTACCCCATGCTCCAGCCACAAAAAAGTGTTCTTTCTCATTCACGGGACAAGCCATCAATAGATTGTCAATAGCACTCTTTTTGAGCTATTGACTGTATGCAAAACTATGTCTCACTGTAATCGCGAGATTATAGCATGAATGGGCAGTCCTCAGCAAGAACACATCTGGGTAAGAATCCAAAAACGAAGCACAGGACGCTCTTTTTATGAACTATCCCCTTTAGTTTGCCCATTTTAAAGTTTGTTTCAGTGCTTGTGTGTTCATTTACTTTGTTAATTAAGGGTTTGGGGGAGTGTTAATTGTGCTCACATCTTCTTGTGAGAACCACCGAAATCTCACCCATGCTAAATTGTGGAAGTAAACTCCCATTCTTAAAGCACCAGTGGTCTTCGTACGATAATTGCGTGGCATTTCTTTCATGAGATTACAGCTACGTGCAAATATTAAGTGTTATAATGCCATGATGTTCCCGCTATCTCCATTTGCAGAATTACAATGTTTTTCAAAATGTTTTTGTTTACTTATACATGGCTTGCCTGACCTGCTTGTTTCATTCCAGACATGCATCTTGTTAGTTTTGGATAAAAGGGTTTGCTGAAACATGGTGAAATTGATTTGATTGTGTATTCCTGCATGGCAGGGGGTTGGACTGGATGGCCCTTGTGGTCTCTTCCAACTCTATAATTCTATGATTCTACTTCTTTTATTTGGTGTAGGAAACTATCCATATTCTTTCCATGTTATTTCTGCCTTTGGCACCAAATTTTCTGTTAACAAAGTAATGCCCAGGAACACATCTACTGAAGTATACCTGTAATGCATCCAGTTTTAACTTCAGAGATATAGGACTTTTTCAGACACTGTAAAAGCCCTCCATGGAGATCAGGAGAAGGACACAGCAGTCCCGCTAGAACCGGTTGCTTTCGCATGACACCGTCCTCCTTCCATCCTCCTTTGTTCGCCTTCCATGCTGGATCGATGGAAAAGGCGATTTTTACTGACGATAAACTTCCATCAGTAAAAAGCGGTGCTTTTCCATTGATGCAGCACAGAAGGAGAACCAAGGAGGACAAGAGGAGGATGGAGCTGTATGAAACTGACCAGCTGGAGTGGGACAGCTGTGTCCTTCTCCTGACCTCCGTAGAGGGCTTTTACAGCATTGGAAAAAGTCCATACATTTTCTTCATAAGTTCTTCATCTTCCTGGAACACCACCCTACTACTATTCAGTTAACATAGACATTATATCCACTCTTCTTAAAAGTAACTTTCCAAGCTCTGCTGTGACCAGTGGAGGTGACTAGGATTTACTTTCCTTTAATATAGCAACAAAACACACGCAATCAAATAGAAGCAGGAAGGCCAGCTCAACAGGAAGCCAGAACTCATAATGAAGAATAACAGCAGGCCCTGGGGTTCCTATAGGACTCAAATGGGAAGGGATTCTTTTCCTTATTACCAGATTGCATGGCTTGCAGTGTCCTGCCTGGACATTTCTGCCTGCAGGCTTGAAAAATTTACCATTTTCCCTTGTCCTGCTGGCAGCTGGTACAATCCTATGCACAAATGGCAGAGTGTTTCACTCACTTGAGAGAGACCCACTAAGTAAGCATGCTTGTGAGCAGGCTGGACTGGCATCCCATTCTCTGGCCCTTGGTTTGAGTTCTGTGGGACACAAACCCACTTCAACACTGAAACCTCCTTACAAATATAGGAGTATTGGGCTAATTGGGAGTCATCAATCAACCAAACATGTTATCTATTAAAACATCATCTATTAGGCAGCACACAGTTAAGACCACATTTGGGTTCCATAGAAACAAACATGTCTTCTTAAGCGTACAACATTAGAGCTTTAGGATTAAAAGATATTTATTCAAAGGCATCATGAATATGACTCTACGAGGAGTATCCAAATTCACTTGCAATCTCTCAGCTCCTTTTGAAGCCACAAAGCCAAGACTAAGCTTTCAATAAATCTCAATTTTAGCACAATTGAGACCAAAAGTCTCCAGGAAGAAGATAAAAGAATGCTTTCAAAACAAAGATGTGATACTTCATCAAGTACAGATGTATGGAGGATCTGCATATAGCAGGCTGTACACATACATGCACAAGAAATGCATCTCACACTGTAGGATCCGCACATTGCATGTCTCACATCACATGGCTAGGCAAGCAATGCACAATTACAGAAGTGAAAAAATATCACGGTTAACAAGGCTTTAGTTAAGGCAGGCTGCCCTGGCATGCTGAAACAGCCTAGGGAGAATTTACCAACTCCCTCACAAGAGCATTCCAAAGCCCCAGCGCTAGTTACTCTCTAGTTGCTCTCTCTGAGGTCAGAATTATGGGTCCACCCTGCCATCACTAGGCACTAGCTATTCTCTCTGAAGTCAGAACGACTGTCCCACTCCACCATTGACGTGCTGGCTGCCCATTCTGATTCCAGAGAGAGTGACTAGCACTGTGTGCCAGAAAAGCAAAGCCCTGGCACTAGTCACTCTCTCTGGAATCAGAATGGGGGGACTAAAAATATATATATTAAAAATATAGATTCATGAAGACCAAAATGTTTTTCTCCCCAACAGACAAATAAAAGACAATATAAGAACATTATTAAACATCATTGAATTCTATGAAATACATAATGAGAAGAAGTTAACTATCATTTTCCTGGATGCCAAAAAGGTTTTTGATAATGTAAACTGGGATTCCATTACGAATGTTTTGGGTAGAATTAATGTTGGTCAATATTTTTTTAAAGCAGATTGAAGAAATATATAAAGATCAAGAGGCTCAAATTATCATTAATGGGGAGAAAACAAAAGCATGTAAAATTACACAACAAGTTTGTCTGTTGCCACCACTCCTGTTTATAATAATTTTGGAAATTCTAAACAGAAAAATAAGGGGAAATGGTACAATTATAGGACTTAAACTACAAGAACATTAATTCGAATTAAAGGTGTTGGCTGATGATTTGTTTTTGGGTTTTTTTAGATAATCCAAAAGATAATATGAAAACATTGATAAAGACTATTGAAGATGTTGGAAATTTAGCAGGACTAAAAATAAAGATAAGACAATAATAATAACAAAAATATGTCTAAAATGGAAGAACAAGAATAGGTGAATGACTCTAACTTTAAATTAGATAAAAACCAAAATATTTGGGAATAGCAATTATGAAAAATAATATGGATTTGTTTGCAAACAACTATATCAAATGTTGGAATAGAATAAAAGATGATTTAAGAAAATAGGATGAGCTTAACTTATCTCTTTTAGGTAGAATTTCAACTATAAAAATGAATTACTTGTCAAGAATAATGTATTTGTTCCAGAATCTACCAGTGATTGTTAATGATATCCCATTCAAACAATGGAATAAAGATCAATAAAATTTGTATGAACCAGAAGAAAATCTAGCTTAAAGTGGAAGACATTTCAGGATACAAGAGACAGAGGAGGCCTGGGGGTACCAGATTCAAAACTATACTATCATGCCAGTTGTATACTATGGACCCTGGAATTGAATAAATTACAAAAAAAAAGATTACTACAATTAGAAGGTTTTAACTTTCATTTTGGATAACATGCATACCTTTGGTATAACAAGTCAACAATACATATAGGATTTTATAACTATTTCATCAGGAAAGCTCTCTTAAGAGTATGGTTAAGATATAAATATAAATTTTACCCAAAAATTCCTCTATGGCTCTCCCCTCATGCAGCCTTCCATAAAGAAGAAAAATTACACAAAGGGAAATGGCTAGCATACAAACATATATTGAAAAAAACAAGGAAGTGAACATAAGATCAAGACAAGAGAAGAGTTCAATACAGAAAATATAGATTGCCATTGGTTCTTATATAGACAATTAGTTGAAAGATTTAAGAAAGATGATAAATTGGAGGGGATAGAATCAGAAAAATCAGAATTTGAGATAATAATTCAAAACAAAGAAAAACACTTATTAGCAAGCATCTACAAAATTCTAATTAAATTAGAGCTAGAACAAGATAGAATAAAAGAATCCATGAATAAATGGGCTCAGAACTTTGGGCGTACAATCCAATTAGATCACTGGGAAAAATCTTGGAATAAAAACATTACATTTACAAAGAGTTATAATGTAAGGGAGAACTATTACAAGATGTTGTATAGGTGGCACTTGACTCCAGTAAAGTTAGCCAAAATGTTTAAGAATTCACGTAATGAATGCTGGAAATGTGAGGAAGAAGCTGGAACTTTATTCCACCCTTGGTGGACATGTAAGAAAGCTAAAAAATATTGGGAAAAATACATGTTAATACCCAATACCAAGCAGTACATTCTGCTGATGAAAAACCAGGCTCAAACCATAAAACTGTGGAGGACACACTGTTTGGTACACAGAACAGTTGCTAAAGAAAAGGTGGACATATTTGTTCCAGAGCAGGAGAGAAGCCAAGGAGCCAATACTTTGGCCTCAAATACTCTAAGTGCAGCAGGAATGGATGGTCTTCTTTTAGTATTAAAAAACCTACACTATAGATTTAGCATTATTAGATGATGATTGAATAGCAGAAGTTCGAGGAAATATCAAAGTGCCAGAATATTGGAAAATGACACGCGTATATTCCGGCGTATAAGACGACTGGGCGTATAAGACGACCCCCCCAATTTTCAAGTAAAAATATAGAGTTTGGCATATATTCGCTGTATAAGAGCACCCCCTAATTTTCTGGCTGCAGGGCTGGTTTAAGGAAGGGGGGGCGCAATGCCTTATTTTGTGGGCCCCATATGTTTATCTGTGGTCAGTCTAACCTAACCTAACCTATTGACAGTATGGGATATTCAGATTATTACTAATAATGTTTTCGCAGGAGGAGGGTTACAAAGCCCCCCCCCAATGACGGGCCCTCCTGCAGTTTGCAGGGGCTGCGGGGCCTTAAACCAGCCCTGACCGGATGGGCACAGGCGGGGGAGGGAGGGAGGGAGGGAGGGAGGCACCGGCAGCGGCCCTATGGCCACCAGGGCCAGCAGCAGCAGTGGCAGGGGGGCGGGCAAGGGGATGGCAGGAGGGGCTGCCTAGTACCCTCCGGTGGAGGGGAGCCTCTCTCAGTGGCGTCAAAGGGAGAGTGGGGTAGGGGGCTGCCCAGGTCCCAAACTGGAGGGCTTTGCAGAGGAGGGAAGGGCCAGGCCTGGACGGGAGAGCCAGGAAGCAGTGGCATCCCTCCTCCCCCTGCTGTTTCTGGAAGGTGCCAAGTCTTTCTGCCACCGGGCCTCCCACCCTCTCGCCCCCCCCCTCCAGATTGGCGCCCAATTTCCCTGAGGCAACTCCGAGGCAGGCCTTGGGCACGTGGCCACGTCAGAGTGCCAGCCAGTGGGAGAAGCTGCGGATGGGTCGCCTGGCCCAGGCCCTCCGCACCCTCCGCCACTACCTGCCAGCCGCAAAGGAACCGCCTCGTCGCCCCAAAATGGGTCTTTGGAAGGGAATGAAGACAGAGGGCATGGGAAGCAGCCATGGCAAACTATGGGCTTTGCCCTTCTCTTCTACCTTCCAGGACGGTGGACGACAGGGGAGAAAGTACCCGGTTTGCCTCATCCGCTCCCCCCTCCGTCTTCATTCTCTTTGGAAGGGAATGAAGATGAAGGGGATGGGCGGCGTCCATGGCAAACCACGGGATTTGCCCTTCTCTTCCACCTTCTAGTCACCCTTGACTCGAAGCTGGACGAAAGGGGCAAAAACACCCGGTTTGCCTCATCTGCTCCCCCTCCCTCCGACTTCATTCTCTTTGGAAAGGAATGAGATGGGGGGAAGTGGGGGCGGCCATGGCAAACTGTGGGATTCGCCCCTCTCTTCCACCTTCCAGGAAGGTGGACAACAGGGGTGAAAACACCCGGTTTGCCTCGTCCGCTCCCCCTCCCTCTGTCTTCATTATCTTTGGAAGGGAATGAAGATGGAGGGGATGGGCGGCATCCGTGGCAAACCACAAGACTCGCCCCTCTCTTCCACCTTCCAGTCACCCTTGACTTGAAGGTGGACGAAAGGGGCGAAAACACCTGGTTTGCCTCGTCTGCCCCCTCCCTCCATCTTCATTCTCTTTGGAAGGGAATGAAGATGGGGGGAAGCGGGGGCAGCCGTTGCAAACCATGGGATTCGCCCCTTCTTTCCACCTTCTAGGAAAGTGGAAGAAAGGAGCAAATGTACCTGGTTTGCCTCGGCCGCCGCTCAAAGGGAACATTCCAAAGGTAACAAACACACAGGAGATCGAGCAGCAGCTGTGGCAAACCGCAACGTTCGCCGCCCTCCTCTATCTTTGGTTCCTCCCCAAAGGGGGAGAAGGCAGAGAAGGGGGGCGAATGAACCAGTAAACACTTTGCCACACCCCCCACATTATTTCCTGCCTCTTCGCTCCGTTTGCGAAGGGAGCGAAGAGGCAGGAGATCGGACGACGGGTGAAGCAGTGTATCCAGCATATAAGACGATTTTGGAGGATATTTTTCAGGGTTCAAAGGTTGTCTTATACGCCAGAATATATGGTAGTCACAGAGAAGACTCCCTCCCCATCCAGTGAGTCTCTCCCCACCTGGTCTCCTGCATCTTCACTCCCTTTGCAAAGGGAACAAAGAGGCAGGAGATGGGCAGCAGGCAAGGCAAACCACTGTATTCACCCCCTCCCCCACTTTCAATTCCTCCTCAAAGGGGGCAAAGGCAGAGGAGAGGGGAGAATGTACTCACTTTGCCTCACCCCCCGCCCAGTCTCCTGTGTCTTCTCTCCCTTTGCGAAGGGAGCAAAGAGGCAGGAGATGGGCAGCGGGCAAGGCAAACTGATGCATTTGCCCCTCTCCTCCGCCTTCGATTCCTTCCCAAAGGGGGTGAAGGCGGAGGAGAGGGGCGAATGTACTGGTACACGTTTTGCCTCACCCCCCCTGCCTGACATCCTGTGTCTTCGCTCCCTTTGCAAAGGGAGCGAAGAGGCAGGAGATTGGGCGGTGGGTAAGGCAAACCATATACCCGGTGTATGACGACCCCTGACTTTTGAGGGTATTCTTGGGGGTTAAAAAGTCATTTTATATGCCAGAATATACAGTAGCTGTTGCACTCTTCCATGTTCCTGTTTTGCCTTGGTTTTGGACGGATTTCATCCTCTGACTGCTGCATTAACCCCTTGCTGACTATAGACCTGGACCTCAGACCTGACTCTATTGATCTCTGGACTGGCTATTGGCTTCCCTGGCATCTGGTATGAACAATTGGTAACTGACCTTTGTACTGGTTAATGACCTCTCTTGCATCTGGTATGGACAATTGGTGACGACCTAGGACTGCACCCCTTGTTCTGTTGATCCTCAGGCAGTTGCTATTGTGAGTTCAGGACAGTTGCTATAAGTTGACAAGAGAACTGAAGGCACACACACAAAGAGAGAACTGAGCTCCTTGCTGAATATATAGCCACCTCCTGGGATTAATTTCTTGGTCATACTAGAAGGTGAAAACAAGACACAATACATGTAAGCAGGTTGCCTTGTGTCTCAAAAATGCAAATTTCTTCTACCCTTTTTAAAAAAAAATACAGGCAAGGCCACTTTGCTACATAACAAAATAAAAATGACAAACTGTCTGACAAGAGAACTCAACTGTGTTGAGCATTTGCAGTCAGCTTGAGAAACCACAAATAGGCCATCAATTCTCTAAATGATCTCCATTTGAAGGACTGTGACTTCACAGGGTTTTAATAAACACCAGCTTGCCTTTGAAATAAAATCCAGGTGGAAAGACAGAAATGGGGAAAGCCTTTAATTTTCTTCATTTACAACATGTTATTAGAGGATTGGACAACAGTGTCAGTTGCTTTACGTTATAAAAATAAAGCAATAGTTTTTCTCTGATCCATTTTGAGGCTTGGTGGAATATAATTAAGTTGAACATTGACCTCACTTGAGGCATCTTATTCAAGATCTGTCAGTAAAGAAGAAGAGGGACAGATTACTATGCTATGCAGAGATCGCATTAGAATTTAAGCAACTTCTGGTCTAATTCCATAGCTTTATTTTTTCCCCAAATCAGTTTTGTAATATAGGTTGAGTATCCCTTATCCGAAATTCTGAAATACTCCAAAATCCAAAATAGTCCACTTGAGTGGCTGAGATAGTGACCCCTTTGCTTTCTGATGGTTCAACGTACAGAAACTTTGTTTCATGCACAAGATTATTAATAATGTTGTGTATAAAATTACCTTCAGGCTATGTGTATAAGGTATGTATGAAACATAAATGAATTTCATGTTTAGACTTGGGTCCCATCTTCAAGATATCTCATTACATATATGCAAGTATTCCAAAATAAAAAAAATAAATAAATCCAAAATACAGAACACTTTGGGTCCCAAGCATTTTGGATGAGGGATAGTCAACCTGAACTACATTTGGGTTTCGGTCTTTTTTTGTGAGCAATCTCTTTTTTTTCTCTCTCTCTCTCACTTACACACACATACTCTTACACACACCTCTACCTGATGTCCTGAGGATCAAACTAAGCATGGCACCCCCTGTGTGAATGCAAATCAAGTTCATTTTTAAAATGGAGCTGCCAACCTGGGTGTCCTTGAGCCTAAGCATAATCAGAACCATTCTCCCCAGTGCTGTCATCCCAATCAAAATCTCTCCCCTTTCCCAGATGCTATGAGACTCAGGTTTGATGGGAAGACCTCCCTTAGGAGACTCAATTACCAGACTGAGACCTCACCCAAATATCCTGTGACTATTTCCTATAAATGAATGAATGCCATTTGTTCCTGTGACAAAGAAATTACTTCTGAACCAAGGGAGTGCATCTATATATTTGTGTGTGTGTGTGATGAGTGGGTGAGAGTATGGGGTGGACTGGGGGAAAGACTGGAGCTCTACATCCTTCTCCTTTCCCCTCCCCTCTCTTCTCTGTGAAACTTGACAACCCTTCAGCTAGGTTTTAAATAACCAAATGCCAGATGCTTGGTTTTTCTGCAGAGTAATTGCTAGCTGGATTTTCTATGATGTGTGCAGAGGGGATTTTGTGTTTAGAAATGTAGATCCTAATACGATGCACTTTATCGTATGATATGCAATGCCTTTCTCTATGCCCTGGAAGGAATATGTAAGTAATTTGCTGCATTGATTGAATTCTTGAAGAAAAGGCTTTGGGATTCATCAAGAATGGAAGACTTGTGCTTCTCTTGGCACGTCAACTGGATGGACTGAAAAGCCCTCCAAAGGCATTAGAAGTCATCATCCCTAGAGTCTATTGAATGACCAAGTCTGGAAAATTAGGTGGCATTGTTTGCTTTATAAGAAGTGAATCCCAACTGTATAATAACATGGTATTCTGTATGCTGCTGGCATTTGTCAGCAACTCTACAGTACAAAGGAGACTGCTTTATATCCTGACAGACCAGTAGTCTATTTATTTCAGTTCTTTGCCCTCTCTGGTGGGCATTGTTCCCCTAAGGTTTCAGGCAAGGTCCTTTCTAAGGCAATACTGGTGGCTCTTGTCTTCCTATAAGAACTTTGTTGTGTGACAAGATCTTGAAGTGAGGCCATGGTGGAGGTCCCTTCCATAATGGAAGTTAGGTAGATGACCACTGGGAGTGGGGATTTTTCAGGGAAGGAGGGCTTGGGGTCTTTCATTCAGAAGCAATTCCATCTTGATAACCTGCAGGGTTTTTCCTCAGTGGTTTTTGTTTATTCTGTTAAAGATTTCAAGGGTGTCAAAGTGGATGTCAGATGGTTTTTTCTAGTGTAGTTGAATTGGTTTTGAAAGCGTTTTATCCACTGGTTCAGTTTTGGATTGATGGTAGAAGAAGATATGCAGTTCCTAAAGATATGTCTTTCCCAATTAACCTTCAACACAGTGGGAACCAGGACACTTATAGGGGAATTTTGACCGATGAGATGTTTAGTATTTATATTTCACTGTGCCTATTCACTGTGCTTGTTCTTCCCCACCAGAACTGAGATTCATCTATTTTTGAAGACCTGCTGGGAAAAAGCAGTGTAAAAGAATCCAGAAGGCATTTGCAGCAAAGATGTTTTGTTAGGGAAGGGAAGAAGACTTACATTCAGTCCTCCCACCTTAAGGCCAGTAGTGGTATATGGCGTCTTTGTGAAACTCAAGTCCCAAGCACACTGCTTACCATTTTGATTTTCCCAAAGTGCCCCAGACTACCTAATGTAAAATCACTTGAGAATATTGTAGGACAATTAAAATAGCAGGTGGTTTCTCTGATTTGTCTTTTGCTGTTAGTAAATCCACAGCTGAGAGAACATGCAGGCTGCCAAGTAAAGATGGAAGAACATTCAAAAATATTGGGGAAATGGTAGGAAAATATGTTTCTTGAGTACTGGAAAAACCCTGAGGAGGAGAATCCTGGGCTGGTGAGAATCTTCTCAATTCAAGACTTATTCCCCCACAAAGTTGACACATGGTATTTTTGCACAGAAAACAGCATTTTATGCACAGGAAACAGTTTCCTATGCAGAAAATGCTATTTCTGTGCACAAAAACTACATAAAATTTTTGCACAGAATAACTCCCCAATGGCATTTTTGTGTGCTAGAAACAGCATTTTCTCTATAGAAAGTGCTGTTTCTGGCACAGAAAATGCTGTTTTCTGTGCAAACATATCATATGCAAAATTTATGCAAAATAAGTCTTAAACTGCAAGTAATCTTTGAAAACTCTGCATTTTTCAAAGACTTTCTAACAGAGAGAAGAAAATTGCTAAATTTACTTGTAGCATCCTTTGAGAACAAAATTAGTGAAGAACTACATTTCTACAGCTGAGGTGGTGGTAGGGAGGACCCTGGTTTCAGAAGGAAAGTCCACCACAGGAATCCTCTTCAATTCTTGAGCCACATCATCAGGGCTGGTTTAAGGCACCAGCGGCGTCAGCATCCACAGGGGGCCCATCATTGTGGGGGGCTCGTAGTAACCCTCCTCCTGAAAAAACATTATTAGTAATAATCTGAATATCCTGTACTGTGAATAGCTTAGGTTGAGTTAGGTTACGTTGACCTGAGATAAATGTATGGGGCCCCCAAAATAAAGCATTGCAGGGGGACCCAGAATTCCTTAAACCGGTCCTGCACATCATAATGGGTCAAACTCCATCTTCCCAATTGTAGTAGGTAGTTTTCCCCCTTAACTGTTAATTTACTTGATTGCTGTTATGCTTTTATTATAAGCCACCATGGAAGATGCTGGCTGAAAGGGTGAAAATACAGGAAATATAGGTGCTGGTTTCTTTTAAGTCATAGAGCATTAAACAAGAGTTTTGAAACACATCAGGATGAACTGTTCAATGCTTATTCTATACCTCAGCATAATCATACGGTGGTTCCCTCTATGTCAGTTAAAGACACTGTTGTAGCAAGATAGACCTGGAATTGGTATTTGCTCAGGCTGACAAACAGGAACAGTTGCCAATGGAGGAGATTAGGTGTTAGGATAAAAGGGTTGCTGAGCTAGGCTGTACAAAATGTTTCCAGTGGAAACTGAAACCACAACAAAAACCATCTGGTTTTCGGTTTCATTTAAATGGAAATGCACAATACATGCCAAAAAGATTCAGTGATAGTTGCTACTCTTTCTGGACACACACCACCCCTGTGCTTAATATGACTACTTTCAGATCCAGATGTGAATAAGCAGGTAAAGGGGGGGGGGTTCCTAGAGCTTGTAAGAGTAGCTTCACATATCTTTTTTTTTTCTGCCACAGAGTATACATGTGTAAGACAAGGAGGGAATGCACATTAGTGCATGTCCTGCAAATAACTTTGGTCACATGTTGTTCATTGTAAACCACTGCCAATAGTGGCTTCCAAGTGAACATTCACCCAGTAAAATAGTGGTCATATGACAGTATAAGTCTGCTGCTCTCCAATTAACCAAACATCTAAGCAGTCAAAAGGCTGGTTAGAAAATTTGGTTCTTCCTTTAATTTTATTTATTTTATTTTTTTTTGCAAAAAGGACATAATAAAATGCAGCAATGCACAATCACACATTTTAAAAAACATGAACAATACTTTTTTCCATTGAAGTCATATGATCATGGCAGGACAGGGAGCTGGTCAGCAGGGCACCACATGCTTTGTTAAAAGATGCCAAACCCCAGGTAAAGAGGCTGGTTAATAGCAACAGCAAATCACTATAGCAGTTGCAACTGCTCTGCCCTACAGAATGGAAACTGCTTGAGGTCTCATTGTACGAATGATGGAAGTTGAGAAGATAGGCAGTGAAGGAACAGACAGAACTCAGCTTGTAACATAATCACATGTTCAACACTGTCTTCAGTGGCCTTGGAAATACAGGGCAAGTTTGAAAACCCTGAAAATACAAGTTGCAGATTGAAAGGGTTGCCTTAAGAACCAACTGAATTACCTCTGACCTGACTAAAAGTTACTCAGCCAGATACTAAGAGAGATCATGGAGTTCTGGGAGCGAGACCGCCTAAAAGACTTAAGCAGCTGATAGAGACGTACAATGTCCATGCACTGTTCAGATAATACAGTTCAAAATAAATTTAAGTTTCTACAAAGCACACAGGTGCATGAGCCCGAATCTACCTCTTTGAAACACTTTGCAAGGTCCTTCATCCATTTACTGAGCAATTGAACCAGGCAGGAGTATTCTACAAAAGCTGTCTCTGAAGCAGACTTAGGTCTCGTCTACACGGTAAAAAAAATACGTACGCCGTTTGGAAGATTGTTCTTTCGTACACACAGCCATTCGGATTCATACGTGTCATTCAGAAGGGGGGCTAGCGAATCCCCTATAAACTACCTGGATTCGGCGTTCAGGAGGATTAGCGGATCTCGGCATAAAATACGTACAGCCGTTCAAATGGCTGATGGTCTGTACTCCCCATTCGCACACATAAGAACAGGCAGTATAATCTGATTGGCTGGCCGAGTAGAGGGGGCGGGGCTAGCAAGGAGGGGAATTGGGAGCGGCTGCCATGTTGGATTCCTGGCTAAGCGAGAGTCCAGTAAGTCCGTGAATTTTATATATATTTATTTTTATTTTACTTTGTAAATAAGGAAAACCAAATGTCTGTAAAGCAGGCACCTTTTTAAATTTAAGAAAAAAAAAGCGGCGGGAGATTTAAAACTGCCGCTTGGCTTGCTCACTCCAGCCAGCTGGGGAAGGGAGCTCATATGGAGTTTACGGAGGTAAAAAATCGTGTAGGCAGATCGCATGCATACGAACAGCTGCCTATTCGTATTTTTTACCCCCCAAATGGATTTGTTTTTAATCGTATAGACGGACCCTTACTGTTTCACACAGCCAAAGAACAATGATTTCAGCTATCAAATCTTAAGTGGCAGAAATCTTTGAGGCATATACCCCAAACTGCTGAGTGGTCAGACTGAAGATGATGTTAAGTTACCAGCTGAAAGTTGAGAGACTACACCCAAGAGGAACCTTGAGTCTAGAAGAAAGAAGAAACCTCTTCTAAAACAAGACAAGTGAACTCCTGCCCAGAGAAAATGGCCAGCATTGTTCAATACATGAGATGTGTCATGAGAGGACAGCCATAAGCTAACACATTGTCAGTGCAGCAATACTCAAATGAGATGTGACAGCACTCAAAAAACTGCATCTCACTATTTTTTAAAACCAGCTGAGTTTGTTGTGAGTTTCAGTCCTCCACAGATGAAGGTAAACAGTGGCTAAATATGAAAGTACTCTTTTTATATCAACTTTGGTTTGCTTTTTCTTCCAAGGTAAGAGAGGCTTGATGTTTCCAAAAACAAAGGGCTCAGTCTTTGGGGCACTCCCTGAAGGTGGCTTGTTCTTGTTCTTATGTTTAGAACAAGTGCCAAACATTAACTGCTATATGGGGAGAGAAGGGGATGGTTGAGAACTGCAACGTATGAGCAGAAGCAGAAGCTGGCTTTATGTACGCTTTGTAAAAGGTAATATACCTTCCAACTATCTTGATTAATCCTCTGTTGACCCACTTTTTCAGCTGCTCTTAAAATACTGCACTTTCTCTTTCCTTCTCCCCTTTGGTCTCAGCCTATTTCAGTTTCTGCAAACTGAGTTCAAAAGGCAAAAGTTTGTTTGTATTCAATTAACAGCAGCGGGGAAGGAGAGCAAGGGTGGAATCTTGCCCTTCCCAGTAGGTTCAGGCAAAAGCAAACTGCTGCAGCCTCTCATTCATTATGTGTTCTTCCTCATTAATAACTTTTGGAACCTTGATCACTCTCTGATGTTGCTTGCCACACAAGCCCTAGTTTTCATCTGTGAAATGTTGGAGGATATGAAGCAATGTAATATGAATAGCCGGGGTAATATTTTTTAAAGATAGAGAATAGAGATACTTGGCAAAAAGAAAAAAGAAAGAAAGAAAGAAAGAAAGAAAGAAAGAAAGAAAGAAGAGAAACTTAATATTATTTTATTACAAGAAACTCATTGGCAAAGTTTTAGCAAACAGTTCCTAAAAGCTAAAATCAGGAGTTGTCAAGATGTGGCCCTGTCACGGGGCTCAAACCTGAGTTCCCTTCCCAGGAGCTCCAGGCTAGCCCTCTCTCTGTAGGGTTAGTCCTGGGTGTCCTCACCCCAGTATCCTCCTACAAACCCCAAAAACCATCGTCCTGCCACCACCCACTGGGTTTTAACTGGGGGGCTTATTTCCCCCCTTGGGACCCCCCCTTTTTCACGCACAACGCAGTGGGAAGTTGTGCGTAGTCTATGTTAATCAGTGGCACTCCTTGCCACTATAGAATCAACTAACTCCCTCCTCCTAACCCCAGAGGAGGTTCACAGTAGCATAGCCAAGAGTAAGGCACGTGGTCAGCATCAGCATAGGAAGATAGAAGTTTACTTTATTCAAGAGAAGTAGTCATGCAGTCTCACATGAGGCAGGATTCTCCCCTACCTCAGGCAGGCAGGCTTAAAGTGATAGCAATACAGAGTATCAAGATCAAGCATTACATTACTCAGGTTACATTCAGTTACTGATTTAGCTACATTCAACCAAAGTAAAGAAATTAAAAAGAATTCCCTAACGCAACTAAACAGGCCCTAATCTCTACTAAATACTTGCAGTTTGTTGCCTTGAGATCTTGTCCAGGCAGCTGGGAGCAAAAGCCAGAGATGGAATGGCTGTGCTCTACCAGCATAGCAGTCTTTGTTCCTTCACATTTTCCAAAACCTCTTTCTCCAAATCCCACTCATCTCACTCAAGTCTCAAACAAAAGCAATTAAAACCTCTCCAGATTTCCCGGGCTTAAAGCTGTAATTGGTCAGTCCAGTCACATGGTGTTATGTTAATGATGTCCTCTCATTAGCTCTGTGAAGGTGGTGCTTGAGCCCCTTCCCATTAACCCTTTTCTTACCTGATACTATGCTGGCAAGACAATCTGTTTACAAACAAAGAGAGTTATAGTTCTCTAGCAGAATGATGGGAGCTGCACCTTGTGGCAACATGATGGAACTCCATCATGACAGGCCCTCCAGATGTTTGCTTTATTTATTATTTGATTTATATCTCAGCTTTCTCCCAAAATGGGGCTCAAGGTAGACTGTGACTCCCAGCATTCTTCACCACTGACTATATTTGTAAGGGCTGCTGAACATTCCAACAACATTTGGAGGGCCACACTTTGCTCACACCAACCTACACTCTGTTGCCTGTCCCAGCTAAAGTAGACCCACTGAAGCAATTGTTTTTAATCAACTGAATTGTTAGCCAACACATTTGTAAATTCCATTGATTCAGTGAATCAACTAAAAATAAGATTTAGGCCGAGGCATTTCCAGTTTGAGCGATACAATACATCAGGATTCCCTATACAATACATCAGGAAGATTCAGTGTGTAGGGGTTTGACACTGACAGTTTTAGTGATGTTAGGGCTCACAGGGTTGAAGCACTAGGGACAATACCTGCCACCCCCCCTCAGATTTCCCTGTTCCTTCTGATGTTGCCTATAATCCTCACAGTAATAGAAAGGAAAGTAGATTTTCCCAGCAAGAGTATATGGGTGTGAGCTATACTTGTTGCAATGCAAAATATTATGAAGTGGCTTGGTCTTGAATGGCAATTGAGACACATTCATTGTACAAAGGGAGCCACTGTGGTGTAGTGGTTTGGGATTAGGACTCCGGGGGCCCAGGGTTCAAATCCCTGATTGGCCATGGAAGCCTAGGGGGTGATCTTGGGCAAGTCACACTCTCTCAGCTCAAAGGAAGACAATTGCAACCCCCAGCCCCACCCTGAATAAATCTTGCCAAGAAAACCTCAAGATAGGTTTACCTTATGGCCGCTATAAGTCAGAAGTGGCTTGAAGGAACACAACACCACCAACACAACTTTACAAAAGGCATAATGCTGAGACCCTTTCATACTACACAGTTATAGTGTTATGATTTTATTTTAACTGCCATGGTTTTGTCCTGTGGAATTCTGGGTTTGCAGGTTAGGGTAGGGAATTTAGAATTCTCTGCCTGAGAGCTCCTCTAGTGCCTCACTAAACTACAAAACCCAAGATTCCATAGCATGCAGCCATGGCAATTAAAGTGGAATCAATTAAAGTGGAACTGTGTTGTGCGACAGAGCCATTGATAAGAGATGAAAACTGGTAGAATTGTTTTGCTGATGTTCCATTAAAAAAAAAAAACCTCCAGGAAAATGTTAAGCTGGTGGTCTTAAGTTGTTTGGGAAATCATGGTATCCTTTTCTTTCTCTTTCTTATGAATCTGAGATCTCTCTTGCCAACCACTTCACTGCCCTTTGCTTGCTCACTGTACTAGTACCTACAGGTGATCCTAAAAACTTGCTTATAATCATACTATGGTCCTGTCTACATGATGAAAAAAATCCGTATGGCATTCGAAAGATCGATGATCTGTACAGATGAACTTTCAAATGTAACCGTTTCATTTGGAAGGGGGGGGCATGGATTCCCCCATAAAGTTTGGCATTCGAAAAAATTTCCGGATTTCAGGAATTACTCCATGTGGCTTCCGAATGATTGGTCGTTTGTACACTCCTGTTCACACAGATACGAACAGGAGTGCAATCTGATTGGCTGGGTGGGTAGAGGGGGCAGGACTAGGAAAGAGGGAAAGGAGCTGTGGCCGCCATGTTTGATTCCCAGCTCGGCGAGATTCTGGTAAGTCCATCATACGTTTTTTGTTTTTATTTTTAAATATAAATATGTAACCATGTCTGTTCAAATGGCTGGCACCTTTTTAAATTAAAAAAAAGCGGAGGGAGATTTAAAACTGCCACTTGGATCACTCACTCCAGCCAGCTGGGTAAGGGGGGGGGGTCATACAGAGTTTAGGAGGGTAAAAAATCATGTAGGCAGATTGTACGCATGCCTTTTTGAATTTTGTACCCCCAAAACAGATTTTTTACGTGGTATAGACCGCTTTTTAGCAGCAGATACACACCGATCAACACGTCTGCCTGCAGGACTGTCTTTAGGGGGGACTGTCATGATGAGACGATTTACCATTATGCCATTTAAGACCGGGACCATAATTGCCATGAAGCACCCATTCATAATCTCAGAGACCCTGGTGGGCACCTTGTTCTTGTCAAAGGCAGGGGAATGGAGTTTCAAACTATCACTGAGCATTTTTGAAGATCCTAGCCAAAAGCAAACACGATTTTTAGAAAAGTTAGCTGGTTAGTTAGCCAAATTTTAAACAATGGGGTGATGTTTTAGAATTAAGTGGGATTCAAGGCACAAGTTCCCAGATGAAAAACAATTTGTTTTGGGTAAATTTACTGAATCACATCCATTGATAATGTGGCAAGACATTAATCTCAGGGTATAGACTATTCCTTTTATTCTTCTGGATATACTGAGTGCAACTCCCAACATTGTCAGTCAACATAGTGAATAGTGAAGGCAGATGGAAGTTTCAGTCCAGTGTCTGGAAGGCTGCACGTTTCCTACCCCTGCGTTTTTTTTAAAATATTTATTTATTTTTGCACTATGTCATCCTCAGAATCAGGGAAGTTAAGGCTGACTATTCTGATTTAAGACCATAACATTCCTCATAACTACAGACAAGGCCACTTTGGAGGCTCAGTTTTAGCTTGCTTATGAGGAAACTAAAGAAGTGGCAACATTTTTTACAAAAGCATAGCCAATTTTTAGTAAGAGAATTTTATCACTAGGTAGGAGATATACTGAAAACAATCCTTCAACGTCTGTTTATTCAGGAGAACACTTTATTAAAAAAAAGAAAAGGCAGGTAACTTAATACAACTAAAACAAAAGGGCTCAGCTGAGAGCACTAGTTATTGGCCATGTAAAAATGTTCACGATAGAGTTTGAGAAAGTTACCTTTTTTTGACAACTCCTAGAACACTCAGCTCTAAAATGTTAGATAAAGCATTACATAGAAAGAGAAATGTTACCCATGATGTTAAAGAGGAATCAGGAATGCTTCATACTCCATTTATGGGAATAAAAGGAGCCTTCCAAATCCTTTCAGTAAATTTTACCAATCAGGCAATTTGGATTTGGAAGCATTAACAGTTTCCTTAACACTTTAAATATGAAACCAATTAGCCAAAATTGTTTGAGCTTCTATATATTGCCCCCTCTCCACAAATGATGAGTTCAAAGAAGCAATTAAAAATTAAAGCAGAGAAGGTTATTGGGATAGACAGTTACAAAGGCAAACCCTACAAAATTCTAGGTGTAGTTATAAAATGACATTTTTATTGCACATTTTATTGGGCAATGAGATTCTAGAGACCTGAAAGCAGGCTACAATGTCTATCTTATAAGCGAAAGAGGATGCTTCCGTCTCAAATCCTAAACACTTAAATCTTGACATTGTTACTAAGAGGACTTGGGTTTACTTGTTTTTCAAATAAATTTATTTGGCTAATTACAATTGTCTGCATTCTGCTGTACTTTCTTCAGTCAGTAGGTGGCAGTCTTTTCTAAATAGCAATATGGAGGCTGAAATCAGGGACATCTACCGTCCCTGAGAGAGAGAGGCATCCCAAGAGAGCCTTTAGACAGATCCAAGTAATGCTTCCTTCTCCAGGTCCCCCTGACTCTTCAAACAGTTAAAGGGGAGGGGGGAAAGGTCCTAGTAATTAAAAAGAGTGAGTTGAAGAAAAGACTGAATAAGCATGGAGTAGAGTAACAGAAAAACAACAAGAAGAAAGAGAAGTTATGGGAAGGGGGGGGAAAGGTAAGAAGAAAGAACATTGATGGGTCTAAGGAATTTTTAACCATTGCAAAGCTGAGTACTTCTGCTAGCAATCCCTAAGCCTGGAAAAGATCCCATGTCTCCAGGGTCCCACCATCTCATCGAGCTACTCAACCAAGATGCTAAACTGTTAGCTGCAAGTCTTGCCAAAATAATTAATCAGTTTTTTTTAAAAAAAACAAACAAACACCAAATGCTTTTCCAGTGATTGGAGTAAGTTAACACCAGATCAACCAATGGCACTCTCTATTAATTAAACAATGAATATAATTTACAGCAGCAACTCCCTTAAGTATAAAGCAGCTTCCCGTGTTCCTAAGCCATACCAATGTTTGATGAGGAAACTTGCAAAGAATAGCATAGCTAATTACAGCCTCAGTTACAGCAAACCAGATATTCTTTGCCATAACACCCCACAAGCAGATGGCGGGGGGAGTACATCTATGTCTCTCTAAAACAGGGTCAGGCAATTGTGGCTCTGGGCCGTATGAAACACCAAAGCTGTTTCTACAGCACCCAATCCAACTCAGACTCCCCCAATCCACCCTTTTCTGCCCCCTCAAAAGCCTCTTCCAGGAAGCATCTTTTTAATAGGGTGACACACACACACACACACATACACTCCTTCACTGTTAACATCCCCAAATGACTCAAGTACAGGGGAGGTTCCACTGTGAACAGTGCAAAATGGTTACAGAGGAAATATTACTGTAAACAAACTCTAATATGTTATCTTCAAACTCAATAATAAAGAATCAATTTTCTATAACTCTCCAGTGTATATTGTGATTCTAAATGAACTTGATTTTAGTGCATATATTATACCAAAGTGTCACATGCAAGTAATAATTACTTCATCAATAAATAAGTACATATACATTTCTACAAACACATAATCAAGTCCTTATATGTATGAACATGTAGGATGCAAATTCCAAAGTGTCCACAATGTCCATAAATACTTATTTGCAGGGTTTGGGGATACATTCACATATATGCAGTCATTTTCCTTTCATCATTCCAATCAGACAGGAGAAGTATCTTCTTTCAAACAAGATGTCCAAATATGAGATAGTACAGTGATGGATGGGGTAAGCCACGTACTCCAATTACTTTCCAGAGTGCATTGCAGACGACAACCTCCAGAGATTAATTCTAGTTGACATTTCATTTCCTTTATCAATGCAATGCTAGGAGTGTATAATTAATTCACACAAAAACATTTAGTGTCAAAATGCCCCATTCTCTCTTTTAAACATTGAAGATTAAAGAGTACAAAGCCCATAGCTGCTTACCTCAACTGTACGTTTAGCAGTCACAATGATAATTTCCTTCCACTCCCTGTATGTGCTGAACTAAATTTCCCCAAGTATTTAAACCCAATCCACAAAAGCCTGCAAGTTGACACATTATTGGAGATGTTAAGTATTCAATTAACCTTTGCTCTACTTCCTCAGTAGTAGGGAAACCCCGGTATGCATGGCTACAATCACATCACTTTCTTTTGGACATATTGGATGTAGTCCTTGATAAGAATTATTTTAGATATGACACCAATTATTATTTAGAGATCAAAGGTGTGGCCATGGGCTCCCCTCTAGCCCCCTCCATAGCCAATTTATTCATGGCGGATCTGGAAAAAATCTTATATTCTCAATCCAACGCAAAATGCATTTGTTAAATACTTTAAAATCTATACCAGCTTCATAGATGATATTTTTATTGTATTTACAGATCAGACACAAGTACATTCTTTTTTTGAATGGGCAAATTCTTTCCATGAACATATTAAATTTACATGTTTTTGAACAAGAACTATTAGATAGGTCTTATCCACAAAAAGTGATTTCAGCCGCCAAAATTAGGGCCATGAACAGGGACAGAAAATCCCTTTTTAAGAGTCAGAATTTAAAAAAAACTACCAATAGGATTATTACATCCTTGGAGTTTAACCAGCTATCTCAAAAAATAAGAAATATTATTTTCAAACACTGGTGTTTGGTGCAAGATATACCGGGGTGTGCTCTTCCTCCTATAATTGGTTTCAGGAGAACAAGAAATCTAAAAGATTTCTTGGTGCACTCAGCTATAGGAACACCTGACAAACAACCCATTTCAGTGACTGGTCATTATAAATGTGGGAATTGCTCTTGTTGCAATCAATCACTAAACATGAAGCACTTTATACACCCTCAGACAAATCAAGAGTTTGTACTAAGAGGTTTTACAAATTGTGCTTCAAAAAATGTTATATATGTAATCATGTGCCCATGCAATCTTCTGTACACAGGAATGTCCAAAAGAGAAGTTAAGACTAGGGTCATAGAACACAAATCTAGAATAAGAAATCAGACATTGGGACGTCCTCTGGTAGAGCATTTTTTAGAGATGAAACACCCCCCAGAGTCTTTAAGATTTTTTGTGACAGAGAAAGTTTCTGCCAGTTCTAATTTTATCTCACTAGCTGAAAACAAATTGCAACAAGGAGAAGCGTGGTGGATCTTTAAATTAAATTGTAAGAAACCAGCAGGACTTAATGAAGTAATTGATTTTACTGGCTTTTTATGAATGAACTAGTTTGGGTGAATGATGTGATTGTAGCCATGCATACCGGGGTTTCCCTACTACTGAGGAAGTAGAGCAAAGGTTAATTGAATACTTAACATCTCCAATAATGTGTCAACTTGCAGGCTTTTGTGGATTGGGTTTAAATACTTGGGGAAATTTAGTTCAGCACATACAGGGAGTGGAAGGAAATTATCATTGTGACTGCTAAATGTACAGTTGAGGTAAGCAGCTATGGGCTTTGTACTCTTTAATCTTCAATGTTTAAAAGAGAGAATGGGGCATTTTGACACTAAATGTTTTTGTGTGAATTAATTATACACTCCTAGCATTGCATTGATAAAGGAAATGAAATGTCAACTAGAATTAATCTCTGGAGGTTGTCGTCTGCAATGCACTCTGGAAAGTAATTGGAGTACGTGGCTTACCCCATCCATCACTGTACTATCTCATATTTGGACATCTTGTTTGAAAGAAGATATTTCTCCTGTCTGATTGGAATGATGAAAGGAAAATGACTGCATATAAGTGAATGTATCCCCAAACCCTGCAAATAAGTATTTATGGACATTGTGGACACTTTGGAATTTGCATCCTACATGTTCATACATATAAGGACTTGATTATGTGTTTGTAGAAATGTATATGTACTTATTTATTGATGAAGTAATTATTACTTGCATGTGACACTTTGGTATAATATATGCACTAAGTTCATTTAGAATCACAAATTAAGTTCATTTAGAATCACAATATACACTGGAGAGTTATAGAAAATTGATTCTTTATTATTGAGTTTGAAGATAACATATTAGAGTTTGTTTACAGTAATATTTCCTCTGTAACCATTTTGCGACATCCCCAAATGGACATTTTCCAAAACAAGAGGTGGGCTTCTGGCCACTTCTCATTTTGTTTCTTTAGGATTTTGTTTGCCATTTTTGGCCATTAGTGAAGCACCCTTGCAGGATGGAAAACTGGCCCCATAGACATACCAAAATTGCCCACCCCTGATCTAAAGGAACATTAACACTAGGATTAAATATTTGGGTATCATAATTAAGTTGTTATGAGAACCAGAAGCACATATGGAACAATGATCTATGTTTTGTTGTCATGTGAATTTGGGGTGTTTGCTTGCCCCGAGGACACTGCCTGAAGAAAACAGGTATGGATGTGCTGTTGGGTTTGGGGCATTCTTAGGAGGGATGGCTTGTTCTCTAACACATAATACAATCTGTGAGGTTGGAAGGAAAGTCCATGCTCTATCTAGTCCAGGGCATGTTGTTCAAAATTCCCTTAACTTCATATTTTCTCCTGAGGAGGCAGCTGGCTATGACTCTCTCTGGGATGTGTTTTTATACTAATTTGTTTCTCCCTTGACTGTGCAGCCCAGAATGGGGTCCAAAGGATGATTTTACTGCAGTATCTGCAATACCATTGCCAGGGAGAGGGGCTATCCCAGTGGGTAAATGATGAGAGGTACTGTATATAATGGTACTCCTGCTGCTTTTTTTTAGCTTTCTCCTGCCAGGAAGGTGCCCCAAGTGACTGTTGGGCCTTTTTCTGGTCACCAGCCTGGAGAAGCAAAGGAGCCTCTCAGTTGCATGGCTTTTTATTGGCCAGAAAAATTATTTGCGCGTGCCCTTTTTGAAATAATCCCCAGCATCAAGCTGACTCCGCATGGCTGTGATTTGAGCAGACACCTATTCATACCTGGTCGCATGTTGGAATCAAAACTGATATGATCATCTCTAGCAACTGCAGTGTTTCTATCAGTCTGGCAATGACCATTTATGTCAAGTCTTGCATATGGATACCAAACTAACTCTTTGCTTCCTTAAGAAACTGGTTACTCCATATGAGGAGCAGCTCTGTGTGGTGAACAGCCAGTCCAAGGGGTTTTGCTGCCTGAGGCAGAGCTGAAAATGGCACTCCTCTTCCCATCTAAAGGTGCATGGAACCTGAGGCTGGGCAATAGAAGCACAAAATCACACAAATCCCTTTGCCTTGTCTTGGTGAAAAGATACAGTATTGTTGTCGCAGTTGTCTTTATTCATATCCAGCCTTTCATGCAATATATGGACACAAAGTGGCTTACAAATTAAAATGGTTACAATGTAGTTAAAATATGCAAAATGTCAACACCAAAACAGAATTAACAATATTAATAACAATAACATAGAGTAATGATGGTAATGTTTAATTTAATAGTAATATTAAATTAACATTAAAATAGTATTCAGTATCATTTAATATTTAATAACACTATTTAATATTACATTAAATAACTAGCCATTTGCTGCTCTTTCATGACTCCAACAATCAGCTGCCTCATGCAGCTGCCTTATTCTGCCAAAGGGTAAGAAAGTCATAGATTAGGAAGCCCTGGGCTGTTGCATTTCCCAAGAGAAGGACTGGAGAGGTTTAGAAGTATAGGGCATAGTGTAGGGGCGCCGTATCCTTACCACATTATAGCCATCTCCCCTGTGCTCTGCCCATTGAAAGACTAGCTAATGACCACTGTCAAGAATGCCTGTGCCATTTGATTAATCACAGCATGTTTATCATTCCTAACTCAGATGTACAGAAGGCCATATGGGTGTATCCCTCAGTTGTTTATGCTCTGCCATAAACAACTAGTGTTGTTGTTTTTTTTATGGATTGTAAACTGTCTTGGAGACAAGGTGCAAATGTGTTAAAAGAAACAAAAAATAAAATTAAGAAATTTAGATGTGGAACGTATATGCAATCTTCATCCAAAAATTAATATGCACAGTATTAAATGTAGCTGATCAAACAATTTGTTTAGGAAACTAATTTTGCAGCAATTCAAATTTAGGATGAAAGAGGTTCTCATTTCCACTGGAAGGAGAGGATTTTACCCTCATAGCCATAAAGTTCTGTAACCTGTCAGCAGGATGGATGAAAAATCCCTCCCTCCCTCCCTCTTTTTTACACCAGACAGCCCATGGACACATCCTGTTAGTTTACATCATCCTCCATTTCTAGATTTGACCTGGCATTTGGCACTCCTCTCAAAATAACTACCAGAAAATAACTACCTGGTCAGACACTCCAAGCTTCTGTGGCTATTAATATGCTTTGACAATTTATATAACCTCATTAATTCTCTTGCTGTTCCTTTAGATACGTAGACGTCTCAATATGGAAGCTGCTTGAAATCATAAGCAGCCCCTTTCCTTTGTTTGTATGTCTCATGTGCCACCTCTAAGGCTCATTTCACACATTACTTGTTGACCTGGGCTGGAGAAGGCATAAAAATTAGTAAGGAGAATAGCTGCAATGTAGGAATGGGGGTAAACATTCGTTTTGCTTTCTGTCATAGTCAGGTTTCCCCCCCCCCCAAAGCCACATGTTATTTCCATTCTGAACACAGAATCATAGAATTGGAAGAGACCTCAAGGGCCCTCCAGAAATATGCAAATTCTTTAAAAATGACCTGAAATGAAATTCTCCCTCATACGCATTGACCAAGGTCAATAGGTATAACCATTCCAAGCACAGGAAGAGCCATGTTGTACCTGCCTTTAATGCTCATTTTAGAGGGGACATTTTAGTTGAGATTTGAGTGCAGAATTCATACAGAAGCAGACCTACCTACACATGTACCCACTAGACCTGCCTCAAAAACTGTAAAGAATGTCCCCGGGTTTCAGTCACCCATCGTATAAAGTTTTTTTCTTTTTTAATGGACAAAAGGCAGCTGGGGCAAACCAACAAATCTATTGCATTTTGCCATTGTGACTCTTTTTTTTTGTCCGACATAATGTAATGATTGTTGTTGTCGTTGTGTGCCTTCTAGTTGTTTCCCACTTATGGCAACCCTAAGGTATACCTGTCACAGGGGTTTCTTGGCAAGATTTGTTCAGAGCTGGTTTGCCATTGCCTTCCTCTGAGGCTGAGAGAGTGTGCCTTTTCTAAGGTCACTTGATGAGTTTCTGTGTGAGGATTCAAACCCTGGTCTCCTGGAGCTTTAGTCCAATACTCAAACTACTAACACCATACTAGGTCTCTATGATGTAATTTATTGGGAGAAAATATGTGTCCATCACTGCTCAGCCTTTTAGCTAAGATCGAGTGTAGAAACATGATACGGAGAAGATGGCATGAGTGCTCAGATGAGAAAAGCCCTTCCCCTACTCAAAGGTGGGAGGGAAGGAAGTGCAAACTCATTTGATCCGATCCAGGAAGGACCAAAGAGAGATACTGATGTCATGAGAGGCAGGCATGGAAAGACCTGGTGCAGGCATCCATAGGAGGTTGACTGGAGAGCTGCCAGAGAGATCATCCAGGAATACCAAAGTAAAAAGTGCTAGAAACCTTTAAACTGTTCCTCATAGGAAGCATCTTCACTGTATAATATGAAAAATGAACAGAGAGGCACAACGTGTGTTCAGGATAGGAGATGATAGGAAACTTACTAGAGTTATTGTTGAGGCCCCTTGACATCACTGAGCTGAAAGTATACAGTACTTTGGCTTACTGCTCCTGGCAGGATTGCACCATGAACAACATGAAGCCTTGGCAGAATGGTGGCATTCAGCATCTCAGAGCAACAATGAGGCTCAAGAGATTGTGCGTACTTGCAACTCTGACAAAAGAGCAATGTGGAGAATCAGTAGTAAGTTGGCTGCTTTGGGGGGTCATGTGGACCATGTTTGTTGAGCAACTCTGAACATGGTACACACTAGGGATGAACCTAACTGTTGATCAGTAGCTGCTTGAACTCAGAGAGAAATGCCCATTCTGACAATGTATGCCAAGTAATCTGGAAATATGTCATAAATGTATGGCCACACCATGATGGCAAGTCCTCTAAAGGATGACATTTACCTGGACAAGCAGTTGGGTACACCACAGAAAACCCAGATTGGTTACATTTTAGTGACAAGGCAGCAACAGGCATACAAATTATACTTTAGGGTGTAATAATGCATAATAGCAAAGTGAAATGATGCTGCAAGTCTTCAGTTTCTCTGAGTATTTAGGAATGCATGATTGGTTGCTAGTTTCCTCTTCACATTTAGACAATGTTGTTTTCTGAATGTTTGTAAAAGCATTATCATTGGAAGTCCACTTACCAAAATGTTGATAGTTTTGTTCGTTCTTGGAGTTCTAAGTTAACCTGGTTCAGATCACAGTGTAAGACTACTTGATCCCTTTTTATACATATGTCATGATGGAGTGACCAACAATTATGTGGAATGTGAACTAACAAATATGAGGCTAGGAACTGAGAGCTACGTATGCCACCTTCAGAAAGTAGAATGCGTGTCCTTGTCAATGGCATTGATTCCTCCCCGTTTACATTATCTTCTGGCACTAAACAAGGGTGCCCACTGTCCCCCTTGCTGTTTGCCATCATGACTGAATCCCTTGCAACTCTCATTCACAACAACCAGGAGACCATGGGCCTTTACATTAAGAACCACCATTATTAAATTGCCCTATATACAGATGATATCTTACTTTCATTGACACGTCCAGAAGTGTCTATTCTACCACTGAAAAATCATAGAACACTTTGGACATTACTCTGGCTTTAAAGTCAATTTTTCAAAATCAAATATGCTTTGTATCAATGCTATGCCCCAGCAACAGGCTGTGTGGCATCTTCTCACTGGCTTGCAAGTTAAACTATCTGGCTTCAAATATTTAGATATTATGCTCACCAAGGATTTTGCACCAGCTCATTCCAAGAAATTAAAATCATATTACTAAACTGGATGACTACCAAGTTGAAAGTGTGGAAGTCCCTCAAACTCTCTCTTTTGGGCAGGATTGCCTAATCAAGATGTTCCTGACACTGCCTCTTCCCCCCCCCCCTTTCAAACCATCCCCATGGCCCTCTTCTCTTCTAGATTCAAAAGATGGCAAAATATGATTACTCAGTTTATCTTCAAAACAAAGCAACCATGCTTCCCAAAATCTACAAGGCTCAGGGACTCCAAGAAGGATGGCCTAGCGATCCCTGACCTTATCTTGTACTTCCATGCTTTTGCAAATGGCCCAATTCACTCAGTTACTCAAAGAAAACTTCCAAACAACATGGGTTGAAATTGAACTTAAAAGATTTATCTCCTAAACACTCCATATCTTTCCACTTTTCTATTTCTTCTCATACACTTAAACTACTAGCCCATCCCTTTCTTGCTACCTCTCTTTCTGTTTGGCACAAGTAGATGCCAGTTTTGGCACCAAACCTATCCCCAATATGGCCCATTTTGCTACACCCCAGCTTTGTGGCCCCAGATAAATCCCTTCAATATGAATCCTGGAAACAGCATGGGCTTCATTGCATGAGGAACCTATTCAAAGGCGGAAAACCTAAATCAGTGCAAAATATTTTGGCCATGCTTTCTCCATTTCATCCTAATTGGCTCAGCTTTGCCACATTTTTATCCCACTTGGTTGCACAAGGAGAATACCCCCCGATCACTCATCTTTTACAAAGCCACTTGTGCTATCCCTAACACAACTTCTTACACAAAGGTTTGGCTGTGACTATATATAAGTCCATACTTGGTTATCAGTATGGAGGAGGTGATGTAATGCAAATGGTCTGGCAGTCTGACCTTAGCTCTCAGAATCTGGTTGGGAACGTATATGGTCTTCTCCCCCTTACAAATCACTTTCAGCAGCTTTTAGAGAACAGACACTGAAACTTATCCACAAATGGTATTTTAACCCTCTGCAGCTCTCCAGAATGACCAAGTCCATGTCCCCTAATGCTGGCGAGGTTGGAATGTAATAGGATCCTACTTGTATATGTGGGTAGAATGCCCAAAAATACAAAATTTCTAGACTAAGGTGTTATATTATCTCTCCTCCATCACACAACAATCTATCAGCTTTTGTCCTGCTCTTTTGCTCTTGACAATTTATACTGGTAGAAACAGTACCTTAAAACACAGAAAACGATTGGCATTCCTCTTAGCAGCTGCCCAGACTGAGATAGCTAAGCATTGGAAAACTGGATCATTTTCAATACATTTTCCGGTGGGGAAAAATAGGGTCCACCTGGCTCTCAAGGAAATTGGCCTATATGACCAAACTATATAACGGTAACATGCCAGCTATTACTTTTGTAGAGGACTAGTTTATTTTAATACAATATGTAAACAATACAAGCCAATTGCCAAGACCACAGCTCCTGTTCTGGAAGAATGTCCTGCACATCTCTACTGTCCCCTCTGCAACTTCCACAATATCATTGACTACTCTTACTTAGACTCATCTGTGAAAGTGAAGAAATACACAACATGTATCCGCTCCACCCATTCATCATCACTTTTAATTAATGGGCAAAAACCCTCAATAGCCCTCAATATCACTCTTTTCTTGATATTGACAAGCATGTGAAATCACATCCCACTGTAATTGCGTGACTACAGCATGAATGGGTGGTCTTCTTTCCCCCCCATCCCCTTTCCCAATGAGAACACATACTTCAGCTTCCAGGGGAGAACATGAAGAGCTGTTTTAATGTACTGTTGCCTTTGCTTGGTATGTTTTTGTTTTTGTTTAAATGTTTATTTGTGAAGTTCTTTAGTTATGTATTTGTTTTTGATGTGTTTAAGCTAAGTCATGTCTTCTTGCGAGAATAGCCAAAATCTCGCCCATGCAAAATCCAGGAAGGAAGAGAATTTTTTTCTTAAACGGACATGCGCAGGGCAGCAGGAAGCATTAATACTCTGTCATTAGAAGCCAATGCGAAGACAAGTGTTACTATAGTGCAAGCTGAAATCCTGTTCTTAAACTGCTAATGGTGGCCATGTGATAATTATTGTAATGATGCCACTCTGGAGATTTTTAGATGGGGGAAAAACCCCGCGGAGGATGGGAGAGAAACAGGGCTGTTCCTCTCCGAGCGCTCCGTTTCACACGCCCCCATCCTTCTCCCAATTTCCATTTGTTCTCCCTCTTTCCTGCTTTCATTTTCCTTCCACTATTTTCTGCTATTTTTTAACTAACGGAACTTCCATTAGTAAAAAATAGCAGAAGGAAAATGAAAGCAGGATGGAGGGAGAACAAATGGCGATGGAGAGAAGGACGGGTGTGTGTGAAATGAAGCGCTGGAAGCGTAACAGCCCCGTTTCTCTCCTGACCTCCACAGGGATTTTTTTTCCCCCTGTCTGAAAATCTCTGTTTCTGCTTTCCTCAATAGTGGAATTATAGCATTTTTAGACACTAGTCTGATAAACTCCTTAATTCTTAATCAGAAATGTTTTGAGTGCCTCTCAGCCTATGCAGATCGATTTTGGAATCACTGGCATCTCCAGTTTAAAAGGTCACAATTGCTCTTCGTAGCTTCTCCCTCAGACTGAACACTTTCCCTCTGCAATTCCCACAAGGCTTGCTAGCCCTGGGGCCCACTGGGCCTGCTTCTTAAAAGTGCTAGTACGTAACTACCGGTATGGCAATTGCCTTTGCCTTTCTCCTTCTGCTCCCTTTCTCTCAACTGCAGAGGTGCTGAGCCTAACACCAACAAAGCCTTTTGCTGCTTTCTAAAATGTGAGGGTAAGGCAAACAACCAAACCTCCTGAGGGATAGCATTCTACATCCTCAGGGCAAATATGAAAAGGCTCTCTTCCCCACTGCTGAAGCTTTTACTTTTGGTACACTGAGAGAACTGACAGAAAGCCCTTGGGAGCCCTTGGAAATTATTTCAATAGCTTTCAGAGTCCGCGTTGTGCTAATTTCCTATTCTGAGGTGGACTCCCATGGAAGCATGCAGCTATTGTCACCAGCTATATTTATCATTCAATTTAACAGGGAAGAAAAATATAAATAGGGCTCTATTGCTCTCAGTCTAGAACATAAGGTCAAGGTCACATCTTACTCTGGCAAGACCAGGAGGCATCTAGCCATATTTGCTGCTTTTCGGAGTACAAATAATCACCCTCAAAATGTTGGCAGAAGCATAATTTCAAAATACTGGGCTGAGTAGACTTGGAAACTATGTTCATCAGATATCTTCCCATTCCCTTCTAGATAGATTTCTTCCAATTAAAAACTCGGCCCCTGCTGTACTGCCTCTCTGGTTTTTAAAGGCTGAAAACATCAGGAAAGAGGAAGGGGTGTGTGTAAAAGTTCAAATTATTCCACATTTTGTGAATCTGTTACAAATAAGAAATGAAACTAGGAAGTGAGTCAGACTTTTCTAAACTAGGGCTTGTCACGTTTTTCAAAATCCCTAATTTGGCACTGTGTTAGCCTCTAACGTGAACTATAATTTGTTTCATCTACAATGAGAACTACTGTGAATATTTTCAATCACAGGATCTATTTTGAACAGTAATAGGTGCTCTGAGTGTTCTGGAGGGGTAATTCTCCCTGGGATATGTTTTGATTAGAGTTGCTAACTGTGATTTTACTAGTCCCCCTGGGCAAAAAATGTGTTCCAGGATGTGAGTGGTCTGAGTTTGATAAGAAAGGTCAGATCCAGCCCATTGAAAGGTTTTGTTTTGTTGCCGTACGTCATACTTGGAAACATCAGTCTCTACCCATGTCAGTGCAATTTTGGCCAGGCTCTGCCAGAAATGAGATGGTTTTGAGTTTACAGATGAGTTTCAAAAATGGACAGTCAAAGCTTTCTGCTTTTCTTGCTCCTAGCATTCCTAGGGATTACTCCAGGTGAAACCTAAAACCATTACATCACTTGCTAGAGACTCATTTGAATGTCTGTAGACTCCCTCCTCTCTTATTCCATCCCAGCCTGGGATATTACATCAAGGCAGGATCCCCCCTTTTTTTGAGGGGGGGAGTAATATCTCACTTTATGAAGAGATTTGGAATTCTCAGAAGCTTACACACATTTTTGTGCACTTTTAGTTGGCTTAAAAGTTGACTGTAGTTGGCTATACTAACATGGATGCCTGGCTGTTGCTTGTCAAATGTTTCCAGTCTCCATCTATAGCTTCTGACAGAGCCAACCTTAAGACAGAGTTTGCATGATGGACTCATTTCACCAAGAACCCATTTCATATTACAGAAATATAGTGCTATATTCTACTTCAACTGTCATGGCAACATCCTAAGGAATCCTGGGACTTGTAATTTAGGGAGGCACTAGAATTCTATGGCTAAATCCTCCTCCCTAAATTGCCAATGGGATATTGTCATGGCAGTTAAAGTGGTATTTAGCTCTATAATTGTATAGTGTGAATGGATCCTTAGCCTTTCTAAGACCATGCTAATGAGAACACTTTGATTATGCTCTCGATATAGGGAGCCCATTCACATTGAACAATTATAGCAGTGATGTTTAGGGAGGGGTGTTTAAAATTCTTAGCCAAGAAGTTCTAGTGCCTTACCAAACTACAAACTTCGGGATGAGATGTAGCCATGGCAGATGGAATATAACACTATAATTGTGGAGTGTGAATGAGCTCCATGGGCATAGACTCTTCAAGCTGAAAACCTAGAAAGCAATCCAATCCCCCTTGCAGTGTCATATTTAGCAAGTACTTGGTTTTATTTTGTTCTGTTGATAGTTGACACTGCAGTTATCTTTACCGTTTCACACAGTTTGACAACTGATGTGGAGTACTGCTTTGCTCATTTGACAACATCTGATTGTTTCCAACATATGACAATTCATATTTGATGCCTGCCAGGAGCAAAACAATTAAGAGATGCCAGCAAAGCTAAAACAAAGCAGTCATAACTGACTCCTGCAATATATGTTCACATTCAGAATTAAAGTGGTAAATGGCTTATTTGACCTTCTGTTTTATTTTTTCTTTATTTACAGTTTTTCATAAACCACTTAAACTGGAAGACTTCAAAGCCATTCACAACAATAATGAAATATACACAAAATTAAAATGCAATATTTATAGTGTCCATTAAATTGGTTGTAGGTCAGGCCACACAGGGAATGCTTGCAAAAACAGAAAAGTTCTCAAGATGCATTGAAAAATAAAAATGTTTAGAGGATGTCAAATTTCAAAGGGATGAGAAATCCACATAGTAGGCACCACAATGCTAAATTACCTACTCCATACAATCGAGGCTGAATATTTAGAAGTATTAATGTCTGTTCAGGCCAAAGCTGTGGAAAACCATACCTGAATCTAAACTCAAGATGGATATTTCTCAACCCAGAGTTCCTGCTTCTTGCTTGAAGGAACTGGCCTGGGGAGTAGATCTGGAGACCAAAACCTGAAATCAGTAAGTGAAGCGGAGCTTGGAAAAGTTGAATTTTTAGACTCCAGTGCACTAAGCCCTGTGGTCAGCATTGCTACTTCCCTATCTCTGAAGATAGTTTTACTGGGCAGAAAGCAAAGCTCCTTCTATTCGTATCTAGCTGAGCCAATCCAAAAGCTTTATATTGTCTGCCAGTAGCAAGGGCTCATGCTATGTACACCCCAGTCTAGAGAGAAGTGCATTCTGCAAAGGTTTCTGAAGTGCTGCAAAAAAAACCCGTAAACTTACTTATGCTTCTCCTGAATATACCCCTCAACACAACAAATCAAGATGCATATGAATCTTTTTCCAGACTTGTATAAATATGGGTGGGGGAGGATACATTTTTGGCTTTTGAGAAACACCACGTCACATTGACGACATCTAAACTTTTTCTGTAAGGCCTCGGGCATCCTGGGTCAGTGGAAAAACTCAACAAGTACGGTTCATGCATCTCAATGAACTTTCCAAGGCTGTAAATAGACATGGAAACGCTATGCAAGCCCCAAAGGAATTTCAAAGAGACAGACTCCCTCTCTAAGTATCACTGAGTTAAAGGAGACTTGAGGACTACAAAAGACTACCCAATACATTGCTGTGGGTTTGTTTTCCCCAAATTTTGTGTTGTTTCTTTGTGCTGCCTTGCTTATACTGAGAACAAGTCTTCCAGATTTTGTTAAAATATAAGAAGTTAGATCTTTGGAAAGGCCTGTAAGATCTGTGTCACCAGAAAGGTCCATATAAAACATTTTCGTTCAGAGTATGATTTATTGTTAAAAGTTTTCTCTTTTACAGCATCCTGCACTGTCTCCCTCCTAACTCCACTCAGGTGTCTTGTTCATCTTTATTTCAAATAAATATGGACCCATAGAATAGTGGCTTTACATTTCTATAGTTCTTTTATTTTGAAATATTTTGAAAAAGTCACTGTCATTTGCCTGTTTTACACTTTTAGATCAGGGGGTGTGCAACCATGGGAAGCTAGGGGGCCAGATTAGGTTCCCAGCAGATCTTGGAGGGCGGTAATCCCACTGTATCCCCCATAAAAATCATTTTTGCTCCTAATTGCTGTCTGTGGTGTGTGTGACAGGCATTTAGACATTTTTTGGGCAGGAGGTCCAGGGTATTTTAGGCCAAGGAGAGGCCTTTTTTAGCAACAGAAAGTGACTGGGAAAACCTTTTCCAATTTTTTTCATCCCCCACCATTTTTTTTTATGACTATGGGCCACAAAATGGGCCTGGGGGACTCATGTGGCCCACAGGCTGCACTTTGGCCACCCGTTTTTTGAGATCCTCTGTAGTGTGGGTCCCTTTGTTATTATACTTTCTGAGATGCCCACAAAGAAAACAGGGAACAGAAAAGCAGCCAGGAGACAGCCAGGAAGGGGATGTAGGAAATGGAAATATCAAAAACTATTACTTCTTTTGTTTGTTTCAATCTTATTTAGTGTGCTCCCTAGCCAAAAACCAGCTACAATGGGCTCTGAACAACATTAGTTTTACTTAGAGCTGACCCATGGAAATTAAAGGGAGTTTTTAATCCTATTGACTTCAGTAGGTCTGCTGTGAATATGAATGTTAGCTCTAAATTGATGATGAGATTTACACCTACATACAGGCATAAGGAAAACATAATGAATAAATCACAGAATAAAAGAATTACAGGAAGTACATTATTTTTTTTATTTCCCTTTGCTAAAGCAATATGCCTTAAGCATAAAACACCACATGAATACCTTAAGAGACATTTGTTTAAAACAGTCAAGGTGGGCAATAGCATTAGTGCCTTAGACAGTGTTGTCTAATTTAGTTCTGAAATGCAGCTGAGAATTAGAAATCTCTTTCTAATGTTAAATCAAAGCACATTTCCTTGCAGTTTAAAATGAGTGCCTCTTCTGTCCTGAACATGCTTCATTCAGATGTTACTTTGGATAGAAATGGTGGAGATTAGTGAGCTTGGGGAAATCCTTCTGTGGTGATGCAAGGGTGGTCTCGGGGCGCTTGTTACTACCAGACTCCCATGCCCTGACTTACCTTACTCACCGAGACACCAGGACGCCATCCATGCTGCAACTCTGATGCGTGAAGCCCTGGGTTGTCCTACCTCAGAAATTATGCCAGTCTGGTGTATCCATGGGGAGTCAAGCCTTATGGGACAGCCTTGGCTTACATTAGCATAGGAGGATATATGGAAATGATATGGGTGGGGTGGTGCCTTCTTTGGGTCAGGAAGCCCTGGAGGGATGGGACTGGCTCAATTTAAGGATGTTATTAGCCCCTGAATCAGCATTAATTGTGGTTTGGTCCATGCTACAGGTGAAACCACTATGCACCTCAGTGTGTCATCCTCAAACCAATGGACTAGTCAAATGTTTCAACCAGACCTTGAAACAAATGTTGAGAAAGTTTGTGCAAAACCACCCCAAACAATGGCATAAACTAATAAGACCACTACTGTTTTGGCAGGGGATGATAGGACACTCAATCCCCGGCAGAAGCCAAAAACTATCTCAGCAGACTTAGTAGCAACCCGTTCCCAAGAAAACTCACACACAGAGTGTTTGACGTCCAAATAAGCAGGAGGCACTTTTACCTTCAAACAGTTGCCTGATCTGATAAAGTTCTCGGTGGTCTTGCAGGCAAGGTTTCAGAGGGAATGAAAAGTCTGGATGGGAAGACATCACAAAAGTGTGGCCTAACTCTTGAGGAGACAGAAGGAAGAAAGGAAAACTCTTGTATTCATGCTCCTCCCTGTTTTGTATGTGTACATGTATATATTATACATATGTATTTCTGTAAAGCCCCAGCTGGGGAATGCCTTGCTTTATTATTGTGCTCTTTTCTCCCCTACTGGGTCATCTACAGCTCTTGGACTGTTCGAGTTAGACCATAGAAGAATAAAGTAGCACATTCAGCTCTGCTCCCAGTGCCAATCATCACCTTCTTATGGATCTGCAAGTTAGGACTGGCCCCAGACGGGAGGCAGGAGTGGGCAGAGTCGCACCCTCTGAGCTAAGAAACTGACTGAGAAGTCTTGGGCAGGCCATTAGCTCTATAGCTCAACCTACTTCATGTGATTATATCTTAGCCATTCCCCAAGGAGCTCAGGACAGCAGATGTGGGGTTGATTTTTTCCTCCTCACCGCAGAACTGTAAGGCAGACCTTGGAGAAGTTACTTTTTAGAAAACAGTCCCCAGCATCCCCCAGCCATCAAACCACTTTTTCAAGATTTACCACAGATTTGTAGTGAGGAGGAAAACCTCTAATAATCCCCACATCTGCTATCCTGAGCTCCCTGTGGAATTGGTAGGCTATAAACACACTGGCAAATAAATAATTTACCACCACTGAATGACTGACATTGCACATAAAGGTGAAGGGGGATATTAAAGCATGTGTGTGTTATTGATGTTGCTTATACGACCAAGCCAAAGTTAAGACAAAACCAAGGAAACTGTACTTGGCTTACTGGATGAAACAAATATGGTTTTTACAGATTAATCCTTTTATTAGAGAATATTTATGAATACAGTTTAACATAAGAACTATAAATAGTGCACATCAAATCCAAAGAATGCAATTGAAAAACCTGGAACACCTGGAACATCTTAGAAGGGTGTGTGTATGTGTACACACATAGCAAATCTCAAATGATAAAGCTACATTTTGTCCAAAACAAGATGAATTTTGTGATCTTCCTTTTGTGCAGCTTCACACAGGCATTCCTGAATTATTCAACACACACTTCTTATGTCTCTACACCTGTCTGTCAGTAATGAGTAAAGCTCCTGGAGAAACTGGCTTTATATCCAGCTCCTTGCCTAGGATTTATTTTTGTGGGGGGTTTGTTGTTGTTTTTCAAGCTACCACATAGCAAGCAGCATGGACAGCATTTTCTTTTTCTTTTTTTTTAAATGTATTCTAAAGACAATCCATATTGCTCAATTCTGAGCTTAGAAAACCTATCTATTAGGGCTGGGGAGTTGTAGCTCAAAAAGTTATCTATCCCAAGTTCTGGTTTAATGTAATGTTTGTACTTTTAAATTAGGTAGCAGAGCTATTATTCCAATATTATGGTGCCCTTCTGAGATTCCTCTTCCATGCAATGGGCTCACTAGGACCATGAAGCTCTTACTGTGCACACCAAGTGTGACAAAACAATCTCTTTCATATACTATCTTGTTAGCATCCCACTCCAAACAAGTTCTCTGAATATTTTCCATCCAATTGTAATGCAGCACTTCAGCTGTAGCTTGGGAAAAAAGTCAAAACTTCAAGAAAGCTTTCAGGATTACTTTGGCCAATTGATCTTCAAGGGCCTTGGACCATTTAAAAATGCTCTTTTGTTGCTGCAGTTGCAAAACGATTGCAGTTTTTGCGGCTTGACTTGGTGTAACTAGCACAAGGGAGAATTCCAGTGGGTGCTTTTAAAATGGGTTCAACACCCCCCACCAGCAAAGTGCCTGAGGAAGAGTCTAGGGACTTAATCAGATGCGGCAGATATGGCATCATAATAATGCCTAATGAACGCAAAAGGGCACGTGTATCGGATGATGTCATCCTTTCGTGATTTTGTCTTGTCAAAAAGCTGTTCTATTTTATTGATGGGCCAAGCCGTCAATAGATCTCCCATGGCACTTTGTTGCCAGTAGTTGCCGGTGTTTGAAACCTTGTGCTATTGTGCTCATGGGAATACAGCATCAATGGGCAGAACACTTCCGGGTGAGATCGTGAAAATCAGGTAGGAGGCATTGTTTTTATGAACCTCCCCAGTTCACTTTGAACTTTTTAACTGTGTTTTTGTGAACAGAGCTCCATTCATGCTCTGTCAATGACAGAGGTAGATCAGATAGGAAGGGTTCTTTTGTTGGGGGGGGAAAGGCATAAAAATATGGTGGGAAAGAAACGTTAATGGAGGGTGGCCTGATAAAATCCTAGATGTGTCTTCTTTTCCTCTACCTGTTAGGATGTGTCTAGCAGAAAGTTTACTGAGACTGAAAACCAGAGCTTGGAAATAATGTGTTAGACATAACAATGTTGCTTGTAATGTGTTACTTTTGGGAGGATTGGGGGCATAACAATGACCCTTTCCCAATTAACATAATGTCTCATAATGTTAATTTTACCCCAGGTAACAAGTAATGTTTATTTGTTATTTTTTCTTATTGTAGAGGGGATGCTTTCTTGGGACATTCTGAACCCCCCTCCAAAAAAAAAATTTAGGCTCCTTTCTCAGTAGAGGGATTACTCCCCCCCCAAAAAAAAAGAAACAGGAGAGCCACAAAAAGTAACAAGTAACATAATAAGTAATATAATGAATTGTTTTTAAAAACTGAAATGGTAACAGTAATGAGTTACTTTGGAGGGGGCCTTGCAATGAGTTATATGACAAATTAACAACAGAAAAAAGTAACTTTCCAAGCTGCTGGGAAATGATGAGGACACTTTTCTGAGCTACCTGGCAAATTGCTCTACCAGCTCCTACTGAACTGCTTGGGAGTTTCTTTCTTGTGGCGTCTGGACACACTGTTGCAGTAAGACTTGCAAGCCAGAACCACATAAATATAGGTCCTTTCTGCCCTATCCTTTCTATACCCTAAGATGGATATAGGTACTTTCTTTCCTATTGTTGTCTTCTAATAAAGGCTAAAATTCAGTGGGAAGAGCATAAATGCCTGGCTTTGCTTAGGGGACTGTGATTTCCAGATCTCCAGGCAGTGGTATCAGAACAGTCATAGTTATGACTTCCAGATCTTCACAAAGTAGTGTCAGGAGAAGCTACACAATTGCATGCAGAGGAGCCCTGGGCCATACTAGAGGTGTGAGGTCAATTCAAGTGGCAAAGCTCACAGGAATAATGCTATTTTGCCTTCCCCTCTCCCCTGAACGGTAGGAAATATCAAGGTGCTATTATATATGGTAAGTTTCTATGTGAGGGAAGGAATATTAGAAAAACACAGGGCTGGATCCAGACTAAGTTAATCAGAATTAACTTTCTTTGCTTTCAATGGGAACTAATTTTGCCATGACAAATTTATAATATGGGAATAGTGCGACTGACTTAATTAGATCCATTTCAGTGTTATGTTTGCTCGCTCTCTTTCATATGACAAACCAGGAACTTTTTCTAGTATTGTCTGACTAGGAACTTTTTCTAGTATTGTCTGATTTGATGCTGGATACCTCAGTCATGAACTGAATGAAACAAATGTTTGACTAGGATCCCTTTCACCCCATAAAAATTGTTTCATACCAAGTTCCATGAAAAATGGACCAAAAAGAGCAATTTTCTCCAAAATGTGCTGATCAGTCCCAAACTCAAACACAAACACAAAAATGTTTGGAATTTCAATCAAAATATGAATTTGAGTCAAAATTTGTTCATAAAGTTTAATGTAGACTATAGTAATAATAATAATAATGACAATACAGCAGTATAAAGTATTTGTTCAGAAGGTACCAGAAACAGTTGACAGATCAAAAACCTGATTACAGTTTTCATTTGGTTGCAATAGATAGCACATCAAGTCTGGTGACTCTGTGATCAAGTTTATAGATTTCTATAGCATAGTACAGTGGTCCAGGGACCCCCCAGGGGACTGCAATGTCCTCACAAGGGGTCCGTGAAGGCTTGAAGGTTGCTTGGCACCCTTCCTCCCTGCAGTGGAGTGGCCACATGACAGGAGCCAAAGCAAAGGCTGGCTGGCTTGGGCTATGCATTACAATTCAATCCACTCCAACCACAAAGTTGCAGGAAGAAGCAGGGTACCGTTTACATGATGAAAATGTCCCGGGAAGAATTCATGTCGATCCCTGGCAGTTTACACGTACATCGGGTCGTGTACGTGATTTTCGGAAGGGGGGCGCACCTTTTATCCCTCAACCTGCGGGGCTTCCAGTCCCGTGGTTTGTGCCGGTTTTTTAAAAAGTCACTGGAAGATTAGGAAAATCGGAAATGTAAACAGCCTGGGACAAAATATCTCAGTACTAGGGGATGACCGGAAATGGTGACTGGGGGAGGGCTTAGAGATCAGCAACCAGAAAAGGAGGGGTCAGTCACCCGTTCAACAGATCCAGCCTCACAACCTGAAAACCAAGACATCCTTTCCAGCTGCACGTAGGCTGGTGTGTGTGCACGCGCGTGTGTACTCAGTCACCTTTTAAAATGGATTTCTACACTGCAAACCCTTCAGCTTTAACCTCTTCCTCAACTGCATGTTACAAAGAGATCGTGGTGGGCAGAGGGTCGCCCATTCATCCCCTGCCTTGGTCACCTCCCTGGGTCTGAACGGGCACAGTAAAATATTCCAGCCTCTGAGCAAATGAACACCCTTTAATTCCCCCTCTCTGTGTCTGTGTCTTTCAAAATGCCTGCCTGTCGCTGGCTTGAAATCATTCAATCAGCAAGTTCACTCTGTTGCTAAAACTCTGCTGTAAGGGTTAACATTTTAAAGAGGCAAGGGGAAACCCAAGCCTCCCCCCCACCTCACTCAGCTTGATTTCAAAAGGAAAGCACTCCCTGCGTCTGAGTGAAAGATCTCAGTCTGGGTCTTTCAAAATGCCTTCTGCCTCTGCTTAAAGGGTTAACATTTTTAAGAGACAGGATAAACACAAGCCCCTTTCCCCCCCACCCCAGCCAGCCAACAGCATCTGTCGTGGCATGGAACTCTAAAGGAAGTGTGTCACCGAGGTTGTGAAAACATGAGTAATCGCATCATTGATTGACAGCCAAAAAAAAAAAAAAATCCCAGTAAGCTAAACATGTGTAAACAGCAAAAGCACGGGATATAACAGTGCGGGACCAATAAAGACTTTTGTCGTGTAAATATCAATCACGGGATCTTCCAGGATTTCCTAAAGAGTGACAATCGTATACACAGCGAGGGACGGATACGGGATCAGGAAGTCACGGTAAGCCCCGTGACAATTTTTGTCGTGTAACTGGCACCCAGGAGAAAAGTCTTTCCTCCCCCTCCAAGTGCCTCTTAGGGAAGGTTTAATGGATGGTGTAATTTTAGTGTTGTTGTTGTTGTTTAAAATCTTGAGTTAAGTCTTGAGGGGTCCACAGCAACAGAAGATATTTAAAGAGGGTCCCTGGAAACGAAAAGGTTAAGAGCCACTGGCATAGTAGCTAGATAAATACTACAACTACTACTACTACTACTATTGTTTCATATAGTGCCATCAACGTACTTTGCGCTGTGCAAGAATAAAACAATAAAACAGGCAGCCCTGCCCAAGGGCTACAATCTAAATTCCAGTTCAGTAGCACCCCCATATCTGCGGAGGATTGGTTCCATGCCCCCTTTCCATGGAGACTGAAATCTGTGGATAACAGAGAATGCCAGACTTCCCTTCCCTGTCCACCCACCACCACCTCTGCCATGCTGCCAGAACCCCCCCCCCATGGGGAAGGGAGAAGGGAGGTGAGCTCTCCATCTCCCTCCCTCCCCCCATCCACCCCCTGCCTCTGCCACCACCAACGGAGCCTTCATGGGGGGGGCTCTTAACACAGGAGAAAATATAATGAACTGTTTCCCCTGTTCTTATTTGTAAGGGGTTTGACGCATTGCAAACCCCTGCAAAATCACTGAACAAATACTACGGTGGGATAGCTGTTTTTCGCTACAGGCAACAGCAGTTCTATCACACCACCTGCAGTTCTCTGGAAAAAGGTTTTTTCTATCTAAAATTTACCAGGAAATGTGGAGTGTGCTAAATTTGGCTCACCTCTCAGAGGATTCACATTTGAAAAACGGGAAGGGGGGAATGAAAAAAAAAATACATCACAAGAGCAACTGAACTAAAAATTGGTTAGGCTTCCTGACTAGAAACCCTATTATGCTGTACTTAAAAGCTTCTTACGGTATTTGTTTCTGAAAGCAGGGAATTGAGGGATTCATTATAGACCTGACAGGAGGTTGGTTTGTGTTGTTTGCAGTAGGATTTAGAATAATGATTTTGGATGAAGCTCTGGTTTATTATAGTCTTTGCAATAGCTGTAGGTGGTGGATCTCATCCATCAGATGAATTAATATTGTTCTCTGACCTTTGTAGAAGCTGATTAGTGGAAGCTCAGCATTCTACTCAGTAGATGGTGATCATCTTTTAGAATGTCAGGTTTTCTTGTTTCTTAACAATGTTCTGCATTTTTCATAAGGTGAATACGTATGGCTCTTGGAAATGTTCAGTAAAAGCTATACATGTATGATGCTGCTCTATTCATGTTAGAAAATACTGGAAGGAAGTTTTAAGAATTATCTTACAGCTATTTAAGAATTGTTGCTTGGCTTAAGTTATTTCTTATATTGGTTTAAGTGATCAAAGTGTTTCAGCTTGTAACTTTAAAGCAAGGGTAGGCAACTGCAATGGGTCTGGGACCCCCCTTTTCTGCCCTTTCAGAGGACTTCACAAACTGCATAAAATGCCAACAAATGAAAACAAACAAGCCTGGAAGTGGCTAGAAGTCCACTTCTGGTTTTTATTTTTAAAAATAGTACAGTATTTTTTATATTAAACTGTGCAAAGGGGACCTGCAACCTATTTAAAACTGTTGCTTCTATGCAGCCTTCCACAAATGAGAGAGAAATGGATGGAGAGGAATGGGCAGGCTTTGCTCACTTTTGTCCCTTGTTTCATCCACTGCTAGCTTTAGCCATGCTGAATGAGGCTGCCTACCCTCAACACATGACCCAAGGAAATGCAGCCACTGAAAAACAAACACACACACATACCACTTTTGCAGCAAGAGCTTGAGAGGTTAGAGAAGTCTGTCATTATTCTACTATGCAGCTGGGCACGTTTTAATACTGTAAAATATGAAGTTGGAAATATGGATTTTAATAAGGAATTCAGTTATTAAAAAACAATAAAAAAGGTAAAGAAATTGAGAATTAAAATGAGTACAGTTATTTTCCAGTCTTCATAGCCTTATATACGTATGTAGGTGCCTTCAATGACCTCATGAATTTCATAGGGTTTCCTCAGGCAAGGAATTCTCAGAGATGGTTTTGCCAGTTTCTTCCTCTAAAATATAGCCTACAACACCTGGCATTTGTTGGGATCCTCCCATCCAAGTACTAGCCAGGGCTGACCCTGTTTAGCTTCCAAGATGGGATCTGATGCCTTTAGGGTATGTAGGTAAATCTCTTTCCCGGTCACATATGAAAGCAGTCAGCTAGTTGGTCCCAATAATATACTATTAATACTTTAGGGTATTAATGGTATTTTATTGGGACCAACTACTTGACTGCTTCCATCTGTGACTGAGAAAAAAAAACATGAATGAAAATACATCTAGCTGCTTTAGATCCAGCTGTGTTGCACTCCTTTTGCACCACAGCTGCAGGGATCACTGGCACCTATAAAGGATTGCTTTTCATCACCAGATTTTTAATGACTTTCCCCATTACATGAATCCTCTCAATTCTAGTGCAGTGCACAGTTTCATCACACTTCAGGGACAATGCCAATGTGTCTTCAGTCAGTGCCCTGGTAAGATTGTCTCTTATTGTCTCCCTAGCATATCATACAAAACTCATAGTTATAACTAAGGGAGTGGGTTTTTGCTCCACAGTTATACAGTGAATTTCTGTCCTCAGCTAGTTTGGAGGAAGGCCAATCTTTTATATCCTTCTCCTATTTTCCTATTTTTTTCTCCCTCCTCTCAGTCTCTTAATTTGATTCATTCTATTTTCCCTCTTTCATAGTTTTCTTGTCTCCAGTTTATTGCAATAAGGAAAAAATAGGAACCATTCAAAGAACTGGGGATCTGTGCTTACACTGGGATCCAACTGAATACTTGGCCGTCTCACCCTTACAGTATTCATTATTTTGTGTGGCTGTGCACAAAAGATTCACTGGAAGCAGAGGGAAGTCATTTTTTTTTCCTAGCTATAGAACATGTAAGGGGTTCTCAGAATTGGAAACATTGGACAGTTTTCAGGGTCAAGTTGGCTGGGGCAAGCCAAAAAGGTCAGTTGGAGGTCACAATGACCTGGATGCATTTTAGAAGTATTATGGCAAGGAAGCCCATATTAGGATTGTGCAGAAGCCCCTTAGTAAACACAGTCATTAAGGAGCTATGTGCTAATCCTTTCCTCCAGCCCTGGGCACTTCAGTACTGATTAATTCAACCAAACAGTTAAGTTACCATTCCCTAATCTACTCCTATGGAAGTCTCTCCTATACCCCACTCCTGTCCAACCTTGCGAGGTTGTTGTAAACCCATCAATTTCTATCTCCCAGCGATTAATGCAATCAGTTGAGTTTTCGTTTCCTTTGTCTATCCCATGGGAAAGACATCCAGGCTTTGTCCTAACCAGAGTACTCATTCAGGATATGACATAAGGTATAAATATTAGTCCCCTGACAATAGAAAGGTGTGCTACGGTGGATGAACCTGGCCACCCTGGATTGGAACCTCCTGTGCCACCCTCAGACGCTTGTCTGAGTATCTTCATTGCACAAAACTCTACTCTTCAAGACCAGTAACTACTGGCCTATATTCCCAAATCTCTCCCTCTATCCGATCTTTCTGCCTTACTCCTCTATAGCCTTGTATGGTTCTTAGGAACATTTGCTGCGTGTGTGAGTTCACTTTGTGTTATTTCCAATAAAAATACTTTATTTCACTTTAAACTGGAAGCCTCGCTATAGTTAGTATTGGTATACATAGTGAAAAGATCCCCAAAGTTAGCCTCCTCTCACAGACTTCCATTTGGGCTAATAATTCCCCCAGGTAATAATATAGATTTTGGCATCATGGGTGGGGCTCTAAAGCCGCCACCACCTCTTAGGGTAACAGGGGGACCTTCAGAATCACCCCTTTATATATGCTATTGGCTTTAGGAATTCCAGCTACACACTATAGTCAGAAAAGCTACAGTGTCCCCTGCTTCTACAGTGTGGGGCTACCATGTGGATGCCTTGTGCGTGACTATGTAAAATAAGTGGTGCCAAGTGGATTGTGGGAAAGCATTCTTTTGTACTAGCCCTCTGGCTGCATGTGCACTAGGGGGAAAACACTTAGAGTAAAACTTGACAGAACTGCCCTGAGAAGTGTGGGTCTGCCTGCTCCTTTGCTTGACAAGGTTGCTGCTGGATAGGCATGCAAAAGGTAAGCTCATAAAAATGCAGGCACATGTGGTGATATATCTATAGCTATGGGTGTATATTCAAAGACATAGCCATGTTAGTATGGAATATCATTAAGCAAGGCATCTTGTAGCACCTTTGAGGCTGAGAGAAAGAAGTTGTGGCATAATCTTTTATAGACTTGGTCTACTTCCTCAGGTACATGGAGGAAGTAGACCAAGTCTGCAAAAGCTTGTGCTGCAACTTCTTTCTCTCAATTAGTCTCAAAGGTGCTACAAGACCCCCTTGCCTATGGGTCTCTATGTCTATCAGGACTGCTCAGTGTGGGGCAGCTGGGGAAATTTGCCCTTAGGCCCCATAAAGCAAGGGCCCTTTCCTCAGTACTTTGGGTGCCACTGGCCCATGCTCCACCCTGCCATGTTTTCTCCACACGTGCATTTGTCTTTGTAGGGAATCTCAGCAGTAGGCCCCAATGTTATATCTGTCCTTGGCCCCATAAACCCTCTGTACATATACACACATATACATTTTCAGGGCTGGGGAAAAGGCAGGGTATACATAAATAAACAATGTTTTTAAATAGTTCATAGTAAAGACATTTGCTGTTGCACTCCCTACCTCTCCAACTATGTGAGAATTGCAGATAAATTCAGAAGTATCAGGCATGCTTCAGGTAGGTAGCAGATGACGTCATCATCCCAGGCAATCGAAACACCCCCATGCTTGATCCTAGGAACCCTGGCTCCTTACAGCATTGGACTTGTCCTTTGACACGCATGCTTCTTAATTTTTATAAGAAGTGCCAGTCTGCATTAGAGAATGCAGAAAAAATAAGAAATTATTTCTCAGATATGATATTGCTCTATCTATAGGTTGAAACTTTCCCCCCTGGAAACCCTCTATGCTTGTTCTGCATATCATTTCTTTGCTGTACTAAAGCCTGTTCTTCTTCTAATCTGTGTTAGCCAGTAAAAAGAGGGGTGTTTACAGGCCAAGTGTTGCATGAGGGGATTAAAATTCCTAACCAGAAGGACCTCTGAGAACTCAGTTGGCCTCTACCACAAAGGTTCACACATCTGAAGATACTTTGATGTCCTTCCCTTTTGTGGGTTGTGTGGGGTGATGGGGTAGGCATGCACTGGAGGGTTTCTCCGTCACTATACACAACTAGTGTGGAGGTGTTGCCCACAATTGGTTTGTGCCAGTGGTATTGCTATGAAGACTAGGAGAATGGCTGTTAGAGAAGGAACATTCTCCGTTTACAGTTTTCCTTTATGTGAGAAGCAATATAGGATCTCAACGAACCTACACTGGCATTGGGGGATGCATACTGGCTGCTGTTATAGTGGAACCACAAAATTGCCTTGCCTCTCCATGGAAAATTTCACCACTTCAAGCTCCTAGTTTTTGTATATTATATATATTATACACACACACCTTTATATAAGTAGCTGATATTATTTTATCCCCGGAATTTCCAAAACATCAAATTATACAGTTGTGTCAAACCTTCTGCTGGCAAACTGCCATTGGCAGGGGTGAGTACAAGTTCAAGATTTCCCAGGGTGTAAAGTTCTATGATTAACATTTCTCTTGTCTAAATTGGTCCGTCATGTGAACTCTCTACCTGATTTCCAGTTGGCTGTTCACTCTTTTCTGCGTGCTTAGTTCCTATGAGGCTGTTTAAACGTACCCTTAATGAGGAGCTGAACAAGTGCCCAAAGTAGGTAAGAGCTTATAAAAGAAACCTCAAGAGGGACAAATTCTAGAGACAACCAAATATATACTCTTAATCTATAATATTACACCTGTGTGAAAAATTTTCAAGAGTCTCATTGAGCATCTCAGAAAAGATGCAGACAAAGAAGATTTTATTTTGGTAATTATTTGGTGATTATTGCCCAGAGCTTTAAAAAGTTACTGGCTTGGAATGCAACTCCAAAATTCCCTAAGCCAGCAAAGCCATCGCCTAGGCTGCATCTGCTCTGCAGAAATAATCCAGTTGGACCCACTTTAATTGTCTTGGCTCAATGCTATGCAATCCTGGGATTTGTAGTTTGTTGTGGAACCAGAGCTCTCTGACAGAGAAGGCTAGATACCTCAAAAAACTACAAATCCCAGAATTCCATAGCATTGAGTTATGTCAGTTAAAGCGGAGTCAAACTGGATTATTTCTGCAGTGCAGATGCAGCCCTAATGGTTCATTTGCAAGAAGTTATTTATAATAGATCCAGCCAAATGTCATTTTGATATTTTCTTTATGGGGCTAATTGTCTAGATAGTTTTTGCATCCATGTGGATACAATATGACTTTCATATCCTTTAGACAGGTAACCACAGATTCACTTACCCACGTGTGAAAAAAAATGGTATATCTAGGCATCTTCCAGGACTTCCAGTAACACTGTATAGTATGATTGGGCTGGAAGTCATTCATTTTAATTGAGTCTGCTATTATCTGTGGTTTCCGGTATCTACAGTAAGTCTGGGAGTGTATCCTCCGTGGATATGGGGGGTCTACTGTATTTTAAAATTAAAACATCCCGAATGCTTTTTTTTTAAAAGTCCATTTTATCTTTCCAGCTAGACTGTAAATTGAAAATCCAAAACATTTCATCATAGCTCTGAGTGAGTGCATCAACAATGCACTTCTGGCAGGCCTGTCCGGATGGTTTTTAAATTATGAATTGATTATTCCTAATATGAATGCTTTTTTTAACTGATGTTATGCTCTTTAAACTGATTGTGTATTTTTAACTGGTGTTAGTGTTTTAAACTGTGTTATGTTGCTGTATTGTTCTCTACCACAATCTACAGGGAAAGATGGGTAAGAAATAAATATAATGATGATAATGATGTTGTTGTTGTACATATCTACTTAGAAATAAGGCCCACTGAGTTCTGTGGGTCTAATTCCCAGGAAAGTTTGTAGGACTGCTGCCTCAGCTGGCTTTCGGATTGTTATATACTGATATGTATGTTTCTTACAAAAGAAGTAAGGTAAACTGTAATCTGGTGCCTAGTAAATTAAAATTTTACTCCAGCCAAATAAAACTCACAGTGTAGCCAATTGTTTTAATAGGAAATAATTGTTGGGGATGTGGTATGGGGTGGAAGTAGCAGTAAGATCTGATTGCCCTTTTCAGTCATAATTTGCTTACTCTCAACACTTTTTTTTTTATGGGAGGCTGTTTCAACAGGAATACAGATTCTTTTACATCCTGTTTCCTGTGAACTGAAGGTCAATCCACCCATTCAGTGCCAGTTAACTTGGGTGTATAGTTAATGAGGAAGTGTAACAGCCACTCCTGACTCTCTGGTGATAAGTGTATCTGTATGATGTACATGAATTTTAGATTTATCCTTATCATTTAATATGTGAAGCAGCCTTTAGGGGCATCATTTTATAAAAAGATACATGTACTACACAATAAATCAAAGTATTTCCATATTAGCCACCTGTGTTGTGTAAAGCCACATGGCATAAATCCTCAGACAGCATGTGGAGAGACTGCAAGTCAGAGTGCACAGTAAAGCAGCAAATCTCCCTGCTCCTGTTACTTGAATTGCACGGGGTCCATAAGGATCCCACTAGTGTCCGAATTCTACAATGGGGAATTTTTAATTAGCTCAAGATGGCAGTGAAAGTCCGGGTAATGGCAGGATCTTTTAACCGATGTATACCAGTAGTAACTGAGGAGACTCCAAGCCAGAACATACAATTAAATGGTTTTTATTGGAAATTAATCTTAACAGCAGTCATGCTAACACTCAAGTTTCAAGCAATTGCACAAGGCTATTGAAGAAAGTAGGAAGTATTTGGATAGAGGAATAGAGTAAGGGGGTTGTGGGTTATACTATACCTATCAGAGGAGCAGAGATTTATGCAGCAGAAGTTACTCTGGTGGATCTCTGAAAATCCCACCAGGAGAGTAGTGAGAGGAAGAGGAGCTGTGAACACTTTGGTGGTGTTTATATTTATATTTGATATTTCCCGTGAAAGGATGGAATTTATAATGTCTCTCAGAGATTCCCAGGACTGGACAAAGGATTCTCTGGATGTGTTAATGACCATTGATGGGCTAGCCATTTGGGATTGAATGGGCACAGGCAACCTGACATTGTGAACAAGAGAAAGGAGGAAAGACCCATTTTGCAATAACTGAGTGCTTGGCTATCCTTGAGTGGATTAGTGGATGACTCATTTCCAGGTGTTCTCAGAAAGAACTCTGACCTGGGTATTACCTGTTTAAGGAATTTCCAGGGCCCTTCCCTAGGTTGTGCATGACTCCAGCCTTGGTATCTGGGGACTCCCTGGTTTTACTTGCCAGCAACATGGCGAGCCATAGCTAGCTAAATTATTAAATATTGCCAATTATCTATTATTGAAAGGTGGGGGCTATCAAGGCAGGTAACACTACCATGTCCAGATTAGCCATTTGCCTTTATTTGTTCCCAGGCTGAAAAATGGGTTTCCTAACATTCAGGAAACCCAATTGGGAAGACAAACACAGAGGCAAGATTTTAGTGCTGTTTTCATCACCTTATCCTCATATCATAAAGTGTTTCATGAAATTATTCCATGAAGAAATGCACAAGGGCATTTTTGCGCAAAATGGTAGATTTTGTGCAAATAACACATTTTTTCTTGTAAAAACCACTGTTTCCAGAGAAACACATTTTTGTGCAAAAATGATGTTCAGGAGAGAAATACACTTTTTTTTTCTTCGCAAATAAGTGTGTTTCTGGAAACAGTCTTTTTGTACAGAAAAGACATGTGCATTTCTGTGCAAAAATAATTTTCTGAAACTTTTCTGGACAAAAATACCACTTTTTCTCCCCTAGTGTGGAGAAAACAATGGAAATTATTTGTCCTCACAAGAGAGGATGAAATAGCCAAAGCTTTGCATTCCTAGTCAAGACACATAGTACCCAAAGCCAACCAAGTAAGTAAATTTAGGACTTTATCAGACACACTAAATATGACCTCATAACGACACTACATAAATGTGAAAGGGCACGCAGATTAGACAATGTCGCCCTTTTGCATTTATGTCCTGTCAAAATCCCACACCTTTTTATTGATGGTTGAAGCCATCAGTAGATCCCCCATGGGACTTTAGTGCCGGCATTACCTCAGGCCATTTAAATCTTGTCACCAGCGAGAATTGCTGGTCTGGCACGAACACTTCTGGATGAGATTGGGACATCCAGGTAAGTTTCACTCTTTTTATGACTTTCCCTGAGTTACTTGGGACTTTTAAATTGTGCTTAGGTGCTTTTAAAAACTTTTTAGGCTTTATTTTTGTTTTTACAGTATTTTTGAATTTCCCACATGACGAAGTCTTGTGGGATTTCAAACGAGGAAGTGAATGGGACTCCGTTCACATCCTCTATATAGCCAGGGTTGCCTTTGCTGGGAGAAAAAGGTAAGTGCAGGAGGGAGTATTCTTTTGCCAGCAGTTTTTTTTTAATGCCGGCAAAAGAATGTTTAAAGGGGCTAGTCTGATAAAGTCCTGATCTAAAGATTGACAGTCATTTTTTGAAAAAAAAATCTAACAGCTGCTATAGAAAGACTTCATTTCCTGAAAGGCACGCCCACATTTTCCTTTGCCTCACTGTTACCTTTGGTCCAAGAGATTTTGTAGGCCTTTGAAAAATAAAATAAAATAAAACATTTGCCAGAAGCAAAAGTGGGATGAATGAACATGCCACAAGCAATGATCCTTTACTGAGACTGCCTATCCCCAAGGAGGAGGAGTTATTGACTACCTCCAACCTTAGAAATAAAGCTGCAATGTATGTAATACTGTCTCTTCTTCATCCAGCCTTTCTGATATCTTGTTATACAATTTTTAAAAGGCCAGAAATATATGGCCAGTTCTGGAATTCATACTAGTGTATGGCTCTGCAGGCTGTCAGGGAAGCAGCATCAATGTAACAGTTTCAGGGACAGAGGAGATTCACCAAGGTCGAAGTTCCTGTTCTTGGATGCAGGCAGGACTCCTTGTTCAGATTACAGTTGTCCCTCCGCATTCGCGGGGGTTAGGGGCATGAGACCCCCGCGAATGTGAAAAAACCGCGAATAAAAACTAGGTCATGCCACCGCGCTCCCGCAACCCCCGCTGCTTCTCCTCCTCCCAAGAGCAGCGACGGGGACTACCCAAGCCTCATCACTGCTTCCTCCCACCCTCTCCCACCCCCTTCAGGAGCAGCGATGGGGCTAACCAAGCCTCATCACTGCTTCCTCCCAACCCCTTCCCAACCCCCCCAGAAGCAGCAACGAGGCTAACCAAACCTCGTCGCTGCTTCCTCCCACCCTCTCCTGCCCCCCCCCAGAGCAGCGACGGGGCTTGCCAAGCCTCGTTGCTGCTTCCTCCCACCCCTCCCACCAAGGCCGGCTTAACCAGTCTGCCAAATCAGCATTTGGGGGGGGCCACCCAGCCAGGGGCCCCGACCCAGCCACGGAACCCCAGCCACCCACCCACCCTAACTCTTCTCCTGCAAAAATCTCCTGCTGGGTCTCGCAAATAGAAAGTGAGAGAGAAAGACGGAGCTTTCTGTGTTTGCTGCTCATTCGCCCCCTTCTGCCAGAATTATTGTCAAAAGGCCAGCCAGCCATGTGTCTTAGTGTGTGGGGGGGGGTGGCATCTCTTTCCTCTCTCTCTTTACCAGGGCCCCCCTTTAAATATATTTTGTTGTCCCAAGACTTAACTCAAGATTTAAAACCCTAATAATATTAACAATAATAGCTAATAATAATAGCTAACAACAACAACAATACAATTACACCATCCATTAAACTTTTCCTCAGAGGCACTCTTGCTTCTTCCTGCAAGTTTGTGGCTGGAGTGGATTGAATGGCCATCCAACCTATGTTTAAAAACCTCCAAAGAAGGAGACTCCACCACACTCCCAGGCAGTGTATTTCACTTCCAAACAGCTCTTCCTGTCAGGAGGTTCCTCCTAATATTCAGGTGGAATCTCTTTTCCTGTAGTTTGAACCCATTGCTCCGTGTCCTAGTCTCTGGAGCAGCAGAAAACAAGCTTGCCCCATTCTCAGTATGACATCCCTTCAAATATTTAAACATGGCTATCATGTCCCCTCTCAACCTTCTCTTCTCCAGGCTAAGCATACCCAGCTCCCTAAGCCATTCTTCATAGGGTGTAATGGCTTCCAGACCTCCCACCATCCTTCTCAGTATCTTTCTTGAATTGTTGTGCTCAGAACTGGAAACAGTATTCCAGGTGAGGTCTGACCAGAGCAGCTTACAGTGGCAATATTACTTCCCTTGATCTAGGCACTATACTCCTATTAATGCAGCCTAGAATCGCATTGGCATTTTTTGCTGCTGCATCACACTGCTAACTCATGTTTAGCTTGCAGTCCATGCTTTCTTTCTTTCTTTTTTTTTTTTTGAGGAAATCTACACCATTACGTTAATTGCTAATTAACAGAAAATATTATGTTAGTGCCTATAATATAGTTTTTAAACTAAATTATTGGTGGCAAATTATGTAATACAGTAGGCCCCCCTTATCCACTGGGGATTGGTTCTGTGCGGGCATGGATTCTGAAAATTGTGGATAATAGTGAACGTCATTGAAAATAATGGGACTTCTGCTTTAAAATACCATAGAGTTGCCTTGGAGGGCCTAGAAAATGGCTAGGGAGGACACATTTTCTAGGAAGACTCTATGGTAGGTGTGCTGTTTTGTGTCCCCTGGATAATGAATCCGTGGATACGGGGGTCCTACTGTAATCTGAACATCCTGTACTGTGAATAGGTTAGGTTACATTGACCTGAGATAAACATATGGGCCCCCCAAAATAAAGCATCGCAGGGGCCCCCAAAATTCCTTAAACCAGCCCTGCCTCCCGCCCCCCAAGAAGCAGCGACGGGGCTACCCAAGCATCATTGCTGCTTCCTCCCACCCCCTCCTGCCCCCCCGGAGCAGCGATGGGGCTTGCCAAGCCTCGTCGCTGCTTCCTCCCATCAACTCCTACCACCCCCTAGGAGCAGCGACCCCGTTGCAGTTTTTTGGATGGGGGGGAGAGCTCCCAAAACCGTGAATAGTCAAAACCATGAATCTTAAAGCCGCAAATGTGGAGGGGCAACTGTACTTGTTGCATTTTGCATAAGACCTCTAGTGCTGAATTAATGGGGCCTAGCGTAGTGGCTATGACTGACTATAGGGAGCATCCAGTTCAAATGGGAAACTTAGGACTTTAGCAGACGCAGCAAAAATCTCACCATTACGACATTATGGTAGCACGAATGGTTTCTGCTATCACATGACATTGTCATTTTCACATGGTCAATCTGTGCTCCAGTTGGAAATAAGGCATTGCTTTTCATTGATGGGACAAGCCATCAATAGCTCTCAATATTGCTTTTTTGTGGTATTGAAGAGAATGTGAAAACACATCCCACAGTGAGATTACAGCATGAATGGACGGTCTTCTTTCTCCCAGGTAAGAAGTCAAAACTCTCCACAGGATACTCTTTTTATGAACTGTCCCAGTTTGCATGTTTTTAGGTTTAAGTGTTTGTGTGTTTGTTTACTTTGGACATTAAGGGGTTTTGGTGTTTTTAAGCGTGGTCATGTCTTCTTGTGAGAACCGCTGAAATCTCACCCATGCTAAATCACGGAAGTAAAGTCCCATTCTTAAAGTGTTAGTGGTGGTCATGCAATAATTCCGTGGTGGTTCTTTTGTGCAATTACAACAACATGCGATAAGTGTAATAATGCCAATATGTTTCCGCTTTCATCATTTGTGGAATTACAACATTTTTAGATGCTAGTCTGATAAAGTCCGCAGTCCCCAAGGAGCACATCTTAGGACTGAGGAGCATCCAGTACAAATATCATTCTCCTGCAAATGTAGTAGATCGGTCCCAGGAAAGCAACTGTCTCCTCTACTCTTTCTCTCAGCCTCAACTGCCCTTCTAAAATACTGGCCTACCAAAATAATGTCCAGTTCAACTTAATTCTTTGAACACTATCAGTTCTAATAATTTTCATCACTACTAGCTGAGCTCTTTTTTTCTTTAAGCTAATGGATTTTAACTGCCACTGAAGACCAAGCCACCTCAAAATACATCTCATTACAACACAGAGAACTCATGAGAAAATATTATCACTGAAAAAACACATCTCCTCACTGCCTTCACCAGTGGCTGGGCAGACTGGAGCTAAACTCAGAGGAAACAGGAAAGTTGGGACAGGCAGGGGTAGATGGTATAATCACCCCTGGTAATTAAAAAAAAAAAATCCTGGCATGTTACCTCTGTGAGCCCTGGCTCCTCTACAACACAACACTGTGCTTTTGGTGTGCATATATTTTAATTTTTAAAAGAACAGCTAGCCATGTTTGGGATGACACAGGGGGTTAAAAATAAGAAAGGGCTATGATGAAGCCCAGAGTTATCAGGCAGATTTTTAAAAACCATACAAGGAAAGTAAAATAAATAATAATAGTCACAATGAGATGGGCCACAACTGTACAAGGTTGTATGCCATTAGATTCTCCAGAATGGCTTCCATCAGTGGAGCAGGAAGCATGTGTTTGTGTGTGCACATGCCTTCAAGTTACCAGTTGGCTTATGAGTTTTCTCAGGCAAGGAATGTTCATTGTTGGTTTTACCAGTTCCTTCCTCTGAAATATAGCCTACAGCCCCTGGCATTCATTGGCAGTCTCCCATATGGGTACTAGTGAGGGTCAACCCTGCTTAGCTTCCAAGAGCAGACAGGATCTGGTGCCTTTAGGGTATTTAGGCAGAGCAGACATAGGTGTGAACCCTCAGAATTTGCTCCTGAGGGCTGAGAGGTACTGTAGAGCAGGTGGTAATGGTAGGGAACGGGGAGCTAGAGAAGAAGTGAAGTTCTGTTGTGTGTGTGGAAGTCCACTTGCATGACATTGGATTTAACCCAGAAGAGTCATGGGCCATCTGAAACCCTTGAGCAGGCAAGCAGCCTGCACCAACTCTACCTGCCACCTTTACATCCATACCGATTGTAAATGCTTGTTTCCAGCATCCTACACAGAGACTGGCTGCTCCTACATTCCATTCAGCATTCACACAAACATAATTACTTATAAGAATACAGCCCCCAGGGAATACACCGGGGAAACAATAACTTGGAAAGTATTTTAAGGAATGCATACTCTAAACTGAATTAAAGCAAGAGAGGTCTGTGACACACTTGTACTTAATTCAAGGTTGTCTAGCAAGGGAATGCAAAATTCAAAAAGACACTTAACATCAATCAAGACGTTTTTAAAAACTGGCATGGTGTGAAGTAATTTAAACTTGTAATTTTCCACAGCTGTCCTGAGGCCTAAAAGACTGTCACACACACTTTATTTCCTTTTATTAATGAAACCTCCTGTCACTGTCAATAATACATCCAGCGTGGCAGTATCCACAACCACCTTTCAAAGAAGGCAATGTTTCAGCTCTCATCTTCTCTGTTTACACAACCGGCAACATGCTGTATCAGAATCCACATCCAAGCAGTACAACGAAAGAATTTGACTTCTCCCACAAAGCCAATATTGGGGTGGGGAGAAGGATTGCAGGCTTGGGGTGGGGAGAAGGATTGCAGGTAGGCAGAGGGTACCAAACATTTATCTTTGTAACCTAACTTTCCCATCAAATATCCCTCCTTACTGAAGTTTAAAAAAAAATCTCATCCAGGAAGTAAGACCAGCTGAGGTAAAAATGGCCTTGGGGGATATCTGCAGGGGGATCAGCCGACCCTCAACATACCCACCTATCCATTTTCCATTATTCTGACAGCCATGGGGATGGGAGCACAGGCTTATTGAGATAGCTTTTCATTCTGAACTTACATTCCTGACTGGGAGGGGGGAGATTCCCAATGCAGCTTAGAAGACTAGCAAGCATTACAGATGTGTTAAGCATGACCATTTCACATGGTGCAAAGCAGCAAACCTAGAATTGCCACCACTCAATTGGGAATGGTGGCCAATCATAGTTTCCTCAGGAGTCCTACCTATATAATACATATTTGGAAACATTCACGTTTTTTGCGTGACACTAGTCCAATAAGATATTAACATGAAAATAGTTTACATCCACCACATCAATTAAAACTATCTCCAACCAATTAATAAGCTAAAGAGCTAGTTGGTTAATCGGTCTTATAGATCAGTTTTGCACAGTTGAGTCTACAGTGCTACTGATCTAAATCAGACATATCCAAGGCTCTTCCAAAGGTTTGGTGTGTGTGTGTTTTTAATAGCATACAGTATATTTTGCTGAGGTGGTCCTATAGTTTGATGTGCAAATTTTCTTTTTGATTAAAAAAATCTTTCTACAATTGTAGTATTACAGTTGGCTCTCCATATCCATGGATTCTGTCTCCATCGATTCCACCATCCACAGCTTGAAAATATTCCTCTGTTGCCCTGGTCAAATTGTCTGCAGGAGACTCTTGCTTGCCACAGGTGAACAGCCAAGTATCCCTTTTCATGCCTGGGCTAAAAAACAATTAATGCTTGAAGCTCTAATATATATTCCTTAGGCACTGTTCAAGAGAGATTGCTTCTCTGGGCAAAGAAAATTGAACTGTGATTCAATTAACATCAGTCTGCCCAGAAACGTCTTATGTTCTCAGTGCAGCCAAATAATAGATCATCTGCTTGGCTGTGGTGTGAGTTTGAGGGAGAGGAGGGTTGTAACCTTTACACCACTTTTTAATTTGGTCCTGCCCACTCCTTTCGCTTAATGATGAACAGCCTTTATGTGGTTTGAATCCTTACATTTATTTTTATTTTATACATTGAGAGCACATCTAGTGAACGATTTCATGGGTACTTAGGGTGCGGCTATACGATCATAAAAAAAATCCGTATGGGGGGCAAAAAATACAAACAGCCTGTCGTTCGTATGCATACGAACTGGCTTTACGATTTTTAACCCCCCTAAACTCCATATGACTCCCTCTTCCCAAAGCTGGCTGGAGCGAGCAAGCCAAGCGGCAGTTTTAAATCTCCCGCCGCTTTTTTTTAAAAAAAAGGTTCCTGATTTGCAGACAGTCGGTTTTCCGTATTTACAATATAAAATGAAAATAAATAAACATATAAATTCATGGACCTACGGGACACTCGCTAGCCGGGAAACCAACATGGCAGCCGCTCCCAATTCCCCTCCGTGCTAGCACCGCCCCCTCTACTCAGCCAGCCAATCAGATTACCCTGCTTGTTCGTATGTGTGCGAACGGACCGTACAGACCCGTCAGCCATCTGAACGGCATACGGATTTCTCTTTGCGATCCGCTTTCCCTCCCGAACGCTGCATGTGCGTATTTCAGGGTGGAAAACCGCCCCCCCTCTTTTGCATTCGTGTGCATCCGAACGGCCATTTGTACTGAAGCGCAAACTTCTGCACGCCGTACGTATTATTTAAATCGTGTAGACGGGACCATAGTAAATGTTTCCATTCAGTATGACTGTTACAGAAAGCCAGCATGGTGAAGTGGTTTCTATGACTGTGGAGAGCAGGATTCGAATTCCTGCTCAGCCATGGAAATCTACTGGATGACCTTGGGCAAGTCACACTCTCTGAGCTTCAGAGGAAGGCAAAAGCAAACCCACTCTGAAGAAATCTTACCAAGAAAATCCCATCATAGGTTTGCCTTAGGGTTTCCGTAAGTCAGAAATGACCTGAAGGCATACAACAACTAATACAATAGCAGCACCATCATATAACATATGATGTGAAAGTTTAGAAATTTAGCAGACTACTTTTCTTTCTTTTCTTTTTCTTTTTTAAGTGCGCAATTGGGTACACAATGCGTAGCTGGAAAAACCTGCATGCTTGGGAAACAAGGAAAATAGACATGTTGTGTATTGGGTATAGAGCACTGGAATGGAAAAATGTAACAGCATGAGCTTGCAGAAAACCTCTTGCAGAAGTTTTATTGTGAACCTAGAGTAAAACAGGGGGATTTCAAGGAAACAATTTTGGCCGCACAAGTCTGAGGAGGCAACAGAAATACATAGATAACTGTTGTGGAACTAAGGCAGATTAATAAATTTTGGCAGTGTGGTGTATAGGCACTGTTGGCTTCTATGCATAAACTACCGCTGATACAGGATGTAAATATGGAGCAACATATCTTTGTATTTTATTTTTAAGTGTCAGTATCCACATAGATGAGGTATCAAGCAAATGACTCAAGAGTACAGTATTCAATACACAGGAACCAATAAATGTAGTACAATACACTGAAGGAAAGATTAAAAATACCACTTTAGATGATTTAGCGGACCATTTTGCAAGAATCCCAGGGATCCTTCTAGCCTTTTTTGCATGCAAGGTAGGATGAAATCCAGAATTTCAGGGGGGACAGATGCTGGTGCCTTCCCATAACTGCCAAAAGATGGCTTGAAGATAGGTATCCAAATAAAGGAAATGTTTACTATTTCACGTGTCCTGCACCAGAATTGCTTCCTTCCTTCCTTCCTCTCCCAATAGCCTGGTTTAGCATAGAGAGGTTCCTGAATGCAGTATTGTAATCAGAGCCCAGAATCAATTAGTTAAAATGTCTTCATTACACCTAATAGTTTTAAATTTTATTGACATAATGAATTGATTTATTCTATGATATATTCACAATGGATTAACATTAATGAACTAAATGTCTTTTAATGATTAAACACAAGTACTTTAGCACTAATACTAATATTTAGTCATAGAGATCACCCAGAACTGGCTCATAGAAATTCACTGGTGCTCTCTGCCTCCACTGAAAACAGGCACAGCCTCTTCATTAAACTGTTTATTTTCGTATGAAATACAAGTGACACCAGAAGCCTCTAAGGAGATTATCAAATTACACAGTTATAGTGCTATTATTCCACTTTAACGGGTATGGCTGCCTCCTGTGGAATCCTGGGATTTGCAGTTCAGAGAGGGGCATTTAGAACATGCAGCTAGAGAACTCTTAGGCTTCAATAAACTACAAACCCCAGAATTCCACATGAGGCAGGCACCATAGTTAAAGTGGAATAAATGGAGCTCCCTTTACTTCCAGGGTTGAAATCTCACCAATTCTCGTGGAAAGAAAGTGTGGGAAATTCAAAAACAAAAACAAAATAAAGACACAAAAAATACAGCAAAGCACTCAAACACACTTTAAAATTCCCAAGTACACAGTGGGGGGGGGGGTCATAAAAAAACATCCCCTACCTGGCTGTCACAATCTCACCCAGAAGTGTTTGCCCATTGATGCTGCATTCACAGGAGCACAATGGTGTGAAGTTTCAAACGCTGGCAATGCCAGCAAAAAAGCAGAACAGGAGATCTATTGATGGCTTGGGCCATCAATAAAAATGTATACCTCATTTACAGTACATGATCATGAAAGGATGTTGCTGTCTGGTACGTGCACCCTTTCGCGATCATTAGGCCTCTTTATGATGCCATATTTGTCACATCTGATAAAGTCCATAGTCTAGCTTTACTCAAAGCCATTATAATACCTTTTTATTCTCAACTATGGAGATTATCAGACACACCAAAAACCACCTCAGAACATTGCTAGAAGAACAGGAAGGGAACAAGAAGGGGTGACCTTACCAGACTACAACATCTCCAGCGTCCCAGGGGCATAGCATGGCCATCAGTAAGGTGTCCCTTTTGATTTGCGGCTTCTCCCCAACAATGAAAAATGGAAGCCTCGGTGGTGGCGCTACACCCCCAAAATGACAGAAGGATGTGGTGACTTGGTAAGGTCTCCCTTTCTGGTCTTTTAGCAATCTTCTGATGTGGTTGGGAATGTGATTTTTGTGTGTGTGTGCGTTTCCCCCAAGTCTGATAATCTCCTACATTTCTTCTGATACCTGTTATAGCAAAGTCATTCTTGGTTTGCTTCAGAACCTTCCCTCAGCATCTTCCTGTGTCTATGGACTTTTTCGGACGCTGAAAAATAACGCAAGCAGCCTTGTCAGCTTGCGAGGCTGCTGCGCTGCAAAGCATCAGTTTCGGATGACGCTCACCCCTGGCGGTACTGTTGCGATACCGCGGGGACAGTTGAGCGTCATATTTCCTTGATTTTTAATCACGATCAACTTTCGTGAGTAAAAATCAAGGAAATATGACACTCAACTCTCCCCGCGGTACCGCAACAGTACCGCCAGGGGCAAGCGTCATCCGAAACTGACACTTTGCAGTGCAGCAGCCTCGTAAGCTGACGAGGCTGTGTTACGACCACTTAGCTGCTTGCGCTACTTTTTAAACGTCCGAAAAAGTCCTATTACTCTTTCTTTACTGCAACTTTTTGAAGTATTCAAGAAAGCTGATGAGGCTTTTTTACTTTGTTTTCTGGGCAGACAACAAAAATATGCCTGAGGAAAGAAGCAGACTTGCTGAATGTGTAGGCAGAGCTGGGCACAGCTGTCATGCTTTGCATAACATCTGCCCAAATTGCTTTTCAGCTGCACCCAGACCTTTTGTTTCTAAATTGGAGTGAAACCCATTAACGGATCTTGGCAACAACACACACAGTCTTCACATAGTGTCACAGACCACCACCCCTGCCTCCCCGCTTGAGTGATGGTAGAGGAGGAGAAGCATCAATATTTCATTTGACTTCTTCTTTCTGAGATTCTTTGAGTAGGCATTACCTCAGTGGATCATTTGGCTTCCTTTTTCAGTCTGTGCTTGGCATACAGCTACCTTCCCCAATCTCATGCCCTCCAGGTGTGTTGGACTACAAGTTGCATTCTCTCTACTAGAGGTTCTTCTTGGTGGATGAGCCTAGGCTAGATGTATCAATTATCTATAACATTGTTGCAAACAAACTTGTAAAATGTGAGCTAGACAAGTTAACTGTTAAATGGATGTGTAACTGGTTGACCAGCAAAACCCAAAGGGGGCTCAGCAGTGGCTCCTCTTCGTCTTGGAAAGATGGGACCAGTGGGGTGCCACAGGGTTCTGTCCTGGACCCAGTGCTATTCAACATCATTATCAATGACTTGGAAGAGGAAATTAGGGGCATACTTATCACATTTGCAGATGACACCAAATTAGGAGGAGTAGCTAATACCCCAGAGGACAGGATCAAAATTCAAAATGACCTGGATAGACTGGAGAGCTGGGCCAAAGCAAACAAAATGAAATTCAGTATGGAGAAATGTAAGGTACTGCACTTAGGGCGGAAAAACGAAATGCATAGATACAGGCTGGGAGAGACCTGGCTGAACAAGACTACATGCGAAAGGGATCTAGGAGTCCTAGTAGACCACAAGTTGAACATGAGTCAACAGTGTGATGCGGCACTAAAAAGGCCAATGTGATTTTGGACTTCATCAATAAAAGTATAGTGTCTAGATCAAGGGAAGTAATAGTGCCACTCTATTTTGCCTTGGTCAGGCCTCACCTAGAATACTGTGTCCAATTCTGGCCACCACAATTCAAAAAGGACAAATTGGAGCGTGTCCAGAGAAGGGCGACTAAAATGGTGAAAGGTCTGGAAACCATGCATTATGAGGAAAGACTTAGGGAGCTGGGTATGTTTAGCCTGGAAAAAAGATGGTTAAGGGGCAATCTGATAGCCCTGTTTAAGTATTTGAAGGGGTGTCACATTGAGGATGGAGCAAGCTTGGTTTCTGCTGCTCCAGAGACTAGAACACGGAGCAATGGATGCAAGCTCCAGGAACAGAGATTCCACCTCAACATTAGGAGGAACTTTCTGATAGTAAGAGCTGTTCGACAGTGGAACACACTCCCTCGGAGCATGGTGGGGTCTCCTTCCTTGGAGGTCTTTTTTTGGGGGGGGTCTCCTTCCTTGGAAGGCTGGATGACCATCTCTCAGGGATGCTTTGATTGTGTATTTCTGCATGGCAGGAGGTTGGACTGGATGGCCCTTGAGGTCTCTTCCACCTCTACAATTCTATGATTCTGAGATAAAAGCTTTCAGCCTCCCATGTTCTGAGAAACATGTTGCTGAGGGAGGCCAGCAGCTTCTTTATCTATGCTGTGAGACCACTAGTTGCCCACTGCACACCTCAGGCTACTTGCCCAACCCAAGCACCCTAAACTTTAATTATTATATATGATTTAAGAGTATGGCAAAATGAGTTACTAGACCTCTTAGCTGTCAAGGAGAGATGTCCTGCTACGAAATTCTGGACCAGGCTAACAACTATCAGGTCAGAATGCATAGGGAAGGCATTGAAATCCACAAACACCTGGACAACTTCAACAGGAAAAAGGAAATCCTAAAAGTAAACAAAGTTTGGCTACCAGTCCTGAAAAACACCAAAATAAAAACTCAACACATGCAAATGAACTTCACCCAGGAGCAGGGGGCTTCCCAGCAGACAATGGACCATTAGCTAAATAGACACTAATTCCCTTCACATATCCTCCCACCCTAAGAACTGAACATCCAACAACTGAATACACAAATTTACATGCTAATCCTCTTCAACAGGGACTCTCAGTGTATAAACCCCACACAACCACACTGTAACCATTCCCTGAAGATGCCAGCCACAGATGCAGGTGAAATGTCAGGAATAAACTCTTTTAGAACATGGCCTCACAGTCCAGGAAAAAAACCACAAAAAACCTATGTCCTGCTACTTGTGTAGATCAGTTCCCATCAGGCTGATGCTCAACTTGCCTGTTGGATTACCAACCCTACTAGCCTTAGGCAATGGGATTTTTGGTCCCTCACTTCTAGAGGGTACCAGGTTGAGAGAAATTATTTTAATTTAGATTTTATCAATAAGTATTGCCATAATTCAATTTAATACAAGCTTTGAAATAAATCTGTGCCTTGCAATAGAAAATTATCCTTATTTTTGTTTGAGTAAAAGAAATAGGTGAATCACATTCATATACGGTATCTGCAGTACATTGTTTTCCAAAGCACGGGAATCAAAGCTACTCGAGAAAAACAAAAGTGGCATATCTTCTGTTTATTTTTGTTTACAAAGTAAGCATCATAAAGAAGGGAAAATAAAGTGAGAAAAGAGATGCTCTTTATTTTATTAAATCAGAGGTGAGAAATTGTGTGGCCCTCCAAAATCTTGCTAGATTGCAGCTCCCATCAGCTGTAGCCAGCATAGCAATTAGTGAGGAATGATGGGAGTTGGTCCATGCTCCATGCAGAGGTTCACACTCCTATCTTAAGCACTAATAGAGGAAGACAAAACATTTTCAATATTATAAACATATTGCTAAACTACTTCCATTGATTGAAGAGGGGACCCACATTTCAATTATCCATATAAAAGAATTTTGGCATACATAGCTTTGAGCATATCTGTTCTCATTTCAACTGGACTTATTCAATAAGAGGGCAGTACCGAGCCTTGATATCACTAATGGGATAGATGTAATCCAACATGATGAACATTTCCAATAGAATATATGAAATTACAGATCAGAAATTTTTAATACATACAGTTACTGTAAAAGCTACACACAAGGGCAGGTTGTACAAAGTGAGGGAACACCCACTATTTTTAAGTCATTTAAACATTAGAAAACTAGGAGCTGGGAGAATTGTTCTAGAAAGAATAAGTTCATACGCCATTCCAGGGCTGATCGCCTGGCACACTGGCAGCAAAGGAGCCCACATGTGGTGGAACCAATCTCACATATAAAGGCCATTGTTGTTATAAAAATAATTGCACATAATCTTATAATTTTAGTTAAAATTATGCAGCGTGATTTATATATCTGAGACTCTATTAGGGGGCTGCCCCCACTCCCACTTCATTTACAGATGTCTCTGTTATCCTTGTGGGGCTGGGTTCTGTCTCTGTAAGACTTAAGATCTCCCCTGGCTTTGGTCATTATCACAAAGCCATTGTTACCTGCCTCAAAGAATACTGCCTTTTATTTTCCTGTACTCCTTAAGAGCAGTGCTCCTCAAGGGCTGTCACAGAGAGGAAGGGGCAGGCTTGTTCCCAGCTGCCCCTGGTTTTAAGTTACAGGAGAGTAGATTTCAATTGAACATTGAAAGGAACTTCTTGACCATAGGAGTGGTTCAGCAATGGAATCAATTGCCTAGAGAAGTGGTGGCATCTCCTTCTCTGGATGTCTTCAAAAGAGGCTGGGCAGCTACTTACTGAGAATGCTTTGAAGTTTAGCTGGAGATCCTGCATCGAGCAGCGGGTTGGACTCGATGGCCCATGAGGCCCCTTTCAGCTGTATGATTCTAGGACTCTATGGACCGGTGTTCATCTGTAAACTATTGGCTGCCAGTCAGCTGAAAAATTCCAGGAAAGAAAGAAACAATTGTAGGTAATGGACACAAGTACTGTGCCAGTCCCTGGAACATTGGGGGAAAACCCTGCTGGTCCGCTATATCAGATAGTTTAAGAAACACTGCTTTAAAGGTCTTAGGAATGGATCAGAGGTGGAAATTATGCAAATTTTGCAGCAGAGGTGGAAATTATGCAACATACAAACCTACATGCAGTCATTGAGAGATCCAATGCCGCGTTTGCCCCCTCTGGACTCTATGAACTCTGACTTTTTTCACTTTTTTAGCCCAAAATAGTCTCCAGGAGTATATTTTTTTACCTAGTAGACACTATTTTGTCCCATCCCCAAGCATAAAAAAAATATACCATCATAAAGTGACTGAAAGCAATATTTGGTCACTGTCAGCCCTCTTGGCATGGCCTACCAAAGGCTAGGAGGTACCAAAATGGCATACTATCCTTCATTGTCTGAGAGATTTTTCTTTGAATATTTTTGAGCTAGTGAAACAAGTCAGTGCCATGTGTGCCTTGTTTCATCAGTTCAAAAATATTCAAAGGCAAATTTGAATATTTCCCCCCAATAGCTTGAACTCAATCAACACCTTTTACATGAAATTGTCTGTTTCTTCCAGTTTTTAGTTTAAAAACCAGGTAGGCTGTCATCTAGGTGGGATGCAAGATAGGGAAGGGTAATATGATAGCTTAGGCAAAGAGCAGCCACGGTGTGACCCTTCAGACATTGTTGGATAGCAACTCTCCCTTGTCATCCCACCATTTGCTATGTTGGCTAGGGCTAATAGAAGTCCAACAATATCTGGAGGACAACACATTCCCCAGTCCTATGCATGGAAGCACAACCAATGATGGGACTCTCTATGGAACAAAGCACTTCTGAAAGTAATCTCTGCAAATGTCAGAGGATATTTCCTAAAACAGTTGTACATTTGGTACTTTATAAATAAGACTCACCTATGTCAACCACTTAGTTAGGGTGAAGTGCTGAAGACAATGCATTGTCCCTTGATCCTACAGCCATGTGTTTTGCCCTCATAGTCAACATTTCTGGGAATACTGGTTGTCTTTGGGGGGGGGGGAATTAAATATAAAAACTTAATCTACTACTTTCTCTGATTGGCAGCAAGGATGGAAATAGCAGTATCCAAGGGATGGAGGGTAAAGAGAAAATATCCATTACACAGTGGAGAAATTGACTGCGGTGTACTATCCAAACAGAAACACCAAACAAGGAAGGGCCTTGAAACTCCATTACTGTAGGGATGATTTTTATGAACACAACACCCCTTCACATCATACATAAAAAAGGGTGTCATTCACACAGTAGAATTATAGCACTATTATTCCACTTTAACTGTCATGATTTTGTCATATGGAATCCTGGGATTGGCAATTTAGTGGGTGGGCAGGGAGGGGGCAGTCAGAATTCTCGGCCAGAGAGCACCTCTGATGCCGAACCAAAGTACAAATCCCAGGATTCCTTAGGATGGAACCATGGCAGTTAAAGTAGACTTGGGACTTTATCAGATGTCCTCCTGATACCGTTTTTTTGCCAGGATAAAAAAATCAATGTTTATGCCAGCAAAAGAACGCTCCCCTCCCCCTCCCCTGCACTAACCTCCTTTCCCAGCAAAGGCTCCTCCGTGAATAAAGAGGAAGTGAATTGAGCTCCATTCACTTCCTCTTTTGAAATCTCGCATGATTTCATCACGTAGGAAATTCAGAAGTAAAAATAAGCATCAAAAAGTTAAACTAAGCACCTAAACTCACTAAAAACCTCCAGGTAACCCAGGGAGGATTTAAAAAAAATGTCATTGCTTACCTAGATGTCCCAATCTGATCTGGAAATGTTTGTGCCAGTCTGGCCATTGTTGGGGTAAGTCCGATATTTAAATGGTCTGATGTATCGCATGCTGGCAATGCCAGCAAAAAGCAGCAGGGGGATCTATTGACGGCTTAAGCCATCAATTAAAAGGTATGGGTTTGGAGCTGATTTTAACCGTGAAAGGGCGACATTGTCTGATCCGTGTGCCATTATGTGGCATCCTTATGACATCGTATTTTCTGTGTCTGATTAAAGTCCTAATAGTGCTATAATTCTGTAGTGTGAATGGGCCCCAGGACAGAGCCACCAAAAGGCCACCATAGATACATGCTCATTTATACAAAGACCTAAAGGACTAATTAACCCCAGACCTTGGGTTAACAGTGAATTATTTTTAAAACATATTTTAACACTGAAGATTTGCAATAACTTTAAAATCAATAGAATTTTTTAAAAAGTTACATAAAACGGGCTAAGATCCTAAACACTTTGAACATAGGACCAGGCTAGACCATGACATGACACTGACTATGTGAATTCAATTAATGTGCATGTTTTCTGTTGTGGTGTCAAGGGGGAGTTTAACTCTTATTCTTCCTGCCATGATCCTAACAAAAATTGCATTTCTGAAGCTGTTGTTTGGATTTCAAGGGAGACTCCCCCCATTCGTGTCTGTGGTGCTTTCCTCAAAAATGCAGGAAATCACATTTTTTGCCAGCATTGTCACAGGGAGAGAAATAGTTAAACTTCTCTTCCCCATCACTTATGGTCCTGAGGCTGTTCAGGCTTCCCCATGCCTATAATTCACAAATTTAAATTTCACAAATTTAGAGTCATAGTAAGTTTGGCCCTGAGGTATTCATCAGGTACAAAGGGAGGAAGGATTATTGAGGGAAAGAACTGAGCTCTGTGGACACACATCCTATACACATGTCCTTGAAGACCAGATGGTAAAGGTAGGCTGAACCTACCTTGCCTTAGAAACTGGAATTGGGCTCCAATGATGTGCCCCAGACTCAATGGTCAGGCAAAGGAAAGCTCTGTTCTCTTGTTTGAGATTCTTTCAGCAGTAAAGGCTTGGCTTAACTGAAAGGGTAACTGTGTGTATGTATTAAAACTAGACGCCTATATAGAACATCATCTATAATGCATTCTTGGACTCCATCCAGACCCAACTAAAGACATTTTGCTGCCTGAGGACAGACCCAGATGGGGTAAATGTGGCCAAGTGTTGCAGTATTTGTAGTTCTCCATTTTGTTTTTGAAGAACCAGCTGATGTTCCCCTCATCCAGGGCATTCCCCAGGACTTCTGGGGAGAAACACCACCTTTTTGTTCGCACTTCACGTGGGTTTTGTTTCCTCCTGTTGCACTCTGTCCTGTAACAGATGGATGTAAACCCCATCCACTTCTGTTCCAGGCAGTTAAAAGGTGCTGGGGGTTATGGTAGTCAGCGACTACCCAGGATGATCTGTCCTGGCACATTCCTCATCTTTGGCTGATTTGGATCTTCCCTAAGACAACAGACAAGATAGTGCTCGCTTCGTTCTATGTACAGAAGCTGACTGAACAGGCACCTGAAACTCACTTCGACACTGGTAAGGGAATAGGGTCTCTGCAACACCCCAAGGTGTCAGATTAACTTATTGGGTGCAGGATAGGTTGTGGAACAGATTTTTGTTTTCCTAGAGAGGGGAATCGCCAGGAGGAGCCAAGACTCCCTCGCCACATGATGTTTGTGGCATTTATAGAGATGTGAAGGTTTCGGGGGGAAACAGGAGGAAAAAATAGGGAAAAAAAACCTAGGTTCCCCCCTCCCATTTTTCCCCAAATAACCCCTCCTTTTTTTGCTAGAAAGGTTGAAAAAATGATTAAGGAATATTTTCTTTTAGAATAATGAATAAAATGTTTATGACAAGGTCTTCGCATATTTGTTGATATGATATGACATGATAGCCATCTTTAAATATCTGAAGGGATGTCATGTAGAAGATGAAGTGAGCTTGTTTTTTGCAACTCCAGAGACTAAAACATGAGCCAATGAATTCAAATTACAAGAAAAGAGATTACACATAAACATAAGAAAGAACGTCTTTACCCTAAAAACGGTTTGACAGAGGAATAGACTGTCTCGAAGGTGGTGGACTCTGCTTCTTTAGAGATCTTTACATAGAGGTTGGATGGGCATCTTTCAAGAGTACTGTTAATTATGTATTCCTGCACGGCAGGGAGTTGGACCTGATGACCCTTGGAATCCCTTCCCACTCTAAGATTCTATGATTATGTTATTCTATTGCCCCAAAATCATTTCCAAAAGCTACATATGTGAGCCTACATACAGTATCAGATCACTATAATTCCTGGTGCTGGTTTCGCTTTCTCAGATCATTTTATGGAAATGAGTGCACTAGGTCTGCTTGACACTACAGAAAACTAGTGGAGACAAAATAAATTTTCTCTGCTTTATTCATGTTGATGTTTTGTTCTTTTTTTTTTTATTGGGGGGGGGCGCGGTTGCCTCCTCCTCAAACTGGCAAAATCCCACCCCAGAAGAAAGGGAGGATAAAAATTAATTAAATAAATAAAAATAAAATAAAATAAAAACAAGAGGTTCCTTACAGTTCAAGGCTTGTAATTCTGCTTGTAGCAAAAAAATAAAAATAAAAAAGTACGTTAAATTTATCATTATATTCTAAATAAAGTGTACTAAATGTATTAAACTTGAAAAATTTATAACAAAGTTATATATAGCAGATTTTATGTTCCTAAAGTAACAAAGGGCCTAAATATCCTAATGGAACTAGATCCAGGCTGATCTTGGCTGCTAAGCAGTGTACTTGGATGGAAGACTACCAACAAATATCAGGTGTTGTAGGTTATATTTTAGAGGAAGGATCTGGCAAATCCAGCTCTAAGTATTCCTTGCCTAATAAAACCCTATGAAATTTTATTACTATAGAGGATTATTGTAAAGATTACTGTAAATTACTGTAAATATTAACATCTGAGAACTGACATATATACAGTTATATATGTATGTATGTAATGTACATAACCAACTACTGAATAGTAAGAAGGCAACTTTTAATGTTTGTATATTGTTTGTTGATATGTGTGTTTTAATATGGAAAAAAATGGTAAAAATAAACATAAAAAAGAGAACCCTATGAAATTAATGGAATTGCCATAAGTCAACAGGTGACTTGACGGCACATACACTTGTATACACAGACAAAGTAACAAAATGTTTGATAAAGGGGGGGGTTAATACTTCATTTTTCAAGTTTTCCAAACATTTCTACTTTTTCGGGGGGGGAGGATGAGAGAGAATGACCTCCCCTCCTGCCATGGCTGCAACATTTCTGGAAACTGTATATCTGTAGGTGTGACAGAATCCTTTTCCTAGGCTGGCCCTGTAGTTCCAACCCTTGGAATCCTGCTACTCACCTTTGGCCTTGTTCCCTGCTTAATCCTTTCATAGACTGGGTACGTGGGCCTCAGGGTGACCCCTTAAATGTGGACCTGTGGTTTTGTTGTGGTGGTGGGTTTGTATTGGTAGGTGTGGCCTGACTCCTTATCTGGTTTTGTAGTGACAGTCAGAGACAATAACCAGTGTAGGTTTATTAATACACAGTAAGGATATTATCAGATGTGGCAAAAATCATAGGATTACAACACCACAGTAGTATGAAAGGGTCCCGCTATTGCACAACATCATTGTCTTCACGTTGTTACAGTGTGCCCCAAATGAAAAAAAACAAACACTCCTTTTAATTCACAGGAGAAACCGTGAATAGATCTTCAGTATTGCTTTTTTTTTTTTTTTGCATTATTGACGGCATGCGAAACCATGTCCCATTGTAATCATGAGATTACAGTGTGAATGGATGCTCCTCAGCGAGAAAACCAGGTGAGAACATGAAAACAAAGCACAGGACACTCTTTGTATGACCTGTCCTGTTTAGTTTGCACGTTTTTAGGTTTGTTTCAATGCTTGTGTGCTTAATTTACTTTCTTAATTAAGGTATTTTTGGAGTTTTAAGCATGCTCACATCTTCTCAAGAGAACCACCAAAATCTCGCCCATGCTAAATCACAGAAGTAAACTCCCATTCTTAAAGCACTAGTGGTCGTTGTGTAAACAGTTCCGTGGCAGTTCCTTCACGCAATTACAGTGACGTGCCATAACAAGTGTGTTAATCCCACAATGTCTCTGTTATCCTTACTTGCAGAATTACAGTGCTTCTAGACGCTAGTCTGATAATGTCCTAAGACAATACATAAACCTCTGAATATTCTGTTCTTTCACAGCTCCCCAAAACAAGAGTCAGATCTCCCTTCTAACTTGTTGTCCTGTCTCTCTTAAATCAAAACCCTATCTCTATCAAATCCAAACCCTTTTGTCTCTCAACGCCAAACCCTATCTGGCTATCCCAGAGACAAGCCTCTGTTTTTGTTACATCAAAGCCTCCCTGAGCTGCAATTGGCTGCCTTAAGCCTTGTCTGCCCAGCAGCTCCTTCGTATTAGGCATTTGTCTCCCTCTGCATAATGGCAGGGCTGGCCTTGAGCTCAATATTTTTCTCCCTTCATAACTCTTTTTGTGGAGAACAGGGGGTGGCCCCACTTTTGATTCAAAATTTGTTCCAAGAGAAAAGCGAATTGAGTCTGAAGAGCATAGGCTCTCTAGCCTTTCAGAAGACATTATTAAATACCTAAACAAATGAGTTTATCTTTTTAAAATTACTTCTGCATAGCACAAAGCAGTATGACACTCTGCCTCTTAAGACAGCTTTACTGCTATTTAATGGAGATTTAGTGGAGCTTTTCATTATTAATTAAGACTATATTTATAATTAAAGTCTCTCTTCCAATATCCTGACTGATGTGCCTTTGTCAATATTATACATGCAGAATGCATGTATGCTAGCAAGAATATATGCCCCTTGGGTAAAACAAATTGGAAAACAAAAATGCAGTATTATTAATATCATTATTATGTCATACAACTAAGAGCCTTCATCTCTGTGATATATGTGTGCAGCTCCTGGAGAAGGAAAAAGTGGGAATAAAAGATGCCTTGAGGCTGTGGACCAGGATAAATAAAGTGTCATAATATATTTAGAGAATGTTAAAGCAAAGCATAATATATGGAGAAAATGGGTCAGGGGCAACATATCCCCCTCTGTCAGGGTTGGGGGGAGGGTTACGGGCTTGAATGTCAACAAACAACCCTGACCAGATGATGGATAATTTATATGAGTGGAAGGGGACTGATTGGTCCTTTCCCTTTTGACAAGAAAGAAATCCTTGCAATTTATTTTAAGCCCAGACTCTAGATGACAATACACTTCTCTGCCGACAGCTTTGTGCATCCTTCACCAGGTTTGCCTGGGCTGGGGGGATAAGAATGTTTTCTCCTTTCCCTTCTCCTTCCTGGATGAGTCATCTCTTACTCTGCAGGCTGGTAAGAAAAAGGAAGGCAGCCTTTCTGTTCCCGGTGTCTGAGCAATGGCCAGAGGCAGCTCCAGTATCACACAGCTGTGCCTTTGCTGCCCATTATCCAGGTCAGGTTGAGCTTGCCAATCAAACAGACTGTTTTGTCTCATCTCACTTCTGCTCACTCCAGCCCAGCTCTATGATGAAACGGGTTTCTTTTCCAGCCACTGAGTTTTGGTTCTTGTGTAAAAAGCTGAGATCTCAGTCTTAAAAAAAAACACCCAATGAGAATTAGCAGTTCATGTCTGTCTGGCTGCCCTGCTTTTTCTACCATCTTGACCATTGCTTTGGCTTTTTTGATTGAGCCGTTCTAGGCTCAATCTCCATGGGCTCCAAATGCTCTCGTGTATCATGGACAGCCTTTATTTTCAGGTACCAGTCTGTAGCCTTCTGAGGAACTGCTAAAAACATTTTTAGACACTGTTAGCCTACATGTGTGTGGCCAATAGGTTTCACTCAGTCCCAGTGTTAGTGACAGAGGATCCTACTTATGTCTGCGATTCTATAACAAGTTGTTGTGCTGTTATGTGCCATCAAGTTGGCTTAGATTTATGGTGACTCTATGAATAAAGGATCTCCAAGAGACTCTGGGGCTGATTCCACAGCTATTTTTGTTGCAGTATTTATCGCATTAGCGCAGTTTTGATTTAGTGTCAGGGATCACCAGCACTGAGGCCATGATATTGAGAACACAGCTGCGCTGGGCAGGGCACGTTTCTAGGATGGAGGACCATCGCCTCCCAAAAATACTACTCTATGGTGAACTCGCCACGGGTCAGCGTAAGAGGGGCGCTCCAAAAAAGCGATACAAATACTCCCTGAAACAACATCTCAGGCTCGGCCAAATTGATCACCAACAGTGGTCTGCCCTGGCCTCACATCGGGAGGCATGGAGACACACTATCCACAATGCTGCAGCCTTATTTGAGAACTCACGACGAACAAGTCTTGAAGAGAAATGACAACGCAGAAAGAATCACAACCCAAAAACATCACCCAAGGAGACCTTCTGCTGTGCTTTTTGCAACCGGACTTGTTTATCTCGGATTGGCCTTTTTAGTCATCAGCGCGCTTGCAGAAAGCGTGGGATGAGTCCTTCCTGAATCTTCGTTTGCGAAGAAAAGCCAGAGAGAGATTTAGTGTCGCAAAGTTCCCACAATATTATTTCGGATCCTACTTAGTTCCACGATGTAGTTCAGATGTGATTATAATGTGCATTTAAATAAGATGTGAGGTTCTTCACCTCGAACCATTCTAGTTCCCATGACATAGATATTCTGCATATTTTAATGATCTTACCTGTCAATCAACGAAGTCCTTTCCAATGTACTTCCTTCAGGAATTCCCGCCACTCGTTCTCCCATTGGTCAGCTATTTCCCCCCCCTCATTGAGTTCTGATTGGGCTTCTCATCATCATTTAGTCTTTGTTCTTTCAATAGTGGTAACTCAACTTTGGGGGGGGGCAAACGATCATAGAAAAATCTGTTTGGGGGGGTAAAAAATACGAATAGGCTGTTGTTTGTATGCATACGAACTGCCCACATGATTTTTTTACCCCCCTAAACTCTGTATGACTCCCTTTTCCCCAAGCTGGCTGGAGCGAGCAAGCCAAGTGGTGGTTTAAAATCTCCCGCCACTTTTTTTTTTTTAAAGGTTCCTGCTTTGCGGACAGTCGGTTTTCTCTATTTACAATATAAAATAAAAATAAACATTTATTTTTATTTATTTATTTATTTATTGTAGCAGCCATGGAGGTGTTAGCTACGCTAGATTCCTGTGGCAATTTTTTCAAACACATCAATATTCCAGTGACATAAATGTAACTGCTCTTGTACTTTCTCTTCCCCACAAAAATCCAGTAAATCAAGAGTCTCGGCATGGCTCCAAGCTATTCCCCTGCCACCCTTCTTTGTTCTCTGAACTGCCTCCATTAGGAAAACGAAAGATGTTTTAAGAGGATGCTTCAAAGCAGATGTTTACCGGAAAGGTACGACAGATGTGTGGGCGGGTTTCTGTGGCGTCATGTTACCGAACCGCCCACTTCTGTGGATGGTGGATCTTCCGAACTTCAATGTGTCGGATAGTTCACAAATGTGTTAATGCGCAAATATGCTGTACTTTTTTTAAAAAGTCGGAAAATCAGCGGTGTCATTAAATGTGCCTCCTTCTGAAAAGGTTGCTGGAGATGCGGAACATGTGGGAACTATAAGGCTTCTTGGCGAATTCTTTGAGGATTATTTTTGCCGTGTAAACGACCCCTCTGTTATTAAAAGCCCTGCTCAGATTTTGCAGACAGAAGATGACTTTTTTAAGTAAATCCATTTAATTGTGGTTTTCTTCTTTTTATACTGCCTTCAACTTTACTGAGCATTATCATCTTTTCTAATGAGTCGTATTGTCCCATGATACGTCCAAAGTATGATAGTCTAAGTTTAGTCATCTTGGTTTCTAGTGACAGTCACAGCTTAATTTGCACTCAGACCCATTTATTTGTCTTTTTGGCAGTCCATAGTATCAATACAACTCTCTTGCAATACCACATTTAAAATGAGTTGATTTTCTTCCTGGCAGCTTTCTTCACTATCCAGCTTTCTTATCTATACATAGATACCAGAAATACTCTGGCATAGATTATCCTTACTTTGATCTTCGTGTATTTTACACTTACCAAGTTTTTTTTTCATAGCTGCCCTTCCAAGTAGTCTTCTTCTGATTTTTTTGACTAGAGTCACAATTTTATTTAATGATTGAGCCAAAGTTTACAAAATCTTTAACTAGTCTGATGTCTTCACAGTCCACTTTAAGTCTTCTGTGGCCATTAGTTCCCCCCTGAATAGTCAGCTATAAGCTTGCTTCTGTTTATTCTTGCTTAACTTTCATCAGTAATTGTTCTAAGTAATTGCTATTTTCTGCTACTAATATGAGTCTAATCTCACTTTCTATATGATATATTCTACATATATATTAATTAGATAATGTGATAAAAGGCAACCTTGTCTGAAACCCTGGCCAACTGAAAATTATTGTATTTCCCTATATTTTCTCCTGACAGTGGCCTGTTGTCCAGAGTATAGGACATTCATTGGGAGAATGAACTCTTGTGGCACTCCCCCCCTTTTTTTAAGAGCATATGCCATATATAAAATGGTGTATGTATCTTGAGCTTAATGCAGATGTATGCAAACGCTGCACCCATCTATATATATATATAAAACTCTTAGGCATGTTGCCTTTCCCCGTGTGCTGATTGGCTGCTCAGGAAACACACCCAACCAATCACCACCCACATGCAAATTCCCCCTCCACCTCACAAGCCACTCCTGCCACTCAATCTGTGGCCCAGATTAGGGCCCAGATAGTCAACTGGCAGTAGCGACGGGCAACCTGCGATGAGACTGAGGCAGTCAACTGGTGGCAGCCATGGCGGCGGCAAGGCAACAAAGTGAGTCACCCTCAGCAATTCTGGGAAAAGTGTGGCACACTGAGAAGGGGGAGGAGGAATTTAAAAATCCACTGGCCTACCTTACAGGGTTGTTGTGAGGCTTACGGGGCATTTGGGGGAGTTTTTTAATGGTGTATGTTATGCCAGGTATGTTATCCCAGCTAGTATGGATATATAATGCTTCTCTGCTTCCTCTCCATCTCCCAATATACCCATAAACACTCAGACAGTAAACATCACTTGATATGCCAGATCCATTGCAGGATTTTATCAGCAGGAGTGTAGTTCCATCTTCATTCTCATCTTCACCCCTTCTCAGTGCGTGCATGCGTGCGTGTGTATGAAGAGAAGTAAATGTTGTGGCTAGTTTACTAATATCCCCTCCTGCAAAAACCAGCACAGATCTGTACAGGATCAATAAATACATTGCACATTACTTTCTTAAAAAAATAATAATGACACAGGTGACTCTGAGTGTGTTGCTAGGGGATTTCCCTCTTTTGATCTGTGAAAATGTGATCCATGTTCTGGGTAAAGTAATGTTCAATATCTGACAGAATTTAATGCAATACGGGGTATTGACAATTATATATAATTTTATAATTTTTACATAAACCATTAATTTATTACAATTACAAGTATGTCCACTTCTTATACTAATGTATATTTTTTTTACTATATCCAAAGTATATAATATTTTACACAAACAAAATATACTGCTTCCTCATGAATAATTGATTCACAAAAACTCAGTATTTAATGCTTAACAAAATAGCTTAAGGCAGCAATAACAACTAATTTTTACAGTTTCACAAAATGAGCTTAATTCAGCATATATGTCATAACAAAACTGTAATTATAAATGTATTATGTCTTTAGTTCTCACAATATTCTCACAATTCTCCAACAACTTTTTCCAGATTTTTTTCAGTTGTTTTGATCTTTCTGGATTTTCATCAGTGCTCTAAATGAGTGTATTGCTTTTTCTGTAGCTTTTTCCATAGAATCATAGAATTGTAGAGTTGGAAGAGACCACAAGGGCCATCCAGTCCAACCCCCTGCCATGCAGGAATACACAATCAAAGCATCCCTGACAGATGGCCACCCAGCCTCTGTTTAAAGACCACCAAGGAAGGAGACCCCACTACACTCTGAGGAACTGTGTTCCCCTGCCGAACAGTTTTCACTGCCAGAAAGTTCCTCCTAATGTTGAGGTGTTTTTCTTGCTCAGAGATTCTTCCCCTATTTTACAATTGGATATACAGTAACGTTCTCTGGGCCAATATATGCTGTTAGAGATTTTCCCTCACTTTTATAGCAGACCTTTCTTTTTTGGTCTTGACTGCCTCGAGTATACTTTCTCTTGATGATGCAGTCTGATCTGTGAAAATGTGATCCATGTTCTGGGTAATGTAATGTCCAATATCTGACAGAATACATATTCTGTGATCTCAGCATATGCACTATCCAAGCATGCAAATTCCAACGTCTCAACATCCACTGGGGACCGAATTATATAACCAGTGATTCTACTAGTGCAGGACTATGGGGTAAATCTAGGGCCATGCCTCCTGAACCCCCACTCCCACTCTGGACAGCAACCAGAAGAAATAGCAGTGGCAGGTAGATTGTATGGTTGGTAGTGGCAAGTGATAAAGGTAGATTTTCCTTGGGGTTTTTCCGGGCTGTGAGACCGTGTTCTGGAACAGTTTCTTTCTGACATTTTGCCTGCATCTGTGGCTGGCATCCTCAGAGAATATGTGTCGCAAAGCCAACTCAATAGCTGATAAGGAGCCCGGCTCGGCAACAACCCAGTTGAAAAGCACAGTACCTGGTGTTGTCAGTAGCAGTCCTACAGGGTCAGAAGTACACACACAAAGAGAGAGTGCAGAACAAAGAGGCAGTCCAAGGTCAAAAGGGTTCCAGCAGGTGGGTCAACGAAGGCAGTCCAAGGTCAAGATATCCAAATCTCAAAATAGCAAGGTTCCAGAAGAATCACAGGCAGAGACTTCCTCCAGGTAATGCCTGAAACAAGGAACTCAGCCTCCCCCAGCTGCTTATGTTGGCCCAGCTCCCATTCCCAGCTGCAGGGTGATTGATGAGCTTCTGTCTCTTAATCTCTGGGAACGACGAAGCCACGCCTTCTCTGCTCTCCTTTGGCTAAAGGTAGGTACCTGCTCTTCTACCTCTTGCTCTTGCTCCATTATGTCTCCCAGGCTTGGACCCTGAGCTGGGGGAGGGCTAGGCTGCTGAGCCCTGGGTTCTTCAGGGCTAGACTCAGACTCAGCCAGCTCTTCTGCTACTGGCTCAGCCTCCTCGCCTTCTGAGTCCTCAGAGTCCTGACTGACCATGACAATACCATTCTTTGAGGATGCCAGCCACAGATGCAGGTGAAATGTCAGACAGAAACTATTCCAGAACATGGTCTCACAGCCCAGAAAAAAACCAAGGAAAATCTATGGACGCTGGCCGTGAAAGCCTTCGACTTCACATTGATAAAGGTAGCATTGCCATCCAGCATGAGCAGCTGTATTTGCATGCTTTTGTACAATATCTTTGCTCTGGGAGTACATAGATGGTGAACACTGGTAAAGCCTCAGCAGCAGGGATTCCTCACATTGAAAAAGAAAAAACCAGGGACATTTTCCATTATCATCTGGTATGCTAGATGGTCATGGAAGAAGAGTGGGCCAACCAGGGTGGCAGGCAAGAGTGTACTGGTGATTCGGGGGGGGGACCACGGGGACAGAACACCAAGAAGCAGTGGAGGAGGGGAGAAAGCAGAAGGTCAGTGGCAGAGCAGTTGGCACATGGGGCACATGGGGCAGAAGCCCCTAGGGAATACCTTGATGAGCTCTCATCAAACCATTCTCATAATGTGTATGCGGGGGTACTACAGTAAGACCCCCTTATCTGCCGGGGATTAGTTCTGGGGGGCGTGGATATTGAAACCGTGGATAATAGCGAACACCATTGAAAATAATGGGACTTCCAGTTTAAAATACTACAGGGTTGCCTTGGAGGACCTAGGAAATGGCTAGAGAGGACACATTTTCTAGGAAGGCTCTATGGTAGGTATGCTATTTTGTGTCCCGTGGATAACTGAATCAGTGGATAATGAATCAGTGGATATGGGGGTCCTACTATATTTCCATATGTTTATTTTGAGTGGCTAATTAGTTGCTTGTATTTCTAATATTATGTACTCATTCCCATTTGCATTGTGTCATACAGAGAAATGTTCCAGCGAGGCTCTGCTTTTGATTGCTAGGACAGCTCAAGGCAGTGACACTCATCAGATTCAGGCAGAGGGGGCCCTACTGTTTGAGCAGATGAGGGTCCTTCCCACCCAAACCTTCCCCAATCAGCAGCAGGCACAAGGTGCAATTAGACCTTACAAGGGAGAAGGTTGGGTAGCTACCTAGATGTAGTTGGCTCTGCCTCTAATGACTCTCTGGCTGTGCCCCAATTGCCCCGATAGGCGTCAGTTGCTATTGGAAAGTGGGCATTTTTCTGGTGACTCCTTTTTTGTGGAATACCCTCCCACTAAAGCAAAGTTTATAGAAAAGATGTGAAAACATTTTACTTGTCTAAGCATTTTAGGGGCTGATGCTATACAATTCTAGGTGACCTTTTAAATCACCCTCTTTTCCAATTGTACATACTTTTAGCTATGTTTTATTACAGTGCTGATATGATTTTATATTCTTTTAAGCATAATATGTACATCTCATTATTTAAATTATGAACTTTGAAATTAAATTTAAAAGTTCTGAAAGTGAGAGGGTGGGATATAAATTGGAATAATTATAACAATAATCTGAAAAAATAGGCAAGCTTGGTCTTTTATTTCCTTTTTCTAAATCATTCATGATTGTATATATTTATTTTAAAACCAACACTTCTAGCTTTGTAAATTTAATTTGATGAAAGACCTTATCAAAGTCTATAATATTGACTAGATCTAACTTACCATACACTTATTGACACCCTGCAAATGCCGTAATACATTTTCAATTACATGTCATTGACCTTTAGTTCCTGGGATAATTTCTAGGGCTTTCCCCCATGCAGGGCCGGTTTAACCAGTCTGCCAAATCAGCATTGGCAGGGGGCCCCAAGGTCAAGAGGGCCCCCCCTGATGGCCTTCTTATCTGAGGAAGCTTATTTGACAAAGCTGCTGCTTTGTAGCCCCCTCCTACCCTCCTCCTCCAAAAACCTCCTGCTGGCTTTTTAAAAAAAACAAAAAAAACCAGCGTCTCCCAAACTAAAGAGCCCTCCATGGCAGAAGATGGAGGGAGTTTGCTGTTTCAAAATCCAAACCAGCCAGGCACGGAGAGGGGTGAGTGTGTGTGTGTGAGAGAGAGAGGGAATTTGAGGGTTGTCTCTTTCCCTCGGAAAGGGCTTCTTTCTTTCTTTCTTTCTTTCTTTCTTTCTTTCTTTCATCCCTTTCCTTCCTTCCACATAGATCCCCTCCAGCCCATCTTTCCAGGTGCTTTTTATCTGTCTTGGTTCCTCTCCCCTCCTTTTCCCCCTTGGTCTTCTTCAGCTTCCTCCCCATGCTGCCAACTGAGTTCAGCCTGCAAAAGCAATTTGTGTGTCTTTGCCTATGTGCCTTCAAGTCGTTTTTTACTAAGGCGAACCTACCATGGGATTTTCAAGGCAAGGTTTGTTCAAAGGGGGTGTGCCTTTGCCTTCCTTTGAGGCTGAGAGAGTGTGACTTGTCCAAGGTCACCCAGTGGGTATTCATGGCTGAGTAAGGATTCAAACCCTGGTCTCCATAGTCATAGTGCAATGCTGAAACTTCTACAACACTCTAGCTCTTTTAGCAGAAGAATATAAAGAATATAAATTAAAACTTGGAGTAATATTACTGGGAACAATGGTTTTATTGTTGTCACTAAAACACCAGTATCCCATTAGTGTTATGTGAGAGGCATTGGCCTAGAGCAGTGGTTTTTAACTTTTTCTTTACCAGGGACCCCCTTTAAATATCTTTTGTTGCCCCAAGACTTAACTCAAGATTTAAAACCCTAATAATAATAGCTAATAATAATAGCTAACAACAACAACAATACAATTACACCATCCATTAAACTTTCCCTCAGAGGCACTCTTGCTTCTTCCTGCAAGTTTGTGGCCGGAGTGGATTGAATGGCAATGTGCAGGCCAAGCCAGTCAGCCTTTGCCTTGGTTCCTGTCACGTGGCTACTCCACTACAGGGAGGAGGTGGGCCAAGCAGCCTTCAAGCCTTTGTGGGCCCCCTGTGAGGACATTGCGGACCCCAAGTTAAGAACCACTGGGCTAGAGAATGCTGGAAAAGGAACAATGCAACCAGACCTTGAGAAGGGTGCTGGCAGGGGGATTCTGGGAGGTGTAATCCAAGAGTAACTTTCCCAGGCTCTGAATGCAGCCTAGAATCATAGAATCATAGGGCTGGAAGGGACCCCAACAGCCATCCCATCCAATCAGCTTCTGCCCTGCAGGAACACACAATCCAAGCATTCCTGACAGATGGCCATTCAACCTATGTTTAAAAAAACCCAAAGAAGGAGACTCCACCACACTCGAAGGCAGTGTATTCCACTTCCGAACAGCTCTTACTGTCAGGAGGTTCTTCCTAATATTCAGGTGGAATCTCTCTTCCTGTAGTTTGAACCCATGGCTCCGTGTCCTAGTCTCTGGAGGAGAAGAAAAAAGCTTGCTCCTTCCTCAGTATGATATCCCTTCAAATATTTAAACATGGCTATCATGTCACCTCTCAACCTTCTCTTCTCCAGGCTAAGCATACCCAGCTCCCTAAGCCGTTCCTCATAGGGTGTAATGGCTTCCAGACCGCCCACCATCCTTCTCAGTATCTTTCTTGAATTGTTGTGCCCAGAACTGGAAACAGTATTCCAGGTGAGGTCTGACCAAAGCAGAATGGAGTGATACTATTACTTCTCTTGATCTAGACACTAATCCTATTAATGCAGCCTAGAATCACATTGGCATTTTTTGCTGCTGCATCACACTGCTAACTCATGTTCAGCTTGTAGTCCACTCTTTCTTTTCTTTGAGGAAATCTACACCATTACGTTAATTGCTAATAAACAAAAAATATTACGTTAGTGCCTATATTGTTTTTTAAACTAAATTATTGGTGGCAAATTATGTAATACAGTAGGCCCCTCTTATCCACTGGGGATTGGTTCGGGGGGGGTGGATTCTGAAAACCATGAATAATAGTGAACGCCATTGAAAATAATGGGACTTCTGGTTTAAAATACCATATAGTTGTCTTGGAGGGCCTAGAGAACGGCTAGGGAGGACACGTTTTCTAGGAAGATTCTATGGTAGGAGTGCTGTTTTGTGTCCCATGGAAAATGAATCTGTGGGGCTTCTACTGTAATCTGAACATCCTGTACTGTGAATAGGTTAGGTTGCATTGACCTGAGATAAACATATGGGGGTCCCAAAATAAAGCATTGCAGGGGGTCCCAAAATTCCTTAAACCGGCCCTGCCCCTATGAAGTAGTGCTATGTTTGCAATCCCTCCAATTTTGGATGACACAGGATCAGATGAGTGCCTAAAAATATTATGGCACCATATTTTACAGCGTTTATGTTTTAGTACAATGACACATGTTTTCGCACGCTGCCGTGATAATGATACAAAATCACCTCAAGAATCTGGCAATACAAGCGCTCATGCCACTTACTTCTGCATTTCTCCATGAATGAGATTTTGGCGTGTCTCGCAAGAAGATGCGAGCACACTAAAAAGCCCCCAAAAACCAAAATTAAAGAAAAAAACATTCAAAAAAGCACAGATGCATGAAAATCTGGTTATGTAAACAGGATTATTTTAACAAACTATAATTGTAAAATTGTATAAAAGTGGAGCAACTTAAAAGTGATTAGTAAAGCTTTCCGCTAAATTCAGCGTGACTGAAGCTGTCAACCTAGGGCTTGTCTACATCGGCCAAATACCCCAGCTTGCTCCCATTCCGGAGCCCTACAGTCTAAACAAAGCAGGGCACTTACTTGATCTGTCCCGGGCAGGGGCTGGAACAGGGGCAAGCCAGGATAGTGCCTTTTACTGCATGTTAAGAAAATACCTGGTTTAATCAGTTTCTGCTGGATTGGGTCCCACATATCTGCAGGAGCCCATCCCAGAAAACCGCTCCTCGCTGCCACTGCCAGCTCACTGGGTCTCCCCTGCAGCATGTGACTGAGGCTGGGCACATGCAGGGGGCCTGCAGTCACATTTGCAGGACTCCTGTCTGGCTTCCACATTAGTAAAGAAAAGAAAATGGTGGCCACCATTGTGGCCACAGCTTCAGCAATGCTGGTGGGAAGCCAACATATCCTCCCTGGTATAGATGAGCCTCTAATCACACTTACTAGAGAGTAATCTCAAGTGGAATGTATGAAGCTGCTATATTTTATTTATTTTTATTTATTTATTTATAACCCCACTCTTCAGCCACAAGGCTATCAGAGCGGCTTACAAATTGTTTTAAGCAATAGCAATTTACACATCTATACTGCATTAAGCAGTTTCCAATGTGTGTTAGCTAATTGCCCCCCACAAGCCAGGTACTCTATATATGCAGTCAGGCCAGTGGTTTCTAAAGACAAGGACCATCTGCTGTGACTGGCAGTGGCTCTCGTATGTCTCAAGCATATATTTCTTCCAGTTCCTATGATGACAGGTTTTACTTGGAAATGACAGAGACTGAACATGGAATTACCGTACATGCAAGAAGGATAGTCACTCACCACTGAGCAGGGCCAGCCTAAAAGATTTTCTGCCAGAGGTGGAGCAGCAAATGGTCTCCCCAACCTACCCAAGTCAAGATATATAGTATCCAATAGCAGGAAAAATATTTTAGCATGTGAAGCAGAAAATCCTGAGAATGCTTCTCTATCCCTGGCAATAAAAACTAAAAGAATAACAAATTAAATAACAATTTCCTGTCCTCTAATTACAGTTGTCCCTCTGTATCTATGGATTTGGTATCCACAGATTTAAGTATTCACAGCTTGAACATATTCTTTAAAAAATAATAATCCAAAAAGCAAACCTTGATTTTTGCCATCTTATTCAAGGGACACCATTTTGCTATGCCATTGCGTATAATGGGACTTGAGTATTCATGGATATTAGTATCCATGGGGGGTCCTGGAACCAAACCCCATCAAATATGAAGGGACAACTGTACATCAAAAACCTACTGCCAGAAGCAGCCCGCCCACCTTGCTTTAGTGGTGAGGTCAGCTCTGTGTGTGACCTATAGACCATCCTAATCGAATTCAGTGGGACATGTTTCCATACAAACATGGCTAGGATTGTATTGCCGAGCAGTAAACTGGTTATAATTCACCTTGATGTCGTAGGTGGGATGTAATTAGAACAACAAAGGTGTATCATCCTATTTTTTCTTTATTAGCCTTCCCTAAGCTGGTGCCCTACAGATAGTTTTACCTACAGCCTCAACCAGCCCCAAAACAGCAAGGACAATAAGGAGGAATTATGGATAGTCCAAAGCAACTGGAAGCCACCACTTTGGGGAACACTGCCCTAAATAATTGTTACAACAAATGGAAATTATTCCTATCATACTTAGCATTTACACAGGACTTTTTAGTGTCTCCAAAGTGCTTTGCGTACATTATCTCCACAAGCTTTGCAAAAACCTTATAAAGTCAGTCAGTAAAATTATCTGTGCATCGCAGATGTGGGAGCTGAGCCTGAGAAAGATGGTTTGTTTTTCTAAGACCACCTAGTGGATTTTTCTACCAGGATAAGTTCTGCACTGGGAGGGGTTTTCTAGTTGTTAACTCAGTGAAGGAATCCAGATGAGTCACTTTAAAATATCAGTTTCCAGGTTGCTCCAATCTATATTTTATATTGCAGCTGCTTCATTCTGTTTCATAACATTTCATTCCAGTCTTCTCCTCTAGACTGCCTTCTCCAAATATTTCCTTTACTTCCACTATGTACCACTATCAATAACTCACACCTTTCGTCAGTAGGTTGCAGTTTAATGTTCTTCTTTTATTGGGGCAGACCTCTGCTGAACTCTGACAGCCCAACACTTTTCCTGACCCTGCACCTCCTTTCTGTCAGTCACAAACCCATGCCACCCTCCCCATCTCTCATTCATAGGGCAACAACTGCTTTCAATTCATTGTTACAAGGGAAATTGGGTGCCTCTAAATTAGAAAACATCACTGTGCCTTCTCTGTTATCATTCAAAGCCTGCTTCCAATGCCATACACATCACTGAAAGGCCCTCCTTCATAACCACTGTGGTATGGCTATAGGCACAATACTGTAGTGAGCAGTGAAATCTCAGCAAAAACATATGGGGGGGAAGGGAAATAGTTTGTGTACTTTTTTAACGAAGTAGTGTTTTGATCTGAAGCAAAGCTTGGGAACCACATGAGAGGGAACTAATGTGAAGATGGAGGTGGGGTGAGATCAAAATAATCTAGGCCAGTCTTGCTAACCAGAACCAGGGGGGTATGAAAGGTGACATCCGATGGCTCCATAGGCTCTCCGTTGCCTCAGTGAGCCTTCTGCTGAATTTAGAGATCTAATCTCGCCTGCTTGGCTCCTGCAGAAAGCCTCATCTTATTGCTTGCCATCAGGAAGTCATGCCAAGGAAACTATAATACACATTTATAGACATATACAGTACATTTTGGGTAATGCACCATGACACTATGCCACCACAGCAGAAAAAGAAGGGAAAAGTTCACAAATATATTTTAAAACAAGTACTTCAAACTTTGTGCCAAATAATTGGTTTAGATTTATATTTTCAGAACTGATGTGAAGAGTCAGTACAACAAGGTCCAAGCTAGTTGTTTACTCAATGATTGCTCCAAAGATGATGCTCTTATGATTTCTACTAGAAGACTGGAAGTCAAACAGGTGAAAGACAGAAAATTTGAAAAAGACAGAGGGATGAGTTGGGGAGAGTTGGAAGGGGTAACCTCATTTCTGTTACCAGCAAAACAACACCAGAAATGCCACACCCATGATGGAATGAATTCAGCCATGACTTAAAAGGAACCACAGCAATCTGAGATGCTACCAAGTAGGATCTACCCCTAGAAATGCCACAATTCTTGGTATGGATTTCCCCATTTATTTAGACATGTATTCTGAATATAGTTAACTTTCACAGCTAATAATATTCTGTGCACTGTAATATGCCATGCCACTGTATTCACTTCTCCATTGCATTGTTTGTGTTTTTCTCCCGACACCCGTCCATACTCAGTAACAGCTAGGAAAGGCCTTTAATGTACAATTGCCTTCAGTAGCACAATGTTCCAGGTTGATTAATTTCACTGGGACTCCAGAAGGGAATGTTCCTGCTCCTATGAGGCACTGAGTGGGTGAAAGGCCCTCCTGTGGCTGCTGGATTCTTTCCAGCAAATTACATAGCCTGAGGCTGTGCAACTAATCAATCCGTTCAACACTTCCACAGTTCCAGTTATCTATGGACAGGAGCAGATCCCAATGAGCTGTAGTCATCAATGTCATAACTCTGTTTTGGTATCATTATATTCCCACTCACATACTATGCAGCTGCTGTAGGATTCATGCCTCTAATGTTGTTCTGAGTCTAAGCATGTTGTTTATTCGGATGTCCCACTAAGTTAAATGAACTTAACCTTAGTGAAATGAGGAGTAGGCTGACGTTCAGTAAAGCCAACAAACTGCATGAGAATGCAGGTAAATAGAGCCAGTGTAAGATCCAGCACTAGCTGACCAACTTCCTAACCTCTTGACAGTGGCAGAACTAAGGTACACTTACATGAGAAAGCTATTTGTAGAGGAGGAGAGAGGGATTCTGCCCAAAGCCTTGCAGTTTGGATATACTGAATTTGGAGATACTGAAGCTAGAGCTCCCCACCCACCCCGCCCTGGCACCAAAAACTAGTTCCCATGCTTAACTTCTCTGCAGTGGTGGCTGATGTCCACGGTGGCTGGTGGACAGCATTCATGGGTGAATGTGGATATTGCCTACACATAAAGTTGTTTACAAGTCCTTCATCCTCAAAGAAAACCTGTTCAGAAGTAGCCAAACGAACATTTCTGCTGGCATCTAGCCTAGATTCAACTGTCCTGCCCCAAGCTCAAACACCTTGACATACAGCTAGTAAAAGTATGGTTCACATATACATACAGTCAAGACATAAGCTCTTATGTCTCCCAATCTCACTTCAGTCTCTCCCACCTGAGTTGCCCTTACCACAGCCTTCTCTAGCCCTGGCCCCTGCTGCCATGGTCAACTTACTAGCCAGCCCCAAAGACTGGATTCTGTAGAAGTAGCAAGACCTACAAGTTCAAAGATGCACTGCTGTTCTCCTTCCTTGCCAAGGAGGTCCACTCCAGCAGTCTGTGCAGGAAGAAGGTAGGAAGGAAGTAGGAGAGGGGCTCTAGTTTCCAGGAAATGAAGGCAGTGTAGTAAGTGCCAATTAGCTATAGGACTGTTCATCATCCTGTCTCCGTGGAGCCCTTTTAGTGGGCCCTAGACAGTGGGGGCTGGATTTTAACCAAAAATGGCAGTGAAAGAGACCTCTTGCTTCTGGAACCCTCTCTCACTGCCTTTTAATGTAGTGGTTCACAAATTCTGGTCTTTGAGATGTTTGGGACTTCAAACCCCCCCCCCCAAAGTGTCCGTCAGTATGGCCAATGCTCAGGAATTTTGGGAGCTGAAACTCCCAGCATCTGAAGGAACACATTTATGAACTACTGTTCTAATGCAATTAGACCCTTTTGTGCATGCATGAATGATGCACATGCATGGTGCAACTGAATTTAAAAAATTGGGATTCAGTTGATGTCACTGCTATGGAAGTAGTATGGATGCAGAGCTTGTTTAGGAATCAATGCAGGTGTTGTAGGTTTTGGCAGGTTTGCTGGGGAGTGTAGAGATACATACAGGTCTCTGTCAGATTACATATTCCTGCAGTAGAAAAATGAGCATAGGAATCTTCTTTTCTATGATGCCCACAACACAGTAGACACATTTTTGTGTTACGCAAGACATAAACAATGCCTTATTGCTTGAACTACCAATTGCACAATACATTGCCAAATGTGGGCTCTGTCTCCCATTTCTGGTTTGTTTCTCTCCTGCTTCTTTTTTCAACTGCTGTTTCAAGGTACGCAGCTGGGGAGACAATCAAGGGATGAGCCATTGTTGTACATTCATCTCAACAATCTGGTTTAAACAAACCTGAGTTCATAAGCAACAGCAAATTGCAGTTTTTTGACTACCGTACTTAACAAACCATAGCAATGGTAGTATGGACATCAGAATAAGCTTCATTCCAACAAATTATAGCATGGCTTGTTGTGCTGTGTGAACACAGTTATTATGTGAAGTGACCACTTCAAACGGGAGTCAATATATTTAGAAGACAGATTCATGTGGTCTTTTTGATCCTACATTTGATTAAAAAGAAACATGTCTCTGCATTACAGACCTGCATGCAGGTTACATGATATGTGCAACAAAATGAAATTCCATTTTAAAAAGAAATGCCCCCAACAAGTGAATCCACCACTATCAGTCAAGCCTAATTTAGGCTTGCCTAAACTTCAAGAACAAAAGAAGAAATATCAATATGAGCAGAAGCAATAAGCACATGCCATAAATCAGAAAATATATATGTGGGGGAATTCAGCATTTCAAAAATGGGTATTTTTTCTGGCCTGTCTTTAGAAGAGTGACTTGGAAAATTAATTAATTTTACAGCTGGGGAAACTGTTGTTTATTTATTAAAATATTTATATCTTGCCCTTTGCCCAAAGAACACAAGGCAACAATAAATAAAATCAATTTGAAAATTTAAAATGTGAACTTGTGAAATAAAATGCATATGTGTGTATGTACCTTCAAGTTGCCTGTTGACTTATGGCAACCCCGTGAATTTCAGAGGGTTTTCTTAGGCAAGGAATACTCAAGAGGTGGTTTTTCTAGTTCATACAGTCTAAAAATATATTAAGCTTTATATAACAAATTAAAACAAGTTTACAAGTTAAACCATGCACAGGTACAAAATGGATGTGCTTATACCTCCAAAGTCTATAATAAAAAGCCATGTTTGAACTTGGCACCAAAATGAGGCCAACAGGAGGGCAATTGGGGTGCCATAACCAAGAAGTCCCTCTCCGACATCCTTATGAAGAGCATTGCCCCCACAGGTGGAACAGAAAGGATCAGAGCTGGGTAGGCATGCATAGGGAGAGGCATTCCTAAGCATTTAACCCCCAAGCTGTTTAGGGCTTTAAAGATTATCACTAAAACTACAGCCAGTGCAGTTCCTTTCACACCAGTGTCATGTGGGTTTCTGTACAAAGTTCCAGTAGATATTCAGTACTCGAAACTGCTCCATTTTGCATTAACTGCAGCTTCTGCATCATCAGCTACAAGAACACAGAGCATACTGCAGTAGCCTAATCAGAAAATTATCAGTATATGAACTAGTGACTAAGGCTGCTGACATACTGCAGAAATAATGCAGTTTTAACTATCATGGCTCCATCCTATGGAATCCTGGGATTTGCAGTTTGTTGTGACACCAGAACTGACAGAGAGGGCTAGATATATGGGTACCTGGCTTGTGGGGGCAATTAGCTAATATACATTGGAAACAGTTTAGTGCCTAGCGTGCTATAATGTAGGTGTGTAAAGTGTAGCATGTAAGTGCTATTGCTTAATAATTTGTAAGCTACTCTGAAAGTCTTTGTAGCTGAAGAATGGGGTGTAAATACCTTAAACAGTTAAATAAATAAATAAATAAATAAATAAAGTATTTTACAAAACTACAAGTCCCAGAATTCCATAGCATTGAGCCATGGCAGTTTAAGTGGTGCCAAACTGCATTATTTCTGCAGTGTGGCAGCAACCTAAGTTATCCCTGTCCAAGAAAACAATCACTGGCAGATAATTAAAACTGGCCCCAGGCACTCTGAGCCACAGAATCTCCCTCCAGTGACAGAGATAGGTCTGGTGTTACTCCCTTGGGAGGACTGCCGCTCCAGCCAGATCAGCTTACTTACCCAGTTCCTGGACCCAAGAACCACCAGTTTACAGAGCCTGCTTCTGATTAGGATCCAGGTTCATTTATCTATGAACCATCCCAGACCATACGTCCCACTCAAAAGCTGTGGCTAATAAGCCTCTATTTGCTTATAAACACGCAGCCAGGAACAGTTACTCTCCAGAAACAATAGACCACAACAGTGAGACAGGAACAAGATTCTGTGACAGATCCAGAGGTTAATTCAGTCCTCATGTCCACTTTAACAAAAACTCTTACAGGACCTAATAATACAAGTAACAGCATTAGGGGCCCACAACCTGTTGTCTTTCCAATGTGATGTATGCTGTCAGTTTTCTTCTGCATCCTGCACAGGACAAACAGGCAAATACAAAAGAATAAATGGGCATACATCTACATCAGAAATGACATTATTTAAAAACCAGGGTGGGCACTTCAACCTCCTAGGGCCCTCAGACTTCTAAGGTGGATATTTCTGGACCAAAAAAACCCCACATGTTAATCAGCTAAAAATAAATAAATCCAAGTATGCTTGTATTATCACCCATAATTGTTTTGTGAATGACCACTGCTAATAACATAGTATCATTACCTATACTTTCTGTATTTAATTTTTATCCAATTTCTAGTGTCTATAAGCCCCCCCTTTCCTTAAATATATACCTGTAACCAAGCATGACAGTTAATGTATCAGATGAAATTAGGGTGGCCATCTGAAAAAAAGATAGGATCTCTGTACCTTTATAATAAGTGTGGAAGGGAGAAGTTGTTAGCTTCCATGACAATCTACACCTGCTGTAATTCCTTTTTCCACAGAGCTATTAAAGGTGTAGAAGCCTGACCTCTTTTTCCTTGGGGCCACTCTAGATTAAATGGATCAATGTCCAGAAACGCTTATACCATAATAAATGCATTAGTCTTTAAGATTCCACAAATTGTAAGAGTGTTTGTAAGGAGCAATAGAGTGAAAACAGTATCTTATAATTTTTCCTAGTGTAGGAGTCACTACAGCCAGCACAGGGAATGTGTGGGCCTTCAGATATTGTTGGATTATAGCCTTAGCAGCCCAAGTCAGCATAGCCATTCATAAAGAATGATGGTAATTACTCCCTAGCAACATCCAGAGAGCCACACATTGCCCCCAACCTGTACTGCAGCATGGCTTCTGGAATAACACAGTGGTGGGCTGGTGGTTCCCATCATGTCAATAGGATGGTGAATCCACTCCAGGTTTTAGTCAAAACTTTAAAGGTGTTGAATCTATTTCCAGGCGAGCGCCTGAAAAGTTTAAACTAAAATATGGAGCCAAGAGTTTAGCTATGCTGGACTGGCAGAAGCAGAGACCCTGGACTGCAGACCAACCGGGGCTATCTGGTAACTCAAACAAGAGAAGCAGCAGTGACCAATGCTGGTGGAAAAGAGTGTGCATGCATTTGCATCATCCTGCAGGGCTATCACAAACAGTAGCAGCCTTTCTGGTGGAAGTGATTAGTTGGGGCAGCAATGGCAGTTCTCCCAGCAGCTTCCTCCCCACTGGCTCCTTCAGGCACAGCCAGGTAATAATGGAGCACAGATGCCTCCACCACACCATGCATCTACTCACATCAGTGGCAACTGGTGTCTCTCATGCCAGCGGGGCAGTGACACACCAGGTTTTTACCTAGGCTTTAACAGAGCTCTTCAAGGTGCTGAACACTATCTCCAAATTGGTCCCACCCTTTGGAGAGCACATTTAAAAGCTAGCAGAAACCTGGAATGGATTCACCCAACCCAATGACATGGGAGCTATCAGCTAACCCTGACTCACATGAGCCTGCTGGTTAAAACAGTGGAAAGGATCATCCAGAAAAAGGGGCATCTCTCAGAACCCCATGGAGAACACACAGACCCTACTTACAAGGACCCTGGAACAAATAGGGGGCCATTGCTGCATCCCTAGGCCTAGGTAATGTTATACTATTTTACAGAGCAGATTCGCTTCTTTACTGACAAGGGAGCCACCAGGAGCCTTAGGGCTCAGTTACATGGCAGTTTTTATTGCGATAGTTTGCGCATGAGTGCATTTTCGCACCAGTGCCACATAGTTTACATGATTTACTGCAAAACTGGTTGATCCGGTGAGTTTTCAGTTTTGTAGTTCACACAGACAAAGGTGGGGTGTGTGGCCTCCCAAGCACATCTTGGGGGGAGATAAGATGCTGGGAAGCTGAGAGGGAGGGAGGGAAAGAGAGAGAGAGAGAGTGCTGACACCTTTCCTCCCCTCTTCTTCCAAAGGCGAAAAGGGCAGGGAGGGAGGGAGGGAAGGAAGGAAGGAGGGAGGCTGGGTGGCCGTGCCTACTGTTACAGAGCCAGGGAGAGCAGTTGCCGCTGGGAAAGCCATCCCTCCCCCCTCCACTTTTTTGCCGGAGTGGAGTAAATCAAGCAAAGGAGGGGGAAGCTTTCCTAGGGGAGTGGGTGGGCTCAGAGGAGTCTCTGATGGAGCACTGCAGCTGGGTGAGGGGGTGAGTTGGGTCGTTCAGTCAGTCACCCCCTGGCTGCACGGCAACATTGCCTCATTCCTTTGTGAGGAGCCAGTCGCTGCCTTGACACGAGGCAGCCGAGCTCCCTTCTCCAGCCAATGGAGGGGACTGCTGGCTGGATCTTTTTGTTTGAGGCTCCTTGCATCTCTTGAAAGTCTGCCCTCTCCGCAGCCAGTCCAACCAATCATGGCTCAGTTCTGCTGTGGCTGTTTCAGGAAGATGCTGGTAGTTCCCACAGGCTTTTGCGCATTGGTAGTTCACACAGCCATTTTTGCGAACTTTATCAAAAAAGTTGGGAAAAGTTCCGAAAGCCTTTACTATTCTACTTTAGGTTTTTGAGCCCCTCTCTTTCTGAATGAGGTGATTTTGTTGCGCAACGTGTGGGAACTATTAGGAGTCTTGGTGAATTCTTCCCGGATTTATTTGCTGTGTAATCGACCTCCTAGACTATGTGGGAAAAACATGGTTCCTTCCAATACTAGTTCAACATTGGAGCAGTGTTATGTATTCTTTCTTTGTAGCCTGGATTTGGATGTTACCTTGCCCAGTAACAGAGGATGAAGTTGTGGTGGATTTCCACACACTTTGGTGTCTGATTCAGATTTGATTTGTACATGCAACAGAATCAGTTTGAGGATTCTTGAGGTGGTTGAACAGACTGTAACAGGCTCAGACTGGAGGTGGCCAATACAATTTCTGACTATCTGGGTTAGTAAGCCCCAGAAAGTAGGGTAGGCAGGTGAAACAAAAGACATGCTATATTTCACAGTTATGTGGAATGGGGAATTAGGACAGCTGAAGCTTATCACACAACTTTCAACTGCTGAAGTTCCTTTTTCCACACAATTAAAAATTAAAAATATATAACAATTAAAAATATAGGTAGCCCTGTCCTCTTTTTCATATAGCTGTCCTGCCAGCAAGTAGAATACCGGCACAAAAGGGAGATAAAAGTTTTACTCCCTAATGTGCTAGCATCTTATTTCCAGGAAGCCTCATACATAAAAGAGCAATTTTAAGAAATGGCATTTCCCATCTGTGGCATGAAGCTATGGTTTCCAAGTGTGCCTTATTGTAAGGATATCTCTTATTGTAAGGTTTAGAAAGCTTATCCTGGATAATCAGTAAATGGAACACCCAAAGTCCTGTATTTTGGTGTACAGGGCCAACATGCAGCTCGCAGATTATATACCAAATGTGTATTAGTTAGTTACAGTTTATAGTTTATTGATTAGTCAGTTGACCATATCAAAATAATTAACATCAGACATTATAAAAGTAGAATGAAAAAGGTTAAATATGATATAGTAAACTAGTTAGACTAAATGAGAATAAAATATAACAAGATGCAGTGGGATAGGATTAAAATAAAATTAAAAGTTAAAATTAATAGTAAAATAAAATTTTTATGAGGTAATACCAAAACATATAATAAATTATCATCTTATAATTAAACAGAAGATGATAAAATACAAAGGCAATATGGGTTTGAGTAAGTTCATCGACTTTGCATGCAACCCCAATGTGTTCAATAAAAAGTGTTCTCAGTTGTATGTACAGCCCTAACTATAAACTTAGCAAATTTAATGACTACATATGTATTTGTACCCTGAAGGAAATAAAATACACACATACAAACACACACATGTGTGTGTGTGTGGGGGGGTGAGGGGTGCTAATTTTGCCCACTAAAGACTGAGCTGCACACTTTGCCTGGAAGAATTGAAATTCCTCCTCTTAGATGGCTGCTAGTCAGCCATCACAATAATTCCAGGGGTATGGGGATTCATTTGGGATTTGAAATCTCATGGTAGCCTGAAACTCTCACAAGAGGCCCTCCTCCTGCAAGACTTGAGGTGGCCCTTATACAGATCTGCTTCACATCTTTCAGCCGCAAGGTTTTCAAATTAGCTTTTCTATGTGTTAGCCAGCCATTCATTAGATAATTGAGGGGGGAAATGTACACAGGAATACCTCATAACCTACCTTGCAATTTAATTGGCAACTTGATTCTAAGTGGTAACACCCAGACCAGAGAAAGAGTAACTCAGCATAGGAGTTGGCAGATTAAAACAACAGTCCTGTGGCACCTGAATGGCTAATCAGTTTTATTTTCATGGTTTCCTAATGATTAGCACCACATGACATAAATTTCAACTGGCCCTTATTGCTATTTTGAAACCTGGCAACTCTTCACAAAATGGTACCATGTCCACATTATCATTTTTGGGGTTCCTCACAATACACAATTATAGCATTATTATTCCACTTTAATTGCCATGGCTTCATCCTATGGAATCCTGGGATTTACAGTTAGTGCTTATGTGCCTTCAAGACGCCTGTTGACTTATGGCGACCCTATGGATTTCATAGGGTTTCCTTAGGTAAGGAATACTCAGAAGTGGTTTTGCCAGCTCCTTGCTCTGAAATATAGCCTACAGCACCTAGTATTCATTGGCAGTCTCCCATCCCAGTATTAATCAGGGCTGACCCTTCTTAGCTTCCAAGATCAGATGGGGATCTGGTATGTTGTTCCAGATTTGCAGTTCAGGGAAGCCTATTTAGAATTCTCTTAACAAACTAGACTCCAGTATGGTTTTGCAACATGCGTAACCCAGTCCGCAAAAGGCCTTAAAAGTGGCAATAGGAGTGTATACCTCTCAGAATATCCCCTCAAAACATCTTTCTGCATGGAATCAAACAGTACGCCAGAGAGAAAGGCGTTAGTATTTTATGGCACTGCACTGTTATAGCCCTATTATTCCACTTTAACTGCTGTGGCTGCCTCCTGGGGAATTCTCAAATTTGTAGTTTAGTGAGGCCTAAGGGCTCTCTGGCTGAGAATGCTAAATGTCCCCCCCTCAAATCCCCCCACCGCAAACCCCAGGATTCTACAGGAGGCAGCCAAAGCAGTTAAAGTGGAATAATAGTGCTGTAACAGTGTAGTGTGGTAAGATATTTGCGGTATATAAGTATTCAATAGTACAGTATATCTTTACACTTCAGGATCATGTCTAGTTCCTTCATAGCTGCTCTTCCAAGTCCTAGTCTTCTTCTGATTTCCTGACTGCAATCTCCATTCTGATTAATGACTCAACCAGGTATGGAAAATCTGGAAGTACAGTTGTCCCTCCATATCCACAGACTTAAGTATTCACCGCTTGAAAATACTGATTTTCCTTAGTTTTTTGGGGGGTTGTGAGGCCGTGTTCTGGAATAGTTTCTTTCTGATGTTTCGCTTGTATCTGCAGCTGGCATCTTCAGAGAATGCCAGCCACAGATGCAGGCAAAATGTCAGAAAGAAACTATTCCAGAACACGGTCTCACAGCCCGAAAAAACCCAAGGAAAATCTATGGATGCTGGCCGTGAAAGCCTTAGACTTCACACGGAAAATATTCTTTAAAAAATAATAATCCCAAAAGCAAACCTTGATTTTGCCATCTTATATTTTGCTATGCCATTGCATAATAATGGGGCTTGAGTATCCACGGATTTTGGTATCCATGGGGGTGGGGGTCCTGGAACCAAACCCCAGTGAATACAAAGGGACAACTTGTATTTAAAAACTTGACACCCTTCCCCATTAGCCTGCAGTGGGGCAGTCCAGTGTTATCTCCTTGGGGGGCTTGTGGATGTCCCTCCCAGGATTTTTTTGGGGGGGAGTCTTTTTTTTATTTTTGGCAGGGTCTTTTCCACCCTGATGTGCCAGCTCGTGTGGAGGATTTCTGTCAAAGGTGGTGAGGAAGAAAGAGGGATGCCCGTGACGTGGGGGATTAGGAATTTTGGGGGGGATAAGGAATTGGGGGGGTAGGAATTTTTTTATTGGAAAAAGCCCATTCTCCTGAAAAATACTTTTGGCCGCAAAAGACCGTAACCATAACGCAAATAAAATAAAATAAAATAAATATTGTTTTCCTCATTTTTTACTAATACAAAAATAAAACTCTCTCCGAACACTGATACATTTTTCCTCTTAATCTAAACACACTATAATCACTCTTTTTTTCTTTTCCAATGACTATGATTATTATTATTTATTTATTTATATCTTCAGCCACAAGGCTATCAGAGCAGCTTACAATTTGTTTTAAGCAATAGCAATTTACACATCTACACTGCATTAAACAGTTTCCAATGTGTGTGAGCTAATTGCCCCCCACAAGCTGGGTACTCAGTTTACCGACCTACGAAAGGATGGAAGGCTGACTGAACCTTGTATTTACACATGACAATTATAGATATTTGGAAAAGAAAAAAAAATCGTAAAAATAGTAATACAAAATAATACAAAATTACACAACAACAACAACAACAATAATAATAATATATTATTATTATTATGACGTGGGGCTTCTCCTCCTCCTTCTCCTCAGGAGTGGGGAGGAGTTTAGCTCCGGAAGGCTTTAGCTTCTCCTCCTCCTCCTGCTTTTTCTCCTCCTCAGGACATGCGTAGGGAAAGCGAGGAGGGCTGCAACGAGCTAGGCGGCTGCTGGTCCCCGGGCTTTCTCCTCCCTCTATTTATTGCCTCCCTCCTGGGCCGCTGCCTTCTTTCTCCTCCTCCTCCTCCTCTTTCCTCCCCGCCCCGGGCTCCCCGGAGAGGCCTCCCTACGCCCGCCTGGGCTCGGCCAACCATCCTTGCCAGCGCTGGGTGCCTCCTCCGCCTCCGCCTCGCCTCCCGCTCAGTCGCACACAACCATCTTTGGCGGAGGGGCTCCGCGCAGGAGCTGGATCCGAACCCACGTCCCTAAGCAAGCCCCGGAACGGAAGCGCGGCAGAAGCGCTGCTTTTTTTTTTTTTTAATTGCAAGCCAGGAAGGAGAGGAAAAGAAAGCCACCCAACCCAGGGTGGTGGTGGTGGGGAACCAGGCCGGCTGCCTGGCTGGCTGGCGGTGGGACTCCGAAGGTGAGTGGGTCGCTTTGCAAATCTTTTTTCTTTTTTTGAGACTGGAATGGGGGCTCCCTAAAAGAAAGGGCGAAAGGGGGTTTGCAGGGGAGGGAATTGGGATCTACTAATGGTGTTGGAAAAAGAAGCCCTGGGATTTTTTTTGGGGGGGGGGGTTAGGATTTTTTTTTTAATTGGAATAAAACCATTCTACTGAAAAACACAACTAATGGTGTTGGAGAAAGAAAGCCTGGAATTTTTGGGGGGAGGTTAGGTTTTTTTTTTTTTTTAAATTGGAATAAATCCATTCTACTGAAAAATACAACAACTGATAGTGTTGGAGAGAGAAGCCCTGGAGATTGTGGGGGGGCTCTACCGTTGCTTTTTCCACCCCCCCCAGGAGGCCCGGACTTTGCTTTCCTCTGGCAGCTTTTCCACTGGTGGTGGTGGTGGTGGTAGTAGTAGTAGTAGTAGTGCAGTTGTCCCTCCGTATCCACGGATTTGGTATCCACTGATTTAAGTATTCACGGCTTGAAAATATTCTTAAAAAAATAAATATTCAAAAAGCCAACCTTGATTTTGCCATCTTGTCTAAGAGGCACCATTTTTGCTATGCCATTGCATAGAATGGTTCTTGAGTATTTTGGTATCCACGGGGGGGGGGAATCCTGGAACCAAACCCCAGTGAATATGGAGGGACAACTGGTAGTAGTAGTAGTAGCCGCCTGCGAGTGGAGCTTGGGAGCCTTGCAAACCCCCCACCCAATCATCCCCCAGCCAAGTTTCCAGGGCGATTGTCTTCCCTGCTTCTAAGCTGTGTGTGTGTCTGTGTGTTTGTGTTTACGTGTGGTTGCAGGTGAAGAGGGCCTCTGGGATTGGACTCTCTCCCCCTCTCCCTTCATTAAATGCTGACCTTCTTATTTAGCATTATGGTGCTGTTCCGCCCCCATATGGTATCATGAATGCTTCTTGCTAGGTAAGCACAGGCTGGCTGAGCTGATCAGTATTCTGCAGCTTGCAAAATGCTTCCGTTCATTCCTTGCTTTGGAAAGGAGGGAGGGGATGCAGGGGAGAATTGTGGCTTTCTCTGCTTTTGGTTGGTTGGAGGGTTTTTGTTCCCCGAATTGTGATCCACATTGTCATATTAACCCCCCTTCCTCTCTTGTTACATCATGAACCTCAATTAATCAGAATATTCCAAGTGTATATCTGATGGTGGCAATATGTGTGTGTGTGTGGGGGGGGCTTTACCAAAAGTGGAGCTTAGAAATTAATATACCATGGTTGTGTTTGGCTTGGGACGTTAAACAGTAAAGATAATTTGCATGGAGGCGTCCCATATATATGTATGTGTGTGTGTGTGGACTAGCTAGAGAAAAGAACTTCTGTGGTAAATTTGACCCCGCTTTTACTTCAAATGCATTTCAGCATGGAGGGGGCTGTAAGGCGACCTGTGTTTACACCGTCCCTGACTGAAATGTGGCTGTCAAACTGAGCTTGGCCTTCCTGATGTGATGCTCGATGCATAATGCACACATTGCAAGGGTGAATTTGTAACTCTCCTTCCCGAAGAGGCCAGAGGAGGGCTTCCTGTTTATTTACAAAATGCACTTGGCGTTGTCAGAGAAATAGTAATGGAGGCCTCTCCCCTCAGTCACCCACATTAAGGGCACAAATAGTCCATTCCTTAGGGGATAGCCCGGTAATTCCTGGTAGGTTAGGAAGAGCTGTGGATTTTGTCTGCGCCAGTCATCTGTATCACTGAAGGAGGATGTTTTGGAAAAGATTAATTATATCTAGAGGTCCATTCTGCCCTTCTCTCTTCCCTCCCCCAATATAATACTATTATTACTTCTTTCGTTGTTACAGCATGAGCTGCAATTAATTGGAGTAGTCCAACCATGTACCTGCTGTTGGCAGTATAATATTTTTTTAAAAAAAACCAAAAAATGAGGTTAGAAATTTAATAATAGAGGGTTGTGTTTTCCTCAGAGGCACAGGCAATGTGAGCTCTCTGTGATTGAAAGCCATTGTGCAGGACTTCTGTATGCTGGGCAGGAGTAAACATGAATGGTAGGGTTCTTTCACGTATGTAGTCTTCATTACTCAGGGACATGACTTGAAAATGAATCATTTTCAAATAATAACAGAAAAGAACCGAATGCAAAGAGCTCCCTCCACCAAGAACAGGACAGTGTTTTAAATTATAGAGAGGAAGATGTAGGTAAAAGGATGAAACCCTCTTACATCACAAAATGTTTTTATTGCCTGACACCAATGTGGTCTCAAATGCAAGGCTTTTTGGTAGAATCAGGTCACACATTCAGTCAAGCAGCGAGTATGCAGGTATGGAGCAGCACCACAGAGTTGGAAAGGAATGGATTCTTCATCTCTTCCAATCCCATGAGGCTTGGATCTTACATCCAAAGTATTCCCAATACATATTTGTCCTCAAAAAAAAAGAAAAAGAAAAAAGCTCACCTCCTCCCAGGAGGGAAGTTTTATAACTTCGCTTTGAAAACTTGTCTCAATATTGAGCATTTCTTAGAATGTAGGAAGGTTTTGCCTTTTTACCTAAATAATTTAAAACATTGTCCTGTTCTTGGTGGAAGGAGCTCTTTGTGTTCAGTTCTTTTCTGTTATTATTTGAAAATGGTCATCATTCCTTGTGTGTATATCTGCCTTCAAGTCACCTGTCCTTACTCTTTAGTATTTGTTGTTGTTGCTAAGGTTAAGTATATAAGAATGAATGAATTGGATGCCAGATTCAATTTCTTAACCAGAGCTAGGAAGGGGGCGGGGGAGACAGAAATATTTAGACACCTGTATTATACTTTTAGGAAATGTTTTGAAAGCTACCCATTGAAAACCATTTTGACTAGCCCGTGTCTATCCGTTTCTGTAAAGCTAGCCTGGTTGCCTAGGGGTAATCTTCATTGCCAGACACCCAGGCTCTTTGCAAGCCTTCTTTTGGAGAAAAGATCAGATTTTATTGCAATCCCCCTAGGGTGTATAATCATACTATTTCAATGTCATAGAAGCAACAGCACAGGCTCTATTAATACAGGGAGACTACAGATAATGATTAGATACTGTTCACAATGTAAACATTAACTGGGATGTTCATATATTTGTGTCTGTTGTGTATACTTGTACATACAGAGCATTTTAGAAGGTGTGACATGAAGAAGGTAACCCAGACCTACCCACCCACACCATTCCAGTCATACATGATTTCTACTTTACTCTTTTTAAAAAAATATCTACTGACATCTGGATTTTTATAGTAACATGAATAAAGTTAACACATTTTTCTTGGCCTCCACATTTGAGGATATCTACCTTGGGAGGTGTGTTAATTATTGTGAATAGTTTTGTGGAAAGGTTAGGCATGGATGAACTGTCACAAATTGTATTTCCATTGATAGGGAAAAAGATTTAACCACTGGTATTGTTAAAAGTTGTAATTTACTGTATAGGTGTGTTGCCATGTATCTGAATAACAGGCTGCTGGGTGAAGTGACACAAAGATTATGACTTATGTTTGTCTCCATACAATTATTTATTTTGAAAATCCATGATATGTTACTGGCTTAATAGCCCATGCTATAGTGGCAGCAAAGCACAACAGGGTGTGTGTTTATTGTGCAATAAGGTTCAGTGGCTGAAAACCATTCTTCTCCACTTTGTGTCTTGCAACAGACTCGGGTTGGGTGGTGTTAGACAGCATCTGTGTGCTGTGCCATCTTGCAACATACAGCTCTCCAAAACGTCAGGACTAAAGCAGATGCGTTCAAACTTTGCTTTTGTTGAGCGGAGTGCCTTTTCAGTTGCATAGCAGATCTGAAAGAATGGGCATGCTGAAAACTGGGCATTGTCTGTGAAAAGAGAGGGCTGGTTGTTGTGTGGAGGCCTACTGCCAAAAATGTAAGCTTGATTATTTAAAAATGTAAACGTGATTTTCAGCCTTCCATAGCTCTGTTGCTCTGGCTCATGAGTCCCCTCTCTTGTCTGTTCATTCTACCAATTTTCCTTTCTTTTTGAGAACTCTGTGTGACTTTTTCCTTCTTAAGCTTGATTCTATTCCTTTTGACTACTGCACCTGCTTTTCCTTTTTATTTAGGGTCTCTGTGTGTCTGTGAATGCAGGGAAGATGCAAAATGCATTGTACTATCATGTTTAAAGTGATTTCAACTGGTGGAATTGGCTAGTAGTAGCTGACTGACTTTTTAGGGGTGTTCTAAGTATGAATGAAATGTGAAAGAGTTCTTGAACCACTCAGAGATCTTTATAGTGTGATGTGGCAGCTTAAAAGGCCAATGCAATTTTAGGCTGCATCAATAGAAGTATAGTGGTACTTCAAGGGAAGTAATAGTGTCGCTCTATTCTGCCTTGGTCAGACCTCACCTAGAATACTGTATCCAGTTCTGGGCACCACAATTCAAAAAGGATATTGACAAATTGGAGCATGTCCAGAGAAGGGCAACTAAAATGGTGAAAGGTCTGGAAACCATGCCTTATGAGGGGAGACTTAGGGAGCTGGGTATGTTTAGCCTGGAAAAAAGATGGTTAAGAGGTGATATGATAGCCCAAGAATTTGAAGGGGTGTCACATTGAGGATGGAGCGGCTTGTTTTCTGCTGCTCCAGAGGCTAGAATACAGAACAATGGATGAAAGCTCCAGGAACAGCGATTCCACCTCAACATTAGGAGGAACTTTTTGACAGTAAGAACTGTTCAGCAGTGGAACACACTCCCTCGGAGCATGGTGTGGTCTCGAGAGGTCTTTAAACAGAGGCTGGATAGCCATCTGTCGGGGATGCTTTGATCATGATTTCCTGCGTGGCAGGGGATTGGACTGGATGGCCCTCGTGGTCTCTTCCAACTCTACAATTCTGTGATTCTATGATTCTATATATAAGAAGAACTCCTTTGACCTAATCAGCATTATAGTTTTTGTGTTACAAGGAGCCATATTTGCATTTTTTATTTTTGTTTTTGGCCATACAATCCTAGAACATATCAAGTCTGTTTGGGTGAGATTTCCAGTGTGATTTCACAATACAGTATATCTATGTTGCAGTGACATATACAGTACTAGAGTTGATGATTGTGGTACTAGTAGTGGAGCAAGTAGGACAGGGTGAGGAAGTTTTAGCCCTCCAGTTGTTCTGGACTATGACTTCCACAGTCCCTTGCCATTGGTCTTGCTGAATGCTGCTGATGGGTGTTGTAGGCCAAAATATCTGGAGGGCCAAATGTTCCTCCCCCTGAAATAAAGTGTGCAGGGGGTAGGAAATTGTTACTGTGTTTAGAAAATTGAGATTTTAGGCATGGGAATGAAGGCCTCTGTTTTTTTTTAAACTGAAGCTGTTTGTTGCTGTGCCAGCTGCACTTTGTTGGTGCCTTCAGATTGTTCATTGTAATTGAAGGTTGGTGTGATGAGTTATTGGGATTATATAAGCATGCAGAAAACCTACTTACATTCCTTGGTATGGCTATGTCACATGGCACTATGGGTAAAATTACAGCCAGGCTGCAGAAAGGGTGTTGTTTGGGGTGGTCAGGATGTGGGTGAGCATGAGGGCTATTACTCCCTTTGATTATATCTGAGAAGCATCTTTATATTTGGCTAGCTCTTAGATCTTAATTGGGCCTGATATGTACACCAAAGGCAAAAATCCTTCAATGTGAAAAAAGAAGCATGACTTGTATTGATAATGCTCTTACTCTTATTGAGGTGTTGATGTAAAGAAATGGTCTGGATGAATGTTAACAAAAGATGGTGTTGGGTTTTTTTTAACATTTGAATCTTGAAAATGTATTCAAGAATGGTTTTTTAAACTTTGGTGAGCACTATCCTTTTCTTTCCTAGTGATATACATCATGTGCCCCCAGAATGTATATACCCTTAGCAGTTTATAATTCTGGAATCCCCCATTGCACCCCCTGTATACACCCTTAAAATGATTAAAGATTACAATAGTAGAGAAGTGTTGTGAAATTACAAGAGAAACTTTAAGTGAGGTTTGCAACTCTGTGCGTCAACAGTGTGAGCAGTGCATTGCTGTGTGGGGATGACAATTTGAACAGTTTACATAAAATTGTAATTTAAGATGGAATTTGTAACTCTGTTTAAATCGTTGTTATAACATTTATTCTTCAAATAATCACCATAGCTACTATTAGCTGTTAAAGGGTATATTTCACACAGGTTTTTTGTGTCCATGGCTAGTGAAATTTGCTGCTGTAGCTTTTTTCAATTGTCAACATACAATGATCAAGAATAAAAAAAATTTAGGGGCTTGCGGAGTACATGTGCAAATCTTCTTGCAACTGTGTACACCTGCAAAAAAAATGTGGACTCACCCCGAATCCGGTGCTGGACATCCAGACAACATATGGCTACTTCCAGGGAGGAACCACATTTTTTGCCCTTAATCCAACTTTACTCCAAACTAAACAAAGTCAGGGAAAAGTCTGGGGTTTCCTGGAAACTCTGAAGTGACCTTGGGTTCTTTTGCTGTCTGGATAGTTGGTTTGGGTTCTGAGTCTGCCAAGAAGCTCCTGGCTAGAGCCTGGCCAGTGGTGTCACTTCTGCTGAGGTCAGAATGGGGGTGCCTATGCAATCAGTGTGGGGCGCAGAGGGTCCCCCTCCTTGTTGATCACATGTCTGACCTCAGTAGAAGCAATGCTGCTGGCAGGATCTCACAGGGAGCTGCTTGGTTCGTGAGGTGGCATCTGCTTAAAAAATGGGACAGGCCAGCAAGGCCTATGTAGTGTCGGCTTGGCTTGCCAGCATGGACAACGATGTGCCATCAGAACAGATTTGGCCCAGTATGTATGGACACCATCATAGTCGATCCAGAGCCAGTCCAGGGCATAATGCTCCGGACTGGCCCTGGATTAGGTGGCCAGTGTAGACGAACCCTTAGATGTTTCAAAAACACATAAGACAGTGTTGTTTGTCAAAACCGCTTGAAAGTCAAGATAAAATACTAATCGATATTGCTGTTCCTTGTGCTGAAGACCAACTGCTGTAATGGTATTTATTTTAATAACTTTTAGTGATAAATTCTTCAGCAGTAGAAGGCACCTAAATGTTCAGTGACCTTGGATTAATGAAGGGAATACAAGTGATATGAACTACCATTGCATCTTCTTCCCCTTTTTGCTATTGAAATCTTAAATGGCTGATATCTAGGGCATGGGATGCTCGTTGTCTTAAACTCTTGTTGGACTGAGTACAGTAGTTTATAATACTTAAGGAACATATGGTTTAACTTTTGCTTTTATGTTTTTGGAGATCTCTGCAAGCCAGAGATAGCTCCCCTCAAAATACATGGAAGTTGAATACCCAAGAAGTGTTCAAATATGAGCACCAAATACATTTGTTTTTAAAAGTTGGAAATAGGTGGATATAAGAGGAAGGGCAGCTGTTTACGTCCTTCCTTCCACACCCATCTCTGCATGAGTAGCTTCAGCAATTTTAATAGCCATTTCTGTCAATACCTCCCCCCCACCCCAGTGGCTAGTGCAGCCTCTTTGGCTTGGGAAGAGAATTTAAACACTGCATTAAGGTTTTATATTAAGCTTTTCTACTAAGTACAAGGAAATGAGTTGTTGAGAGAACTTCATTGTGCCAGAACAATTATGGATTTCATCAAGTTTCCATATTTGTTGGCAATTGGCCCTTTTATAATCTGATACGTGTGGAGTCACAATAAGTCGATAGGTGACCTGAAGGTACATACACACACATGTGTTGCCTTTGCTGAGCAGACCTGGGGCCCACTCACACTGCACAATTATAGTGTTACTAGCTGGACTTGGTGTACCATACACTGTTAAAAAACTCCCCCCCAAATGGCCAGTAGACCTCACAACAACCCTGTAAGGTAGGCCAGTGGATTTAAATTCGTCCTCCCCATTCTCAGAGTTACACACTTTTCCTGGTATTACTGAGGGTGACTTGCTCTGTTGCCCTGCCACTACTGCTGACGCCACCACCAGTTGACTGCTTGGGTTCTGTTCCAGCAGCAGCAGTGTTGTCCCACCGCCACCAGTTGACTGCCTGGATCCCAGTCTGGGCCACAGACTGAGCAACAGGAGTGCATTGTGAGGCGGAGAGGGAATTTGCATGTGGGTGGTGATTGGTTGGGTATGGGTTGGATGTGTTTCCTGAGCAGCCAATCAGCACACTGGGAAAGGCAATATACCCAAGAGAATTATATATATAGATTATTCAATTTTAACTGCTGTGGCTCTGTCCTATGGAATCCTGGGGTTTATAGTTCATTGAGGCATTTGTGAGCTCTCTCGCTGAAAATTCTAAATGTCCCTCACTATACTGCAAATACTGGAATTCCATGGGATGTTGCCATGGTAGTTAGAGTGGAATGTAGCACTATAAGTGTATGTAATGTGAATGGGCCCCTGGTCTGGTAATCTGAGCTGCCACTGAATAGCTGGAAAGTGGTGGAGGGAAATAACTTGCAGTGGCAAATGGCAGGGCGGGAAGCAGTGAACATACTTAATCCTGTTCCCTTCTGTCACTTATCGCCAGATGCTTTTCTTGCCCATGGTTTGTTTTGAGCATATTGTTACTTCTAGGAAGAGGTTAGATTGTAGGACAGGGATGGGCAAAATCTGACCCCAGGTCACATTTCTCCCCCAGCTGTTCTTGTAGTCCCTGACCTCTCAGGACTTCCCAAATTGTTCTTTTTCTGTTGAAACAGAAAAGGATGAATTGCTTCTCCTAGAACCTCTAGGAGCAGCAGTTCTCCTTAAATAGGTTGCAGAGCTGTTGTCCACTGTCGAGTTGTTGTCAATTGTGAGCATCCAACCCCCCCCCCTTTTTTTAAAAACCAGGATTTCCAGACACTTCTGGGATGGTGGGGGCATTTTCTGGCACTCACTGTGGCCTCTGGAAGTCCTTGGGTAGAAAATTGGTCTCTGGACCCATTTTGGTTGCCCACCCCTATTGTAAGGGGTTTATCTGCTTGACCTGCTGTCCACTTCTTTGCTGCTGCAAATCTTACCTTCACCTGCAGACACTGCAGCTATTTGGTGAATAGGATTGTTAGACATGGGCTTACTGCCAAATGTCACGTCAACCTATGCCTCTGAGGTGTTTTTTTGGAACTAAAGGAAGATAATATGCTGGTGTGCTAGGACATCCATTTACAATGATGGTATAGGAACTTGTTTGGCTGGACAGCATTGAATGTTTGTAACTACTCTAAGCAGCAAGTTTCTGTACAGTTCCTTCTACTACCAGTCAGTAGGCATTGGGCAGCTATTCTGTCTTCCCTTAAGTAACAGATTGTTTCACATAAAGGAAAAAAATACAGGCGAACTGGGGAAAACATGGATTGTAAGTGGAAGATGACATTGTCTGGATTGTCTGTGCAATTAAAATGGCAAATTGATTGCAGAATAAGACCCTCATCTGGAAGCAGCTGGAGTACAAGATAAGATGGATGATTGTCTTGCTTGAGGATTGTACTGGAAAAGATAGAAGGGGAAAGTAAACATGGACAAGCCAGTCTAGAGAAAATCTGATCTTCCCTTTACAAACATGAGTTGTAGTGCATCTTGGATATACTACCAGTAAGCTTTTTCCTGTGTTCCAATAAACTTAACCATCAACTTGTTAGATTACTGCAGTGTATGAGAGCTGTGAGGAGATTTGAGGTTGCTTTGGCTTTAAGCTTATGTAGAAGATCTAACCTTAAGGGAATCTTCTGTGCCATAGAACCTTAGAATCTATACAGAGCTTTACTGAGAAATGAGACATCCATGTGTGTTTCTGTTTAAGCCTCATCCCAAAGTCTGTATGTGGGTTGTTTCACCTTACACAATCTATGCATGAGATACTTCTCTCTGTGTCTGTCTCTCTGTCAGCCTCTCCTCCTCCCCATATCCATCTATGTTTATTACTTTCCATTCCAAGACATTCTTGCAAAAAGTGGCAGTTGATCACAATTTTGTCTTTAGATATTTCCTACCCTGATTCAATAGTTGTTGGAGTTAACTGAGAAGAAAATGAAAGCAGAGAGTGGAACCGAATCTCCATTTCCTAGTCAAAGAAGAAAAAAACATTTTTCCAATGCTCAGAGATAAGTTTTTGTGTATGTGCCTTCAAGTCACCTGTTAACTTATGGTGATCCCATGAATTTCATGGCATTTTCTTTGGCAAGGAATATTCAGAGGTTGTTTTGTCAGTTCCTTCTTCTGAAATGTAGCCTACAGCACCTGGTGGCAGTCTTCCATCCAAGTGCTAACCAAAATCAGATGGGATCTGGTGCCTTTTAGGATATTTAGGCCATAGATTTTTTTTTTTCATTTCTGCCTCTTGACAATTCTTTGAAAACTTTTTTTTTTGGGGGGGATTGCCTCGGTGGGTTCACATAAACAGCCTCTCTGACAAATTGATGCTATGGGGGAGGAGGGAGGTGTTTTGTCTATCACACAGAGTTTATGAATTTTATACAATTGACTTTGCCAAAATTGTATTCAGAGAGACTCCCAAAACAAAATTATTAGGCTATTTTGTAACTGTCTACTCAGGAGAAGGCTGTGGCTCTCCTTCATGGTGTCAGCTAGATATCTGTTGCATCCAACACAAACAGCTGAACATCTTCATTGGCAAAATGAAGACAGATGTGGGGCTAATGGACAAGACTGTAATGACTGTTGGTTCAGAATGTGTACTTGTTTTCTGTCATGTTCACCCACGTAGATCTACAAGATTTTATATATGGTACAGTACTTCAAAACTGCTGCTACAGATAATTGGTCTACTTTTAAATTAAAGCACAAATATCCTGTAGGAGCAGTAAAATATATATATAATTTTAGCTTGTAAACTTATTCCTGTAGAGCAGTGATTCTCATACTGAGTTCCAAGGAACCCTGGGATTCTTTGCAAGCTTATCAGGGTGTTCTCAGTGAGAAGATAAGAAGTAGTATACAGGCTTTTCTGAACAATACAGTAGTTTGTTGGTTCTTTCTTGTAAGGCACAGCATGTGGGGGAGTACTGTATCTGAAATATCTGTTTCAGGTGGGACTCTTAGCTCAAACAAGGCAACTGTGAAGCTCAGTGCAGGAATTCTGGTCAGTGCTGTTTGGGAATATATTGTATACCTTAGGCTTAGCATACTCAGGTGTTTTTGTTTTTGCATACAAAGGGTCAGCATGCCAGATCATTGACCAACCAGGTATTGTCAGTTTTCTGTGATCTGAACAGTGTCAAATATTCCATGAACTAAAGATAAGTTGGAGTTTACTTTAACAGCTGCTTTTATTCTTTTTAAAGCTGCTTTTACATTGTTTTTTTTTTTTTTTACTTACTGTTCAGCGGGTTATTTATATTTATGGAAACCTTTCTAAGCTTTCTTAAAATATTATAGTCATATAACATTTTAAAAGAAGAACTGCTTCATTTCTTTTGGGGGTTAGTGTAAGTACTAAAGTAATTTGTTGTTTTTTGTTGCTGTTGTTCCAGTAACATGAGTGAATTAAAAAGAAACTTGATTGTTATTTAATAGTACTTTGCTATCTATTAATCAAGTCTTTTTGACTATGGTAGTTAAATGCCCAGTACCAACATACATTGTACACATGTTGATGGCAGGCAGGCATCTCCTAACTTTTCTGTCAAAATGAAAAATGATTCTTAAGCATAGAACATTTGAAAACCACTGCTGTAATGAATGCATATTAACTTCCACACACAGTTGCCTAAAATCCCAATTAATGTTGTGTTATTGTTGTTAATGCCAGACTCACAGTCCAAAATTTAATGTCAGCAGCTATCTGTTAATATATAATACCCAGGTGTTTCATAATCTCTGAAAAATCTCCCAAAACTTTATCAAAGACAACCAGCTTATGGCTAGTTCACCTGCTTCTTGTGGCCTTGCTAAATTTTATGTATGTTAATATTCTTGCTTGTAATTTGAGTTGTAATTTTTTAAACCTATTTTCAAATGTCAAAGCTGTTCCAGACTTCAGTGATAAAAATCTCTTAATTTTATGTGTAATGCTTGGCCTCTTATACTCCATGACTTTGAAGACCTTGTGTTCTAGGGGATGCCAACTGTACTACAGAACAGTGGTGGTAAATTTGTGGTGTCCAGGTGTTTAACTGCAATTCCCAACAGTCCTAGCCAGCGTAATCAATGTGGAGGGACAATAGGGTCTGTAATCCAACATCTGGACTATATGAAGACTGTCATATCTTTTTTAAAGAGTTGAGTCCCAGATGTGTGTGCCTTGGTGGCATGATGAGGATTACTTTTTAAGAAGGTGAAGTTACTTAGGAATGAACTGAAAACCTAATACAAGAGAGTACTTGTGGTGTTAAGTGAAGCTGAATTTCCTTAGTGTAGCATGCCAAGGCAGTTAAAGAAACTGTTTAGTGTACTGGAGTTAGGGATGAGGGAGAAATTGTTTGGTTTGCAGTTTAATGTGAATTTACCTAACTTGCACTTCCTGAAACAGTACACAAACTGAAGAATGGTTATACATTGATATTTCCACTTATCTGAATTTGGTAAGGTGAAGATTACCTATAAAAATGCATTAGGAGAAATTGCTCATAAAAGTTTGTATTAGACAGAGCTGCATATATGAATATTAGGATTAAAAGGAGAAGAGGGTGGTAGGAAAAAGGAATCTAATAATAGCTTTGAGACTAACTGGTTTATTTCAGCATGAGCTTTTGTGGATATTAATCCACACTATTAATATTTCATGTATATTAATCCATTTCTCCGATTCACCGATGGAGTACAATATTACAGGAGTTTGCAATATTCTTTTAAGTTTCCACGCAGAAGTCTATATGCAATTTGTGTGTGTCCAGCTTAATGCAAACTTCCAAAGAGTTAGCTGTGTTACTACTCCATCAGTGCATCTCCTCATGGAGATGCACAGATGGAGAACAGTATCTCTAACATAGCTATCTTTGGAAGCATGGATCAGGCTAAATGTACACAAAAATGACTGTGGATGTATGTGTGCAGAGTTAATAGTATAAATCTGTTCCAGTTGAAACAGAAACAAAATATATTTAAGACTGTAAAATGAGAAAATATCCCAAATGAACAGATTTAAACCATTTGTAATTGAGGTATGTGGTTCTGTAGGTAGTGGTCTCTTTAAATGGATGGTGTCTGCGAATGCTGCTGACATTGAAAATACAGTAATAGGTCCCAGGGAATTACACATGAAATCTTGTTTCAGAAATAAATCCTAGTCTCAACTCAGGAGTAGAGGCTTAGCATTGAAGCAGTGAGAGCAGAACGTACAGTTCATATCTCTCCTCTAGCACAGGTGTGCAGCGTCATCTGTGGGTTAGGAGTTTGGACTTAAAGATGCATGCATTACATTCTGTTGCTCCCTTGCAACACATTGGTATGCCCAGACATACTTCTAGATGTGCACAGTAGGCCAGCACCATTATAAGTCCCACAGTGCTTGGATTTAGAATACTAAGGCGTCACTGCATCAGGGATAGCTTTCAGCCAGAATGGTATGGTAAGGTGAGAAGAGATGAATCCTCTAAAAAGTAGAAGCTCTCAATAAGTGATAGAGTTATTTTGTGATTTAGGAATGCTCTGGCCTTTTCTTTAAAAATTACCAAGGCTTACAATCTGTTGATGGCTGCTGTAAACAGTTAAAGAGGGTAGAAGAAAAACAGTACTGCTGTTGTTGCAATTTAATTCACAGAATGTATGTTCATGCATCTGTATGTGTTTTGTTCCCTTATACCTCTTCAGCAGTATGTGTAGTGGTTCCTCCCAGTTGCAAATGGCTGGCTTTTATATAGACCAGAAAACATCACGCTGTAGTTGGTGTAGCTATGTCATTTAAGTAAATACAGTTCTTAATCGAATAGTGCAAGGATGTTTAAAATGGTGTAGCCCAAAAGGTGGCTGTTCAAGGTGTCACTGTCACTATAGTCCCTGTTGAGGGCAAAGGGCACTAGTGCACTTAAAACACTTCCAAAATAAACAGTAAAGCTAGACAAGGCACAGAAAAAGAACTAATATGATCAAGGAGTGGGTGATCTTTCTTATGAGGAGAAGAGTGACTCAACACACAAGAGATTTATAAAACATTAGTCCTGTGGAGATAATGAGAAAATTTTCCCTGACCAGATTACAAAAGTTGGGTTGGACTCCTGTAAGCCACATTTTACATGGGAATAAATGTGATTAAACTCAAGGTGTGCTTCTGAGTAAAGCAGCATAGAATTAGGCTGCTACAGACACACAGAGAAGCAATAGACTTCAGGTAAAATTAAAATGATTCCAATAAGCAGTATATAATGCATTTGAATTGCTCATTTTTTAGTGATTAAAGCCTGGCTTATCCTTCCTGAATCTTCGTTTGCGAAGAAAAGCCAGAGAGAGAGAATTAAGGAAGTGTATACCCAAGTTTTTTGCACTTGTACAGAGTCCCTTTGTTTGTTTCTTCATATAAGCAAGTGAACAAATCAAAAGCCACACTTAACCAAAGTTTCTTGTTACATCCTAACCAGGACACTCTAGCCAGAATCCTGTTGGTAATCCAAGTAAAGTAGGCCCATTGAATCAATTGTTGAACAATGAGTCAATGTTTCTGTAAATCCTATTGATTCGGTGTTGAGACTACCAGTAGGATTCAGGCCTTTGGTTAATGGCTTCCTATTAAGCCAGGATATAGAACCAGTGGAAGCAAAGGGGCTTTTGGTAGATACACAGAGCACATGCATATTCTGTTTTAGTAATCTGTACATCAACCCTGAAAGGTAGATTACTATCAGGTAGTAGATTAGGCTGAGACTGAGGAGTTACACGTTACTTAAATCAGATGGTAAGTTCATGATAGAGCCAGCAGTTTCTTGTCTCCTGAATCTGTGACTCTGACGCAGTATTTTATTCTTTATTTGAGAAGTGTTTCTTGCAGCTTTACTAGGTAGGGAATAATCAGGTTTGAAATTGTGGGCATCAGAATGCTAATAAAACTGACATTGGCATTTGTGTTAGTATAATGTAGAAGGTTTTGAGGAAATGAGTAATTTGAAGTTAGTATTTGAAGTTCAGATAGAAGTTGAGGTAGTTTGGTATTCTTTGAACTCCCTAGGTTTTTTTTTTTTTATGGTAAGTACATTAAAAATCACTCTCCCTTCCTCAGTTGTTAGAGGGCATTTATCTTTTTATTTCTCTCAGTGTCTCCATCCCATTACTTGCTAGGTCTTGGACAATTTTGATGTGCAGTGAAGGATCCCAGACTGAAGCATTACTGTGGGCAGAGTAAGTCCCATATGCTACTGAATGAAAGGGTCTCTTATAATTGTCCCTCATGGACAACCTGAGACATTTCTGATTTTCTTTTTAAAAATTTCCACTGGAATAAGACAATTTTTATAGGGAAGGAATCATTGGAAGTGATTTGCTTTTACTTGATGTCCTCTTTTTGTACTTTCCCCCCTCCACACCAGCTGACCCTGATAGCTAACCTGGTGTAGAAGAGCAGTTGGTCATGGCTCACTCCTTGCTTTGGTCCAAAATGCTCCTCTCAGAATCGAGATTCTGTTACCTATACTGGATTTAAAAAAAAAATCTCCAGGCAAGAAGACAAGCAGTTCTTTTTCTTCTAGTGGATGTGACACTTCATTATTAACATGTTATTTCAAGTGGGCGAGTGAGTTTTCTTTCCTATTCTTTGCAACTGTCGGAGACAAATAAATGCTGGGGCTGCTTGATAACTGAGAGGAGCCAAATGAGACCTTCCTCTACCCATACAAGTGGGGTAATTCAAATGGCTTGGGGTAAGTTTGTTTCCTCTATTCCATTATGCCTCCCTGCTGCTTCTCTGGCTTTGCTTCAGTCCTGGAATGTTTGTTGGGTTTCACATTGCAGTCTGTGGTTGGCATATGGCACATTGGGCAGAACCATCATGAATGTCTGGCAAGGCATCAAAGTACAGGACCTGTCTTGCAAGCAGTGCAGCCATGGTGAAGGGTAGGCGATTAGATGCATAGATCTGCTATGTAAGCATGTAGGGCTTTTATTTTTCAACAGTGCAGCTACAGTGGGTGTGGATGTGCGTGTGTGTGAAATACTTATGAAAATTAGGAACCAGTTGGAGACCTTCATATTTTTGAGATGCATTTTTACTCATGTGTTTTCTGCTCAGCTTTGTTTATGTATGCTGTTCTTCCAGGTGTATTTGCTTTTTTAAAAAAATATAGGAATGCATAACAGTAAATCAAATTTAGGAATATGATAGCCAGTCTTTCAAATAACTGTGGAAAATTTAACTTGCTTCCTGCCCTTATATGCCAGCTATTAGTCAGCATGGATACACCAGAGGCCTAAAAGAGTAAGGGCAACTGTTTACAAAAGTTTGCATGTGTGCCCGCCAGACAGCGATTCTATTTTGATACAGCCAACTAGACAGGTGGATACTTAAAAATCAGAGAGCAGTCTTCTGCAGTATGATAACTAAATTTCTCATGGGTAAGCTTTCTTTAGCTGCTAACTTAGTAGCATGGAAGTCACTGCTGTGTTTTTCCTCCCAGGGACAGAAGATGGCACAAGTGTGGGGAAAAACCACATTATACATCTAGGAAGACCTGGAGCTGCTTCTAAGTGAAACTCTACTTAGCTTAATTTGAAATAGGGTAAATGATGATATATTGGAGTACTTTAAAAAAAACACCCTCGTATTTTCCAACTCGCAACCCTAAAAGTTCTTAAAATTAAAATCTGTTCTGTACATTCTTGTTTTCCTTTTTGCAAGGTAGAGCTTCTCAGGGAAGTGGCGTTCAAATTGTGATATAAACAAGGCAGATTTTGTATTTCAAGTTAAGAAATTATAAGCTTAGAAAATTTGACCATGCCAAACAAAACAAAACAAAAAGAAAATTTGACCATGCCAGTGATTCTTGCATTGGGAGATCACATGGAGTAGTAGTTAGTTAATAACTCTGTCTTTCTTGCCTAAAGAGCTCCCAAGGCACTTAAAGTTAGGGTAGCAAAGACACTTAACAGTTGTCTCTAGAAGTCATTTTGCTTTCTCTAGATTGTTTATCATAGCTAACTTTCTTGAGTCATCTTTTCACTAACCTTAATCCTTGATTTACTTTTCTTGCTCTCTTCTCACCTATAGTTACTTGAAGTATCTGTGAATGTGGGCTAATTTGTGTGACAGTGAAAGGTATGGAGACCCTACTTCATGGCTGATTTTTTTAATGCTTTTTTAAAATAAAATTTTAATTTAGTAGGACTAGATATTTTTTCCTAACTAGGAAAATGCCAATAATGAAAGAGCCAACCTAATTTCCTAGGGAAGATGTTTCACAACCAGAGCACTACTACACACAAGGCTGTTTTGGGAAAAAAAGAAAAGAGAAAGAAGAAAAATATAGGATATAGTTATCTGCTAGGTATATACATTAATATAAGATTACCATGTGTCCCAAAAGATATTTTATCAGAGTTGAAATCTACAAAACACACATTCAAAGCAGAAAGGGCCTCTGAAGATCCAGCTAGTTCAGTATTTTAGTACAAGGTGTTGGACTTGATGGGTTTAGTGTCTCTTCGGGCTTTGTAGTTGTATGCCATTAAGGCATTTCTGACTTAAGGTGAACCTATCACAGGGTTTTCTTGGCAAAAATTGTTCAGAGGGGGTTTGCCCTTGCCTTCCTTTGAGGCTGAGAGAATGTGACTTGCCTAACCAAGGTCATCCATTGGGTTTCCATGGCTGAGTGGGGATTTGAATCTTGGGCTCCAAGTGTTCCAGTCCAACACTCAGACCACTACACCATGCTAAGCTAAGCTACATGTAGCTTAAAGATAGGTCTTGTGTCTCTTCTAGAATTCTTTGCGTCATTGATTATTGTAACTTTAAGCATCTACTTTAAGCCTGAGATCAGAACAAACATTTAGAAGCCTAACACACTTCCCTCTTTTCTAGAGAAAAATACCATTGTTAACATTCCACACTTAAGTTTTTATGAATGTTTGAGAACAGATGGGCTCATGGAGAATACTCCCTGATATAGTCTTTCTTAGTTCCTGGTGGAAGGAAAAGGGTAAAATTACTTAGGAATCCTCTTCAGAGAGAATTCAGCTAGCCTTAAAAATAAGCCCACAAAAGCTACTAGTAGAGATGCAGATTTCATTAGGTTACCTTCCTGTTACTTACATATAATTGTCATTTATGGCTCCTAAGTACTCTGAAAAACAAAGCAAAACAGAAGTCTGCACACAAATCTCTACTCCTCAGTTGACAGAAATTGCCCTGTCTAGTACTGTAACCTATAGGCACAGTAAGCGGCCAAGCTATTGCTTATTGTGTAAATCCAAAGTAAATGCCTTATAACTAAGTATCTAAGAAGTAAGAAACTATTAGAAAACAACATTAAAACCAGTCACTTCCTAAATTTAAACAGTAGCAAAAATCAGGTTATTTTTAGCTAATCCTGTGAGTTTAGATCTCTGGAACAACTAACAGAAGAAATGAATTTTTGTCAAGTGCTTAAAAAATTCTCTGAACTCTGAGATTTGAAGAGGGTATCTGTATCTTGCTATGCTTCTTCTGAAAAATGAAATTGAGATGAAGCAACCATGTTTTCAACCCACTGGCAGAATATTGTTTATCCACATAATCTAATCCCATTTTATGCCCAGTACAAAATTACTCCTTTAAAAAAATCAAAAACTCCACACTGAGTTGATATTTTCATCAAACTATTGACTATCCCAAGATCGTTTTCTTGGTCAGTCATTGCCAGCTCCAGATTCCATCGACATATATGTGGAATTAGATTTTTTTTTAACCTCAATGTGAATCACTTTAGACATGATTACATTCAGTCTTGCTTGCCCTTTTAACACACATTCCTTGAATTGAAGAGATTCTTTCTTCGGTTTTGTTCTCAACTTCCTAAATAATTTTGTGTCATCCAAAAACTTGATCACTTCTCTACTTACCCCTAACCCCAAGATCATTTAAGAACCAGTTTAAAAAACATAACTCCAAGATCATTTATGAACCAGTTTAAAAAACATAACAGAATCCTCAAGGTCTCCAGTGAACCTGGTTAGTAGAAACACCAACATTAGTAGAAACACAAACAATGTTAGTAGAAACGTCAACAAGATAGAGTACAAACTGCTCTAGATCAGGGTGCGCTGTCTCTGGAGGATCAAATACAGCCATGGGGCGGAGAGGCTTTTGGTCCTGGCTCTGTGTTAGGAGATTGGGTGGTGTTGGTGACTGGATGTCTTTGTCTTTAGCTTGTTCTCTAGCAATTCATGTTTAGATTAATATAGTGTGGAGTTGTCCTTTGAAAATGTGACTAGTGCAAACTGTGGTGCTATGTGTGACAGGCCAGACACCAGGCTGTCTTGAAACAACCTCCCTAGCTTCTTGCTGATTTTTAGCCCAGTGTATGTAATGGAACCAGATTATCTGATAACACTATCTCCTCCTGTATGGACCTACTCAGAAACCCAAAACAGCCTTGTGTGTAGTAGTGCTCTGGTTGTGAAACATCTTCCCTAGGAAATTAGGTTGGCTCTTTCATTATTGGCATTTTCCTAGTTAGGAAAAAATATCTAGTCCTACTAAATTTTGCTGATTGATGCCACGCCACTCTTAGATTTTAGAAGGTTATCTTTTTAGTGTTACATTTTTATTAGTTTTGTCCACAGTATGGAAATAATGCATTATAAATAATGTTACCTGCGGCATGTTACATTTATATAGTATAACAAGGAGGATAATAGTGTCATTTTTGTGAGATGACAGAACAGTGAGTAATATCAGTACTTTTTTCTTAGTATAATGAGTAATGTTTACTTTTTCTCCTAAAACATTGTTCTGGGGAGTTGTTTTGGGGGATTTGGGGCCATTTTTGTATATTTAAATCCTGTAAAATAATTCTTAAACTAGCTGAAAAGTAATGTTACCCATTTAAAAAATAATGCAATGTTACCCCCTAAAAACAACCACAACCTAGCAATACATTCCTAATTAAAGATAGAGTTATGCTATTTATGCTATTTTTTTTGTGTGTGGAGTGTTTTTGCTTCAAATTCTCCTGAGCACTCAATTAGGGAGAGGAGTGATTCCAAAATATTCACGATAGAACGTGGAGTTTTAAAATGTTCTAAGCAGGCAATACTTACTTAGAACATTTTAAAACTCCATGTTCATCACAGAGACTCAGTATGGCTTAAAGAACATGGAATATTGTGAATTAAATGTTTCTGCTGTAAACAAATATTCTGAAAATCAACGGCTTTGGCTGAAACTCAGTACTGCTTTGTTTCTTCTTTCAGCAGTTCTGCTGCTGTCAGTGTTATTTATGGGTTTTGAGTGTATTCAAGACAGGCTTGCACAGGCATTATACCCAAAGGGCACCTGTTGGTTAAATGAAAATGGGGTGGTGGTGTTACTGGCTAGAGTGGGAAGGGCAGCTGTTGAGGCTCTGGCTGGTGCTTTCTTTGATCCAGGCGCCAGGCCTTGGCGATTAGGAGGGGCAGGTGTTGATGCTTCGGCGTAATAATGTCTAGCTAGGGGGAAAGCAGCCAAGAATATAATTAAGGAGCTACTTACATCTTCCCCAAATGCTGAAATGCTTCACTTAAAATAACAGATAGAAAAATTATCTTTCTGTTAAACCAAATTGGAAGTCAGAAGGTGCCTGTTTTGTTTCTGTTTCTCCCTAGGTGGATTAACTGTGACATTAGCCATATTCAAATGTCACAATAGACCAGACTTAGGCAACCTCCAGCCAGGGGCCTGGTCTGCTCCATTAGGTCTCTGATTCTGGCCCGTGAAGCTCTCTTGGACAGACACACACCTTTGTAAACTCTCTTTGCCACATGCACAGGGTCATTTTTTTCTTATCCCCTCCCCTTCCCTGTTTCTCCCATTTTTAATTTTTTTTTTTTTAACTTGAGACACTGCTGGGATGTGACTGCTCATTCCACAGATTGTTTCAGTGTTTTCCAGCTTTTTGGCTTTCCTCCTACTTGTTAACTTTCCTCCTGTAGAGTTTTTCTGGAAAAGGGTAAGCAGGTTGGTGTTCTTCAGGAATCTGTGCTGCACTTCAAAGAGCTTGGGCTCTCCTTATAAATCTATCATTCTCTGAAGTTCTTTGGGGTTTCATGGTACTTTTTGTTTTTTGGGATTTAGTTGTCTCCTCAATCACAGCCAAAGTGATCTCTGCTGAGATCATGATCACAATTCAGTCAAGTTGAATGATTGTGAGTGAGGGTTTGCAAGGGTTCATTTGCTTTGCTGGTTTGCAGTTTGATTCAGTTTTTATGGTACAGCCTATTCACAAGCTGAATCATGGATCTGCATTGGGTGGGAGGAAATTTGGTTGAGACTTCCTTAGGGCAGGCTAGTGAAACTTCAGTTGTTTTCTCTATTGAGCCTATACTTTTCTGGTTGACAGCAATCCTTGACGTAGGGTTAAAGGGTGGTAGCATGTTGGTGCTGCCAATTATTGGCCCCTTCCACTTTTCCTTTAGTCTTGCTCACTACTGGAATCCTCCCCTACCACCCGCTCATAAGACCTGTCCCACAATGAAAAAGTTTGGCCTTTGGGCTTAAAATGATTCACCACCCTTGTGTTAAACTGCGGTTTAGCTTGATGACAATTTATAATTTATTTGTCTTGTTTCAAATAAACCATTTTCAAACTCCCTTTGTTCAAATAAACCGTGTTTAGTGCTAGCCATGGTTTGTTGGTTTTGACAACGTAAGAAGCTCAGATTAAGAAAAACTATAAGTGAATGCCTTATAGTGAACTATAAGTGAACGCCTTAAGTCCTTGTTCTAGGGCTTATCTAGATGAGAAGAAATGCACATACCTGAACATTATAGGCAATTTGCATCAACATTGTTTTGTTCCTATGGTATTTTGTCAAATGATAGGCTGTGAAGCTTTCCAGTCTGATGTTCACACAGCTATAAATGAAGACGGCAGCTGTGTTGTTGTTTTGTGTGGTGGTGGGTGAGGAAGGCAAAGGGAACCCGGCAGCACCCAGAAATAATGGAGAGGGTGACCTCCACAAAGAAGAGAAAGAGAGCTGCCCGCCCTTCACCCATCCTGGTGGTGGCAACCTCTGATTCCAGTTGCTGAGAAGGAAGGGGAGGGCTGCTCTTCACCGCTCCAGCTTCATCTCGTCTTCCTGGACTGGGCTGTTCCTTTTCTCATGCCTGTTGGCTGAGTTCGATGTCAGCAGGCTTTGGAGGACGCGGGACACTCCTCCTCCTCCTCCTCCTCCTCCTCCTCATGTGGCTGCCCTTCTTGTTCTCTCCGGGCGCTACTGGGTTCCTTGATAGTTTTTTAAAAAAAGTTTAAAAAGCACACAATCACTAGCTCTTCCAGGTGCTTGATGGCAAGCCTGCCCTTGAGCACCTCCAACCAGTCAGATGTTCAGCTCTTCCCTCTCTGGACTGCACAACAAATTGCATTGGTTGTCCCAACAAGCAGGAATGTGCTTTTCGTTTGGGGTTTTTAAAGTTCAGGGAAAGTCGCAAAGGCTTTCCCCACAAAGTATTTGGTGCTTTTTGACCCCCTCCTTCCGAATACATTGAATTACTGCGGGATCCCATTGGGACAAAAGGTATTCTCCTCAAATTCTATGAGAAGTATGTTCACTGTCTAGCTAAGCCCCTAGTCTCATCAAAGATAGGAGAGGTGATGGCAGAGGGGCAAGCCACTATTTTTTTATTGGGATGACCGAACTAGGGCAGTGATTCTTCTGTAAGCGTAGTTGAGGCGGAAGAGTAGAAATAGCAATCTGTTTTTCAGAATGGATTAAAAAGGACCTGCCATTCTCTTTGGACTCTCCGGCCTGAATGATGTGCATTGACACTGGCCAGATTTTAAATTGTGGATCTGCTTTGCTTTCAGGTCAGTGAGGCACTGTGCTTGACCTCATACGTTTTTTTTCCTTCACTCTCTCTCCCTCCTTGTCCCCCTCCCCCAGGCCTTCCTGTGACAGTTGTTTTATAAATGAAGTCCCATGAAGTACAGGTTGAGTCTCCCTTATCCAAAATCGTCCACATGGGTGGCTGAGATAGTGACACCTTTGATTTCTGACGGCTCAGTGCACACAAACCTTGTTTCGTTCACAAAGTTATTAAAAATATTGGGTATAAAATTACATTCAGGCTATGTATATATGAAACATAAATGAATTTCATGTTTAGACTTGGGTCCCATCCCCAAGATACCTCATTATGTATATGCAAGTGTCCCAAAATCCAGTATACCTCTGGTCCCAACCATTTTGGATAAGAGAAACTCAACCTGTTTTACCTTAGTTGGCTGGTTAAATGAATTATGAGGGGCTTATGTATAATTCCTTGAGAGGAAAAAAAAACAACAAAATTTTAGTTGCATATTCCTCGTCCCATTCCCCAGCAGTTTGTGCTGGACACTGTATATGTTTGTCTGTACTTTGAATGTTACTGTTCAAGCATTGTGGTGTATGAATGCTTCCAGTATATATATATATATATATATATATATATATGTGTGTGTGTGTGTGTATGTGTTGTGTGTATCTTCTATGTATGCACATAAAACATCCTGTGTTTGTACTGCAAACATTTATTTTTAGGAAGTTTTACCCTTTAGAAAGGGAAAGTTACTCAATCAACTGCTTTATTTTTATTTGGGATTATATTTCCATTGTTTTCAAGAAATGCTGGACTTGAGACAAATACTCTTCATGCTTTCCTATATAGATAACAGAAAGTTGTTTTTTGAAAGGGGAACAGTTTATTCTAGAGTTCTTGTTGGAAGAACATTACTACCCTTCTTTAACATCATCTCTACTTTTTTAAGAGCCCCTAACTACTAGTGGACTGGTTGGTTGATTGGTATCAATCAATAAGGCTCTTATTTAAGGGCACTCTCTTTTAATGTTTTAAGCTGTTCAGATGAAGCTGTGCTTTTTTGATGTAGTACTATAATAGCATGTGAAAGAAAATATTGACAAGCTAGCAGAAATATCTGCCCGTTATAACAATGAGTAAATATCTAGGAAATGATCTTCTTGAAGATCTTTTGTATGCTGAGCTTGTTATACAGTCGGCCCTCCATATCCACAGGTTCTGCATACACAGATTCAACCAACCACAGCTCAAAAATATTTGGGGGGGGGGCGGAATCCAAAAAGCAAACCTTGCTGTTTACCATTTTATTTAAGGGATGCCATTTTACTACACCATTGTATATAATGGGACTTGAGGCATCCACGGATTTTTTTTTATCCACAGGGGATCCTAGAACCAAACCCCTGCAGAGACAGACCCACTGTAATCAGGGGCGGAAGGAAGATTTCGACTTTACTACAATGGTGTTGTCATGGGTAGCAGGTTATTTATTTTATATCCCATCTTTTCTCTCAGCATATTTAATATCCCATCTTTCTGCCAAGGCAGCTTATAGCGGACTATCCTCCTGCCAAGGGGGTGAACAGCAACCCCTTCAGTTACATGGGGTATACTCTGGGGATAAAGATGTTCTCTGGGACACCACTAGGATGTGGTTTAAGCTGCTGGGTGTTCCTGAGGATCTTTCTTCATTAAAGGACTTTCTTCTCAACAGGATTATAGCTGTATTGACAAATCTGAAAGGAGTGCTGACCAGAGTCCTGTTCCCTCAGCCCACCCTTTATTTCTAGTTCTTATTGTTTTCCTCTTACAATAACTAGGCAGCAAAATATAAAACATCATACAAGTAGCATACTGATTTAATTGTGCTTTGAGTTTCTCTCCCCTTGCCCTTAAGTTTAGAAAATCTTAGGAAAGCCACTAGGCTTTTCTGTTACCAAATAAATGGTGGGTTAGCCTTGGAAAGATACCCAATACTGAGTTGCAAGCTTGCTTCTGTTTATATTGCCACGTTGTGGGTTCTCTTTCATGGTTGTATTGAAGTATGAGGGAATGCTTAGGCAGTGGGAAATCATGTTAGGAACTGTGTATGTGTATGCACACATGCCTGAATGCATTTGTGTGGTATTTTTTATAAATACAAGTAAAATCTTGTTTTGATGGGTGGAGCATGCTTAGAAAGATGACTTCTGACAGTACAATGTTCTCCCAGCACAAAGTAGATCTGTCAGTGGCATCCATTTTGTTTCTCCATATAGGAATAAATGGCAAGCATTTGTTCATGTGAGGGAAAAATTAAGTGTGATACCCTGAGGACTAGCATTGAAATGGCTGGCTAAATCTCTTCCTCTCCCTGGCTTTCAGTTCAAGCCCTTTAACTGCCCTGTGCAGGCATTTTCTGCAACACAGGAAAAGTAAAGAAGTACATGAAAATCTCAACAGCAGTTGGAGGAGGAACCTGCATGGATGCCCATGTTCCCTCTTTTTTTTCCTCTACTTGAGTTTCACACAGACACTCCATCCTGGTTTTTGGTTATGTTGGAGAATGGTGGAACATTGGGAACTGGCTCCTTTAAACAGAAGGATGAATGATCTTTCCTTTTAGCAGGGAATGGCAGATTTTTTTGTATTGCCAGTTTTTTCTTATACAGGTCAACCCCTGTAGTCACAGATTCAGTATCCACAGTTTCACTTATCCACGTCTGAAGAATTATTTTCTCTCTAGACATTTCTAGGTTGTTGTTTTATGGAAGTCGCTTTGGCTCCCATCTTGGGAGAAAGGCAACATACAAATGAAATAAATAAATAGGTCCCCTAATGTGATTTTGTGGTCAACTTCCAGTGTTCGTCTCATTGAAAATAATAGGGTTCTCTGTTATCCACAGGGGGTCTTGGAACATATCCCCTGGAGATACAGGGGTTGACCTGTACTTGTTTTGATAAGATTGTGGTAACATATTACTCTAACAGAACACTGTTCAACTAACATCAGAAGACACTATTGGAGTCATTTCCCTGTATTACTGTTCTAATGTTATGTTCAAAACAAGAGTTGCTCTGTACAGTTTTACACTGCATATTATGGTTCAAATTAGCTGTTAATGGAGATTCCATGGCTGCTGGAAAAAGTGACAGCTTTGGTCCCGTCTACACTATTTAAATAATATGTACGGCGTCCGGAAGTTCGCACTTCAGTACAAATGGTCGTTCAGATACACACGAATGCAAAAGAGGGGGGCGGTTTTCCACCCTGAAATACGCACACGCGGCATTCGGGAGGGAAAGCGGATCGTGAAGAGAAATCCGTACGCCATTCGGATGTCTGACGGGTCTGTACGGTCCGTTCGCACACATATGAACAGGCAGGGTAATCTGATTGGCTGGCTGAGTAGAGGGGGCGGGGCTAGCACGGAGGGGAATTGGGAGCGCCCGCCATGTTGGTTTCCCGGCTAGCGAGCGTCCGGTAAGTCTGTGAATTTATATGTTTATTTCTTTTTATTTTATATTGTAAATACGTAAAACTGACTGTCTGCAAACCAGGAACCTTTAAAAAAAAAACGTGACGGGAGATTTAACACTGCCGCTTGGCTTGCTCACTGCAGCCAGCTTCGGGAAGAGGGAGTCATACGGAGCTTAGGGGGCTTAAAAATCGTATAGCCGGTTCGTATGCATAAGAACGACAGGCTGTTCGTATTTTTTGCCCCCCATATGGATTTTTTTATGATCGTATAGCCGCACCCTTTGTCTTCTGTCTTTTCCCTGTTAATGCTTAGTAAACTGAAATGATAGTATTATTTTACATAGGGAAAATCACCTATCAGTTTATGGTATACCATTTGAAGGGGCAGAGAAACTCTTAATAGGATGACATGGTGTTCTGCTTTGCTAGGCATTACAAGAGGTGATGGGAAGATCTGAGCAGAGCTTGAAAAATTTACTGTTGAATGTCCAGTGGCCATGCTAGCTGTAGATTCTGGTTGTTGTCCAAAAAGAAGTGTTTCCAAATGCTTTCACTGACAGCCATGTGATCTCCATAAGGTCAATTTTTTGACCTTTATTCTCCAATCCAGAAAACAGACTTTTGAAAACTCGAATAGTTTGATTAGAACTGTCAAAATGGTTAAACTTGGATAAGCTAAGTAATGTATAATTTGGCCAGATTTTTTTTTCTCACCAAACAAATCCTTTCCCTCCCCAAATATATTGTTTTGTTCCTTTGTTTCTGAAATGCCATGTCTAGTTTTAACATATATCTAAAAATGAATGCTGTAAGTTTTTACTAAAATGAGGATGTTTATAGGCAATGTATAATATTACATGGTGTTGGACATGTTTCAGTGAAATTATGATCTGTGATGAATATCTTAAAAATGCAGTCACGTTCTTAGTGTTTCTTGCCTTTTAAAATTGTGAATAAGTGACTAGTTCCAGCATAGACATTTTTATTGAAATTGTTATAGGCTTATTTGCATATGTGAGAACAAAAGCAAATACAGAGGCAGAAACTGTATATTGGATCATAACAGTAATCCTCTGAGAGCAGGACTTAGTTGTCACTTTAATGGCTTTGTTATATTTTTTATTAGATACCAAGCTTATTGTATCTTGTTTACTTGCAAAAGAAAATGAGATGGAGTTTCTAAGCTTACATCATCATCATTTAATTTGTATAGTTCCATGACATGATGGTATACAAAAAAACAAGAACAGCTTCCTAGTCTGATAAGTGTGTGGTTTAAAATTCTACACAGGGAAGGCAACGGTAGGAAGGAAGGGTTATGAGGGAAAATATCTTTCTTTTAGTTTATATGTGCTTAGGCTTAGTTTCAGTAGGAGATGAAAACAAACGGGTTAAGTCAAAGGCTTCACAAAAAGTGCTTTGTGGAGGAATTTGCCAGATGAGGGATAGATAACATTCTTCACAGAGTTCTAGAGAGCCAATATGGTTCAGAGTGCTGGACAGGGATTTGGGAGATACAAGTTCAAGCTTCCCATTCAGCCTTGAAAGTCACCAGCTGACCATGGGGGACTTGCTGCCTGTCAGCATGATCTATCTTACAGGATTGTTGTGATGGTAAAAGTGAGTAGTCGGTCTTTGGACACTGACTTGAGCTCTTTGGAAGAGGGCTGGGATGCAAATGTAACAAATGCAAATAAATACATTCCAGACATAAGGGACAAAGAGAGGGAGGGAGCAGGTGCAAGCGAACAAAGTTATTTGGGGGAGATGGGAGGCTTTTAGATGGATGAAAGTGATTGAATCACAGGAGAGAAGGTCATGAAGAGGAATATATGGTGATAGATAAAGAGTGAGCAAGACTTATGGAGAACATTGAAATTAAGGAGAACTGGGTTTGATGAGTCTGGGAGGAGACACAAAACCAATGCAGGGATATCATGGGGTCTGAACTTCAGGAGAGGTGAATGATCTTGGTATGAAGGCACAGGTCAAAAGTGAGACATTAGAACGTGTGAGTCTAGAAGATAGTAATAATAGTCAAGGGTCCATTATATCCTGGATCTGGTCCCATGGCTTTCCTGAGTTATTTTGTTGTTGTTCAGTTTTACTCCTGGGTACATGTCCTTTTCAAAAAACCAATTTCATTGCAGGGATTGTGAGTCAGACGGCTCCTGAATTAGAGGCTGATTCAGTTCTAAGGGATGTACCCTTTGCGGTGATCTGATCTGCATTGATTTGGATTATGCTCAGGCTGCATGGCACAAAATCTACCTCAGCTGCATGGAATAGACTGCAGTATTAATGCTCCAGGCAAAACTTACGCACTCACAGTGTACGTGGTTCAGAGTGGGAGATGATTGAATACTGCTGCTCCAGCATGGCCTCCTCTTTTTCCCAGATTCCAGGAATGGGCATGCAGCTAAAAGGAGGAGGAATGGACACATTCACAGCTCTTTCACTCCAAAGCCCAATGTGATGTTCAGGACATATGTAGAAAATGTTATTGATTTATTAAAGTACAGTACAGTATAGTTATGCATGCATTGTGTAGTAGATGTAATAAGGTAAGGATCTGTTAGGAGAGGGTGAGAAAATGGACTGTGAGTGGTGATTGGTGGAATGTCTGAGGCGATTTTGGAAAGGCTGGTATATTACAGTTGGTTGGAGAGTGAGGATTGGATCTATTGAGATTAGGAATTAGTTTGGTTTAGGAGTTTGAGTGGTTAGGAGAGTCAGTTAGGGTTAGAAGTAGAAATTAGTTAGAGCCAGGAGCAGAGTTAGCTAGGAGATGAGTGTGAGAGAGATGGTTTAGATGTACAGTGGGCCCTTCTTACCCATGGGCTCTAGATCTGTCAATTCAACTGACAGTGGATTATATGCATGTGCTGAAGTGTCCATGCCCATATCACTACCATTTAATAATATGATACACAATCATCTGTTGTTTTTCTCAACTGTGCAGGGTCCTGGAACCAAACCACTGTGGATCCAGAGGCCTACTATATTAACTGAGTAATCTGTGGTGTTATGTTCAATTTCTGCTTAATAAATCATTGTTTTTTGTATTGAGCTTTGGAGAATGTTACATAAGAAATATTAGTGGAAAACCTCATAGTTGGTGGCAGCAGAAAGATTAGCTGAAAACCTCATACCCCACCACAGTGGGCACAAAGAACCTGACGTAGCCAGCCAGTAGCAAGTGTAGTGGCCTAGCCTTTCTCCTCTTCCTTTGTGTGCTGAGCTAAGATGGTGGAGTCCGCTCAGGATGGATGCACAGAGAGAAGGAGGAGAAGGAAAGGAAGCAAGTGAACAGAGAAAAGGAAGATTAGGCAAGCAGGGCTCAGTGACACGGTGCAGCTGTTGGCAGCCCTCAGGGCAGAGCCTGAAGAATAACCAGGTCTGGTGATCCGAACCAGATGAGCCCAGAAGCCCTCCTTCCACAGCCCCCCTCCTGCAGAATCAACCCAGGCGACAGAAGACATGAAAAAAAGGTAATGCAATATCCACATTATTTTTGAAAACCAGGATTAAAATGGTATTAAGTCTTATCTGAAGTAACCCTCAGGCTATTAAAAGAGCTGAGACGGTTCCAAGATGGAGTGAACATCACATGCCACACAAAAGTTAGAATCGGGATAAGCAGCATTTTTAACCCAATATAGATGGGGCCAAGATGGGAGTGAGGTGAAAGGAAAGTTCCATTTGCATTTGCTGTGAAATGCATTTAAAACATAGTCTTTATTTCTGCAACTGCCACTTTCCCCCTACACTTTCTTCTTTGTGTGACACAATTGTTTTTAATTTCAATGGCTTTGTTTGCATTTTACTGCAAAATAGCCTAGTGTGCCAAGTTTTTGTTTTGGCTTAGTTGTGATTATACAATGCAACCCCCATATCCATGCGGGGTACCTTCCTAGACTTACCACAGATAGAGAAAATTGTGGATAGTAGCAAACCCTAAATTTCTGACAGAAGCAGACCATTGAATCATGCAGGAGGACCTCCAAATGCCTAGAGAGGTCTTTTGGAGGTCTTCCAGTGTGATTCTATAGTCAACTTCCAGCCTAGGGAGAACAGCTTTTTTTGGACACATGTAAGTGAAACCATGGGTACTGGCCCCACGTATATACAGTACATATATTGTACTGTATTTCTGATCAGGTGTTAACTGTAGGATGTTTTGTTATTTACATTGAGCAGACTGCAGCAGAGCCCCAGTGCATCATGAGCTTCTGGTACAAAACAGGACACAAAACATGCAGGATGCTCCAGTAAAGTTATAAAACAGAACTTGTGTTTATGTTTATGTCAGAGAATACATCTTAGACAGGAAAAATAGAGGTAGAAGAAAGTTCTGTAACTTGGATGGAAGAGTCTCTAGAGCTGACTCTCATGAGTGCATGTAAGGCATCTCGAGGCTGCCTTGTGTTGCTGGCTTCTAGCTCCTGAGACAAAGGTTTGCATCAATGCTTCTTCATTTCCAATATTAACCACTTTAGGCTGGTGAAGGTGTCACAACTCCATTGGGTGAGGAAAATTGTTCTTCCTTTACACCTTTGGCCATATAAATTCCCTATGGCTGAGGCTTTTATGAATTGTATAAACTATAATTGGGGTGGGGTTTTTTCTTTCTTTCTCCGGGCTACCCTAAAAGTTCACTAGACGGAAGGGCTAAATATCCAAACTAATATCCCGATAGCACTAGTTTTAACCACAGCTAATATTAACCAGACTTTCTCTTTAGCAGTGCTTGTTAACTACACATTCTGGTTAGGAGAAAAATGTGATTACTTTTAGCCTGATTAAGGTAGGTAGGTGCCAGTGAATCTAATACTTTTTTTTTTTTTTTGCCACAAGTAGATCTGACATGGGGCCTAACATGGAATTTAGCTCTGTGTTAACTCTTCAACTAAGGTGGTGGAGAATGGCTTTAAGGAAGATCTTAATATTTGCCTTGGGCTATGCATATGTTTGTATATAAAACTAACAGTGCAATCCTAGCCTTGTCTACTTAGAAGTAAGTCTCATTGAGTTTAGTATAGGATTAAGTTCAAGGCCCAATGCACACTTAGGACATGAACATCACTTTCAGTGCTTCCTTGGATTTTCTTGTCCAGACTTCTTTAGACATTTCTTTCTCTTCCTGTCTCTTAGGAAGGAGATTATACAGTGTTGCTGTTGCTTGCCCTTTCACATCCAATAACCTATTTTATGACCCCTTGACTTATATAATAGGGTATGTTTTCTTATGGGGGATTCTGCTGGACAGATGTGATGACCAAGAAGAAGAAGAAAGGAGGGGGGGGGGAATTAGGGGGAAATGTTTTCCCCATTCCCCTCCTAAATCTTTTTTCTGTAAAAAATGAGTTATGGAATATTTTTTCTTAGAATGAGAAATAAAATGTTTAAAGTAAGATGTTCATATGTCTAGTGCCCCTAAATCATGTCTAAAATCTAAGAGGAAGACTTTTTACAGTATCACAGCATTGCAACTGCTGGTCTTGGTTTCATTTTCTTGGTTCTTTTGATCAGACTGAGAGCATTGCCTGCTCTCTGGTTGCTACCAGTTGGAGCTAATGGAGACAAACTGATTTCCTTTGTTTTACTAATGTTGATGGCCTCTTCTGTTCCATTTTGGGCTTTCTGTCAGTTCCTCATAAACAGGAAAATTAAAGAGGTTCCTCCTTATAGTGTAGATGTTCTTTACAGTTTAGGGTCTTGTAGCTCGATTTGTAGCAAAAATATTTTTTAAAGAGAAGGTTTAATTTGTAATTATGTTCTTTTAATATAGTAAACATAATAATTTTATGCGACACCAAATTATATATAATGTATTTCATGTAACTAAAGTAGCGGGATGACTTTCAATGTGCTAACATTGCATTTTTCATTTTTTTTTCCCCTGAAAATTTCTGTTTATCTTAAAAAAAAATTGAAAACCGTTTCTCTCATGGCTTCAGCATTTCTGGAAATTTTTATGCCTCTATTATTTGGTTGGCTCATCCCCACACCTGTCCATGAGACACAACCTTATATTCCTGTTTTTCCTAAACTGGCACACAGCTGGGTTTGAATTAAGAAGAATCATTCCTTTCCATCTTGTATTCAGGATAAGAGCTACCCACCAGGTCACAATATGGAGAAATTGAATAGTTTCCAATTGGTAGGATGGCCAGGCAAGGCTGCATTTTTATCACCCTATCTTTTTAACTTGTATACTGAACATATCAGATGTTAAAACAGGATTAGATTCAGAGGAAGGAACCATGAAAATTGGAGGAACAATTCAAGGTAGGCACTTCCAGATAAGCAGTTGGAAAAGAGCCACAGAAGACTACTTCAGTATATGACTATGGTAGCCAGGGCTGTCTTAACAGTGTTAAAAGGCTCCCGGGCAAAGCAGTGCACTGGGCCCGGCCTACACAACCACTCACAGGAATAAAAATGTAAATTATTGATAAAATAAACTTATATTTATTGATACCTCCAACAAAATCAGTGTTTTGATCCTCTCCCTGGTGTACAGCTTCATTGGGAGCAAAGTCCTTTCCTGTCCAGACTTCAAAATTCCTGATGTATAAAACAGCAGATATAAGAACGAAAAAGAGAGGAGAGAAGCACCTTCCAATGTGGGAAAGGAGGGTGGGGAAGCAAAAGCAATGTCTTGGAGGGGCGTCTCCCCAGAGAGCTGGTGTCTCCACCTTAGGCCAATGAGAATGGCAGGAAGGGGAAGAGAGGTGGGGCATGGGTGGGCAGTGTCTGCCTCTGGGACAGGGAAAGAACACAGACTTGAGGGCTGGAAGGAGGAACCTTCTTGGTGTGACTGTTGGAGTGTGTGTCAGAGAATGGGAAGAGTTGCTCAGCAGCTTGTGGTTGCATGAGCAGCTGCTCCAGGCAGAATTTAGGACATGGGTTGAGCCTCCCTTTCTCGGCCACCACTAGGCTTTTCTGCCTCTTATGGCAGGGTTTTCCCAGTGCCTCCCTTGCTTTGCTCCTCAGTCAGGACTCCCCCTCCAACCGTCCATCCTGCCTCCTTTTCTCTTTTCTCTTTATCTTCCCCATTCTCGTGAATGCAAACATGCCTACTCTCATAATTTTCTCCTTCTATCAAGTTAGCGGAAGCTTTCAATGTTTAGGTGGGTGATTGGAAAATTAGTGTTAAATTCTGGTTTGTGCATAGATTAGCGTGGGATTGCTATAATTGTGGGGCAACTGTCCAGCATGCCTGCACATTAAGACAGCACTGATGGCAGCAAGATTGTTGTATGGCCAAAGATGGAAGAATTCAGTACTACCTATTAGGGAGGAATGGTTGTTGAAATTGATTGATTTAGCAGAAATTGACATATTATCTGGTTTGATTAGAGAAAAAATTGTGGGTAATATTTCTAAAGGATTGAAAACCCTTTATAGACTTTATGCAAAAAAATAATAAGTTGACAACTTTTGGATTTGATAACTAATAAGATTTGGTTACTGGAAGAAGTGTATGACGTAGTTCTAGAGAGAGAGAGATGTATGAATATATCATATGTATATATAACCGTTGAAAAGAAAGCCGGAAGCTACATTTCTTTTTGTCTATATTTCTTTTTATATTTTACTTCTTTTTCTTCTGTTTTTTTCTTTCCCCCCCTTTTTTTAAAAAGATCTGTAACTTTTATTCTATTTTGAAAACCTCTTAATAGGCAGATGAGACCATACTACTAGTAGGAAATAGCAAAGACTTAGAACAATTATTGAAGAAAGTCAAGGAAGAAAGTGCAAGGACAAGTTTACAATTAGGCATTAGGAAAAATAATGACCACATATGATTTGTATAACTTTAAAATAGATGATGAAGACATTGAAATACTTCCAGATTTTCCATATCTGGTTGAGTCATTAATTAAAATGGAGATTGCAGTCAGGAGATCAGAAGAAGACTAGGACTTGGAAGGGCAGCTATGAAGGAACTAGACAAGATCCTGAAGTGTAAAGATATACTGTTGAATACTTTAGTTAGAATACGTAGTCCATGTCACTGTATTTCCAATTTCTATGTATCGTTGTGGAAACTGGACAGTGAAGAAATCTGATAGAAAGAGAATCAACTTATCTGAGATGTGGAACTGGAAAAGTGTTCTGCAGATACTGTTGACTGGTAAAAAAACAAATAAATGGGTCCTACAGCAAATCAAGCTGAACTCTGCCTAGAAGCCAAGATGACTAAACTGAGACTGTTTTACTCTGGCCATATCATGAGAGAAGACAATAATAATAAATAATAATACATTTTATTTCTATTCCACCCCTCTGCAATGCAATAATGCTTTGTAAGGTAGAAAAGGCAGTAGGAAAAGAGGAAGGCCACATTCCAGATGGATAGATTCAATCAAGGAAGCCAGGACCCTGAGTCTGCAAGACATGAACAGGGCTTATGAGGATAAGGTGACTTGGAGGTCTCTCATTCATAGGGTTGCCATAAGTCAAAGTCAACTTGACAGCAGTTAACAACAACAGTTCCTTCCCCCAGCTGTTGCAGCACAATTACTACTCCAGTCAGCTTTCATGATTGGAAGCATCAGATGTTTTAGCTTTGTTGAATCTAAGTGAACATGAACCTGACCAGTCCTTTGCATAGGCAGCAACTGGGAGGTCCATGTAAATTAATATATGCATGTAATAAATTTAAAAGAAAAAAAACCCAAAACAAAACAAAACCCCACCATATCCTATTATCTCAGTTGAGAAAGCAAGCCTTTTAGCAGATTCAGCCTTAAGGAATGGGATGACTTGTGTTTTTTGGCTTCATACTAGCACTACAAAATAATTCCCTAGAAGTTACTATGTCATAATTATTTTTTACTAGTCTGCAAGCCCACAGTTCCCATGCAGGTTATTTGTTGACACCCTCACAGTAGGAAGAAGATTCAAAAGCAGTGTACTAAGTCTCTGTCAGTTTTCAGAAGCTCCCGATATTTTCTAACTTTGATGTTTCATCAGAAAATCCTAAAGGGTTGTATGATTCTTAAATATTATGTGTACTCCAATTCAAAGCAATTTTCTTGGGTCACACAACATGTCTGCAGTATTTGTGAAGTTCTTATATATTCTACTCTCCTGCAGTAATTCGTTCACATTTCCCCCAATTAAAGAATGTTATGCCCATAATTGAGAACTTGTTAATGCTGGGAATTTCTGAGCCATTCAGAGCTCATTCCATTGCTCACTTCCTATGCAGATGTGTTTACTTTCTACTTCAGTTCACTTGTCTTTTCAAAATGGAGGAAAAATCTCTAGACTAAATAAGATCAAGATGATGCAAAACCATACATTAATTTACTAATTCTGGAGAACATAACCCCTCCAGTGCAATCATTTTTGTAAATATTAAGGCACTGTTTAGTCTAATCTTCTAGGACCGTCTTAAGATTCACAGCTCCTGAAAAAATCATTTATTCACGGTTGTCAGCTCTGGGAGGCAGACTGATTTTGAATTTTACTTTGTCCCTTAAGACTACAATCTGAATACCATAATCTTCATGTAGGTGATGAACACACAATATCCGTACTGGAACACCTTAAGTGTTGCTTTACTGTGACCATGGTTCTTTCACACTACAGAATTATAGCACTATGGTTCCAATTTGACTGCCATGGCAGCATCCTCTGTAATTTAATGAAGCACTGGAGCTCTCTGGCTGAGACTTCTAAATGTCCCTCCCTAAACTGCAAATCCTGGAATTCCGTATGATGGAACTGTGGACAGTTAAAGTGGAATCATAGGGCTGTAATTGTTTAGTATAAAAGGATCCCAGATCTTATTTCCCTGTGGAATGTGAAAGTACATAATGGACTCATGTGGCTCTGCTGTCTACCTTTGAGACACTACCTCTGGGGGGTGGGGGAATCTTTTTTTTTTTTTACTTGATACCTTTTTCTTTTCTGGGAAGTACAAATGACATTTGTGTTCAGGTGCTGGAGGATAGTTTTATGGATACTATGGTCTCCCAAAATGAATAATAAATGGGTCATAGAAGATATCAAGTGTCAGCTCTCCCTAGAAGCCAAAATGATCAAATTAAGCATATAGTACTTGGTGAATATCATGAGAAAAGACAATAATGCTTGGTAAAGTGGGGGCCTAAATAGACTAAAGGCACAAGATACTGTCTGATCTTAGAAGCTAAACAGGGTCAGCTCTGATTAGTACTCAAATGGGAGACTGCCAATGAATACCAGGTGATGTTGGCTATATTTCAGAGGAAGGAACTGGCAAAACCACCTCCAAGTATTCCTTGCTTTAGAAAACCCTATGAAATTCATGGGATTGCCATAAGTCAACAGGCAATTTGAAGGAACGTGCACGCATGCACACACACACACAGTCAGAAGCAACAGGAAAAGAAGAAGACTTGATTGCATTACTAGTGAATACCTCAACCAAGGAAGATGCCCCCCTGAGTAGAGCAGTTGATAACAAGGTGTTTTAGAGATCTTTCTTTCATAGGATTGCTGTAAGTTGAAGCTGAATTGGTGGTGATTAACAACAACAATAAATAGAGACAAATAATTACTACATAGTTATAATGGTAGGTGCTTCTGTGCTTTTTAAAAGAGCCTTTCAAAAGATTTGGTAGCTGCCTTCAGCTAAGAAGCTAAAGGTATCATCCCAAGTTTCTATAGCAAGGAAGCAAAATTAAATCAACAAAGAAGGAAATTTCTTTTTTAAGGTAACAGTGTATGTTCCATTGACTCTGGTGCTTTCCCCCATGGAAACATATTTAGGTCTTGAAGGCTTTAATGAAGAGCATTTTATTTTAAGACAGTCATATAGAAATAGGACTGGCAAGAAGATGAGGGAAGGTAAGTCAACACTTGAGTAACTCCTGTTGAATTACTATTGACGTTGATAGTCTACTGTAATTGGGACCACAGTTATGACTGTCTCATTGATAGTCTATTGTACTTGGGACTTGAGTATTCACAGATTTTGGTATCCACGGGGGTTCCTGGAACCAAACCCCAGCGAATATGAAGGGAGAACTGTGATCTTAATTTTGTACACGAAAACATTTGAACACCTGGTGTTAGACAAAGAAGTTGTTAGCATTTTAATAAATGTAGGGCCTAATCCTTTATAAATAGAAGATAATTGACTTTTAAGCCTGTGTCTTGTTAGCTTTGGATATAGTTTTTTAAAGCTTATTCATTTACTTGGAAACGAGTGTCAGCAGATGTGGTGGGATGTTTCTAAGCTTAAGACGTGAATGATAAAAGCTTATAGTAAAAAGCTACACCTTCCAGAGCGTTAATAGACAACAAGGGATTGCAAAATCCAGAGATCTTATTGGAATGGAAATTTGTCCATTGTATATGTCACTGTGTTCTTACTGCTGTCTCCCTTGTCTCCTGAACTGCTGTCTCCTGAACTCACAATAACAAGTGCCTGAAGAGCAGCAGGGTAGGGGTGCAAAATCAATAGAACAAGGGGTGTGCAGTCCTAGGTTGTTACCAACTGTCCATAACAGATACCAGGGAAGTCAATAGGCAGTCCAGAGATCAATAGTGTCAGGTTTGAGGTCCAGGTCCGTGGTCAGCAGGGATTTAATGCAACAGTCCAGAGGATGAAGTAGGTCCAAAGCCAAGGCAAAGCTAGAAAACCAAAGAGTGCAACAGCTAAGATAAGCAGTTATCAGCACTGAGGCTCAAAGGAAAACTGCTGGAAGATTTCTAGCCAGATTATCAAAGCCAGGTAGGCCTTATTAACAAGTAATCAGGTCAGTGTTTACTATGTAAATGATGCTGGGCATGTTGTTTCTCCCTTCTGTGTTCAGAGAAGAAAGGCAGCATGTTGTCTGGATTGTCTATAACTGGTAGGCAGACCGTTTGTTCTTCAGGGTGAGGTATGTTTTCTCTGTCTGGAGTCAGGGCAATCTCTTCAAGGTGAACCAGGCTTTCACTGTCTGCTTCATCTGCATTCTCTGCTTCCTCCTCCTCATCCTATGAGTCCTCGACAAGGGGGTTCATGACACTACTGGTTCATTTAGGATTTACATATGATCATGTATAGGGTTCCGGTTTTGTATTGTGCTTTTTCTCACAACTTCAGAAGTTGACACTTTTGGTATTGGGTTGGATCCATTTTGGGAGAGACACAGTCTGTGTGCCTGTCTCTCCCACTTTTGGAGATCCTCTTAATGGGTCTTGAGGGTTGAGGCATTTGGGGGGCAAGTCCAGCTTGAGGGGCCATCACTCCTGCCTCATCCCCAGGGCTTTCACTCATGAGTATCCTGCTTAATTATCCCAAGGACTCCCCAGCTGGCAGGCTGGGCTCTGGGATTACATTGAGTGGGTTGATTAGTGCCTGCATCCATTGCCCTAGGCTGTGTCAGCTCTCTGTTCTGACCTATAACATTGCAGCCATTTCAAATCAAACCATGGCTTCCACATATTTTTACTCTTGCCCTCCCTTTTGCCACTGGTCTGGCAAAGTGTTGTTGTTGTCATGAGCATAAGAATTGAATGGGAACACTTGCCAAGGGAAGTTGCCGTTTGTATGGTGGAATGTTATTTTATCTTATTCAATATAATTGGAACAATTTTAATCATGAGCTCTTACTCTTGGTATTCTCTTCTGTACTAGAGAATATGTAGAAATCTAGTTTTTACATTAGCTTTTTATGGTGAACTCTAGTTTCCTTCTTTCCCTTTGCAAATGGTTTAGTCTTAGTAAATGGCTGTAACTGGCTATAATTGTGATGGTTTGGAGCGTTCTCACTATCTTTCACCTTTCTGAACTGTGAACTCTCCCCAGGCTTTTGTACTAGAAGCAAAAGGTCATGTGAAACATTGGTATGCAGATTAAAAAAAAAAAAACTTTTCAAAATGGGTCATTTAAATGGCTCTTTTTCCAGTGGGAGTAATATCATGAAGCTCATTTATCTCCATAAAGCTATTTTTTTTTGTATTATGATGAACCATTAAAAAAAAAAGGATAATTTTTCTCAAGATGGAGAGGAAAGCTTGTGTCTATATATCTCTAGATTTAGAGAGGATGTTTTGTTTTGTTTATGATGTCATATATGGTGGAAAATGGAGTTTATCCTTTGATCAGATGAACTGAGGTATTGGCTTGCTATTTATAGTTCTCACAAACCACCCCCTTCCCCTCTTCAATTTTTATGGCACACAATGTTGCCAGAGAAACAATTTGATGAGCTAATAAAAGGGCTATATTTCAGATTTTTATCCTGCTTTCTCTGTTTTCCCATAACCTTTGCCATTTCAAAACAAATAAGTTTCATTTGTCGACAGTAATGAGACTGACATTTTGTTGTGGGCACTGAGAACAAACTCTTGAGACAGTGGACCAAAAGTGCTGAAATGGTAACTAAGCCAGCAAAACTTATTTTTGTTCACTTAACTTCCCTAAGATTCTCTTTACTGTTGTAATACTGGGTGCTCAGCAATCAGTTTGTTGTAGTAGTTGTATATAGTGTGGGAGTGGAGGCATATAGCAGGTTTGGAGCACTGGTGGCACCTGACTGATAAAAATATGAAGACACTTTAGGCAGAAGCCTTTGATTGGGCTCCTAAATAATTAGTTGTCGGGTAGAAAAGTTCTTGTAAAACTGGAATGGACCTAGGTTGTTCTTTTATTCGGTTGATTTGGATGACTGACACTGGCATATGGAAGGGAGCAGATCAGTGGGGGGGGGGAACTGGTGATGATCTTGTGAAATAGTAACTTTTGGGAACTTTCTTGCAAGGCTGTGTTAGGCATTATTTTAGAAGCTTCTCCAAATTAACTTTATATGGTGTCTCTAAAATCCTCCTGAAGTCTTTATATTTTATGGACTGTGCATCTGGAGAAAAGATGGAACAGGAAATGTTGCATGGTTAATTTTCTTCATCTCTATCACAATGTAGATGCATGATGCTTCCCTCTTATGATAATGCTTTCTCCAGGGGACCAAACTTTGCTCTGGTGTAACCTTGAGAAGCTGAATCCTTCCGTGTGTTTTGACCTATAGTTCTCATCACCTTTAACGGTAGGAAGGACTACCCTCTAGTTATAGCACCTTTCTCGCAACATGGGACCTGAGGTGATTTACAAATAAGGTTAAAACACAATAGAGCTAAAAACCTGATGATAAAAAGTAAAAAGACAACAACATACCTCTAATTAAACAAGATATCCTATTTAATCATCATTTCTAAAAGTATGACATTGTTAAGGAGCGAGTGTGGTGTAGTGCTTTGAGTGTTGACACCAGGCTAGAATCCCCGCTCAGTCATGGAAACCCACTGGGTTACCTTGGGCAAGTCCCATTTTCTCAGCCTCAGAGGAAAGCAAAGGCAAAAAAACCTCTGAACAAATCTTGCCAAGAAAACCCCATGATAGTATTGCTTTTGGGTCACCATAAGTCGGGAATGACTTGAGGGCACACAACAACATTAAAAACACAATAGCAATAAAAATACAACAAGTATTAATACTGCCCTGACCAACAAGGTTAAAGTTAGGAAAGAGAGTCAGAAAACTGTTAAAACTCCTCCTCCTCCATCACTGGTATGTATCCCTGGATCGCTGCTCCCCCCCCCCAATAATGGTTAGTACTTGGTTATTTTTTGGACAGTGGGAATTTAAAGTATTAGTGGAACAAACAGGCTCCAAATTAATTTGGCCTGCATTTTAGAAAACTGGTAAGGCTTAATGTGGTGTTGCCAATGGATATTAGCAGGAGCTGAGATGCTATTCTAAACTTTGAGCTACTGAAAATATAACTGAGAAGAAAAAGTAGATATTGAAAGTCAGAATTTCATTTCTCTACCTACAAAATGTTGCCTTGCTTCCTTTCACAGCAACCATTGTTGCGTGCAAACAATATCTCTTTTTCTACTGAGCATTACTGTTGTTTTGTTTCTTACTGTGTCTGTCAAATCTCATTTGGGTCAAGTGCTGAGTTGACTTTCTCTCTGTTGCTATACATTGGAAGAAAGAGCTTATATTTCTGCTTACCTTGCCAATATTTTTTACCTCAGTAAAAATGCAACTAGCCCCCTTTTAAAAGACAGGCTAGTTCCAATTGCACAGATGTTAAGGTGGATTGAGGAATGAGATTCTTGTGCATGTTCCTCTGGGATGAGAGTCTGAAACCTCTAGCACCTGCAACTTGATGGAGTCTGGGACAAATAAAATTAGCATTTAGTTTTCATTACGACAACTTGTAATGATGGCTATTATCTTACTTGAATTCCCCCCCCCCAAATGACACTGTTTCATAGTAGACACACCTGTCAGTGGATATGATGCCAAAGTAGAATTTACTGTTGGAATGTGTAAAAATACACTGTTTAAAATATCAGGGTATGTTGTCCCTGTTTAAACATCCACACTGTACTTCACACGTTAGTGGAGAATACAGCCAACTTTAGTAGAGTTTAGAGTTAACGCAGCATCATCTAGCGTTAGAATGTTAGCATACACAGCTTATTGAATAACGAAACACCCTTTGTCTTTTCCCAAGTTGTTTAACTACCAAAATAACCACTCAAGACTCAAAGTTAGTTTAAAAAGTATAAAAGCTTCATTACTCACAGTTTAGAGAACTCATTTGTGGCAGGAAACAAAAAAACACCATCAAAACAGACTAAAATTAGTTAAAAATACTTAAAAACTAGGTACATTGTTGCAAAACTGTATTCCGGACACCCCTTTCGGAGTCCTCTGACTTCAAAGGTCCATGAGGATTGTTAAAGATCATGGCTTCTGGAACAAAGAAGAACACTCAGACACTCCCCTTCATCCCAGATTGCCCAATAGCAAAACTTCAGGAAGTTACATCAGCTCATCTCATATGCCTTCTCAGTTAACCCTTCAATAGCAAAACCATTTCCACTTATTGGACTGCAAACTATATTTTCCAACATTCACAAGCGTAGAAATACTTGCTGAAAAGGAATTAAAAGATACTAGTTAGAAGGAAAAGTAATAATTGAAGGAGATGAACATTGCCGTGTCCTGCTTTGTGACTCCAAGAGGTATTTGGCCTACATTGTAGATGAAATACAGATATAGGTCGACTTGTGTTTTGATCCTAAAAGGCAATTCTCACCTCATGTTCCCGTGCACTACCATGTTGGAAAATTGAAAGTATATTGTTGGAAGGTTGGAAACCTTTGAAAGGTAATACTTGAGTCTGATGCTCAGGATGTGTATAATAAGTAAGCTTCCTAGTAAACAGGTACAGGAGATTTGCCTCTTGGTTAACAATTATAGATAGAATAGTTTGGGTAGGCCTGCATAAATTCCTGTTTGCTAAAGCTTTCACTGAAGGGGAGTACCGTAGATATTTTTCAACCCCTCCTTCAAATTGTACTGCTGATAAGCTTAATTTTTGATGCTGTAGAGTTGATAAAATTGAATCAATTTTAGTGCAGGGCTTGTTGCATTTTAACTATTTTAAATCACTTCCTAGTAATCACTTTGTTGCTAATAGCTGCAGTGTCAGCTGACACACTATAATTGTTGACTTTCAGTAGGATTGCAACAGTCGGAGACCAATTTGGATCATGAAGTATCCAGTAAACTGACTCTAGAGCCAGCAGGTTAGTCATGCATAACATATGCATGCCCCCTCCCAAACTGGGCAACATGGCCAGGGATCCATGCATAGTCCTGGAGGGGAGGGGATAGCTGATAAGTTGGTGTTTTGTAGACCAAGATTTATTGGAACTGTGTAACTTGCTTCCAGGAAACTAGCTATATATGCAAAGCCAAAGTAAATTTTGAACCATATGCTAAGATCCTTACTAGAGTTACAGTATTAAAAGGACTGAATGTACAGATTGAAAATGTGATGGCATCAATCTCCATTCCTCCATCATCAGTTAAATTCAATACAGTACTAAAACCCAAGGTCAACACAATCCTCAGTTTTTCAGCAGCTCTACAGCTATTGAATCAAAAGGTATGTTGGTTGAAACAAGTCTACTGGTTCTACAACATGAAATGATTCTAGAGTACTAAAATGTCCTTTCTGCTACAGTGAGGATTTATTGTATCTGCATCAAGAAATGGAAGAAGTTTGACTCCAATGAGGTGCAGCTAGATTGGCTGATCAGAGATTAAACTATCCACCCACTTAATTTCTGTCCTTATGTTCCTTAGCACCCCCTCTGCATGACTGTGAATGTTTCAGCTCTACCAACACAGACCCGCTAAAAGCATCCTGCTCTCAAAGAGTTACGCCCTTTCTTATTTGCAGCAACTACCTCCCAGAATGCCTATGCAACATCTCCCAATCCACCTTTTATGTCCTCAAAAGCCACCTTTTATGTGAAGCCTTCAGTGCAATCTTTAGTCCCCTACTCTCTTACAACTAACATGTAGCTGAACTAAACAAATATTTCACCCTTGCCTCCATTTGTTTTTCTGCATTGAATTTAAGTTGGTAAACCCCTTGAGGCAGGAACTGGCCTCTTGTGCGTGCTTAGTAAAGCAGCATACACTCTAATGGAGCTACAGAGATAACAACAATAGGGTACGTAGGGATTGGTATGTAAATGAGTGTGAATGTGAAATGGACATAGTTAAGAAGTGTTAGTGGTTAGTTGAGACTGAGGAGACTTTGATTGTGACTCTGTCCCTCTGTCCAAGCTTTACCCTTCTCACAGGGTTGTTTTGACAAGAAGATGAGGGACCATGTGTGCCATTTTGAACTCTGGGGTGGAAAGGGTGGATACAAATCTAATTGATTTCTATATTGTTTATGAAGGCAGCTGTCTGTCTGTTTGGTTAGAGACACTGGTTATTATATGGACAATGCATGCTGAAATATTAGATGCTAGAGTGGTAGCTGAAATAAGATTTGCCATGGTCTGAGGAAAAGGCCTTGTATAGCTTTTTTCAGAAGCAAAATAAATTATGTAGACTAGTACATATTGGAGCATGGAAGACTGCAGACATTTTATATTGCATACTTTTATACAGGGTACAGGATTAAGAATGGCAAAATTTAGAGGGTACAGAGTTACAGACTTTATTGTAGCACAACTTGGGATACTTTGGTAGAGATTGTAACTTAAAAGGGCATGGTGATTTTATAGGATTTTAATAACTGAAATGGTTTTAAATTAAGTGTGTGCATGGCAATGAATGCTGTAACAGATACATCACCAGTTGTAACACCTTTCCGGTATGATGCAACTGTGGCTCCAGTCTGTTTTGTTTGTGTGCAGATATAAACACATCCATTGTTCACATGATATTTTTTGCCCTCCCTCTAAGAAATTCAAACCAGCATTCCACTGTGATGTACAGAGGAGAATGATGTTAATATCCTCTTCCCTCCTTCCCATGATTTTGAAAGTGTCCTACCAGATTGCTGTCAGTAATATCTAGTTGCTAAGTGACGTTTCCCCTGCCTCTCTTCTTGTTGTTGCTATGGTACTTCTTCCCCTGCTTCTGTGGAGTAAAGCTGCTTTTGCTATTCTACCAACTGCAAGGAACCTTCTTAATGCATTGCTGTGTTGTGGATGTCACAGGGTGGTTTAGCAGTGTGAAGATAGACTTGTCTGTGTTTGAAAATTTTCCTCTCCTTTTTTCTAACACTGCTAGCCTTTAATGGTATGAGACTATTTGAAAGAAGAAAAGCAACATGTCTTGACCAACTTCACTTATTAAATGGAAAATAGCCTTCCCAGAAGTCATTTTAAGCGAAGCTTTTCTACTGCCTCCAGAAAAGGAAGTTAAGGAGTAACAATCACTACATCTCTTAGTAATTGAAGATTTTGAACTTAATCTGCTGTCTGTCAGAGATTATCAAGCGTTATGTTTATTAATTTCTTGAGCAGTATCCTGAGGTCTTTTCTCAAATGGATGCTTCAGTTTTCAATGATATTCCATATAGTCAGCACTGAACAGCAATAGTGGTGGTGGATTGCTCAGGAATGAATTTAATGGTAAAAGAATTTCAGGCAGAGATTGTGATGCCTGCCTTTCAGTAGAAGTCTTGGGTTGGTATACATTAAGACTATTCAAAGAGTTTTACACTTGTTCAGGAATCCTCAGAAGTTGCTGCCATTATTCTGTTGTAGAGGGTGGCAGAAAGAAAGAGTAGTTTTGCTTTAGCTGTCTGGTAAATTTGTGGCTGAGAGGGCAATACTAATTGGGCAGGGTGGAAGGGAATGTGAACTGCTGGACTACCTACCACTTCCACAGTGCCTGCTACTTCATGCCAGCAAAACTAGGAGGTAAGGGATGGGAGTTAATTTTTTTTTTTTTAATTAAGCCTCTCCCTGCCCCATTCATTTCAGTGAGTGTACTTTCCATCTCCAGGTTGGTTAAGTTGAAGAACCTGATCCTGTGGACTTACAAGGGCTTTTTAATCATCATCATCATCATCATCATCATCTGGGGCAAACCTTTCATTGAAGAATGACATATGGGTGGCACTGACTCTTTAAACTGGTTTTTTGTTAGGCTGTGTTTACCAGTTTTCTGAAATCACATCATTCAGATATCATAGATGGCACCAGTGCTTTGGTTGCTGTACCTGTTCTTCTTCTCAGCAAACATCTGACACTAAATGGAACTACAGTGAAGGCAGTATTATTTGTGCCTTGATTCTTCTGTCTGTGAGCATTAAAGCACCTTTCTGCTATGCTTTGAATTGTATTTCATGGCAACCATATGCTATGTCCTATATGAAGCAGCATCTCTGTCGAGATTGGTTAGTGCTAATGCAGGAACAGACTGAAGTTTAGTTAACAGTTTCAAACAGTCTTAGAGGTTGCTTCATGTGCTCTGTGTCTTCTTTCTCAACTACTTATACATATCTCTGAAGATCTATGTTCCAATACTGTATGTTCATGGAGATGCACGTGAATTTTGAGTCAGGCCTGAATTTTAACAGAAGCAGGCATTTCTTGGTAATGTACATATTGGTAATGCACATACCTGGACTGAAAACAAAAACAAAATTGAAACATAATTTCCAAGTACTTTTCAAGCCCATTCCCAGTTTTATCTAAGGATACTGCTTCTCCGTTTCAGCCCATGAGATATTTGTAGATGGACACCCACTTCACAAGTGGGGGTTTGCATGAATATTTTTCACCTCATAAATTTGAATCAAGAGCCATGTTGTTCTTTGTGTTCAATCTGTGTATGTGTGTCATGGAACTGTATCATGATTCTTACAACACCATCACCCATGCTCAGCATAAACTAAAAAGCAGGTTTCAGCAGTGAGGGAAGCAACAAAGGAGGAGAAGGTATGAGAGTTAGACAAGTGGAGTAAGGGATAAATTGAGCAAATGCAGACACATGTCCTTGGGCTTCATTTCACCTAAGGATAGTGACTGAGAGGTTAGCTCAGTCCTTCATGGGAAAGATGGTTACTGAAGTGGGGAGAATAGCACCGTGTGGTAGTTCTGGAAAGAATCTAGGTGTAGCAAACAACAAAGGAGAAATGGTGGAGTCACTTCAGAGAGCAAGAGAGATTTGAGTAGCTACAGATGGCACCTGTGCTGCAATCCTGTGCACAATTTCCTAGGAGTAAGCAACACTGATTTACTTCCTGAGTAAAAAAGTCTTGGGTTATTCTGTTAGAAAAGCAAATAACAGGGTGAATGAATTGGTCTCACATACTTTAATCACTATGTCCGGTAACAAAATACTATAGAAGGCAGGAGTCTGAATAGATCTTTCTCTGGTGGGTTGTAAGGTTCTTGTATCTCAGACAGAGGGCTTAGTAATTGTACTGATACACAGCAATCTGTATATTATAGCACTTTTAAGCCTTATTTTATAACAGCATTTTGGCCTTAGGAGATGTAGCAACAGTGGGAATGCTGGCGCAGACAATCTGCCAGTTCCCTTTCGTGTCTAGTCCAACCTACGTGTGCTTATGACATCTTTGCAAATTGTAGGATCTAAAGATGGCATCTCCTGTCTCTGGGTTTTTGTTTTGTTTTGAGGCAACTCCTGCTTGACACGTTCAGCGACCTGGGCTGACATTATGGTCAGCCACTCCTATATCCCCACCTTAGATGAATGCTTTGCTTGATATTTTGCAATGATACACAGCAAGATTACACACATTTTAAATACAGCTCATTATAAACATCTTGGAAATCTTCTTGAACATAGGCACCTGTCATTTTCAGTTGCCATGGTGAATGAATGACATGCCTGTAAATAATTTACTGCTATAAAAGTTGCAGAAGATCAATGGAATACATTTTTTTTATTTTTATTTTTGTAAGTATATGACCTGAACATCTGAATTCTTTCTCATATGGCATATCTTCTTTTGCAAGTATATAGGCGCTATTCTTATTGAATCTGTTTCATATATATCTTTAACTTTCTTTGTCTCAGATTAACAGAAATTAATTGTATTCAGACAGTCTTAAAGTGAGTGCTGTAAATATAAGATGAGGGGAATCCATTAGCCCTTCCACCATCAGTTGTCATTTCTGTTGTCCTCAGCACATGGGGAGCAACTTCCTGAAACAAGGACAACTCCTTCTGTTCATTTTTTTGAATACTGAAGAGCCACCGTGGGTATGGGAAGCTCTCCCATGCAGAAAGTTGCCTTTCAGTTTCAAAGGGAGCCAGGAATGACACCTGAGGGGTCAGGGCATGCTCCATGTGATCCAATATCTACAGTACCCACTTTAAAAGTAGGTATATCCAGTTCTCAACATTAATAATGAACTTAATTTTTGCAAATTTGTTAAGAACAAATTGAGGAGATGCTGCAATTTTAACTTCTTCATTTTGTTTCTTGGAGTTAACCAGAAAGGATGAGTTGAATTCTGCAGTATTGATCTTCTCTTTTGTTTAATTTGGATTGTGAACACCTGTAGCAGTGTGGTATATTTTTACATAAGTAGGGTAGGACTTATTTTACTTCCATCTCCAGGAAAACTGACATGAAAATGCTTTATACAATACTAACCACTCCATCTCTGAGAATTTTAATGCTTACTTTGAGCCGTACTTTTCATAGTTCATAGCTGTAGTTTCCAGCAAAGATGACAAAATATGTGTTTCTTATTAGGAAAAGAGCCCTTCCCCAGAGCACACTGCACTTATACTACAAGGTAAAGAACATATGGGGCAGAGCAGCAGCATTCAGCTGCATGCGTCATTGCCCAGGTGAGATACTCATTAATCCTTGCTACTCCTCCAAATATCATGTCTCTGATGGATTAACAGTGTTCTGCTATGTTTAGACTTTACAGCTAAGAGTTATTCTCGCCCCCCCCCCACACACACAGACACACTCTTGATGCAACTGGTTTCTTAGTATTGCTGTGGTAGTCTGGCAATCAGTTGTTGTGGTTAGCTATGGACCATCTCAGGTTAAATTGATGTTTCAGTCAGCCTTGTAAACTACCTAGAATACAACCCACATTCCCTGGGAGTGTTTTTCTTTTTCTCACCTCTTCCTCCTTGAGTTCAAATCACACTCAGCAAGGATCTCCATCCCAGAGATAAATGAAATCACTGTGAGTAGAATTCTGCTTACAGAGATAATTATGGCGTCTTCTTATGCAATAATATAGGAAGAACTGCCTGGTTGGCTCATACCAGAGTCTTCTAATCTGTTATCCTCCTGCACGATAGTGAGCTACAGTTGTTATGAAATTTGGGCAGTAACCATGGTGGCATGCCCCTCTGTGTTCCCCAGGGGATCCAGTACAACCCAATAACTCCAGGAGATTGCTCACCCTTGCTGTTGGCAACAATGAGAATAGTGCTTAGGATGGGCCCATTGCATAGTGCTGCTGAGATTGAGAAAGTGAGGAGAGCTTAGCAGCCTCTCCTCCTCCTCTTCTCCCTCCCATTTTGACTGCTATTTCTTTGTTGCTCACCTGCTCTTTCACTCAGGAGAGGGAGGAAAATTGGCAAGGATCACTGCTTCCTCTTTGCATATTTGTCCACCCAGGCCTTGGGAAGGAGTTGGTAAGCAGGCACCAATAGTGTCCACAGGGAGCAACAACTTCCATTTAGCCTCTTGCTCCTGGCAATGGTAGAGAGAGGAAAGGACCCACTAAGGGTGTCTTACCAGAACTCCCTCCTCACACCTGCAGTTGGCACTGGGTCTAAAATGGGTGGCCTATATACAGTCCCCCCAACCTGTTTATCTGGCCACTTGGCTCTTCTGGGACCCTCTGATTCCTAGTTCCTCCCGCAGATATTTTTCATCAAAATAGAATCGCTAGTTCAGGGAGCCTGCAGGAGATGTGATTCTCCTTTTACCCAAGATGCACCCTCCAGTACCTTTTAAGAGCTTTTTTAAAAAGTCCTTCTCCCCCCTTCAAAACTACAAAATAGACTTTCAGCCACTTGCAGTTTTGTTTTGATTTCTTGTTTGTTTTTTCTTTAACATATGTTGTATGTTAATATACAGTATTATTGTTTCCCACTTCGATCCATGTTGAGAGATGGGAAAGAAATAAATGTTGTTGTCGTTACGAGATGGTGGGTCAGTAGGTGGTGGGTTAGTGTGGCCCTCAAAGTTTTACTACCCCCCCCCATATGTTGGGTAGGAGAGAAGCACTAAAGTATCTCTTTAAGACCTTTCAGTTTTCTGTGTGATACTGTGGAGTTCCTTATGTGAAGTCTGCTGTCTATTTTTTCAGAAAGCAAAGGCAGCTGTGTGGATCAGGGGGAAGGGGGAAGATCCACATTTGTGCAGTACTTTATAAAGACCTACCAGCATGTCACAAAGGAGTGTGTGAACATTCTTCTAAATTCTTCATCAGGCTCGGTGATACAAAAGACAGCAAAGTGATGGGAAGTAGTTCAGAATTTGTGGCTATGATATCTGTATATTAAGCCCAAACTCAAATGTTGAAAACATTTTTTTATTAAAAAAAAAATCCCAACCCTCAAGTAGAATGTATTGATTGTGTGGTTGCTGTCTTTGAGGTTCTCAAAAGGGGGATACTGTATAGGGTAAACACTTAGGACTCATAAGGATAAATCTGTGCAGAAGAGATTTCCTGAAGGCAAAAAGTTTGAAAATCACCTGCATAAATATGCTCTTTCATAGATAGTTAAAAGATGAATTGCAATGTTGTCATCTTCAGTTCATTTCCTGTAAGGGAGCTTAAAATAGAGAAGGTGAGGCTTAGGCATAAGCCACAACAGTGTATAATTATGTATATGGTTTTGCTCCATCTCTCTGACTCAGCTGCATGTTCCTCTGGTTTCCACTTATTTTGAGCATCCGGATTCCTCTTGTCCAGTTTATCTGGATTGCAAGCCACCATTCTACTAATAACCACTGGGTGATTTTGGAAAGCATGATTTAGAGAATGAAGGTCTAATTTGTGTTCTGTATCCTTCCTCCCACCCCGCACATTGTGTTGGCAGAAGTTAGGTTCAATCAGTGCATAGTTCACCTGTAACCTCCTCTGTTCATCCCTGCCTCCCAGCCTTTTTACTCAAGCATGTGATATTGTAAACTTAATGCAACTGTATTAGGAAAAATCATATTAGGAAACATAATTAGCATTTAATAGGCTTCAAAATAGGGTGGAATGCATACAGCTTATAACTGTATTACTGGTGTTGTTGAATTCCTCTTATATTTAGGAATTAGATTAGTAACAAAAATATTGGCATGTTTATATTGTACAAGTTGTCCCCCACTTACCTGCGTGGGGGGGGGGAGAGATGTTCCTGGACTTAGTGTTTATAAATGAAACAGCAGATAACAGCGAACCTCCAGTACAAACTAAAGGACTTCTGGTACAAACATACTATAGAGTTGCATTGGGGGTCCTAGCAATTCCTAAAGAGGACACTTCTCTAGGCATTTTCCAGTGTGACATTTTCTCTAGGCATTTTCCAGTGTGTCCTTATTTACTCAGATGCAGGTAACTGAAACCATGGATCTTGGGTCCATAGATATGGGCGGCAACCTGTCATTACAAGTATATAGGATAGGTATAGGTTTGTGTTTGAGGAATTTGCAACAGTTGGTGTTGGAGTTACAGTGCAAATTTATTCATAGAATACACAGTCATTGAGAGCAGTGCCCTAGTTAGTGGCACTAAATCAAGGCAGTCACTGCTAACAAAAACTGACAGCTCTGCGTGTTTGTGCGTGCGCACACACATGCAATATACCATCTCTTTTTTTTAATTTAGAGACTGCTATGTTCTTTGAGGGATAGACCTCTGAAATAACATAGTATGATGAGCATGAAATAATACTTCAATCAACTTTCACCTCTTCTCAGTTTCTGTTTTTTTAAAAGGCAGGAAAACTGCACTGATGGGCGAGAACCGCTTTAAGGACATAATTTTTCATGGACTACAGTCTTTTTTTCTTGAAGTCTGCAATGCTGCCCTCAGTTAGTGCACATAATAATGCAGATGCACTTAAATAGGTACAAGAAGAGAGATTGTAAGCAGCCATGATAAAATACAGTAGTCTTTCTTTTTGCTACAGCAAATGAACTATGCCACCTCTCTAGAATTCATTTACATCTATCTGTCTGTGGTGGTAACCTCCTTTCTTTCTGTATCCTTTATATTGTTATGATGTAAGCTTCACCACTACCTGGATTCTTCAAGACATGGCTAAACTATATGATAGGTACAAATAATCAAAACACATAATGGAAGACTCAGCTTTCATAAAGGAGAAAATCTTTTCTCTCACGATTATTAACACGAGTATGTTAATAGAAAGATAAATTTGTTTTAACAATGAGCAAGAAAAAAATTGAAAAATCAGTGCTTGTATTGATGATTCAAGAATCTACCGTAAATACCTTAAAGGCACCAGATCCTGCCTGATCTTGGAAGCTAAATGGGACCAGCCCTGGTTAGCACTTGGATGAGAGACCACCAATCTCCTGTATCCTGTGCTGTAGTCTGTATTTCAGAGAAAGGAACTGCCAAAACCACCTCTGAGTATTCCTTGCTTAAGAAAACCCTATGAAATTCATGGGGTTGTCATATATCAACAGGCAACTTGAAAGCATGTACACACACACATCGATGATTCATTTAATGAACTGTTATTGTGGATTGTGCTTAAACAGTGGAGACAGGGTAGCAGCCTCTTATTTTGAATTTAATATGCTCTGCAAAACATTGCTGGGAGCGGGGTATGTTGTAGTATTTGTTATAAACCTGAATCACAGAACTAGAAAAAGTGGCTGCTCTGGGATTAGTTGAATTGTGTAATATGCTTTCTGCTTGTTAAGAAGCTAAATGGATTCATTTTATTCTTTGGTTCATGATATCTATATATGGAGAAGTAAGTAATTTAGTGGGAAAGTGGGGAATAGAATCCCTGATTTATATGCCTTAGGATGAATTGTTTCATTTTGGAATTAGGTTGCAATTTCATAGAAAAATCTTTTTTAAAAAAATCACAGATGGTTAAGAGTAGAATTTGCAAATGAAGTTTAGATTTTTAAAAAAACAGTATGGAGGAAGTAATTTCTTTCACTGGTGTTTGTTTCATAATTCATGAAAACCAAAGGTAGATTTTTTTCATTAAACAATTGAATGCCAGGTTTGCCAAAATTTCACATTAGATATTCCTTTATTTCTGAATTCAAGTTAATTGTGAAAATTTAACTATGGGTATCTGGTAGTACTAGCACTACTGATTACAGGCTGTCTGAGGAATCCTGGAAGCTTATCAGTGGAAGCTCATCACTATTACAGTTAAAATAGTGGTAATAACAGACAAGATTTCCTAGAAGACAGTTTTCCCACTACTATCAATCTTCCTCTTGAGTATGCAGCTGCACTGGTGTGGTGTGGAACAATACTACTCAGTGGGGGTCCATGAACAAGTGCTGGGCCACAGTCCATTAGGTGGCAGACCCTGGCAGGATTCCAGGAAAGTAAGAAACAAGTGTTGACAGTGTGCATAAATGGTCAGAGCACATTGGAAGAGCAGGGAAAAACCCACCCTTCTCCCAAATCAAATAGCTTGAGGTGCACTGTTGTAGGGTACATGCTATGTTTATATGGAATGAAGCCTGAAAGGCCTGGTTCTTTGTGATCTGAAACAAACAAAAACAAATTCTTTGTTATGTGGAGGTTTCCCTGATAAGTGGTGCTCTTCACACAAATTAGTGTGAAAAGTGTTCCTTTCATGTAAAGTTTGAAAAATCTCTGGCTTTTCTTCGCAAACGAAGATTCAGGAAGGACTCGTCCCGCGCTTTCTGCAAGCGCGCTGATGACTAAAAAGGCCAATCCGAGATAAACAAGTCCGGTTGCAAAAAGCACAGCAGAAGGTCTCCTTGGGTGATGTTTTTGGGTTGTGATTCTTTCTGCGTTGTCGTTTCTCTTCAAGACTTGTTCGTCGTGAGTTCTCAAATAAGGCTGCAGCATTGTGGATAGTGCGTCTCCATGCCTCCCGATGTGAGGCCAGGGCGGACCACTGTTGGTGATCAATTTGGCCAAGCCTGAGATGTTGTTTCAGGGAGTCTTTGTATCGCTTTTTTGGAGCACCCCTCTTACGCTGACCCGTGGCGAGTTCACCGTAGAGTAGTATTTTTGGGAGGCGATGGTCCTCCATCCTAGAAACGTGCCCTGCCCAGCGCAGCTGTGTTCTCAATATCATGGCCTCAATGCTGGTGATCCCTGCTTGCTCAAGGACAGCAACATTCGTCACATAGTCAGTCCAGTGTATATTTAGGATTGTGCGTAGACAGCGCTGATGAAAGCGCTCGAGGAGTCGTAGGTGGTGGCGATAGGTGACCCATGTTTCAGATCCATAAAGGAGGATAGACAGTACGATGGCTCTATACACACTGATTTTTGTGCTTTGCCTCAGGTGTTTATTGCTCCAGACTCTTTTGTGAAGTCTTCCAAATGCACTATATGCCTTTGCTAATCTGTGATCGATCTCTTTGTCAATCTTGGCATCTGAGGAGATGATGCTTCCCAGGTAGGTGAACTGCTGAACGGACTTGAGCACTGATTTGCCGACGGCAATGTGGGGATGGTGGTGTTCGTCCTGTGGTGCAGGCTGGTAAAGAACTTCTGTTTTCTTCAGGTTGACTTCTAGCCCAAACAGCTCTGCAGCTGTTGCAAAGCAGGATGTTAGGCGCTGCAGAGCTGCTTCTGTGTGGGCAACAAGGGCAGCATCATCGGCGAAGAGCAGCTCACGGACTAGATAGTTTAGAGTCTTAGTGTGAGCCCTCAGACGGCTTAAGTTAAACAAGCTACCATCAGTACGGTAGCGTATATAGATGCCGTCGTCTTCTTCAAGCTCTGCCATAGCCCTTTGGAGCATTGTGCTAAAGAAGATTGTAAATAAAGTTGGTGCAAGAACACAACCTTGCTTCACTCCATTAGTTATTAGAAAGGGCTCTGAAAGAGCATCGCCATATCTGACATGACCACGCTGTCCCTCGTGTAGCAAGATAATCATTTTAAGGAATTTGGGGGGACATCCTAGTCTTTCCAGAATCTGCCACAGACCTTTTCTACTCACAGTGTCGAAGGCTTTGGTGAGGTCGACAAATGTTACATAGAGACCCTTGTTCTGCTCCCTACATTTTTCTTGCAGTTGCCTAAGGGCAAATACCATGTCTGTAGTGCTCCTATTGGCTCTGAAGCCACATTGGCTTTCAGGGAGAAGTTCTTCTGCAATAGCAGGAACTAACCTGTTCAGGAGTATCCTTGCAAGGATTTTTCCAGCAATAGAGAGCAGTGTTATGCCTCGATAGTTTGAGCAATCAGATTTTGATCCTTTTTTCTTGTACAGGGTGATGATGACTGCATCTCGGAGGTCTGATGGCAGTTCCCCTTTTTCCCAGCAATTCAGGAGGAATTCATGGAATTTTTCGTGGAGTGCATGACCTCCGTGTTTCCAAACTTCAGGTGGGATTCCATCAATCCCAGCTGCCTTGCCGTTTTTCATCTGCTGTATGGCCTTAAGGGTCTCTTCCAAAGTGGGAGCTATGTCCAATTCATTTTTCATTGGTTTTTGTATCATATATTGGATAGCTGAGGCTTGGACTACTCGGTTGGCGCTAAAGAGACTTTGAAAATGTTCAGCCCAACGATTTAGGATGGAGGCTTTATCAGTAATTAATGTTTGACCATCTGTACTGTATAAGGAGCTTTGGACCTGATAAGTAGGTCCAAACACTGCTTTAAGAGCTTCATAAAATCCTCTATGATCACCCAGATCTGCACAGCATTGTGTCTTTTCTGCTATATTGATCCACCACTTGTTCTGCATGTCTCGGAGTTTTTGTTGTAGTTTGCTACATGTGAGGCGGAAAGCTGCTTTTCTTACATGGCAAGTTGGCTGGGCGAGGTATGCCTGGTGAGCAGCTCTCTTCCTTGCCAACAGCTCCTGGATCTCTTGGTTGTTTTCATCAAACCAGTCTTGATTTTTCTTGTGGGAGAAGCCAAGGGATTCTTCTGCAGACTGGAGGATACTGTTTTTGATATGTTGCCAAAGCACTGTAGGAGAAGGATCTGTAGGATGGTCTTCAAGTTTCGTTTGTAGATTTGCCTGGAAGTTGGCTCTCATGGTAGCTTGTTGAAGATTGTTGACTTGGAGTCTCTTCTTTAAGATGCCACCCCTCTTAGGTTTGAACTTAAGATGAAGATTTAGTTTACATCTGACAAGGCGATGATCTGTTTGGCATTCTGCACTGGGCATCACTCGTGTATGACGGACATCACGAATGTCTCTCTGACGGACTAGAACGTAGTCAATGAGGTGCCAATGTTTGGATCGGGGATGCATCCAGGTTGTCTTCAAGCTATCTTTCTGCTGAAAGATTGTGTTTGTAATAGTCAGCTGTTGTTCTGCACAGAACTCTAGCAGGAGGCGTCCGTTATCATTGCAATTTCCAACACCATGCTTGCCTAAGACACCTTTCCAGGCTTCGGAGTTCTTTCCTACTCTGGCATTGAAGTCACCAAGGATAATAATTTTATCTTCTACAGGGACTTTTTGTATGAGTTGGCGTAGTTCTGTGTAGAATTTGTCTTTCTCTACAGGGTCGGCTTGCATAGTTGGGGCATATATACTAAAGAGAACAACATGTGGGAGGCGTAAGGAAATAATTCGATCAGAGTGTCCTGTTGGCAAGGTTTCGAGTTTGGAGGCAATGGAGTTTTTAATCATAAAGCCTACTCCTGACAGATGTTTTTCGGTTTTGGGTTTGCCAGACCAGTAAAGTGTGTAGCCGGCGCCATGTTCTTTAAGGCTGCCTTCCTCATGGAAGCGAACTTCACTAAGAGCAGCGATGTCAATATTAAGCCGTGATAGTTCAAGGGCTATTAGGGCAGAACGACGCTCAGGCCGTCCACTATCTTCAGAGTCTTGCATGGTTCTGATGTTCCAGCATGCAAGTGTCAGTTTATTTACACCTTTGGAGGCCGGTGTGTGCCTTTGTTTCTTTGCCTTGGTTTGACCGCATCAGAGGATTCCCATTGGCCGCGGCTAGCCAACCAGGTAGTTGGGGATGAGCTTTCTTTAGGCCACCTTTTCTAGGCCCCTCTCCATATGGAGCAAGCAGTGCTCTCCTTAAAAAAGGCTGCTTGGTCGTTCAGAATGCTGCCGAACAAGACTGTCATCTCCCGGGTCAGGCTTGAGCGACCAATGTCCTGAACCGCCTGCATGCAGGGTTGGGGCTGCGGCTTCCAGTGCATCTTTACACCTGCTGGTTTCGTCCCTCGCCAGTCGCTACAGGGCTTTTTTGGAAATGGATTTGTCCTTTGAGCCTGTGCAATGGATTTTTCTAGAGGAGCGCAGCGTGCACAGAACTGGCCTCACCCTTTAAACCAGAGATTCATCTGCCGTGGCCTTGCAAGCATGGACGTGGCAGTGAGGTCCTCGGGCCGTAGGTTTGATTAGAGTTTCCTTCTCTTAGATGGTTGACCTTACAGGGTTGGACGAGCACCATCTGCCCGGGTTTGGGATTGGAGTTTTCCTTCTCCTAGGACGGTTGCCACAAGGCTAGAGAGCCCATCCTGCCCTTTGACGCTCTTTGTCAGACCCTTCGGTTTTGACCTGTCTGGCATGGGAGATCCTACCAGTGGCTATTATGCCACCGCCAGCATAGCTCAAAACATCATTAGGGTACGCAAGCCTCTCTCCCACGACAAGGGGGCGTCAATGGAGAGGAAAGTTTGAAAAATAATATTTTCTATATTATATGGCTTTACTGTTGCTAGAGACATCCCCTGCCCCTGCTTTCTGTGCAGCTGTTTTGTGGTCTCTTGGAAAGTGGTGAGGCATCTGTGGATGCCATCTTCGGTGGCTTGTCTGTCATCTCTTTCATTGAGTCCCATGTGGGTTTGGTGGGCTATAGGAAAGATTGGAAGACCAGCCATTCAAGAGTATCCTGTCTGGCTGGAGGGCACAGGCTTCCAGGATGAGCTGGAGGCTTCATACGTGTCCATCTTGGGAATATAAAGGCAGTGCCCAGTTGGTTCTGTCAGACTGTCATGCCAGGGATAACCAGCAAATGATCTGGGGAATCAGAGTTCATCAATTAGCAGAAAGGTCAACGAAGTCTGGATCTGAACCCATCCTAAGACAAACTTCTTCAGCTGTAACCAATAAAGTTGTGGCCTTCTCCATTCCAAATGCACTTTCTGCATTTATTGTATGCCAAATGAAGCCATTGACCTAGCAGCTTGGGACTGCAAATACTATATCATTTCCTGTTTTTAAAATTAAGAAGCAGCTTATAATAACATAAAACACAGTAATATTACAAATGCAATCCTCTGTAAGACAAGGCTTGAAACAGTTTAATCAGTTAATGGTTGGACAAAGCCAAGGTAAACAGGTAATAAATGCTGAAAGCAGATAGCCATTGATGTCTGATGGATTGCAGAGGAGGTCATTCCATTAAATGAATTGTGTTTTTGAGTTTAAAATGGAGCATTTTTGCTTTCTTCGTGTCATTAACAACCTGTACACTTGACCATTTGAATGTTACCTTCATACGTGTATCAGGAAATTAATTGCTTAAGAAACCAAATTGCATTTTTAGTTTTTGTTTGCTTCCAGAAGTATTGGTAAGTGTGCATTTGATTAATATGTGAATATTGAAAGCAGGAATTACATCACACTGTTCATCTGATGAGAGAAAAAGAAAAAAATTCTAGTTTATTTAAAGTATTAAATCTAAGTGTTGTATCAGGGAGACTTTACTGGAGGGTGACATCAGGAAGTATTTGTTTATTTAACACTTTTTTACCGTATTCTTCACCAAGAAAGCCTCCTGGAGAATCTTTATTCTGAAAAAAATGACTTGGTCACTGCTCACAGGCATAAACTCTTAAAAAAACACAATACAGGAGAAAATACATCAAGCTTGTAAATGTTTACTCATCTACTCACTTCTGAGGAAGTATTGCTTCCAGGTATTCAGTCTTTGTAAACTGGTGTAAAGACAGTGGAGTTTTAAAAATTGCTCCTGTTTATGGGCTTGTATAATTGTGTGCAGGGAGGTAGGGTGTGTGAGAGAGTGAAAGAGAAAATATAGAGAAAGTAGTAGTGTATAGGCAGTTTTTAAAAGTGCTCTTAAGGCTTGGCATTCAGCAGTGTGGAGTATGGGTAGGACTCTAGGCATGCGATAAGGTGATTGTTCAGATCCCTTCTTGGTCATGATGTTCATGTGGGCAGGGGAGCTTGTTGGGGCAGTTGGTGTTGTTCACCTTAACTTTCCTCAGTTGGCGTCTGTGATGAGAAGGGAATCAACTGAGCTCTTTGGAGAAAGGCAAACATAGCAAGTTGCATGATGGAATGAATACATGCGTGTTATTGCAGTATTCCCATTCTTTTTTTAAAATTAATTGCTGCATTCCTTATGGTAGGGATACTTTTTACATGGCTTTGGATGCCACATAGGCTGTACGTTGACAAGAAGAATGCAAAAGAATATCCTACCCCAGTGGGACTGCTTCCTCTCTCCCTCCAAAATACAAATAGTTAAAAAAAAACAACCCTGGTGATCTGTGCTGAAGCTGCCAACCTGATCTGCTCCCAGCAACTGTCTGATACTTAAGGAATACTCTGTCCTATCAAGAATGCAGATAATTTTAATTCCTTTTAATTTCACATTATAGCACTGGTGGTGGTGATTTCTATTGTGAATATACTCATGCAGCAAATGAAAAACAAAAAATGGTAGCCACAAATAATAAAAATAGAAAAATCAATTGAGCTGCTTGTTTAAAATATGCCACCATGTAATTCAACATTATATTTGTTTCATGGCTCTGTGTAATAACTTTCTACTACGTCCCTAGCTACAAAAGTGCAAAGTTAGTTAGGTGTCCGTTTGAGAATCTATCTCTCTCTGGTTTATTTAGATGTAAAAATGGCTTCTTAGAAACCAGATGGTACATCAGAATCATTCAGAGTGGTGAACAGAGGATTGGAAAGGGGAGTTGATTATTGAAACAATGACCTATTTAGGAAATGCATAGCTTCTGTTTAATGGTGCTGGTGTGTTTCACTGGAAAATAATGCCACTATTTGCTAACATTTATGCCTTGGAATTGTAGTATTTTGTTACTACATGTCATTCCTTTAGTCATGCAAACTCATGCTTTTCTTTATACTTCAATGTGTAACAGTGTGCTCCCATGATGATCCACGATTGCACTGTTTTTTCAAAATTTCTAGCTTTGGAAAACCCGTACTAAATTTACTGCCTGAGAGCCACTGCATATGGGCCATAAAACACTTGTGGAAGATTTTGGAAGGTGTTCTAGGGTGCCTACACATTTTCCTATGAGGAACTGGCCAGACCCCAAGGACCTTTCCCTCACTCTGTGTGAGTTGAGAGGATATGTTAGAACACATCTAGCTGCTTCCTTGCTTTTTGCAAGGATATTGATGGTGATGGGCATGTTGTCCTCAAGGGTGTAATTACACTCAGGATTTCAAAATTTGTACTACAGAATCATAATTAAGGAAGCTTTCTTCCATTGCTGAGTACTAGGAACTTACATAACCATTGTAAGAATGCCAGGGATGGGGAGAAATCTCAGGAAGGTGATTTCTGCTGTGATAAAGCAGCAAGTTGTATGTGTCTGTGTGTGGGGGGGTTATTTTTGTTTTTTGAGGGCTAAAAAGCCTGTAAAAAGTTGAAGTATTTTCATTCAAATCAAGAGCACAGAGAGAATTCTGTGTAGATGGAATTGTTAGAATTTACTTGGAGTTTTCAAAAGTTGGTTCATTCTTGTGTTCCGGGTTTAGGTGGATATTTTAGACAGACATGTTCCAGCACTCAAAAAATTGTGGGGCTTTGACACTAAAAGATCTTGCAGCAATTTTTGTTTCTGTTGATTGGAAGAGCAAACCGTAGCCCTAAGGACACGTGTGCCTCCCAGGTCTGTTTCTGCAACCTCAGCCCTTCCAGACACCTTGGATTGCCCTTTCTCTGGCTGAAGAAAAGAGTGATTTGTTTTTTTTAAAACCTGGTAGCCTTCAGGTGTAGCAGTTCACCTATTAAAATGGTTACACCCTGTTTTTCAAAACCAAAAGTGGCTTTCTGGCCACTTCTGTTATGAGTTTTGTCGCTGTTGTTTGTTATGGCATTTGGGGTGCATTTTTGGCAGTTCATGCATGTTCCCAAAGTGTTGTAAGGTACAGTATTTAAATTGGCCCCATGGATTTGCCACAGTTCCCTACTCTTGCTGAAAACTGAGATCAGGTTTAACTTGGTACAGTGCCAATTGATAGGGGTCTTGGGAGCCATACTGATAGAGCTCTACTAAGTCAAGAGCATTCAGGTGTTCAGGAAGTTCCTGAGTAATCATTTGCTCAGTAACCTTTACTGGTAACTGAACTCATTCGTAATTAGAACAAATAACATATATGCAAAACATTAGAAAGAAATACAGTAGGAACTTGGCCTTATCACCCAACTCTTCACATGTACAAGATTCTTCAGATTTATCCCATTGAAGCAGAAACACAGCCTATAGAAATATACAGCTATAAAGGTTTGATTAAATTTGCATTCATTTCTTACACGTAATGATTTTTTAAAATTAAAAATAAACAGACCATTATCCTCCCATGCCTGCCCCTGCCCTCCTCCATAATGTCTTGGATGTTAAGATTGGAAGTGCTGCAGAAGTCATTGTTTTCCTATGAATGGCACTTAAATCTCTCTCATACTACACAATTAACAGATTTTAGATACCATTAACTATCATGGATACATCCTGTGGAATCTTGGGAATTATCATTTTTTGAGGTATTTAAAAGTCTGTCAGAGATCTCTAGTGCATCACCAAACTACAAATCTCAGGATTCTGTAGGATGCAGTCAAAGCACTTAAAATAGTATCAGAGTGCTGTTGTTGTGTAATGGGAAAGAAATCTTACAGAAGAGAAATGTTTTATTGCAGTATATGTAAGGCAGTTCTTGACTGCTTGCTCTTTCCAGGTATTCTACCATTTAGAGAACATCAGTGATAACGATTTGACTCATACACCTATTGAATTTTTGTTTTGTTTCTCTTGTATTATGTCAACAGGCTAGAAGAAAAGTATCTGGACAACAAAGTTGGAAGGTGGATTATTTCTTTTAAAAAAGGGAAAAGACCATGCGTGCATGTCTGTAGAAATGGTTTGCGGCTCAGTCAAGCTGGAGCTGACTAAATGAAAGTATGGGCTGTGCATCAGCCAAGCATGTTTCTGCTGTACAAAATGAAGAGGAAGCTCAGAAGGGGAAAAACTACCAGAATGGAGATGTATTTGGTGGTGAGTGTCATTGTTCGTAGTTCTTAACTATTTTGTAGAAGGTCCCCTCTTTACTGCACTAAGCTTAATAACCCTGTCTCAACTCTACTTGCCCATGTTTGTCTTTTCTAATCCCTTCTCATTCTTCAAGAATTTGTCTTGTTCTTGCATTGTTCATATTCTTGTCTTGTTCCTATACTTGGACACATTATCTTATATAGATGATTACTGTATTTGAGGGAGTGAATGTTCATTGATTGTCTATGAGTGCAGGGCAGCAGCAGAATGTGGTACCAACTTTAACAATCACCTTATAATCACCAGTGTTCATTTTTTTAATATAAACTGTCTAGTTCTTATGCTTGCAAATTTATGCTTGAAAATATATGAGCAATATTTCCTGACATTTTACAGCAACTGCTTTCGCTTTTGAGATTTCTCTAGATTGGGACCAGGATTTTCTTTAACAGTGTATAGATTACTACTTTCCCCATCACTAAGGCTCAGACACACGCACACACACTCCAGCAGATAGGAAACAGAGCTCTCCATTTCTTTTTCAGACTTTGGGTTAATTTGGTTTACCCTTGAGCGTGTATTTTCTACCCTTCTCTGATTATATACACTAATCTTCATTACATACTCTGCATGCAACAATTCTTCTCTTGCCCTATTTAAATTTCTGTCTCACTATCTATTGAATAGTAAGTGTTGATTTTTTTTTTCAGTGTGTTTAATATTCTGGGACTAAGTACACATGCTGAAAACTAGTAGCTGGCAGAATCTTCATTTCAAAAGACTGATAGAAATAGAGTCATTTTTCAGACAAAATACTCAAATTTCATTGAAATTAAGAAAGTTTGTTAAAACGTTAGTAAAATTCTGTCTAACGGGCATACTTTGCAACAGTTTTCATGTGAGATAAATTTAACTTTTCTTGGAATCTGCTGTGAAGTCGCACAAAAATTTGTGGATTTACCATAACTGAGTCTAAGCTACATGCAGTGGGCAAGTTGTAGAATTACATGTGTGTAGTCAAGTTGTCTTTAGTTCAAATGATGCCTTAGGCTAGCTACGACTTACTTGGCCTGGAGCCTCTCTGGAGTGAGTCTCTGACTGTCTGTCTGTCTGTCTATCATCCTGCGTTTCTCCCAGCATGGATTCTTTTAACAGAAGGGTTGGCAGCATGGGCCTTCTTTACATGCTTTTATTTATTTATTTATTTATTTCCATAGAAGCTTTAGAAGAAGACAGTGGATTTTGGGCATTTTTTTTAAATTTGGAAAGTTGAAGAGCATTAGCCATTTTATAGGTATAATCCTTTTGCCTGACCCCTTGGGAGCAAGAGGAGACAGTCTTTTCCTTGCGTCTACTGGTACATGCAGGCATGGTACTTACAGTCCTCAACTTCAATTTTGAAACAAGATCTTTATTTTAAGGATAGAAATAATGGAGTAATAACTTTGTGATGATTTTTAATCAGATGGGGTGAACCAAGGTGAGGAGAAGAAATAGATTCCTTGGGTCCTACAGTCCTACTCCTCTAGGTGTCACAATGCAAGACCAGTAGAAAATGACTCAGCTGTCTTTCTCAGTTATGTTGATTTTACTGAAGTGGTGAGAAAGAGTGTCCAAGTCCAGAATATAGGCAGTTCATTCATATGTACACTTTAAGCAGCACACATGTTCTCAGACAAATATGACACCTGAGCCCTCCCTGGGAATAGTCTTGAGTATCTTGCCCAGACTTCTACCCTATTTCTAGATAGCAGTTCATGGAGACTCTTCAAAACAACTGCCTTTTCCTGTTCTCCTTTTCTAAGACTGAAGCATTCTCAGACCTGTCATCTTCTAAAACCTTACAGAAATACTGGTCCTTTGAAGTTCTCTGTGGTGATAGCCTACTCCATATGCCAGCTGCACTTCTGATCCATACATTGGACCATTACATTTGTTTAGAGCCCCATTGGTGGATAGATAGGCTTCAGACGTAAAATCTGGACATCACAATAATGGAACATACAGATAATTTAATTGGGACCCACAGTTCTTGGATTGTATGTTTATGTTCCTCCAACACATGACTGGACCAACAAAATCCCAATTCTTCTGCCCCCCCTCTTAAGCATACACTTCTGATTGGTGTTCTTCTGTTGCATACAATTTTGTTAGTTTTGTCTGAAGGTATCCCAATCCCCTTGCTGTCCTTGTTTGTTTTTAAATTGTATTACTTGTATGTTTTAAATAGTATTCAGTTTGTCAATAGTTTAATTCCATTTTGATGTCGCTCTTTTGTAGGTTTTAATTTACTTTATTTATTTTAATTGCTAAGTTGTCTTGAGTCCCAGTTTTGGGAAAAGACAGGGTATAAATAAAAATTATTAATTAAATAATTATTATCCCAGAGGTTTATCTACACTATTAAAAACCCCGAATCACCCTGCCAATCCCCGAATCTGCGGGGATCAGGCCTCATTACATAATCCTTTCCCCTGAATCATGGGCGATCAAGCCACATACTGCATGGTCCAGATTCGGGGCATTTGGTGGTATTTCATCTTGATGTGGAGTATGTTGGATTTGGGGCTTTCTCTGGATTTTTGTCTGCTGCCACCACTGCTGCAACCATTTTAAAGCTCACGGAGCAAATTCTTAGCCTAAGGGAGAGGTTTTCTCCCTTCCACTGGCTCAGCAGTACTGCTTCCGCCCACTTTATGCTCGCCTGTTGTTTGCTTCAAGCGCCTCTTCCTGCGATGGGAGAGCAGGCAGAGGCAGCACTGCTGAGCCAGGGGAAGGGAGAAAACCTCCCCCTTCATCCAGGAATTGCCTCTTGAGCTTTAAAATGGTCATAGCAGTGGTGGCAGACGAAACTCTGCAGGCACAGTCAGGTAGCGAAGACAAGTGCCCAACATTCCTGTGGAGATAAATACTGTGCAGGGCTTCAGGGCAAATGCATGAGGGGCAGGGCTCCATTTTGAGTTTTTGCCCCCATGTAGACAAGCCCCCTAGAAAGTGTTTTCAAGTCCATCACATTATGGAGAGAACTGCCCATGATAGGTTGTTCCATGAATCAGTTTTTTTCTTTCACAAATGTAACTCCACACTGTTTGTTCCTCTAAAAAGGTATCCTTTCCCTAGTGAGAGGAAAAGGGGATAGGCAGGTAATTAGAATATATCCACATTAAAAAGAAGACAAGAGTTCAGTACCTTTAACAGAAATATCAAGTGAGCGGCCCTTGAAATTCTTCCTTCCACACAACTGTTAAATATACAGGATTCATGCCCCCTTTTTCATGTGACCACCCAAGGGACATATAAATGAAGCTGCTGGGAGAGGTTCTCCAGAGTTTTGGGGTGAGATACCGCCAGTTTGCTGATGATACCCAGCTTTATTACTCTTTTCCACCTAATTCCAAGGAAGTTGTTTCTGTGCTAAACCACTGCCTGGCAGCTGTAACCGACTGGATGGGGGCAAACAAGTTGAAACTTAATCCAGACAAGATAGAGGTGCTCCTGGCCAGTTGTAAAACAGATCAGGGACTAGGGATTCAAGCTGTGTTGGATGGGATTACATTCCCCTTGAAGATGCAGGTCTACAGCTTGGGTGTACTCTTGAATGTAGCCCTGATCCTGGATGCTCAAGCTTCTGCAATAGTCAGGAATGCATTTATACGGTTAAAGCTAGTGCACTAGCTGCACCCAATCCTTGGGACAGCTGATTTGGCTGCAGTGACACATGCCTTGGTTATATCCCGATTGGATTACTATAATGCACTTTATGTGGGTCTGCCTTTGAAGAGGTTTCAGAATCTTCAACTGGTCCAAAGAATTGCAACCAGATTAGATTACTAATAGGAACTCCCTTTTGGCAGCAGCTCCACTGGCTGCCAGTTTGTTTCCGGGCGCAATTAACCTATAAAGCCCTGTGTGTTTCAGACCCAGGCTATTTGAAGCACTGCATCTTCCCATATGAGCCTGTCCAAGCTCTAAGATATGCAGGCTCTTGCTATCTGGATGGATGGGGGGGTCAGCAGAAAAATACTTTGGGGGTGGGTAGGCTATCCTCGCTCTGAAAGGGCTCCCACCAAATTGCAGCTTCAGTGGCTGCATTGCCTATCCCCCACACACACACACTTTTAGCCAAAACAAATAAATATTTATTAAAAGCTAAAACAAAAATTTAAATTAAACACTTACAAAATATCAAGGGATGGAATTCTATTTCTTCCTTAATGCAAAATTCCGGGTCCTAACTTTTAACAAATAGGGTATGTTTGTATGAGAAGGTATTAAAACTATTGAAACATAACGTTAATTGTAAATTGAATTCCTTAATCTGGAAGGTTTGGATGGATGTATACAGCTACATCCTCAAACTTGATGCAGGCTTTCTCCGCTCCCCCTCCATTAGTGGTATTTTATGGCATGGGAAGACTGAATCATGCAGACCCACAGGTTTTGAATCTATTATCTTGGAATGTATTTGATCTCAGAGATTTCAAAGACCACATATTGGCTCGAGACTGTGCTTGTCCCACAAATTAATCACCTTGCAGGGGCTGGAGCCTGTATGTGGTACTGATATTATTTAGATGAATAAACAATAGATCAGCACTAGAGATGTGAAGGCCCAGGAAACCCCCCCCCATTTTATTTCCTGAAGCCTTTTTTTATTTTTTTCCAACAAAAAAATTGAAAAAAGGAAGAAAGTCAATTATGGAATGTTTTGTTTTAGCATGATGAATAAAATCTTTAAGAACTCTCCAATGCAAGAGCAAGATGTATTTCTTCCTTTAGGGGGCACTGCTGTGGGCACAAGAGAAGAAAAGGTTTCAGTTTCGTTTTTTGCTTGTGCTTGGGTTAACAAAGCAGCAGAAGCGGAGACTGATATTGATAATTAATTATACAAGTTGTCCCTTCATGTTCACTGGGGTTTGGTTCCAGGACACACACCCCCCCGTGACTCAAGTCCCAGTATATGCAATGGCAAAGCAAAATGGTGTCCCTTATATAAGATGGCAAAATCAAGGTTGGCTTTTTGGATTATTATTTTTTAAAGAATATTTTCAAGCTGTAAATACTTAAATCCGTGGAGGGACAACTGTAGTTCAGAAAATGAGTCTGATTAATTTTCATGCCTATTCATTGAATCTTAAGTCCCTCCTCCCTTACACACACACACACACACACACACACCAATTCTTTTTATGGGAATGGGTGCTTTATGTCTATTTGATACTGTGGAGAGAAAATATAAATAATTTTCTTTGTTACTAATGTTGATGGTTGCTTCTGGTGTACACACACACACACACACACATATACATATGTGTGTGTGTGTATACACCAGAAGCAACCATCAACATTAGTAACAAAGAAAATTATTTATATTTTCTCTCCACAGTATCAAACGGACATAAAGCACCCATATATATAATTTGCCTGCTGCACATAAACTAGCAAAACCAAAGAGGTTCTGTACAGTTCAGGAGATTCTTGCTCTATTTGTTAATACAAATAATAAATAAATAAAAGTAAATTCCGTTTGTAATCTTTGTTTGAATATACTGTATTTTTAGTATACCAATTGTGATAATTTTATGCTAAATCAAATTGTACATAGTCATATTTTATGTTCCTAAAGTAACAGAGTGAGTTTCAATCTGTAAAAAGTGCTAATGTTGCATTTTTTCATTTTTTCTGAAAACTTCCATTTCATGCACATAGCTTCAAAATTTCCAGAAATTTTACATCTCTAATAAGAGATAGTCCATGGTTTTGTGTACACAGAGCATAGCTACTTTATTGCTTTGAGACAATATGACTGCAAATTTGCAAGATCAAATAAGTTTTAGCTGAAATGGCTATACAATTTTTACATATGAAATATTTTTATTATCTTTCCTACCATCCAAATTGTCTAATTATTTAATCAGTATTAATTATGATATTTTTGTGGTGGCTATTTTTAAAGATCTTGGAGTCATTCTGAGAGATTTGAGGCAAGGGTTTTTTCTGAAGTCAAGAAATAGCAATCATAGTTTGAAGGTGAATGTATTTACAGTCAACCCTCCACATTAGAGGGTTTTACATTTGCGGTTTTGATTATTCATGGTTTGTAGCTGCTGTTTAACTAGCTCAACCTCCAAGACCACCAGCACCACCACCTCCTCCTCCTGACCTGGCAACAGCACAATCTTGGCACCACCATGCTTCTGCCAGATTTGCAACATCCCTCCACCTCCCTCCACTTTGCTGGGAGGACTAAGTCCACCCCCTTTGCCCACCCCATCCTGCTCCCCCCCTGCTCCTCCAACTACTATAACAGCTCCACCCATACCCACCTTTGAAAGATGACACACACCTCCACCAGGTTTGCAAAGTCCCTCTGCCCTTTGGGTTGAGAGAGGAGGGAATTTTAAGAGTATTCCAAAGTGGCAGAGCCATTTCTGTGACAGGTGAGAAGAAAATTGGAGTGGTGTTGTTGCTGGGGGGGGGGGGAGGCGGGCGGAGGCTAGGGTGGGCAAGGGGGGCAGGATTTGCACACCTGGTGACAGCTGCTGCTTTTAGGTTCGGGTTGAGAGTGGGGGGGTTACTGAGTGTTCCAAAGTGGCAAAGCTGTGTTGGTGGCAGGTGAAAAAAAGAGGTGGAGTGGTATTGTTGCCAAGCTGTTGGCACAATGGGGGAAGAGATGGGGATGAGGAGGATGGGGTGGATGAGGGGGTGGAATCGCTGCTCCTGTTAATAGTCATAGCGGCAGCTGTTGCTGCTGCTAGCATTCAATTTGGAGTCGAGAGAAGCAGAGGGACTTTGCAAATCAGGCCAAGGCATCGAGCAAAGGCAGGAAAGAGAGGTACCAGCAGTGCTGTTGACGAGAGAGGAGTCTGTACTGTAGTATGCATGTTTGGGGTTGGTCTTAACTTATTTACAGGGTTTTTCAGTTTTTTCATGGTGTTCAGTGGATTGATTACACCTAATATGCTTCTAGTGGGTTTTCATGTCAGTGGAGTTGTAATTGGTCTCTCCAGAACCTGCCAGAATTTTTTTTTTTTTAGAGCATCATAGACACCAGACTCTATTCAGCAAAGGTGGGTGGCTTTCTGTCTCATAGAACAGTGTTTAGTTCTGTGAAGTGTATGTCCAAAAGGCCTGTGTTACATGAAAGTTACGTTACAGACAGAGTTCTTTGTGGCCATCATAATGGTGACATTAATTGGAAAGTTTGTGACTCTGCAAAATGTCTCTGTATGACACAGTACTGTACTCAGCTTTGCAGAATCATACAGGTCCTGAGCCTTTTCTATTAGAACTATCCTATACTATTAACCCAGATTTATACACTGCAGAATTTAATAAAGGAAGGTTCTGGTGGTCAGAAGTGTGTATGGAAAAGATCAGTGAAAATAAACGTTCCGGCCATTGTTCTTTTTAAAATTGGCAACATGGTTTCCTGTGGAGTGCTTCAGGAAAAAGAGTATTACATAAGCTCTGGGGACATTTGCTATGAGGGCAAATGTTTCTCCATTGATGGATGGAAGAAAGTCTATTACCATACCGTACTTAAAACTCTGTTACAGAGACACCTCTTTCTAAAAGTGGAGTTGAAACCACTTGAGCTGCATGCCCTTGAAGGCAATTCTTTTTACTCTGAATTGTTTTAGTTGGCAGCCTTCTACTTGTACAAAAACTAGATCTCAAAATGAGTTGTAGAAAAGGTGAGATGATGGCACCTACATACCGGTAGTTCCCAAATGTCATTTTAACTCTTTGTTAGAAGAATGAACAGAACTTACTGGCACTGCCTGTAAATTGGAAGCCCTGTGTTCTCTGAACATTTTTTTTCTGTAACTCAGTAGCTATTTTCAAAGATTAAATAATTTTTAAAAATAGCTATTGAGTTACAGCAAAACCCAGAATATGAGGTGTAATATTTTCCTGGAGAAAACTTTATGAGGTACAGAAGGTTGGCTGTCAGTAAGAAATGAATTATCAAATGAATGGGGACAAGCTGTTCTCTAATATCCTGTGAGCAAAGAAATGTCTTGTATATCTTCCATTCATATTGAGAACCCTCCCCCTGCAAGGTTCCTCATTGTTCTTAAAATAAGGATAGTTTAGCATCCTAAATTTAGGAGTTGCAGATATTGCAGTTTTCTGAAACAACTTCTTGGTTAGATCTTAACATGAGTTTTGTGATGGAAAAATCTCTCTGCTTGTACAGGTTTGTTTCACCTCAGCGGACTAGATTCTAAGCCCCTGAGTACACGACGAAAAATAACACGTATTTATTCGAAAAATCGCAATCTCTATAGACTGCTGTTCGAATAAATACATATTATTCGGGGGGCTGTAAAACTCACCTTTTAATCTGTGTTCAGGGGATCTGGTTCTTCGTCCACATCACGGGGCTTACTCCGGACAGCCATGCAAATGATTGGTTGTCTGTACACAACTATTCGTATGGATGTATATTTTAATTGTTGTAAGCCGCCCTGATTATGTTTTGTAGAGGGGCGGGATATAAATAAAGTATTATTATTATTATTATTATTTTATTATTATAATACGAACAGGAGTATAACCTGATTGGCTGGCAGAATAGAGAGGGGGCGGGAATTGGAAAGAGAGGAAACAGCGGCGGCCGCCATTTTTTAAAGGTAAGCTGTCCATGCCACCGCCGCTGTCCTCCTCCTCCTCCTCCTTCCTCTGTCTGGCCTCCTTCCCAGCCCCTCCAGTGCCGCTGTTCTCCTTCCTCCATCATCATCCTCTGGGCCCTGGCCCCTTCCCAGCCACACCGGTGCTGCTGCTCTCCTTCCTCCGTCCTCCTCCTCCAGACCCTGGTTCCCTTCCCAGCCCCACCGGTGCTGCCTCTATCCTCCTCCCTCCCAGGCCTTGCAGACTTTGGGGGGGGGGTAAAAATCATGTAGGCAGAGCGTTCACATTCGAATGCCTGCCTTTTTAGATTTTTCCCCCTGTACAGATTTTTTGCCCCTCGTGTAGACGGGGCCTAAGAAAGATGTGACCTCTATACTGAGCATAAGAGGGTTGACTTTTCTCATCTGTGCATAACTGAGCCACCTGTTCAGAATCTCTCTTCCATACTTCTTAAAAGTTGTGTAATTGTCAAACTGACAAATACATACATAAACACATTAGACAACTAAATACATTATAAAACCTCCCCCTAGAGAGGTACCAGTTTGTTATAAAGGAGTTATATATCTTAATAATTCCTTTATTACCCCCCCCCCACCTCAGTAAGTTAACTAAAGTCAATTAACTAAACTAGCTAAATTAATAAAACTAAATTGACTAAAATTAAAACTAGAATTAATTAAAAACTAAAGTTGATAACCTAAATTAACTAAAATCCAAAATAAATATAGGGTTTTTTCCCCAATTACATTATCATTAACTTACTAATAACAATGTTATCTCATTATCATGGTTATAATAATAAATCTTTTTTAAAAAATAAACATCTTGAATAAGAAGGGCAATAACAGAAATAAGAGGTCGATAGAACTGTATCACGTAGAATTTATAGTTAAACAATCACATTATCCGCATTCTTTTGCAAATAATCTAAGAGAGGATGCCATATTTGATGATATTTAGAATTTTCTTTATTATCTAACATAAAATCAGCTTTTCCATTTCCAAAATGTCTATTACTTTTTCAAGCCATTTGCCTTTATCTGGAATTGAATCTTTTCTCCAGTGACTTGCCAAAACTATCCTGGCAGCAGTAGTCATATGCCAAATCATTCTTTCCATATGTATTCCTAATTTCAAATCTGGATTGATTACACCTAATAGAAAAAGTTCTGGGGTAAGTTCAGTTTTCTTTTTTAGAATTTTTTGGATTGACGTGCATATCATACACCAAAATCTGTATATTTGAGCGCATCCCCACCATTGGTGGGAAAAAGTACCCATTTCTTTCATACATTTCCAACAATACATTTTCATATTTTTTGACATTTTTGCTAATTTTGTTGGAGGGAGGTACCATCTAATCATCATTTTCATAGCATTTTCTTTGAAATAAAAAAATCTCGTGAAACTTGAAATCTTTTTCCAGGCTTTTCCCCATTCGTCCTTCCTTTGTTTAGGATAGGTCATTATTGACCAGAAGTGACTAGCAGTTGTGTGTGTCCGCCCCTTGAGAATGGAATTAAATTTCCTTTCAGCCTGATTAAGAAGAGATCTATGGATTTTGATTCTTGTCTGCCCTGTGTACATCAGCAGAAATTGTTCCAAAGAAGGTATAATTTTTAATCAGTTTGTGAAATGTCTTTTGATAAGAGATGTATAATGGAGTTGTGGTAGCTATTTCCCACTCCCAAAAAGTATCCTGTGTAAAATATTTGCTGGTATTACATGCAGGTCTGTTTGTTGTCCTTCATAAATTAATTTGTCAATATGAAAACTTCTTGTGAGAATCACATTTGGATCAGTGACGGCTTTGATTGTTTATTCCTGCATGGCAGAGGGTTGGACTGGATGGCCCTTGAGGTCTCTTCCAATTCTATGATTCTATGATTAATATTCAGAACATACAATATTGTCCTGATTGGTACCTAAGTGACCAGCTGTAAATTTGCTTCAAGATCTTAGAATAATAGTTGGAAGTAATTGCTACATAAAAACTACACTTGACAGCTAGAGCTTTAGCTTTCAAGAAAATGACCATCTGATTTTTACAGTTCTGTCTGCATTTGGTCTATATGTGTGGACATTTGATACAATTCTGTTAATCAAATTTGTATCTTGCTGGAACTTGGATGGTAGACCGCTTTGGTATGTCCTGAGCTTCTTAGCAAAAGACAGGATTCACATAACGCCAATATTTTTGTGTTGACAGACATTTACAGTCTGATGTGGGGTAGGGGTAGGCTTTTAAATGGATTTTAAAGTTTTTATATACTTTAATATTTTAATGTTTGTGGTTTTAACTGTGTAAATGGTTTGATATGTTTTTAAACTTTATATTTTTAATTTTTTGTATTGTTTTTAACATGGATGGTTTAAAATTCACCTTGAATCCCTATCCTGGAAGAATGGTGGGATACTAAATAAATAAATAAATAAATTTTCCTTGTGTACACCTGCTCTGTAGTTGCTCTCGCATGCTCACTGACAATTTTCTAGTCATCACAATTCTTTCTTGCCTTTTCCTAGCAGGACTTTAGAAAAGCTTAAAAGAAGGCGCAATGACTGCCTATAAAACATGTCCCTTTATTTGTTTCAGTGTTATAGTTCTGTGAACAAAGGATTAATAATTAACCAAATACTAGACACTCCCTTTCCAAGCATTGTGGAGTTTGTTTTTTACCTAATAAATGCAAAAGGAAACACCAACAGAGGAGCGTATCAGGGAAACTAGCATATTTTTATGATGTCGCAATCATTTGGAGTCTGTGAGATAGAGAGAAAGACAGAAACATGTGAACAAATTTACTGTCACAAGGAGAAAGCTGTATTTTTTTGAAATCTTTGGGTCTGGAGTCCTACAGTCCTGTTCTTACCAGGACAAAAATGCTAAGGGTACTGAACACTCAACAGCATTTGCAGGGAATGAATATCTGAAACCCAAGTGCTTTTCAAATCAGGCTGTCCAAGATTAGGACAGCAGGAGTTAATCCAACAATACTCAGTTTCTCTCTGAACAAAACTGAACATGACTGATAAAACTTTGTCTTCTGGCAAAGTCCACATTATTGGCAGAGCTCCGCCCCTGAAGTGAAGATTTGGAACACTTTATAGGAACAGCACCATAGATTACATCTGTCTTATTCACTGGTCTCAAATTATTTCCCCATGTTCACAGCTTTCTATATCTGGAACAACCTTGGGTGCTCAGTGTTTTGATTCAGACTCCCCACCTGAAAGTTCTTAACTGCTGATCTCAAATTCCAAGAGTAGTAACTTCCCCTTCTCCCCTGCTAATGTTGTAGAGTTCGTCCCTGGGCCTAGCTCTAGCAGATCCAGGGGCTGTGGCTGTAAGACCTCACAGGCAAATGAATCTTGGTCATCATCGATGCTAGGACATTACATTATTGCCCCTCTGGTGTGTACAGTGATTTAGATTTATAGTTTGTTCTGTTCTGGTGATTCATGACAAGTAACACATGTAAAAGATTCTGGCTGTTGTCATTTGCTGTCAGGTCAACTTCGTCTTATGTGAACCTATCAATGACAGATCTCCAAGAGTCTCAGTCATCAGCTGCCCTGCTCAGTTCTTCCTAATTCAGGGTTGTGGATTCCTTGACAGAGTCAAAACATCTGTAATGTGGTGCTCTTCTTTTCCTACTGCCTTCAGCTTTACCAAACATTGTCTTTTCTGGTGAGGCATGTCATCTCGTGATATGGCCAAAGTATGACAGCCTCAGTTTAGATATCTTCCCTTCTTGTGAGAGTTCAGGCTTGATTTTCTCCTTTTAGCAGTCTATGGTATCTGTAGAACTCTTCTCCACATTTCAGATGAGTTGATTTTCTTCCTCTCAGCTTTCTTCACTGTCCAGCTTTCACACTCATATGTAGGAATCAGGAATACAGTTGGCCCTCTGTATCCATGGATTTGGCATCAACAGATTTTACCATCCACAGCTTGAAAATATTCCAGAATAAATAAATAAATTCCAAGAAGCAAACCTTGATTTTGTCATTTGATATAAGGGACACCATTTTACTATGTCATTGTCTATAATGGGACTCGGATTTTGGTATCCATGGGGGAGCCTGGAACCAAACCCCAGCAGTTAGCAAGGGCCCACTGTAATACAGCTTGGATGATTCTAACTTTGGTGTTTAATGATATGCCTGGCCATAAGAAACACCACTTAGAGAGCATCGCTATCAATTTATCTTCCTGCTGTGTCCTAGTTAGGGAAAATAATCATGAGTCTAGGATACAGCGTTCTCTTATTCCATAACTGGGAGAATGGTATCACTTTTATCACTTTTAAGCCTTCCTAAATCTCGGGAGAAAGGTGGGGTATTAATCCAATAAATAAATTCAATAATAAAAATAAATTTGTACTCACTAGTCCTCAGAGCTGAAGTGGACTATTATATGGATTACATGGAGAGAGATGTGCTCACTTCTGATCTCGTCTGTAAGAATGAGAAGCATGTTTGATGACAACATAAAGGAATTCTTGAACATGGATAGAAAAACCTTTTGTTTTGATCTGTCACACCTCTCCTTCCTCTAAGACAGAACTGAGTAGCCTAGATAATGGCAGACCCCATTCTTCTCGATTTCCTGCATTGATTCTTAGCACTTTCACAGCAAAACCCATGCCTTTATAGGACTAGCTCCCTTTTTCAGTTATCCAATGATTTAAGTAAGTGTAAATTGCTTTCTGCACTCATAAAGCATATCAGTTAAATGATCTTCAAGTTGCAACTCCTCTATTACACAGAACGGCAGGTGTGGATTTGGGAAGGCTGGTTGTCACATTGCTTCTTGAATTATTTAGAAAGTTCAATATGGAAGACGTGATGCTCTGAGGTTCCTCTTTATGCATGCACATGCACCTGAGGGCTCCACAGTGAATTTAAAATCTCTTGTCACTGCCACCCCCCGTTGACTTTAGCCCTTTCCGTGTAACCCATTGGGAAGTTACTGGGTTCAAATTGTGCTTCTCACTCTGATTCTGCAGAGTTTCACCTCTCCCCAGCCCTGGGGAAGGAAAAGCCGAGCAAAGCGTGTGGAAAGTGTGTGCAGAAGGGAGAGATTTAAAGAAATTTATTCTAAGCAGAATTCCATAGCAAGAAGAGGTATTTCTTCCATGAAAGGCTCCTTCCTTCCTGGTACACTTAGAAGTTACAAGCTGCAGACCAGTCTAGTCATTCCAGCCAAATTTATAAAATAAATATAAGCCTGAATGTGACTAAGCTAGACAGTTCCCTAATCTACTTACAAGGGTGCAGTCCAGATGTGCTGGATGTTCATGGGGGATTGGTAGTCTAGGCCTTCTGGTTCATCCTCTACCAAGCATCCCCCATCACTGGCAAAGAGTCCCTCTAGCTGAGGCCTCTCTTTGTTGTTCTCCTTGTTCTTCTCTCTGCCTCGTGGCCCCAAGGTGGTATTTATCATCTCTTCTCAGAACCATCTTGAAGTTTGTTTCTGCTGGACATCTTCATTGATCAGATATCCCTCATGACCTGTGACTCCCAATAAACTGTAACTTTACTCTCAACACCTAGTTAACCCTTTGTTTACCTGGTTGGCTGTGCTGGCCAGATAATGGGGAAGAGCCCATTATCACAGAGGACTGCTTGTGCCACTTATAATGAAGGGAATAATTTACATTACCCCACTAGCTAGGTTCATCTGCTTTGGGAGTTTTGTTTCAAATGTTTTGATATTCTTTCCCCCAATTTAAAATATACATTACATGCAAAATTGCAGTGTTGCATTGGTAATGGGTATGCAGGTGCAGGTGAACTTTATGTCCCTTCTCTCTGCAATGGAGTCCATCATCTTGTCTGAAAAATAACTGTGGATCTACCCATTTAGAACTGATTTCAGCTGCAGTAGGGATGGAAGTTTTGCCCCTCACAATTCCACTGGAGCCTCCTGTTCAATCAGCAGAAATCCACCATTAGATCCTGGAGATATTTTTCCTTTTGACCAAAAATGCCTGCAAAGTTAGCTTACAGTAGGTTTGATGAATGTAAAACTCAATTGAAATTTCAAAAGTGTGTAAACGTTTCTCTAAAAATGGTAGCCAGCTTACTGTTTCACTTTTATTATCCTCATTTTTTGTATCCTACTTTTCACTCCATAAGAAATCCCAAAGCAGCTAAATGTCGTCATCGTATGAAAACAAATGGAATAGTAATAAAAAAGGGCATTATGAAAAAAAGTATTTAACAGTAAAGGTAGTGCAGTAGATCAGTAAACTTCAATTCAGAGTTAAGCTGCAAGCCAGTTAATAAATACAAAATTTATAAATATAGGGTGCCCCAAATTTATCTTTACAATTTCTATTCTATATAGAAATTGTAAAGATAAATTGTAAAGGTAATTTTCAAACACACTGTGTAAGGTCTGTCTATTAAATAACGAGACTGTGTTTCTACCTTTCAGACAAATTGGGGAGAACTGATTGTGAATGCTTGAGTGGTGACCTTGAATGTGTCTGAACGTGCATGACAAACAGCAACACTCTCAGCCGTTCAGTTAATTGTCAGTTGTCGTTTAAACCTGCTGTGTTGTCTGTTGTGTACCAGAAAAATGCTAAGTTTAAAAGTCAAGGAACGTGTCAATTTGACATTTTTAGTAGAATTAAACAAAACACCAACAGAATCTTTTCAAATGCTTACTGAGGCCTACGGGGAAGACTACATATCTTGTGCGCGTGTGTTTGAGTGACACAAAAGATTCAGAGAAGGACATGAGAATGTGGAAGATGGTGAATGCCCTGGGTGACCTTCCACTTACAGAACCGAAGAAATTGTGGGGGGAAATCAGCCAGATTGTTCGAGGAGACTGCCAACTCATTATCCACATGATAGCTGAGGCCGTGAGCATTGACAAAGACACTGCGTGGAAAATTTTGCATGAGGAAAGTTTGTGCCCAAGATGGTCCCTAGGATTCTCACACAGGAGCAAAAAGAGTGCCCCAAGGAAATTTGCACTGACATTCTGCAGCAACTTGAGGCAGAGCCAAACCTTTAAAAATAAATCAGCACTTGTAATGAAACCTGGATCTTCCAGTATGATCCTGAGACAGAATGACAGTCAGTGAATTGGAAAACACCATCACCAAGAATGAAAAAAAGCACATCAAAGAAAGTCCACATTGAAAGACATGCTCATTGCTTCCCCCCCCTTTTTTTTTTACATCAAGGTGTAATTTTGGCAGAATGGGTTCCCGGAGGCAGAACAGTGAACCGGCATTATTATAAAGAAGTTTTGACAAAGCTGAGAGAGAGTCAGATAAAAAGACTAGAACTGTGGGGAAATGGTTTCATTCTTCATCAAGCCAATGCATCTGCTCACATAGCACTTTCTGTGGAGCAGTTTTTGGCTGATAAACGCATTGCTACACTTGAACATCCGCCAGATTTGGCACCATGTGACTTTTTTCTTTTCCCTAAAGTGAAATTGGTGCTTAAAGGGAGATGTTTTGAGTCAATTGATGCAGTAAAGAAGAAAACGATAGATGTGTTGAAACAGCTGACAAAGTGATCTGCTAATTCTACAATTCTATGATCCATGCCTTCGACCAGTGGAAAACAAGACTGCATTGGTGTGTGAATGTGAACGGGGAGTGTATTGAAGGGGACAAGCATTAGAATTGTCATATATATAAATAAAGATGGGTTATTGTATCAGTCTCATTATTTAATTAGCAGACCTTGTATATCAAACAAAAGGATAACTAATATTTTAATCTAAAGTAAACATTTAGACTTAATCCAGCATGTAGTACATGTAATTATTTGGACTTACCATTAAAATAGATAAGTGAAGCTGAGAGCCATCAGAACTCAAAGGAAGGATAGGCATGATGAATTAATACCATAGTTGCACGCCATGCACCAGGATGCAAAGAAATCCCATTGTGCCAAACCTACCCTATCACTGCAGACTAATAGAGAGCTGGAAAGGGGGATGGGATGGAGATCACATTGCACTTATGCCAAATGAAACAAAAGTTTGTTGCCTCCACATTGGTTGACATAGTCCAGTGGAGTCCACTCAAAAGGCTCTGGTGACACACTTCCTCCATGTTGGGGGCAAGCACACAGGTATCAGCCACTCATTAGGCATGATGTTTCAGGCAAGTCTGTTTAAAGTCAGCTGGTCTCTTCATAGGTAAAAAGAAAGTCACAGCAGGTTCTTGTTTTATCAGTTTTTGGTCACCATTCTTGCTTTCTACACAAGGAGATGCTGTGCTGCAACATCTTTTTGGGATAAAATTCAGCAGAGTGAAAGAGTTTTACCGCTTAGTTTTCTAAAACAAGACTTCCACTGGCTTCAGTACTTGAGGAAATAGCAGTCGAATGGTTTTAAAACCACATTAGTTATCTGTCCATCTCTTATTTTCACTATAAATAAGAAGATTGTATTCTCTGTTCAATGAGAGAAGGCTATGTTGGAAGCAGTTTGATATTGTGGTTATGCTCATCCTGTATGCGTTGTCTGTCCTTTTGTGTATACATCTATAATGACTACAGAACACAATTATCATGTTAAATTTAGATATTTTGGAAGGTCTGTCATTTGGTTTATACTCCTAATAATTTGAAATCTTTTTTCTAAAGCCCATAGATGAGTGTGGTTTTGCATAGCTCCACCTATTTGTGGTTTCATGCTCCATTCTTTTCTAAGACTGACATCAGCCTAGCTTACCACAGAAGTCATCACAGCCAGGTGAAAACTGAGATAGTCATGTCTGCCAGCCCTCTGGTATGGGAGGAGCCCCCAAAGTAGCCTAACCAGCTGAGGAATTTACCATTCCCTGCTACTAGATTAAGGAGCAACTGCCTTTTGAGCACAATGTATTTTTCTATTGAGCTGTAGAACAATAGTAGTGTAAATTGTTTGGCATGTATTACATTGAGCTCAGATGTGCATCAGCAGAAACTAGAGGAAGCATGGAATGGTAAATTCTCTAAACATCTGTTGTCGGAAACACTGGAAGAGGCTTGCCAGAGGCAACTCCAACTGTGAAATACAGCTTCCTTGCTTATGATACATTCTGCAACATGTGACTAATAGAGAGCAAAGTTTATCTTCTGTGAAATTTTTTTTATTATTCTGCACATATTTGCTATGAAAATGAATTTTAATGTGCACAATAGAATATACAGTGCACTCGCTGTATCTCCAGGCTCATAATCCACAGATTCAACCCACTGTGGATTCAGACTGTACTATTGTACATAATACCTATACTGTACTTTACCCAACACCTTTGTGAGGCTGAACAGGCACTAATGCAAGCCTTGCAGAGACACACACATGCATTCTTAAGCTTTGGGGGAGGGCAGCTGCTGCTGCTGCTACCACCGCCCTCCCTTCTTTCCACATCAGAAAAGACGCAAAAACCCCAATGACATGAAGCTTGCAGACAGACAAGAGATGCATGAAATGGTGGGCATCAAAGCATAGTGCTTGGTGTGATTCCATGCCTCCCACTATTTCACAGATCCTTGCATCTCTCTGCAGTCTCACATTCACATCTCTGCAAGCCTTGTGTTTGCATCTCTTTGAAAGCCTCTCATCTTTTGGGGTGTCACATCTAATAGGAACGAGCAGAAGTGCTGCAACTGCTGCCTTGAAGGCAGAAGCAGGCGGCTGGAATGCTCCCCAGAGGTGGAGGTGCCCAAAGAATGTGTGCCTGGCAACGCACCTGGCAGCCATGGCTTGCCACCACCTCCACTGCTGCCCTACACTATTTCACTAATAGGGACTTGAGCATTTATGTTTTCTCTTATCCATGTGTGGGTCCTGGAACCAAATCCCTGTAGATACTGAGGGCCCACTGTATTGCTCCTTATTAGTGTTTAATAAATAATAAAATCTCCCAAAGTTTCATTTATTTAGCATAATAAATAGCAAAATGTCATGGAAAATGCATTATGATTTGCCAGTAAATTGCCATTTTGGACTCTGCATGTTAGAAGTCAGAAATCTACAAGTTACTTGTCTATATAAGAGGAAGGGTAGAAGACTGTTAGGCAAAGGAATATCTGGGAAACAAGCCAACGCCATTAATGTGAGCCCTTCGATTGTGCATTCACTGAACAAACACAATTGGGTAGTCAATAATGATTGAGGAAATACCATATAAGGGTAATAGAAGACTAGGCTGGGCATTTATGGTTTCCTGAAATAGCCTTGTTTGGGAAGCATCTTTCTAGAATTATAATTGGATGAAAAATGGAAAAACAAATGTCTGCAACAGCTATAAAAGACTTCAACAGTTAGGAGCCAGTTAGCTGTCTGGGCAATTGTGATGAAGATGCAGGTGCTGCTGGCTAAATACAACCTAAAGGATGAGAACACTTTGAACTTACAATACTCTGATTGAATTGCTAGTTTACAGACAGATTTAGAAATACTCTCTGAATCAATTATTACGTATTGGAAATGCTGTCAGACACTAGAATGCATGTAAATCTTTTGTTTTGTAACAGATGTATGTATGAAATTTTTCAGCAGATGAAATGTGAGGTGCATGATGATAATGTAATACAAATCTGTAAGTTGATATTTTTTATGACTGAAATGTACTTCATGTACAATATGCCTTGTAAATATATTTCATGTACAATGTGCCTTTTAAATATGGGAAATATTCCTAATAACAAGATATTTAACAAGCCTAGATTGTGTAATGTCCATGAAAGATAATGCACCTACTTTGGAAAAGTCAGTGTGATGTGATGAACCCAGAGTATGTAATTGTTGACTTAAGAAATAGATAAAAGAATTATAAGCACATATTTATTCACCTGCATTATACATTTCCTCAAAGTTCAAGGATTAAGATATTAAATAAGGGAAATGTAAATGTGCCTGCTAGACAGTATTGTTGTTTGCAACCTTGGGAGCTCTGGTAGCCAAAACCAACTTTAGGCCACTGAGAAGATTAGATAGGTAGCATAACTTTTTTTTCTCCTGGCAACCTAAATGCTAGAGATATTTACATAAATTGATCTCTTATCTTCATTATTTTATTACATAGTTTTGTTTACTAGTGAGAGCTGACCCATGAAATATTGTCAATTAACAGAAGTCATATGTTACTAAATCCTCGGTTGATCCAAGAACATCATTATGTACTTGGCAACTTTCCCTTTTTAACTGGATGATGGATTTATCCAAAAGTAGAGGTAATAGAGAGCAATCCTTGCTTCTTGATCCTGCATGTATTAGGGCTACACATGTTGGCACCCCTTATTTAAGGGAGGTGGACCTGCCTTGCAACATCTCCTTTCCCAATTACATTAATTACATTCAGTTATGACAGTAAACTATGGCTTATAATTATGTGAACTAAGTCTCACATTTATATGTTCTCTCCTTTTTTACGGCTGTGAGAAGGATGTTTTAAACCAGCATTATGTTTGAACACTGATGAACTGTGGTTAATCTTATGGTTTAGAAAATGAAACAAACTTCAAGCCTTGATTTATAAATCATACTTGATTCATAAGAGTAACTCTGCTGGATCAGATCAAAAGTCGGGCAGATCTCTTGTTCTGTTCCCACAGTGGACCACCAGATGTTTTTGGGTGTGTCACAAATAGGGCACAAGTTCAGTAGCATCCTTCCACTCATTCTCCAACAATTTGTACTGAAAGGCATACTGCCTCTGATACTGTAGGCCATATATAGCTATCCACTACAGTCAAAAGATCTGTTTTCCTGGTCAGTCTCTGACAATTCAAACCCCATCAGCAGCATATATGTGAGACTGGAATCCCTTCCCCTGCACTGTTCTTTCCTTTTCCTTATTTAGGTAAAACATTTGTCATTCTAATGGGTTTCCCCTAGTTTGAAGGACTCCTGTTAGGAATCTTAGCTATTCCTTTTTATTTTTACCTCTCTGGATAATTTTGGTATCATTGGCAAACTTGGCCATCTCACTACTCACTCTGAACTGAACAAATTAATATGCATTGGGCCAAATTCTGATTTTTTTGAGGACCTCACTGCTTACATTCTCCACATGCAAAACCTGTCCCATTTATTTCTGCTCTTTCATTCCTGCTGTTAACTAGTCAATTGAACTTTCAGAAGACCCCTTTTCTTATTCTTTTGTTGCTATTTTTACTAAGGAGTCTTTGGCCAGGGACTTTACCAAAAGACTCGTCCTTTATAGGCTTAATAATGCTTTCCATCAATTTACATGAGTCATATGCCAAACTGACTGGTGTGAAACTTCCATGGGTGTTCCTGCATCCTCTACTAGATCCCATATATATTCCACATTCCAGTCCTCAGGTAAAGAGGCTGTTCTTAGGATCAAGTCACAGATTTTTTGTTAGAAAATCAGCAATTTCACATTTGACTAGCTTAAGAACTCAGAGATGAATATCAAATTGACCTGATTGTTTCTTCTTAGTTTGCCAATAGTCGGAAATTATGCCACTTTCTAGACGTTGGACTGCCAGCTCTCAGCATGCCTCACCATTAGCTATGCTGAGTAGGGCTGCCGGGGCTGTAGTTATATTGTACATATATCATTCTCTGCAATACACCCAAAACGTTTTCTACCTCCACAGCTGTTACTATCACCTGGAGAGATACATGGTTTACTGTGGGGCTGGGGAGGAAGGATCGACTAACTCTGGGTTCCGTCTCCTGTTTCTAAACTTGGGTACTTCATTTGGTTGCCAGATTGTATCTAGGGCAGGGCTCTTGTAACTTTAATTCTGTTCTTGTTTCAAGATGCACAGCAGTAATGCCACTTTCAGTCCTGTGCATGCAGCAGCAAGAACAGAGCAGGGTACTCCTCTGTACCATAGCTCCCAAAGGCAATTGCTGTGTTGGGAGGGGATGGCTGTGGTTGAAAGTTGAGGTTTGGAAGGTGAGGGAGGAGAGAGACCTTGATCCCACTTGATGGAGCTTTATAGCACCTGGTCCTATTCCAAGATCTGTTCAGGATTAAAGTTACAGGAGCCCTGTCCTTGATCCAATTTGGCAACCCTACATATATGTACCCACCCAAGCTTAGAAACAGGACAGTCAATTAAATTAGGAGGGCTCCTTTAAAAACCAATGGTTGTCCAAGGCTCAGTTACTAAGTTGGATCATATTCATGTGAGTGAAAACCTAGGTCAGTTGATCCTTCTGGGAACAATGATTATTAAGGAGAGGATATATTTAATGCCTGTCTGGAAACCTTAGGGTCTGACTCACTATAAGACTGACTCAAAAACCCTCTGGTTTATAAAACCACACCTAAAAAGACAATTCTTAAATTGGGCTGAGTTTTACACCTAAACTTTATTTTCTGATTTTCATTTAAAGACCTAAAAAAAAAACTCCTGCTCACAACTGACACCTTTTGTTTATAAGTAGATTATTCCTCTAGCTAGGTCTGCTTTGTGATCCTTCTCAATAGATATATGATCATTGGAGTTTTTCTATCCACTTTGCAAATCTGGATTTAGTCTAGACTGATACTGACTTGAGATTTGCTGTAACAGTTGTCTCTAGCACATGGATATAGTGCATTTGGAAGACTTTACAAAAGAGTCTGGAGTAATAAACACCTGAGGCAAAGCACAAAAATCAGTGTGTATAGAGCCATTGTACTGTCTATTCTTCTTTATGGGTCTGAAACATGGGTCACCTATCACCAACACTTACGACTCTTCGAACGCTTTCATCAGCGCTGTATACACACAATCCTAAATATACACCGGACTGACTATGTGACAAATGTTTTTGTCCTTGAGCAAGCAGGGATCTTCAGCATTGAGGCCATGATATTGAGAACACAGCTGCACTGGGCAGGGCACGTTTCTAGGATGGAGGACCATCACCTCCCAAAAATAGTACTCTACAGTGAACTCGCCATGGGTCAGCATAAGAGCAAAAAAGCGATTCTCTGAGGGAGGGGTGATGCGGTTCCTTTACATCTGGGTTTCGTCAGTCACCGCCCAGGTGTAGCAGGAAGTTACATTAAGCCTCTTCATATTCAAATTTCTTTGTCTTCATCTCCTCCATCCTGGAGCCACGAGGCCAGTTCTAACTTCCTGCTTCGCCCAGTAGGTAGCTGAGAAATCTCCTCCGTCTGGAATTTCTATCTCCACCTTTATTCTTTTTACTTTCTTGTTCCTTTACCTACCTTTTTCCTTCTCCAGGCATTGCTGCTTTTCAGCCCTTGCCTTTCTCCTTTTGAATTTCCCGCCTTTTTAAAAAAAAAAAAATCCTCTCCTCTCTCCGCGCGGCTGCTCAGTCGGCTCCAGCCTGCTCCTCCTCTCTCTCTTCCCCCCTCCCACCTCTCTCCTTACTGTTTTCTTTTCTCCGAGGCCATGCAGGCCCAGGAGATTCCCCAGCAGGCGGGGAAGGACTCCGGAGTGGCCGGGGATGCGATTCTCGACCGCGGCCACTCCGAGGACGCGGAGAGCGCTGCTGAGGGAGCCGCGGTCGCCATTGCTGCCGCTGCCGGCTCCCATGTGGGCGTCCCTCAGAGGGACGCGGCCCGGAAGGCACACCAGGCCATCGTGACTGGGAAAGCCTCCGATGGCCAAGCAGCAGCCAAGCCACGGAAGAGGCCAGCACAGCCCAGGAAGAAGCTGGCCTCCGATGCCTCCAGCGGGACCGCGATGGAACCTTCGGCCCTATGGAGTGCTTGGCACGCGCCAGGTGCCTGCTGCCAGGACTGGCCAGGGGCAGGAGCCCCTAGGAAGGTACAAGGGGCCCTTGGGGGGAGCGGGGACGAACTGCCCCTTCCCCCACGCATCGTGCCCTCCCTGCTTTTGGGGACGGCACGTATTCTACCCCCCTGGAGGCCAAACGGAGCGCAGGAGGGGGAAGGGGAGAGCGAGGACTCGCGCTCCCATGCGGAGCCCTCACCATCCACCGGGCCCCAAGCAACCGCCGCAGCTGCCTCGGGGGAGGGGGGCACACCGCATGGGGAACCCCATTCGCTGTCTGACCCCACTCCAGGAAGCAGCCAGGCCCTACCCCAACCGAGCCAGTGGCGTCTACCTCAGAGACCCGACCTTCTTCATCAGGGTCCGATCCTCCACCCAGATCCAAGCTGGTTACAACTGACAGCCTGGAGATTGAGCGGCAAGCCCTAAGAGAACATGGATACGACGATTCAGTCATTAGTACCCTTCTTTCCTCTAGGCGCGTGTCCACCAGGAGGATCTATGAAGCTACATGGCGAGCCTTCAAGAGATGGTGTGCCCCTCGCCAATTGATCGCTGAAGAAGCTTCGGTGAAACACATCCTGGCATTCTTACAGAAAGGCCTCGAGGCGGGCTTACGACCAAATACCCTGAAGAGACAGGTGGCCGCTCTGTCGGCCTTCCTCACAGCACAGGATGGAAACCGCCTCTCATCGCACCCCCATATCAGGCGTTTCCTCAGGGGTGCCTCGATAGTTTCACCCCCGGTGCGGCACAGGTTTCCGTCGTGGAACCTCTCCCTAGTCCTCAGGCAACTCATGAAGCACCCGTTTGAACCGTTGCGCACAGTTTCCCTTAGAATTCTCACCATCAAGGTTGCCTTCCTAGTGGCCATCACCTCAGCGCGAAGAGTGTCGGAGTTGGCCTCTCTGTCAATTAGGGAACACCTGTGTTCCTTTACCAAGGATGTAGTGACCCTACACCCAGACCCGTCATTCAAACCAAAGGTAGTCTCCGAGTTCCATGTCTCGCAGCCCTTGATTCTGCCCTCCTTTTGCCCTGACCCTTCGCACCCGAAGGAGAAGCTCTGGCATAACTTGGACGTCAGGAGGGCCCTGAAGATCTACATTAGACGTACTGCCCCCATCAGACGTTGCGACGCCCTATTCGTCTCTTTCTCTCAGACAGCCATAGGGTCCAGAGCTTCGCAGAAGACCATTGCTTCCTGGATCAGGGCTTGTATCTTCGAGGCCTATGACTCAGCTAGGCTTCCCAGACCTTCAGGGGTCACGGCACATTCGACTAGGTCAGCCGCGACATCCGCGGTCTTCTCCACTAACGCTTCCCTGGTAGAAATCTGCAGGGCAGCAACCTGGAGCACACCGTCCACCTTCATTAGACACTATAAGGTGGATAAGTTCCGTTCCGCCGAGGCGAACTTCGGTCGGAGGGTGCTCCAGGAGGTGCTCAGAGACTGAGTCCGCCAATCCCGCAGTCACTCCCGCCCTATTAAGTCAGCTTGGGCACGTCCCAGATGTAAAGGAACCGCATCACCCCTCCCTCAGAGAATGCCACATTGGTTACTTACCGTGAAGGTGCATTCTTGAGGGAGTGGGGTGATGCGGGTCCTTTCCCCGCCCAGTGACTGCGTGCGTTTTTCCTTACATGGCGGTACCCTTATTATTTAGCGCTGCTTAACGTTATTTGACTTAAACGATTTCTTTAGTCCTTACAGGGCTTTGCTAGTCAGTGAACTGGCCTCGTGGCTCCAGGATGGAGGAGGTGAAGACAAAGAAATTTGAATATGAAGAGGCTTAATGTAACTTCCTGCTACACCTGGGCGGTGACTGACGAAACCCAGATGTAAAGGACCCGCATCACCCCACTCCCTCAAGAATGCACCTTCACGGTAAGTAACCAATGTGGCATTCAAGGACTCCCTGAAACAACATCTCAGGCTCGGCCAAATTGATCACCAACAATGGTCCACCCTGGCCTCACATCAGGAGGCATGGAGACGCACTAACCACAATGCTGCAGCCTTATTTGAGAGCTCATGCTGAACAAGTCTTGAAGAGAAACAACAATGCAGAAAGAATCACAACCTGGAAACATCAGCCAAGGAGACCTTCCACTGTACTTTCTGCAACCGGACTTGTTTATCTCGGATTGGCCTTTTTTAGTCATCCGCGTGCTTGCAGAAAGCGTGGGATGAGTCCTTCCTGAATCTTCGTTTGCGAAGGAAAGCCAAAGAGAGAAAGATGTCTCTGTTAATGCAAACTGTGCAGTAACTGGGTGTTTCTACAGTATTCCCACCCCCCTGGGATTTAGGGCTTGTCTATACAGTGAAAATACTCCTCATAGAATTTCAGAAGAATACATTTTGGCTAAATGGGATCGTGCATAATTTCTCTGTATTTGGAAGATCTGGGGCAAAAACTCCAAATACTCTGCAGGAAAAGCCTTCACAGCTTTTCCCAACTTAAACACACACACACAAAACTACGAATAAAATGCACATTCCCGTTCATTGGGACAACTGATGCGCTTTGATGCATTTTCCCAATAAGAGTGGAAGTTGAAAGCTCATTGGTCAGATGTGTGCAGGGGTGGAGCTTGCTTGCAAGGCAGGCACCCGGAACTGCCATGTTGGATTTTTGCCTTAGTGATCATGTACTGAGGCAACGAAACAGCCTTTTCTCTATCTTTTTTCTCTTTTTTTAAAGCAGAAGATCGCCCTTCCACAGCTTGGATTTGCTTTTTTTAAAAAAAATACTGTGCGGCAGCAGCAACTGGTGACAATAAAAATGTGAATAATTCACTCGTGCCCGCCATCTTGATTCGCAGGCATGGCTGTTTGAAAAACAAACACGTATGGCTTCACATGCCTGCAGACTTGGGGGGGAAACCATGAAGACAAATGAAAACTGCTGCAAATTGGTGTTACTGCGCATCAGTTCACATTTTATTGCCTCATATAGATGAGCCCTACGTTTTGAACTATAAATTCAGAATATACTCCTAGGATTTATCTCCCTTTGCTGTGCCTCATTTCAGCTTCAGCTGATGATTATTAAATGATAACCTAATAAATTAAATAAACTGGTAGCATGCACCTTCTCTTGACACAACTTTACTCGCCTGTCTAAATACCCCGAAAGCACCAGATCCTGCCTGGTCTTAGAAGCTGAACAGAATTAGTTCTGGTTAATACTCATATGAGAGACTGCCAAGGAATAGGTGCTATAGACTATATTCAGAGGAAGGCATGGCAAACCATCTCTGAGTTATTGTCTTAGAAAACCCTATGAAATTCATGGGGCCACCAAAAGTTGACAGGCAACTTGAAAATACATACATCCTCATGCACACTGCTTAATGATACTTTGTCAATGAAGCTGAGAAAATCATCAGCTGGGACCCCTTCACACTGATTTTAAAAACTGACAACCCATAGTTATGATTGTTAGAGTTTAGATTTATATGTAATGCTAAAGTGTGGAAGAAATTACTTATGATCTCCTCATGACTGTGCGGAGCAAGGGGTCAGGGTAGTTCATGATTTTGAGGCTCATACATATAAACCAAGAAACATAATTGATTGCTGCAGTTGGGAGCCACCACTGTGTGGTCAAGCAATTTGTATTTATCCTGTGCTGTAGATAAGTGGATCTGGACAGAAGGAATTACAAAGCAACACGCGTAGTAAGTAGTACGTTTGTTTGGCTTATTTCAACCACATTGATGAGTAGAGATTACTATGAAGTCCAAGGGGCTCCAAGAAATCCATCATGGTGGGCAGTAAAGCTTCTGGAAGAGACTAGACCAGCATTCCCCCTAAACTGGTGCCCTTTAGATATTTTTTTACTGAAGTTCCCAGCAGTTCCTTTGGCCTGTGATGAGGAATGTGCCCTATGGTAACCTATGTGATTTTTTTTTCCCTAGGTGATGAGGGATTATGAGAATTGATGTTGAAAAAAACTGGAATATCAGCATAGGAAAGGCTGAACTAGACCCTGAAGTCTTTTAGAAGCATTTGCAGTTCCCTGAGTTTTCTAATAAACCAATTATTTAAGCGTTTGGCTTCTAGTTTGGTAATATTTTAATAACTCTGCATCTGTGATAATGTTACTACTTTCAGATGCATTTGGTTAGGTTCTTAAGACACGGTGGGAGTTTTCAGTGTCTTCTTATTCCTTCCTTTTGCAATCTACATTGTGCTATAACTGTTCTTCACATTGCTTCCTTTACCATGTTTCCTTCCCATGTAATTGTTTCAGTGGTACATGCTGATAGGCTCATTTATCACAGAGACCATTATTAATGAATGCTGTGCTTCTTCATTATGTTGCCATGGTAGCTTGGGTGGTAGAATGATCTGTTTCCAGATGGAAATCTTTATTTACCGTACCTGTAGTATTGTAGCGTGGGCATTTCTCTTAACACACACACACGTCATAATATGTCTGGCACCTACCATTATTGCTTTTCTGTGCTTGGGACCATTGTGTCGCTCTGAGACTGTTTTGTTTTATGGTAGCAACAATAAGGTACATTCCACAAAGTACCTTTTCTTCTTGTTTTAAAAATGTTTCTTGGTGTTGATTCTCTCTGTATAAAACATTATCCTATGTTCTGTGTTTTGCCCATCGGTTAACTAAGTGGAGCAGAAAATAGTACCGTATCTTGCAAATACTTCTTTTTAATGGATTGCTTTGTTTATCCAATAAATAGTAATAAACAGTGCTAAGAATATATGAAGAACTTTAGAGCATTCAAGGCACTTCTCACATAATGGCCTCAGTAAGAGTACAATCCAGAAGGCGAGGGGAGGCCTAAAGGATGGAGTCCCCTGATGTCAGAGCCTATAGCATTTCCAAAGCCCTGCTGTGCTATTCCCAGCAGGATGAAATAACAGCTGAGCTGCACCCCACTCCTGAAGTGTTGTTAAAAAAAATACCTTTCCAAAAATGTCTTCCCACAGTGGGAGCAAATTCAGTTAAACTAGCACCAGAATTAGTCTGAATCATTATTTTTGTTGAGAAAATGGTTGGAGGCCAAAGATCCAGTGGATCTGTGTTTTCTCCTCTTTCTATCCATCACCAATCTCCATCATGCCACTCCCTCAACATGTGGGTGGGGAGGAATGTCTAGAAACTTCCATGGTGGCTGGAAAAGGCCAAGTGGGAGTAGTCAACAACAGACCTTCCCTTCTGAGGTCAAAGCTTCATTGTGGATCCTGGAGAGGGATTTCCATTCCTTCCTATGAGACTTCTGAGACCATAGGATTGCGCTCAAAGCCTTAAAGCTACCTCATTAAGGCCACTTAGGAAACTCTCATCCGAAATGAGATTTGAACTAGGATGACTCTCTGAGCAACATCATTAGTTAGTATAATAGACGTTGGATTCTTTCATAAATACAGGAGGGAGGTTTATATCTCTCTTTACTGTTGACTCTATTGTTGTTTTTATTGGAGGACAAACCCATCCAGTACCCCCAGTTTTGACATCTTCAGCATTAAAACTTTGGGAACATACAATTGTGCACTCTAATAATAGTTTCACAGACCATTATCTTTGTTGCCCTTGTGTCTGCTGTTACTGTACCCATATTGTAGGTCCCAGAGTAAGACTGAACTAGACAAATGGAGAGCATGTCACTGCTGGCAAAAGCAAAGGTTCCATGTTGCCCAGCTCTACCCAGTAGTAATATAATTTAAAAGAAGCAAGATGTAATTGCTTCAAAAGGAAAGTTTTTCTGTTTTTCTTGCATTTTAATAGCTGCCATTTGCAGAGATGAGGACTTTCTCAGGTATTCTTGTTTACTAGAAGGGGATACATAGCTGTTGCTTTTGCTTAGTTCTCATTGAAGGCTGCCTAATGAGCTTGTGGCAGAGTTGAGACTTCAACTGGGTGCTTGTGTGTGTCCAATTTATAACTTCTTTTCAGAATCACAATTGATGTAACCACACCATACCCCTCACTGTGAGACTTGTAAGGTAAATCATTGCTGGGGACACTTAGGACTAAACAGATCCTTGGCCTTATCAAGCAAAGTGCTACTTAGGTTGCAGACTGAATTAAGTGTGTACTTTTCCTTTGATATACCACATGGCATGTTTTTATGCTGAGTTAAATGTTGTGGCTGTTTCATGCTGTCTTGCAAAGGAGTCTGTATTTGAAATCAAACAGATCACTTTATATTCAGCTGTGTAGCTACTCTAAATTGTGAATAATAATGATATTAGAAAAAGGGGTGCTAAACATTTGTTGTAGTTTCAATATTTTCACATTAAAGAATAGTCTGAATGCAGTATTTTTAAAAATTGTGGGTTGTCAGAGTTTTGGGAGAGCATTTGAATAATTGGTTGTAAGTCACGAACTGAGTGTGATATATTCTATGCTCCTTGAATTAAATGAAAATATGGAAAATTGATCTATAATCAGGAAAGAAATGTAAGGCTACGTAATTCATTCCAAATTATGGCTGAAAATGGAGTTGGAACAGTTCAACACATGTCATTCATTTTGAATTTATGAGTATAAAACCGTGTTCAAAGGTCACCTTCTTAACCATGCATGACGTTTTCTACATCAGCCAAAAGCGATAGCAAGTATAAAAGTTACTAGGTTATAAACAAATACCTATTTATTGTGAATTCCATTAAAGAATGCATTTGTGAAATCACCAATCATTTTATGTTGTGTTTAGCCTATTTTTGGCAGCAGAAACAGTAAATCAAATAATATTCTTTTTTGCGTCTTTATCACCTGAATCTAATTCTAATTAGATTCAAACTTTTGGTAAAACCAAATCAAAAAGCAGTAAGCTAATATGCAGATCCCCCAATATTTCAGCTAGAGGTTCTGGTTATCTCCTTTCCAAAGCACTAGTTGATATAGTTGGTTACAGCGCTAACCAAGGCTATTTCATAGATCCAGTTACAGTTGTCCCTTCACATTCGTGGCTTTGACATTTGCCGTTTTGATTATTTGTGGTTTTCTCTCACCCACCGCCATTCTCCTGGGTCTTCACTCCCCTTCGCAAAGGGAGCAAAGACCCAGGCAAGCGCGGGGAGGCAAAGCCTCTTAAATTGCCCCTCTGCTAGGCCTTCCCTCCCTTTGCGTGGAGAGCGAAAGCCCAGCAGCAGAGGGGCGGTTTTAGGGGTTTTCTCTCACCTATCGCCCCTCTCCTGGGTCTTTGCTCCCCTTCGCAAAGGGAGTGAAGACCCAGGCAAGCACGGGGGGGGGGGTGAGCGAAAGCCTCTTAAATCGCCCCTCTCCTAGGCCTTCCCTCCCTTTACGTGGAGAGGGAAAACCCAGCAGAGGGGCGGTTTTAGGGGTTTTCTCTCAGCCATCGCCCCTCTCCTGGGTCTTTGCTCCCCTTCGCAAAGGGAGCAAAGACCCAGGCAAGCGTGTGGGGGGGTTGAGGCAAAGCCTCTTAAATCGCCCCTCTCCTGGGCCTTCCCTCCCTTTGCGTGGAGAGCGAAAGCCCAGCAGAGTGGTGATTTTAGGGATTTTCCCTCACCTGGGTTTTTGCTCCCCTTCGCAAAGGGAGTGAAGACCCAGGCAAGCACGGGGGGGGGGTGAGCGAAAGCCTCTTAAATCACCCCTCTGCTAGGCCTTCGCTCCCTTTGTGGGGAGAGTGAAGGCCCAGGAAAGGGGCGATTATTATTCGTGGTTTTTTTCACATTCGCGGGGGTCTGGCAGCCCTAACCCCCGCAAATGTAGAGGGACGACTGTACTAATAATAGTATTGTCTCATCCCCCGTCTGACCTGGCAGCTCAGGTTGTTGTTTTTAAAAGGGTTACGCAGATTCTTGGATGTTGGTGGGTTGGGACCTACTGTTTATTTTTTTATTTTACTTATTAGAGTATTTTTACCCCGCTATTTCAGCCACAAAGGCTCTCAGAGCAGCTTACAAATTGTTTAGCAGTAGCACTTACCACATCTACACTGCTTTATAGTGCAAAGAACTCTCTGAGCAGTTAACAATGTGTTAGCTAATTCTACCCTTGGTCACAGACCTTTCATGTTGAAAGGTAGTATAAATCTAAATATTGGGGAACCATCTGACTAGATCTGATGCTGGAGGACTGGGGAATTAGAATAGGAATGGGCAGAAGATAAATAAGAATCTAGACTGGTAAATCTCTGGGTGCACTGCATATCTGCCAGGGTGTCTAAAGCCAATTTTCTCCTCTCCTTGCTTCTTCTAGTTAGGTTGCTATAGAAGAATACTGGTAGGGAAACCAGCATGAATTGTGTGTATGTGGAAAAAGACAGAAACAGAAAGGACTTTTTAGCTTTGTTCTTGTGCATGTGCATATGTGCCTTCAAGTCACCTGTTAACATGTGGCTACCACATGAATTTCATAGAGTTTTCTTATGCAAAGAATACTCAGTGTTGATTCTGATCACAAATTCCTGAGCATGTGCTTAGGAACAGAATTTTCTTAGCATATTTCCATCAGTCTCAGTCTCTACTTTCTACCAGCCTGGTAGGCGGATCTCAGCATTCTAGCAAACAACAAAGCAGGATCTGTATGCCAGAGGTCCACCCAAGCCCATATTGGGATGGCAGTCTTGGGAAGGGACTGGGGCTATTTAAAGTGCAAGAGGAGATTTATATCCTGCCCACAGGTAAAAGCTTAAAGCTTAAAATTGAAAACAATAGTAAGTTATTTAAACAGTCTGAAAGCATATTAGACAATTTAACAAAGTAAAACAGGCTAACAAGGTAAAAACAATTTAAAACCACATATATGCACATTTTGGAAAAAATTATTTAGCCCTAAAGGCTTTATGAAGTAGCCATGTTTTAACTTGGTGCCAGGATGAAGGGATTGGGGACAATCAGGGCTCTAGTGGAAGGGCATTCCACAACCAGGGTGCGACATCTTTCTTTCTCTCCCATGTCATCACATGGGGTTGTCTAAATGGAGAAAATACTCCTCGTGGAATTCAAGGACAAGATGACTACACTACATTAGGGAGGGGCTCGTGTAGATGAGCCCATAATATGGCATGTGAGAGAGGGATGTTGAACTGATGCCTTGTTTGTAGCATTATTACCACATTTTCTCTGCTTCCTCGTATTCTTCCTTAGATAGGAAATCTGGCTGGCTGGGGCATTCTTTGTGACTAAATAAAGTTTCAACACCATTTGTCCACCTGGCAGTTGTCTGCTTTAAATTACTGTCCACCATTAAATTACAGGCTATATGGTGTTGCTGCCATTTCATCAATTTTTTTTCCTTCAGAGCCTCTGAAGACAAATAATGAAGAATGGAAATCCCATCTAGGTTTTCCTTATGCGCTTCCATCTGGCTAACCATTGTGAAAAATGGAATACTGGACTGGGTGGACCTTGACCATATCCATTGAGGCAGTCTTTAATTTTTTTTAAAGTCACATACTAACAGTTGATTATTATGTCAAAAGTGTAGCCTATAGTAAAAATGTACATGTCTTTTCTCTTACATGCAGTTATTTAATTTCACATTCAGTGAATGTATCTCAGATGGGCAGCCACTCCCACCTCCATGATATCTGAGGTGGTACAATTACACAAGAAGCTGGTAATGACATGAGAATTTACATTGTGTCATGAACGGAATAGCTGAATTGGTAGCCACACTGTGTTTCATAGTGAATACGTCCCATGATTATTTCGTGTTGGATTGTTTAATGATGAGCATTCATTTGTGAACTTGTACATTACTGTGTAGACTGACCCCCCCCCCAAAAGCAGACAATGAGATCTACATTTAAAGGCATCTAGGTGAATTATTGGAGCAGCCATGAGTTGTGCATGTCTGTATTTGAGCTACAACAATGTTCTTGGGCTCATAAAGGCCAGGTTCTTGAATCTGAAGGGCAATCGACTAGTTCCAAGAGAGATAGTTTATCCATGCTATGATTTGTCTTAACACTGCTGTAGGGTCATAATTAGATATTTCTCTTAACACTGACAGTCAAATTACCTGGAAGACACTTCTGTTTCCTCAGCTGGGAACTCAAATATTTCATGTTGTCCAAGCTACCTCTGGCAAGTGATTCCTCATTTTGATTGTGTACATTTTAAACTTATTTTTTCATAGTCTGGCCAACAAAAATCTTCTCAGTGAGAATGGAGCCCTGGTGGCGCAGTGGTTAAATGCCAGTACTGCAAGCCACAAGGTTATGAGTTAGATCCCAGAGGGCTCCAAGGTTGTCTCAGCCTTCCATCTTTCCGTAGGTTGGTAAAAGGAGTACCCAGTTTGTTGGGGGCAATTAGCTAAAAAACATTGTAAACCGCTTAGGGAGTGCTTTGGCACTAATAAATACAGTTGTCCCTTCATATTCACTGGGGTTTGGTTCCAGGACCCTTCGTAGATACCAAAATCCGTGAATACTCAAGTCCCATTATATGCAAAGGCACAGCAAAATGGTGTCCCTTATATAAGATGGCAAAATCAAGGTTTGCTTTTTGGATTATTATTTTTTAAAGAGTATTTTTAAGCTGTGAATACTTAAAGGATATGGAGGGGCAACTGTACTATATAAATATCAATGCTAATGCTTTTGCTTGAATGTATAGAGGATGTCAGCCATTGATGTCCCAGAAGATCATGCAGTTGTCACAAAATGCTGATTAAATCATCATGCTGTGGGAACAGCTGCTCCTCTCCCAGTCTCTTCCTCTTCTTTTTGTGCAAATTTGCCCCAATTCACTGCCTACTCATGGACAGAGAGAGAGCCAGCCTTCCAGAGTATAAAATGTGGCCACTGAGAAGGTCCTCTCCTGCATACCAAGAAAAGTGTCTCTCCCCAACATCTTAGAACTCAGGCAGACTTGTAAGTGGTGCTGCAGTCAGCAGCCTGTTCCAAAGTTGTCTGGGATCATAGGTCATAACCAGCACTTTGAATTGTGCCAAGAAACAGAAAGGTAGCCCTTAAAGTCACAGATATAACTAGAGTATATAATCAGCCCCAGTCATATCTTTAATGAGAGGTTTGGGGACTGCTTTAGCTGTGTATTTCTGCCTGGCAGGGGGTTAGACTAGATGATCCTTATGGTCCCTTCCAACTCTAAGATTCTATGTTTGGTCACAGCATTCTGAGACATCTGAAGTTTCTGAACACTTTTCAAAGACAGTTCCACAAAGAACTCATTGTACTAGCCCAAATGAAATGTAACTAAGGCCTGACCTAGATCTGTAAAAATTTTGGAAATTTTGAAGCCATTTGGTGGGGTTTTTTTTGTTTTGTTTGTTTGTTTGTTTGTTTGTTTGGTGGAGGGGGGAGTGAATTTTTTTTTAATGGAAAAATGTGACATTAACATAACAGATCGAAAATTACTTTGTTTTTTGTGGTCTCTGTGACTCAATTGGGGCTATCTGTGCCTGTGCTGTTCATTGTTTGGAACCTTCTAGAGCAATTACATAAGCATATTAACAGGAGCGCTCCCCGTGTGCTTCCTGCCTAAGCCCTCAGTTCCTTTTTTGTTCACTGCAGCAGCAGCATTGATTAGGTGTTCTCTGATCATTTTCTTCTGATATTCAGACTGTCTCTTGATATGACTTGATTCTGGATCTCAGATTTGCGTTTTGGCTTTTAGTTTTTGGATACTCTTCTTGTCTGGATTAGATTGAGCTTGATCTCTTCATCAGTGGTCATATACTAGACTATGTGATTTTCTTGGTTGACTCAATCCACCTATATTGTAATCATCTCCATTTCCTACTGCCTTCAGCTTTACTAAACATTGTGGTCTTTTCCAGTGAGTCACACCATCTTATGATATGTCCAGACTGATAGCCTCCATTTAATTATCTTGGTTTCTAGTGAGAGATCAGGTCTGATTTGTTCTAGGACCCACTTGTCTTTTTGGCAGTCCATGGTATCCAGATCTGTAGAATATGGATCTGTAGAATACCAACACCACGTTTCAAATATAAGTTGATTCTCAGTTTTCTTCACTTTACTGTCCAGCTTTCATACCCATGCATAAAATTCAGAAATACTATGGCCTTGATTATTCTGATTTCGATGTATAATCCAGTATCTCTACACATGAAGATCTCATCTAGCTCCTTCATTGTGTTCTTGATACTACTTTTCTATGGATAGCAAGTTGGTGTTAGTCAGCAAGCCAGTTACTCATCTGTCTGTATCATTTATAAGAAATTCAAAAGTACAGGTCCCAACAGAACAACCAGGTTCTTACCTCCATCCCATTTGAGAACTTCCCAATCTCTGTACCTTCTGTAGGACATTCAAAGACATTTTGCTTAGCTCCTTCCAGTAGATAGCAAGGAAGATCCAACCCTAACGCTCTTACCCAGTAAGAGGGGCCACCATCCCTTTCCCAGATAGGCCCAGCTTAGCAACAACTCCAGGAAGTTAGCTGTTTTTACTTCTTTTTTAAAAAAAATTATTTTCATTTTGTTTGTTTTTCTTCTTTTTAGCTTCTCCTCTGCCCTACTCATTTACCCTTAATCTTAACCTTAATGATTGGCGATAGGGTTCATCAGATAGGCAGCCCCCCTCTCTGCACATTTTCCTTCAAAGGCTGCTTTTGATTTGGCCATGCCAGCTGGGTAGGCAGATCTTCCACTTTCAGCCATTATACCAGACTGTTCAGGCTTCAAGCTTTCCTGCTTAGGAGGAAACAATGCTGGTGGGCCTACATGGTTTCTATTGTGAATGTAAAACATGTTGCTTTTAGTGCCCTGCTCTAATTCTCCTTGCTATGCAATAATCTTTGAGAACTCCTGGAGAACAGGAGAAGTCCCAGCAGACTGGAGGAGGGCAAACGTTGTCCCCATCTTCAAAAAGGGGAAAAAAGAGGATCCCAACAATTATCGTCCAGTTAGTCTGACATCAATACCAGGGAAGATTCTAGAGCAGATCATTAAACAGAGAGTCTGTGAACATTTAGAAGGCAATGCCATAATCACAAAAAGTCAACATGGGTTTCAGAGTAACAAGTCATGCCAGACTAATCTGATCTCTTTTTTTGATAAAATTACCAGCTTGGTAGATGAAGTGAACGCTGTGGACATCGCATACCTTGATTTCAGTAAGGCCTTTGACAAGGTTCCCCAAGACATTCTTGCAAACAAGCTTGTAAAATGTGGGCTAGACAAGTTAACAGTTCAATGGATTTGTAATTGGTTGACCGGCCGAACCCAAAGGGTGCTCAGCAATGGCTCCTCTTCATCTTGGAAAGATGTGACCAGTGGGGTGCCACAGGGTTCTGTCCTGGGCCCAGTGCTATTCAACACCTTTATCAATGACTTGGATGAGGGAATTAGGGGCATACTTACAAATTTGCAGATGACACCAAATTAGGAGGAGTAGCTAATACCCTGGAGGACAGGATCAAAATGCAAGATGACCTGGATAAACTGGAGAGCTGGGCCAAAGCTAACAAAATGAAATTCAATACGGAGAAATGTAAGGTACTGCACTTAGGGCGAAAAAATGAAATCCATAGATATAGGATGGGGGAGACCTGGCTGGATGAGACTGTGCGAAAGCGATCTAGGAGTCCTAGTAGACCACAAGTTGAACATGAGTCAACAGTGTGATGTGGCAGCTAAAAAGGCCAATGCGATTTTGGGCTGCATCAATAGAAGTATAGTGTCCAGATCAAGGGAAGTAATAGTGCCGCTCTATTCTGCCTTGGTCAGACCTCACCTAGAATACTGTGTCCAGTTCTGGGCACCACAATTCAAAAAGGATATTGACAAATTGGAGCGTGTCCAGAGGAGGGCGACTAAAATGGTGAAAGGTCTGGAAACGATGCCTTATGAGGAGAGACTTAGGGAGCTGGGTATGTTTAGCCTGGAAAAAGACGGTTAAGAGGCGATATGATAGCCCTGTTTAAGTATTTGAAGGGGTGTCACGTTGAGGATGGAGCAAGCTTGTTTTCTGCTGCTCCAGAAATTGGAACACGGAGCAATGGATGCAAGCTCCAGAGATTCCACCTTAACATTAGGAGGAACTTTTTGACAGTAAGAGCTGTTCGGCAGTGGAACGCACTCCCTCGGAGCGTGGTGGGGTCTCCTTCCTTGGAGGTCTTTAAACAGAGGCTGGATGGCCATCTGTCAAGGGATACTTTGATCGTGATTTCCTGCATGGCAGGGGGTTGGACTGGATGGCCCTCGTGGTCTCTTCCAACTCTGCAATTCTATGATTCTATGTATTTTTTTTAAAAAATCAATTACTTTTTGATAAGATTTTTCCCCTGTAACTCTTGTACTGTATATCACATGGAGGCTTGTGTTGGAAAGCTCCAGTTGGCAGCTCCCTGGCACACATTTCTGTGGTGTGTGTAATCATGTCCATGGGCTTCAGATATTCTAGCAGTAATTGTGATTCAGTCCAGCATCAATTATAATCTAAGAGGTGGTTCCTAGTGACACCACAAAGTATACTTGACATACAATGTGAAATCGAAGGCTTTCACGGCCGGCATCAATAGATTTTCCTTGTTTTTTTTTCCAGGCTGTGAGGCCGTGTTCTGGAAGAGTTTCTTTCTGACGTTTCGCCTGCATCTGTGGCTGGCATCTTCAGAGAATGGTTGGGCAGGAGTGTATGTGGAGTTTATATGCTGTGAACCCCTGTTGGGGAGTATGTGTAAATTTGTGTAATTGAATGGTTAGTTTCTGAGTATAGAAATGCAAGGCTCGTTAGTGTCTGTCTGGCTAATGGTTGGTTGAAAGGTTGGTTGAAAGGTTGATTGGGGAGAGACACTTTTCTTGGTATGCAGAAGATGGTTAGTTGGTTTGGCTAATGGTTGGTAGAAGGAAACTATTCCAGAACAGGGCCTCACAGCCCAGAAAAAAAACAACAAGCAAAATCTATACTTGACATATTTGTGCACTTAAAAATAATGTGTTTTTATTTTCCTTTCTTCATTTTTTTTCAGACATCTGCATTCTAATGTACTGAGCTGTGCATGTTTTATAACTGTTCTTACATGTGTCTTGTTTACCTTTGATCCTTAGATGAGTATAGAATCAAACCTGTGGAAGAAGTCAAATACATGAAAAATGGAGGGGAGGATGATCAGAAAATTGCTGCCAGAAACCAGGAAAACTTGGTAAGGGATTAATGTTATTACTAATTTAACAACTTGGACACTGCTTTTTTTATGTAATGAAATATAAAGTATGTAAAACACTTAGTGCACTGGAGAAGCACTGTCTTGAAAATGCCACAACTATTTATAACTCAGAGGGAAAGTGCAAAACGCTACCTTCCCTGCTTGTCTTTATGAATTATTCCACCCTTGGTACTGTGAAGTGTGCTCCAGTAGAATGGGCATTTGTATTCAGCCCCTTTGCAAGTGGTAATACTGCTTGGCTCATGATGAATGTGTTTGTGCTCAAAGGAGCTGTTAGCAACACAAGAATTTACTGTCTTTTGAGAAGGGAAACTACCTACTTTTAAGTAGATGTCTGTCATTATTTACTCTCTGAGCTCCCATACTGAATTCTAATGAGTGCAAAGTTGGAAACTTTTACAATGTATGTTGTACGTACAATAGAGAATGGTGGGTATCAATGTTTTAGTAATTTTCTGTAGAAAAAGAATTAATTTCTTGTTTTGGTTTTCACTACTTGTGTTATCTTCTTATTTTATCCTTAGTTGCATACTGTCAGGGTCTGTCCTGCAGTTTGCTGTAAAAACAGAAAGAATGCACAATTAAGTTTCCTATGAATTATGACTTTCAGTTAAAAGCACAGCAGATTTCTAGTCCTTATAGTCACAAAGATAAATTGAAAGTATGTGTGTCAAGTTTTCTGAAATTCTGAGAGCTAAAACTTGAATTTAGAGAATTATACAAATTGAGCATATACAAAAGACAGAATTCAGATTTCCACACTACAGTACATGATTTGGACTGCCTAGGCACAAATTTTCTTTTAACATTGATGAAAAGTAGTCCTGCATATACTTTCAGTATTATTTTTCTATGGTAATATCACCCAGGCTGTATCTGCTTTACATATTTATATTTAGGGTTGCCAGAGTGAAATTAGATTGCAACCTGCTGCGATTCCTCTACACAACTGTTAAAGGTACAGGAACTCTTTCCAATTTTCATTTTGGCAACCCTTTAGGTTTCATGCAAGTCTGTCACAACTGTCCCAAAGAATGCTGGGAACTAGTTGCTGAAGGTGCTGAGAATTTTCTATCAGAGATACCTAACACTGCACACAGAGCTACAGTTCCCAGGATCCTGGGTTTAAACTGCTAAGCCAATTTATGTCTGTGATGTGGGTATACCCACAGTAGTTCAAGAAGGATCTTAAGTCAGAAGAATTTCCGACTGAATATTAGGGGAAGCTTGCCTGAGAGCATGATCCCACCCCAGTACACTGTATCCTGACATGTCGATGGAAGAGAGGATCCTGCAATATGTTCCCTGTTGTGCACATAGTTGTTGTGCAGAGCTTGGAAATGTCACCTTACAAGTACCATACAATTATTTTGAGGTAAGGACAGGAGAATGATGAAGGTGTAATTGTGTAAGAAACATAATGACGGGTTAACATTACTTTTTGAATGTAGTCAGTAATGTTTACTCATCACTCCTGAAACATTGCTTTTAGAGGGTGTTCGGAAGGAATTTGGGACATTATTATATTTTCCAGCATTTTTTTAAAAAAATAAACACTAATGTGTCACCAAAACATTTGTCTTCACCATAGTAGCAACTAGTGATTTATGTGCAGCAAACAGTAAAAAAAAGGACAAGAAGCAAATTACTATTTAAAAATAGCATTCCAGGCCCAGCATGGAAGATGGTAACCTGTCTGCTGGCTTAACAATTATCCTGTGTTACCAAAGTGTATAATATTAAATGCACTTGATGATCTCCTTTGGCAGAAAGTTTGGTTGTGATAACTTTGACTATATTTCAGGGAAGCTAGGCTACGTTTACCCATCTTCTTATTAAGGAGCTGTTGAAAAAACCTTTGACGAGCAGCCCCAGGATTCCTCAAATGACAGCTTGAAAAACCCTGCTGTAAGAAGAAAGTGGTTTTGATTCACCTTTTCAGGTTTCTCTTTGCCAACCCAAAAGGACAGGAAAAAATGTACTCATTTGCCCTCTTGGGAGTCTGAGCTAATTTGTGATTTCCAGGGAAAAGGTGTATGGTGTTCTGCTATTTTAGAACATTGGCAAATGTTAAGATCAATCAGATTTTTTAAAAGTAAGAGCCCGGGGACACACAGTTAAAACTATTTTTTTTCATTTGGCATCCTAACTATCATTCGCAAATAAATCTGAACAGTTTTGCAGCTCTAAGTCGTTTAGGAACTTGCTATTCAGAAACCTTGAGAAACTGATTGTCGTTTGCTGTTCCAGCTATAGGCGAGTCTTTATATGATGGCTACATGTTAATCACCAACGTTTTGTTGCTGGGTGTATTATTGTTTAATAACTCTAAAGGCTATATTTGTTGAGTAAAAAATGTGTTAATTTGAATCAGGGATGAGTGAAGTATGGCCGGCCGGCTACAGCTCCCAGGGCCATTTTTGTTGCTCCAGGAATTGCTGGAGGAGGGATTGGGGCCAGTTCCATCATGTTGGGGGGGGGGAGTTTGGCCTATTTATGCCCAGAAGAGGTCTTTTTCTTTTTTTAAAGACGGAAGTGAACAAGAAGTGACTTCTGTTCACTTCCTGTTGTTAAGAAAGGCCTCTCCTGGGACTGAAGTGGCCCAGGAAGGTCCAAAAACATGGTAGGAGTGCCCCCATGTCCCCTAGAGGGCATTTGGGGGGAGGGGTAAAAACATTTTGATTTTTTTTGTGGAAGCAGGTGCAGTGGGTGGATGCAGCCCTGCAAGGTCTCTTAGGGGCTAATGCAGCCCCCTAGCCTTCCACAGTTGCCCATCCTAATCTAAATACAGATCGACCACCATATCTGCAGGGGATACGTTCCAAGGCAACAACCCCCTCCCCTCGTGGACACCTGAAATTGTGGATAATAGGGAACTCCATTACTTTCAGTAAGATGAACTCTGAAAGTTGACCATAGAATCACATTGGAGGACTTAGAAATGGCTAGAGAGAACATATTTTTTCAGATATGGATAAGTGAAACCATGGATACCGAATCCATGGTATGGGAATTGGCCTGTACACTGTTGGACTTCTGTTGTTTTGTAGGTGAAGAGCACAGAGCTCTTTAAAAAGTGTACCTAGGTGGAGGAGAAAATTACTGCAATGCTAAGGTGTTTTAGGAGATTCATATGTTTCATAAGAAAGTATGTCAAGCAAATTCTGGGCTAGGGATTTATTAGGAAAATAAAATCGCTGGTTTCAGTGTTGTCTATACTTAGAGAACAGCCATGTTTGAAATGATGTGTAGTAATCTGGTCATCCTATCTTGAAAATATGCAGAAAATGTTAATCAAATGCCTTGGTGAACTTTTTCTGTGAGGAAAAGATACACTTTCCAAAGCATTTTCATACAGGAAAGCAATGCCTGTGGAAGGTGGTTTATAAAAATTATAGAGGTTTATAAAATTATGCATATTGTGGTGGAAGTGTATAGGGAGGAGCTTTCCTCTCTCTTCTATAACAGTAAAATTCAAATTCATCAGAATCAATTCACAATGGAATTTAGATCAGAAGTGTTGAACCCCTGGCCTGGTGGTTGCACATATTCCTTGTCAGTTTCTGTGGCCCCTCCTGCAGCGGAATCCTGTGCATTGTCAAAATTTGGGTGGTAAAACACCCCCTAAGATTTCATGCTAAAACAAGGCACAAGGAGCAAAAAACATTTTTATTTCTATTCCATTTGGGGGCGGATGTTGCTTTTTAGAACATATTTACTGTTTCTTATATAATAGTATTGTGGGCCTTTGCTTTTGACTTGTGGCTACTGCTGTTCTTTCCTTACTGTTGAGTTACTCAATGGCCCATAAATGCTCTCACCACTGGCGAGCACTTTTCCTCTGGAAGGACATGAAATGAGAGAAACTCAAGCCTTCTTTTCAATCCTGGGGAAACATGAGGACTATTTTGGATGACATGCTGCTTCAAGGCATGCAAGGAAAGGAAATGGCAGACACTTTCCTTGATGCTGCCCTGGGCCTCAGAGACTTCCTTTTTGAGCATCTAAGACTTAGCATGATGGGAACAAATTCCTATCCTAGTCCTTACACACACACACACACAGAGAGAGAGAGAGTTGTGATGCAGGGGTGTAGCGGTGGTGGTAAATGAGCGCATTGGCCCCAAAATAATCCCCCCAATTCCTTCAGTCTCCAAATGTCTAGCATTCAAGAGAGTGAAACATTGAAAATGGTTTATGCCCAGAATGTCTATATTTGCTGTATTCACATTCCTCTGTTAACTTTGCCTTTTCTTTGGATGCCTGAACTGTATTTCTAAATGCTTAACTGAATTTTTAAGTTAATGCCATGCTTGAAATTTGGGGATTGAAGGAAACTTCCATTTGGGGGGTACAGAATTCTTTTTTGAGGGCAGTGCCTTCATTTTGATCTCACTTTAGCTACACCCTTATTGTGTTTCTCCTCTGTCTGAAGAAGAGTGAAGGCCATGGCAAGAACAATTTTTGCCTGGCTATATTAATAATTTCTGGAAGGAGCTAGCAGAACTCTGGCTGGAGATGTCTCTTTCCCTTCTTTTAACTTGTGGATACAAGATTGGTGTAAATATGGTATTCCTCCAGTTTTAAAGACCCATTTATCTTCTCTTCTGAAAGAATTCATTGTTTTAGTTTGACAACAGTGCAGTAAGTTCGCAGAAATGTCATCATAACATCCTATTTAACATTCTCAACAGTGCTGGCTTAATTGGAGTACTAATGGTATTTCCGCATAAAATGTTACCTCTGAGAAAAGTAAAATGAGATTGATATAACTTGTCTTTCCCACAGCAGCTGTACTGGTTAGTTATGTGCTCTTTGTATCACCTTTTTTTTCTTTGGATGATAGTGTAAATAGTCTGCCTTAGAGCTTCTTTAATGATTGGGTTTTTCTTGGGAAATGAGTTATGAATTACACTTCTCTATAACGTAGTGCTACTTTAAACCCCTTCATCACCACCATCTGGGGAGGCTACAGCTGATAATTCTCTAAAAGGATAGGACCATAACATATTGTAGTACATTGTGGGACATCAGTTTTGTTCAGGCATTCAGTCTGAAGTAAAGCTCTTCACCTCTGGATCTCCACATGTCCACATGGCACTGCACAAGTGTCATCAGATGTAGCCAGATGATCATGCACACACCCTTTTTGGAGGAAACAGCATTATGCTTATTGGACAGATTGCACATACATACAACACTTGATTGCCCATCTTGTATGGGATACTATTCATATGGCCCTTAGCATATGTGTGCTTACCATGGGGAGGTCATTACCACAGAACCTGACCTCTGAGCTAGGTCCCTGAATAGAATTTAAAAGGCCATCAGAGGTCATAGGGGATGAAAGTGATCACTGTAGTTTTAAACAGTAGCCTCCTAATTTCTTCTGCTAGAATAAATCTGAAAACATCTTCAAGCCATATTCTTACCTAACATTATCTTCAGTGTGTTTTTAATAAGCATCCTGGAATTAAAGCCTAAAAACTACTCAATTTGCATTTCTACCAATAAGGTTATCTTAATAGACTTTATAGTCAATGTATAATATGGAAGTAGTAGCCCAGTTTTTATGGTGTTTTTTTCAACATTTGAGGTATTTTTACATGGTATGTACATTTTATTTTCTACAGTGCTAATAGTTCTCTGCTTAGATATCTCATACTAAAGAAATTCCTTATACTAGTGTAGCTGCACCCAGCATAGCATACACTGTTATGTGCCCTGCTGGGGTTCAAGCAGTGGTTGCAGCGTGGAGCTTGGAGTGGCAGCGTTCCTTTCACACAGTTCAGCTACATGGTATTATTTTAGGGAAAAAATATTGCATTGTTTTACATGTGGGTGGTGAGTGGCTGAGGGAGTGAGAGGAGGGAGGGGCCCTTGTGAGTCTGGGGGTGTAGATGCAGATTGAGTGGCAGGAGTGGATTTGTGAGGTGGAGAGGAAATTTGCATGTGGGTGGTGATTGGCTGAGGGAGTGAGAGGAGGGAGGAGATTGGTTGGGTATGTTTCCTAAGTGGCCAATCAGCACACGGGGAAAGGAAACATACCCAAGCCCCATATATATATGGCTTGGGTATGTTTCCTATATATATATATATATATATATATATATATAGTGGAGACACCAAAGGTGAATTCAAATTATTATATATAATTTGAATTCACCTTTGGTGTCTTCACCATACCTGAGGCAGCAGGCTAGTTTAGGACAGATTTTATGGCATATACAATTTTGTTTTCAAAACAGAGGAGGACAGCCAAAGAATGCATGAGATAGCCACTGCTACCATCAGCACCTCTTGCCTGAAATCCTCACATCATTCTACCTAATGGAAGGGCACACCCTGATTTGGGCCACTTCAAGGTGGCTTAGTAGACTCAAGTGAGATATTCTCTTGGTTCTTTCGTTCACTTTACTTCTGCTCACCAGAGGGAATGGGAAAAGAGCATGAGCTGAAGAAGGCTTGATTATTTGCAGCAACACCATTACTAATTGTTTACTAGTAATTTTTGTTACTAGTTAATATTACTGGTTGTTTTCTGATAAGTTATAGATGAACTGGGGGCATTTCAGGAAGAGGAAAATTTCAGTGAAGGGAGTGGGTGCATGAAGGCAAAGAGGAAACATTATGAAATTGGAGGGATAGTTGATGACAAGGGAAACAAGAAATGACCAGCATCTATTTCTCTCAAATTAAGTATCATTGTTGTTCTTATTGTTTTTGAGGGAATGTGATGGGCATCTGTTTATGAGCTGAGGCATCTGCTGCTGTTGACATTCTCTGAGGTCCATATGTCTAGCTTTCTCATCATTTTTTCCATGACGTTTGATTGTCACAAACTGACAGTGTTACTAATTATACATTTCCATTTATGTAGCAAAAGGAATTGCTCAGGGCTCAGTATGGGAAGTGGGTTAACAGAAGGGATTCCTTAACACCAGCTGTTGTTGCTTTTGCTGAACAATATCCTAGCACCCTTTTCTAAGCTGCATTGATCCCAGGACAGGAAGAAACAAAATGGTGGCTAGGTTTAAGGGCATTGCAATATGCACTGCGCAGCTATCCAGACCATAGCCAAGTGTTTTTGTAGGGAACTCCAACACTTCACATAGTGCTACATACATGATAGGTTCAAAAGTAACCATTTCTTCATAGGCTGCCGTGATGAAATTCCTCAGACCACAGTGATTGCAAATGAAGGACCTAGGATTCTTTTTCAATTCTTGTTCTGTTTGTTTTGCAGCAGTTTTTGTTCCAAAATGGCCAGTGTGAAGTATATTGCAGTTCTAAAATGGGAAACACTGTTGCTTTATGGAATGAAAAGAGCAACCATTGCATTACAGAGACCTTTCTGGATAAAGGGAGTAGCCTTTCCCAGTTTTTCTGCCTGGGTTCTCTGTGCCAGCAGTAGGTGAGGTCTAGGAGGTGAGGAATCAGGATTGCAGTGGTCTCAGAATTCCAGCTCCCTCACCAGGTGCCTCATTCCACAGTCTGCTGGGTTTGATTGTATATGTCTGAAACTGTGTGAGCGGCACAGAATAGGCCGCGGATACTCTTTGTGTACTGGCCACAGTCTCTCTGACCTGGCCAAGTTGCTCTTAGCAGTGCTGCCGGAGTTACTCAGGCTTGTTGTGTTGGGTGACTTCAGCATCCATGCTGAGACCACTCCATTGGGGGCAGTTCAGGATTTCATGTCCTCCATGACGACCATAGGTCTGTCCTTAGTAATATCTGGGATCACTCACGATGCAGGACACACTGTTTACCTAGTTTTCTGTTTTGGCTGGGATGATGATGATCTGGGCATGGAGGAACCTTTTTATAGTTTCATTGTCATGAACTGATCCCTACCTGCTGCAGTTTAGTCTCATTAGGACTTGGAGCCTCTGCATGGGTTTGGAGCCAATTAAGATGACCTGTCCCAGGAGGCTTACAGATCCAGATGAATACCTAGTGGCTCTTTTGGAACAGGAAAATGGCCAGGGTGCTGGACATGATTGTGCCAGAGCATCTCCTCCGATGGAGTGGAGTCTCCTCCGATGGAGTGGAGGCAAGCCTCCTGGTGGATACTGCGGATACTGAATCCGTGAATACAGGAGTCGACTTGTATTATGAAAAGAGGAAAAAGCTTCCCCCATTAACTATGTCTACATCAGAGGTAGGCACAACCCTCCAGGTGATGTTGGACTGCAATTCCCAGCAGCCCTAGTCAGCAGAGCCAAAAGCCTGTGATTCCAACCTCTTGTCTATACAGTTGTCCCTTCATATTCACTGGGTTTGGTTCCAGGACCCCCTGTGGATACTAAAATCCGTGAATACTCAAGTTCCATTATATGCAATGGCATAGCAAAATGTTGTCCCTTATATAAGATGGCAAAATCAAGGTTTGCTTTTTAGATTATTATTTTTTAAGAATATTTTCAAGCTGTGAATACTTAAATCCATGGATACTAAATCCGCGGATACAGAGGGACAACTGTATATGCATACAGTACTTTTATGCAGCTCTGTCATGTCTCTTCTTACTCTTGAGTTAAAAAGTCTATAATGTTGTAATACTACTGACTCTAGTCCAGGAGATCATCACTGCAAAGATACTTGTTTGACCTCAGAAGTGGTTTTCAAGGTGGGGAAAGAAACCAGAGTGAAAATACAGGGCATTCCCCCTGCCCGAGGTCCCAGCCACCACTTCCATTACTCACATTAGACTGCTCATGTGAGCCTTCAGGATGACTGAGGTTAGGAAAGGTGGTGAGAATTTACATTTGGGGATAGATTAATCGCATCCAAAAAAAAGGGGGGGGGAATAGATTTCTGGGAGGGACTCTGTTCTAGCTGTGAAGGGAGTCAGCAGTGATTTCCACCCTTTCTTTCCCATCTGTTTCTGGGAGTAGGAAAAATCTGGTTGGCAAACTGGGATGGAGTGGCTCACTGCATCATATTCAGCCAGTCTCTCTTTCTCGGCTCAATATTCCCTTTAAGTTCCTCTCCTTTCTCCAGATATCTCCCAGCCAGCAAGCTCCTGCCACTTCATTCGAACTAAAGGTAGTTATTTTTTTTAAAAGGGTGATGGGAAGGTTTGCTTTAGAATCATAGAATTGTAGAGTTGGAAGACACCACGAGGGCCATCCAGTCCAACCCCCTGCCACGCAGGAAATCTTGATCAAAGCATCCCCGACAGATGGCCATCCAGCCTCTGTTTAAAGACCTCCAAGGAAGGAGACCCCACCACGCTCCGAAGGAGTGTGTTCCACTGCCAAACAGCTCTTACTGTCAAAAAGTTCCTCCTAATGTTAAGGTGGAATCTCTGTTCCTGGAGCTTGCACCCATTGCTCCGTGTTCCAGTCTCTGGAGCAGCAGAAAACAAGCCTGCTCCATCCTCAACGTGACATCCCTTCAAATACTTAAATAGGGCTATCATATCACCTCTTAACCATCTTTTTTCCAGGCTAAACATACCCAGCTCCCTAAGTCTCTCCTCATAAGGCATGGTTTCCAGACCTTTCACCATTTTAGTTGCCCTTCTCTGGACACGCTCCAGTTTGTCAATATCCTTTTTGAATTGTGGTGCCCAGAACTGGACACAGTATTCTAGGTGAGGTCTGACCAAGGCAGAATAGAGCAACACTGTTACTTCCCTTGATCTACACACTATACTTCTATTGATACAGCCCAAAATTGCATTGGCCTTTTTAGCTGCTGCATCACACTGTTGACTCATGTTCAACTTGTGGTCTACTAGGACTCCTAGATCCCTTTCACACGTAGTCTCGTTCAGCCAGGTCTCCCCCATCCTATATCTATGCAGTGCAGTACTTTACATTTCCCCGTATTGAATTTCATTTTGTTAGCTTTGGCCCAGCTCTCCAGTCTATCTAGGTCATTCTGAATTTTGATCCTGTCCTCTAGGGTATTAGCTACTCCTCCTAATTTGGTGTCATCTGCAAATTTGATAAGTATGCCCCTAATTCCATCATCCAAGTCATTGATAAAAACGTTGAATAGCAGTGGGCCCAGGACAGAACCCTGTGACACCCCACTGGTCACATCTTTCCAAGACGAAGAGGAGCCACTGCTGAGCACCCTTTGGGTTCGGCCGGTCAACCAATTACAAATCCATTGAACAGTTAACTTTATAAATCAATAGACTAAAAGACAGAAATCAGAAGGAAATTTGAAATCTCCCTTTTACTTCCTTTAGTGTTTATCCCTCTGTAGCATTTCTCCATTCCTAGGTTTCATTTGCAAGTGGTTTCTCATTCTCACTCCTACTTTCCACACCAGAGGGAGTGGGAAAGAGAGAGAGAGAAAGAGAGAGAAGGCTGATTAAGAGAACAAACAAGACTGGATTGTGAAGAGATATTGCTATAGGGAAGAAAGAAAAATCTGGAGTGGATTACTCAATTGAGATGCAGCGACTGCCCTCCAGCCTCATTAACCCTGATTTTGAATTTAGGTGTTGTGTTGTGGGATGCTGGAGAAGTATATGCAAGATTTAACTTTAAGAGACCAACAGAGAGCTTAGGGTTGATGTATTGTGTAAAATTTGGATGACTATTTGATTCTAAGGGTATTTCTTGCTATACACTAAATAGTGGTTTGATTGATGCGAGTTAGAGATTTTTATTCCATGATAACTTGTTGTATAAACTGGCATGAAGTATGTAAGCCTCTGTTTTAGCAGGATATTTGATTCTCTCCTTTCTCCTTGATGCAGCACAGAAAGACAGACTATTCTTTGAGTATTATGTTTAGAGCTAGGAATGAAATGTTTTAGGATGCTAACAGATACGTTTTGATATTCTGTAGATCAAGACATTTATTGAATTAAAAATGTTGATGGGGGTTGTCAGAATACCTTTGTGGTGCTACTTGCTCTTGGCCAGATTTTTCATATGCAAAGTGTAGTCTTTTGGACTTGACACCATCTTTTTGTTGTAACTTGTTGAGGCAAATACTGTAGTATGTTGTCCCTTCTGAGTTGTAGAATCTGCTTGGCTAAATGCAGTTTCATAACTGTGGGGTTTCCCCTACTGAAGTGAGAAGAAAGGGTCTTTGACCATCAGTCATGTCAAGAGCTGGCTTTGTGTAAACTGTTCTTTAGAGTCCCCAGTCTCTGAATTTCATGCTCATATAAGCAAGCTGTATTTCCAAGTACTATAAACATATTTTACTACCCCCATATATCATAGTTGCTTTCCTGAACAGGACTGGTAATGGAAAAAGTCTCTCTGCTACAGAATTGTGGGTGGCGCTGATAACTTACCTTGCAGCACAAATGATTGCCTGTTAGGAGTAGAAACTGAGTAAGGCGAATGTGTATAGATCCATTATACAAGCAGGTTTATTTCAAGGTAAATATTTTAACATGTTCATCTTGTTTAAAGCAAAAATCAATGAAGAGTAATTTTCATTCCTTTATACAGGCAGAGCAAACATTAACCCTATCCAGCTAGTTGATGTGATACCTAATGTTTAATCAGGACTTAAAGATGAGATTGATGTTAGAGAACATGATGGACTTTTATTAGCCCGACAAAGCACTGATTTCCATACACCTTCTCAGATTTATCCATGACAGAGAATTGAGGCAATAGATTTTTTGAAAAACAACACAAAACAAATCTTTTGCAAATAGTTCCAAAATGGGATTACAGTAGGACCCCCATATCCACTGATTCAGTTATCCACGGGACACGAAACAGCACACCTACCATAGTCTTCCTAGAAAATATATCCTCTCTAGGTATTTTCTAGGTCCTCCAAGGCAACTCTATGGTATTTTAAACTGGAAGTCACATTATTTTCAATGACATTTGCTATTACCCACGGTTTCCAGGATCCATGCCCCCCCAACCAATCCCCAGCAGATACGGGTGTACTACTGTATTTAAGGAACCGAACCCTCTTTTGTTTATGGAGCTGTTAGCCTGCAAGCTGGGGATGAACAATTGTCCTTCTTGTCCCCTATATTCTCTCTCTCTCTGTCTTTTCTTTGCAAACAAAGATTCAGGAAGGACTCATCCCACACTTTCTGCAAGCGCACTGATGACTAAAAAGGCCAATCCGAGAGAAACAAGTCAGGTTGCAGAAAGCACAGCAGAAGGTCTCCTTGGGTGATGTTTCCGGGTTGTGATTCTTTCTGTGTTGTCGTTTCTCTTCAAGCCTTGTTCGGCATGAGCTCTCAAACAAGGCTGGAGCATTGTGGATAGTGCGTCTCCATGCCTCCTGATGTGAGGCCGTGGTGGACCATTGTTGGTGATCAATTTGGCTGAGCCTGAGATGTTTGTTGCTTCAGGGAATCCTTCTATCGCTTTTTTTGGAGCTCCCCTCTTACGTTGACCCGTGGCGAGTTCACCGTAGAGTACTATTTTTGGGAGGCGATGGTCCTCCATCCTAGCTCCCTATATTAACTCCAGATGAAAACAGCACTAGAACTTCTCTTTAACAGGAACCCTTGGTAGTCTTAATGAGAGTTAATGTTGATGATGACATGATGCTTAATCAACAGTTAAGGTGGAAATGAGAAAATTGCTCCAAAGAATATTGCAGATGGAGAGTGTTTAATCCAGAGCACACTCTGTTAAGGATCTGTCTGCTGTTCCCACATATTGCATACATACACCTGTGTGTGTACACATACATATGTTTTATTCTCCACAGTTCTAAATAAGATAAATGTATATCCCCATTGAGTTCGTTAAAGTCACTATAGGCTAGTCTACTATATATGGGCCATTTCAAATGTAGGGAAACATTCGCCTTCTAAAGATTTGGGTCAACAGTTTCCATCAGTCCTACAGAACATGGTCAGTGATGAGGGATTGTGGGAGCTGTAATTCAGAAAGCCAAAGATTTGCCCACCAAGGCTATCTGAGACAATACACATTTGGTATATGAAGTACAGTTGTCCCTCCGTATCTGCGTATTTGATATTCACGGATTTAAGTATTCACGGCTTGAAAATATTTTTTTAAAAATAATAATCCAAAAAGCAAACCTTGATTTTGCCATCTTATATAAGGACACCATTTTGCTATGCCATTGCATATAATGGGACTTGAGTATTCACGGATTTTGGTATCCACAGGGGGTCCTGGAACCAAACCCCAGCGAATATGAAGGGACAACTGTATATGTTTGGTGACCTATGATGATTTTATAAGGTTTTTCTTGTTATTGTTTGCTGTCAAGTCTGCTTTGACTTATGGCGATCCTATAAAAGACCTCCAAGAGACCATCAACAACCCTACTAAGATCTTGCAAATTCAGGACTATGGCTTCCCTGATTGAATCAATCCCCCACAGCAAGCTAATGAATGCACATAGAGAGAGGGGGAAAAAAGGGGGGGGAGATGAAATGGTGATAGAACTTTTTTTTTAGGTGAGATTGTTATGTAGCTAGGATTAGAATAAAGATTATGATTTGGGCCATATGGCCTTGTCCAGCACAATCCATCTACTTAATGCCGAGCCAGATTTTATGACAGTCACTGAGTGATGTTCAAATACAACAGCCTTCTATTATGCTTCCCTGTCTTCTCCCCCCATCACATGTCATGAAGCAAATTGTCATGTGGTACCTGATATGTGGCATGATGTTTTCACATCTTACAGGTTTTTTAGGTATGCATTGTAAGGAAGAGGTGGAAGGACACAACATTGGAATGTTGTTTTTGGAGTCAACTGCATGATTTGCTGTAATTTCTAACTGTCCTTAAGACATTCTGCTCTTGAAAAATTGTTTTGTTAGTCAGTGACATCCCAGTCAGAAACCTTTCTGTAGCTGTGAGCCTGTCACCTGTTGTGAAGGCCAGGCAGTTAAAATGGGCTATATGCCAACAGTTTTGTCAGTAGATGAATCTTTTGTTCTTTTAGCTTGCTAATTTCACGCTTACACCTGCTTGGCAGATAAACTTTGTTTTCTGCTATAGGGAAGCATTTGAAAATAAGCAGCAAATATTGATTTTGCAGCAAGACAGCTCTCTGTCATATTATCTGATGATGTTGCACCATAAACTTGTGAACGATCAATAGGATGAATCCAAAATAAAGTTGATGAGTGCAGCAGTATGGCAAGCTGAGAACTAGGGGAAAATCATCCCATTATTTTATTTCTTTAAAAATTTCTGTGCTTGCAGTGGTCTGTAGATAATAACCAATAAATATCTTGGATTGAAAATAGTTCTATGTCACATTCTCTGTCATTACACCAAAAAAAAAAAAAAAAAAAAGATAAACCAAAATACCCCAACACCTTGCAATACTTCCCTCAGCAGATCTGCAGTGAAACTTCCATTTAAAGTTTTGAAATTAAAACTGTGTGTTGCCTGTCAACCATGAAAGAGGAATACTCAGAGGTGGTTTTACTGGTCCCTTCCTCTGAAATATACTCTACAGCAATGGTTCTTAACCTTTTCTTTACCAGGGACTCCCTTTAAATATCTTTTATTGTCACGGACCCTGAAGACAGAACTCAAGATTTAAATCCCTAATAATAATAATAATAATAATAATAACAATAATATTTAACAACAATACAATTACACCATAAATTAACCCTTCCCTCAGAGGCACTGGAGGGAAGGGAAGACTTTTCTCCTGCTTCTTCTTGCAAATTTGTGACTGGAACAGATTGAAGAGCAATGCTCAGGCCAGCCAGCCAGCCTTTGTCTTGGCTCCTGTCACATGGGCTGAGCAGCCTTCAAGCCTTTGTGGACCCCCTCTGAGGACATCACGGCCCCCTAGGGGTACACGAACCACAGGCTAAGAACCACTGGTTTCCAGCAACTGGTATTTGTTGGTGATCTCTCATCCAAGTACTAACCAGGGCTGGCCCTGCCTAGTTTCCAAGGTAAGATGGGAATCTGGTGCCGTTAGGATAGGCCATAATTAAAACAGTATCACCATCTAAAACAAAACAAAGGTCTAAATCAAAACAAAGCTTTAAAGAAAAATTGGGGGGGGGGGACACAAGATTTGTGAAAACCATCTGTGAAAGTGTCCATCACAACATACTAGTGCAAGTGTTCCACAGCATGGGTGCCTTTGTGGGGGAATCCAGTCGCTATGTATGTGATTTCACCTTTGCTAACATGTCTTTTAATGGAGGTCCAACATCATAGGGAAACAACTGTGGGAAAAGTTGCCCCACAGCCTAGATAAACTGCTTAGATTAGGAACTGGAAATGTATGCCCTCCAGTTGTTGTTCTGTGGTTCCATGGTGGCTGGATCTAATAGGAGGTAGAGTTCATCAGCATCTGGAGGACCACAGAACCACTACTTTTCCTTTGAAGCAGTGGGAGCAACTATCAAGGTTTAGGAGGTTGTATTGGTTCCATAGGGGATCGTGACAAGCCACACGCCCACCCTCATCCCTTAAAAAAAAAAACTAATAAAAATTGCCCCCAAATGCCCCCTAGGGCACATTTTGCCACAGTTTGAAGTCAAAGTGGCCCAGAGAGAGCCCAATGGGTGGCCTTTTTCCCAACAGGAAGTAACCTAGATGTCAACTCTGCCAAAAACATGGCAAAATTGCTCCCCTAAGGGTTGTTTGGGGGGCAAATGAGGACCCCCCTAATCAGAAAATGGGGAGCCCTGCTTGTTCCATTGGCCATACTTTTCCACCGCACTCCTGCTTTACAAGCCTCAAAATGTCAAACGTGGAATATCTGCTGTTGAATACCAACAAAAATAGTCAAAAAAATACCGTAGTCAAAATTCACAGGGGAAATTTTTGGGCAGCTTCCCTCCCTCCCATTTCTAATCTGATTTCTATTTCCTTTCTGAAGAATGAGTGTATTTTTAATTATTTTTATCCTTTCTGTTGTCCTAAACGAGTTTGTCCATAAGCCTAAACCTGTTTTCCATAGAATACAGGAACAGGAACAACAATCTTTTCTGCCTGCTTCAGTTCATTTAGCTGCTTTTCAGTATGTTTTCTTTTCTCCAGCTGTCCTTGTTGGTGTGTCCCTCTGGGGGCTGGACTGTACCTCTGAGAATGATAGACATTTTGGCTGTGCTTTCTAAGGTGCTTGTGAGCTCTTTTGAAAAGCCAGAGCTCAAAATATCTGTGTCATAAAATTCCTTTTGTTCCTTTGTGAAGTTGATGTCTGTATAGGAGCAAAATAACATGTGAAACAACCACTGTGTTCAGTCTTAGAAAGAATTTGTGGGTTTGCTGAATTCAGAACTTCTAAATACATCACTGGATCAGAGAGAGTGCCAACCTGTAACATTTTCTTTATATTTGAACACTTTTGCTTGAAGAAGACATCTGTGTAACTGAAAGACAGTTACACAGTATAACTGAAAGGTCAAACCATATAGAGCAACCTTCCCCAACCCAGCATCCGTCAGATGCATCAGACTATACTTCTGTATGAAGGATGCTGGTTTGAAGAAGGCTGCTATAGAGGCAACCTGTTATCATCTCTGTGGGATCAACATAGGTATTAAGAGTGAACTGTGTAGGAAAACATGGCTGTAGACATCAGGAACGCTGCTTTGATCAATTTTAAGATTAGGAAAACTGTGTTCCAAAACAGGCCAGGGCTTCTGTCCCTGTGAAAGTTGAGAAGAGCACCCCTTAGCAGCTGCTTTCCCCTTGAATACTGCAGTACTGAAAGGAAAAGTGGCAGCCTGTAACCTTTAGAGCTCTCAAAGGGGTTGGAAGCCTTGCTCTTCTTGAACAAGGTCAATCTAAGTAATTAATGCCAGTCGCCATCAGTGAGGAATGCTCAGTGCATATGGAGATCAGCAGTGCATTGGGTACTCTTAATACAAGTTTCTGCTAATGTATGATTCTGTTTATCCAATGAGAAGTCAGTCTCTCAGGTCTGTTTTGCGTAAAAGGCCCACGTGGCTTGATGGAAATAGACCCTTTCCTTCTTAAATATGAGCCCCCATTAGAGGTGTATTGGACTTTCCTTTAACACAGTGTTATCTAGAAAATAAAAGAGCAAAAAGGACATTTTTCTGTAGTCCCATAGTGGCACAAAAGAATAAGCCTGAGAATGGAGCCAGCCATTGGCTGAGAGATAGATTACATGGTTTTAAAAAGTTTTGAAGGGATTGTTTTAATCTGGAAATCTGCAAAATAACAAAGAGCCTTGTAGCACCTTTAAGACTAAGATGTATGTTGGCATGAGTAATTGTGAATTATAATCCACATCCTCTGGTACTGTATTCAGGCTTCAGGTGCATACGCACATTGTGTCTGGTTCTGGAGAGGATCAGAATGAAATTGGACAAGTCTATTATTAACACAGGCCATCAACTGTTAGCGCTAGCATTCCAGCAGTGAGTAAGGCTGTGCAGATGCAGTAAACTTATCTGAACTTCTGTTGGGTGGTTTATTATCAAGAAAATGATTAATTCTCTTTTTTAAGAAAGAGTTTGTTTTGCCATGTTCTGGTGAATCCTCAGTGTCCTCTTTCATCTTGCAATTACTGGTCAAGGACCGAAATAAATAAATGTATGTATACTTTCATCTTGCAAACCTATCAATGTTTGGTCAAACACAAACTTGCTATGAAAACTAGCCTATTAATAATACATACAGTATGTTTAAGGAATTATCTTGGTTGAAACTTCTGAAGACAGACTAAAATTTATGAATACATCCCAGTTTAGAAGTCTTGAATATAGCCTGGTTTGCTGGTGTCCCACCCAATTCTTTCCTTGAAATTCTTTTGGCTCGAAATTGCTGCTTTGAAATCTGCTATAGTGTCCTACATGATTGAAATATGCTCACACAGGTTTTTTATGTTGCCATTTCTGATGTCAGCCTGTGTATCCATCTATTTTTTTATTTTTATTTTTTGTTTTACATAGAGATTGCCTTGTTTGACCTATGTAGAATGCAGAGGGTCACTGCTGGCAGAGAATGACATATATCATGTTAAAATAAACTGTGTTGTGGATGATGGCATTAGCTTAATCGATGATAGTAGAATGTAAAATTTTAATTTTAATTAGATATTTATACCCTGCTCTTCAGCCACAAAGCCTATCAGAGCAGCTTACAAATTGTTAAGCAATAGCAATTTACACATCTACACTGCATTAGGCAGTTTCCAATGTGTGTTAGCTAATTGCCCCCACAAACCGGGTACTCATTTTACCAACCTATGAAAAGATGGAAGGCTGAGTGAACCTTGGAGCCCTCTGGAATCAAACTTGCAATGTGGTGACTTGCAGTACTGGCATTTAACCACTGCACCACCAGGGATCCCTTTAGAAGTACAAGTGCTTTAGAGTTGGACAAGTGTCCTAACCCACATGCAGCTCCCAACAACTTTTTTAAAGGCCTCAATCCCTCCAGGCTCCCCAGACTGACCTTTTTCTGACCAGAGACTGGTGGGAGTCTCTAGGAGTGGTAATTTACTTTTTAAATATGTTTCAGGGGCCTCCTACACCACATATATGCATGCATATGAAAACCAGCACATTTTTTCCAAACCAAAAGTAGACTTTCAGCCACTTTCCAGATTTTTTGCTTTGTTTTCCATATTTTGGACAGTCTAAGTAGAAAATTACCCCCTGGACAAGTTCACTTGCCCATCCCTAAGCACACGTTGTTAGCTATAAATAAAACATGACACATCTTGTCCTGTTTGTATAACTAGGAAATAGTAATCAGAGCGTTATATTTGCCAACAGTGACTATTAGTTATCATCAGTTAGGTTGAGTTATTTGGTCTTTGTGTGAAGGGGTTTAAATACCATAGGACTTACCATCTGAACCTTGCTCTTTAGCCTCTTTCTCACTTTTGTTTTAGGCCCTGCCCAGACAACAGGTTTTCAGAAACTTAGAGGTGGTCTTGTAGATCTAGCGTTATTGGAATCTATAGTTTTATTTTGAGTCCTGGGCAGATGGCGAAAAAAACCTCTGAATATATCACTGTTATCATTTTTACTGGTGTGAAACAAGCTAAAAGAAAGCAATTCATTTTTAACAAATATTTTTCAGAATGAACTAGCATTCGAACCAATTTCGTTTCCATTCTGATGTCCATTGAGATACTCCTTCCTTGAATTGTGTTATTTTTAAGCTACTTTTCTTTCTGTAAGATTTGCTGTCCCTCACACTGTAAACAAGGATTCAGAATCAAGAGATCAACCATTTATTCATACAGTTCAGAGACCCATCAAACAACGGACAAGATGTACATTAAACCAGCTTGGCATTCACATATACAAAAATCAATAAAATTAGGATACTTATTGGTAGACTTTTTGGAGTTCAGGTCAACTTTTCACTTTTTAACTTCCCTCACACTGGTCTTAATGACTACAGATAAGAACTTAGCAACTGACAAGGTGACATTAGGATATCTAACCTCTAATAAGAATTTGAAATAGAGCCTCTCTGAATGGCTGGGTAGATGGCTTAACAAAGGAAAAATCAGTTGTTTACGACTCGACTCTGAGAATGAAGGATGCAGGATAGTAGAATATGAGACATGGGGGCCGGTTACACGGCACAATTTTCTCCGCAATCTATCGCAATATCGCACTTTCGATTTAGCGTCGAATAGTGTACACGATTTTTGTTTACTTTTTGTAGTACTCCGCAAACAGAGTTCACATGGTGTACTTCTGCGGAATTAAATAAGTTACGAATTTTGCGATTTCGTTTTTTTTTTTTTAGTTCCCACAGTATCGACATTTCGCATGTTAGCTATTACCGTAGCTGTCAATCAGCAGCATACGTCACTACTTTTAGCTTAACTTCCTTTCTGTGCTCCCATCATTCTTAATCCTATTGGTTGAAAGCTTCTATTAAACTTTCCCGCTCCGAGAAATCTGATTGGGCACACCTATACCTGCTGCACCTCATCGTTCTTGTACTTTTTCTTCCCCCCAAAGATCCAGCAAATCAACAGTCTCTGCACGGGTCCATGCAATGCCCCTTCCACCCTTCTTTGTTCTCTGCTCCGCCTGGTTTCCACCTCCTGCGACCCACATGGACAGAGCCTTGATGCAAAAGGCAGCCTGGTGTATCTGCATTGCTGAAGGAAAAACATTACATCTGGCCTTCGTAAATAATATGCAATAGACTATTTATCAAGAGATCAGCTCTTAGTTGCTTTTACTCCTGGAAAAATCTCTGCACTGATGTTGGAACAATTATTGCAAACAACTAACTACATGTTTATTTCAAACCAAACTCTTACAGTTCATAGAACTGATAAATTTAACAGTTCATGGGAGTGACCTGAGCACCCCTTTGTAACAACTGAAGTTGAAAAGGTCTGCAGAAATACTACTGATGGTTTGGAGGATTAAAATGACAAACAGTGAGACAATGTAAATCATTAAGAATAATTTATTTTTTACAACCTTGCAGCTGGTTTGAAAAGCCAGGGAGAATTTAAGCTACAGCTCTCACTTTAACCCCAGAGGTGGATATTCTCATTGATAAAATTAGAATAAGAAAGTCCCCCCCCCTCCATGTGGAGAGTATATGCCTTTTATCACTGGAAAATCGTGTGCATTTTGAGTCTGCTTTTAAAGATCACAGCAGATTTTTGCCAGCAGATTATGAGGCAGTGTTTCTTTGCAAAGTGGATGTTGGATACTTTTCTTAAGAACAGAGAAGAACACTGTGTACTTAGTGTCTCTCTTATTAGTTGTAAAGTTCATAACAGAATTATGTGTAGTAGGATGTATGTGTTCAAAGAAGTCATTTTGGTTTTTAGCATGGTTTCATAATACTAAGCACTATTGTAATATGTTAATATCATGCAATAAATTAACCAGGAATATACTTTCTCCTTCCTACACAGTCTGACCATGTCACTCTGACATGCACTTCATCTGGAGTATCTGGAAGGCTGAAGGATGTTTGACTTCCTATCTTTGGACAACCCAGCAGATTTTCTTTAGTCCAGCGTAGTTATCTCCTGATCTCCTGTTACAGTTAGAAGACTGGGAGTAATTGGGATGTTTGCTGGTTCTCACAATGTAAATTCTCCTCCACCTTTATTTGCAAGGCTGATCTCCCAGTTATAGTTATAAGACTGTGGGAGTAACCAGTTATAGTTGAAGACTGATCTCCTAGTTATAGTTAGGAAACTGGGAGAAACAGGGACATTTATGTGCTCTCACACAAATTTTCAAAGCTAACCACATCTGCATGGATGAAATCTTCATTAATCCCTATTAACTCTGATCTCCAGTTGGACCCCTCCTTGGAAGCAGGTTTACAGACTATGGTTGGAGCTGACCACAATTAACAAGAATACCAAAGCACCATTACCGCCATAAATGAAAGGGCAGGGGAAGGCTGGGCGAGACCCTAGGATAGTCGTGGGTTTTTAAAACAGGAGAATGGGCAGATACATCTGGACTGGGTCCTGAGGACATTTACATAACCACACTCACCCCACTCATCGTTCATGAGGAATTTTGAGTTTTCTTGGTGCACAATTTTGATTCTTTTTAAAAAATCAGATAGCCTTGACCAGTTTTGAAAAATGCCTCACCAGGACAAGGTAGGAGATGGTTCAGTTCATCATCAAGGCAGATGGTGGTGATGGTTTTGTCTTGTTCAGTTACCCTGTCAGGCAAATCATTTTTTATCACCATTTTAATAATGGGAGATCTGAGACTGTTGATCAAGGTTGGGTCTGCTTGAACTGGGAAATGAAGCTAGATCAACCAAGTGCACCATTCTCTCCACTCCACTGGATGTGTAACCTGGAGTGTTTTTGTGATCCTAATTGAAGTGGCACAGTTATTCCACTCCAAATTGCTTTGCTCAGTAAAAAGCTTTAATTCATTTGTAATGGTTCTTCCTTCTACAGTATGGAAGTTGTCTCCTCCTTTTCACATAGCCTTGGATGTTGAGCACACTCTGTGGTATGCAGCAAGTACAGGCAGTTATTTTCAGCAGCAGAAAAAAGTTTATTCCTGGAAGACAGGAACATGAACAGGCAGGAGCCAGATGAGATCAAAACAGTGGGCCTTTGCTGGTCTTGAGTGTGCCTGATCTAATCTGGTTCTTTACATCTGAAATAAAGCCCAGTATTTAAGGGTGTAGTCTTGGATGGGAGAACTGCAGGGGGGGAGGAGTAGTCAGGAGGGACTTGAATTTTTTGATATTTAACTATAACCCTCAGGGTAGTTTTAGTTCTTCCGATGATCCCCTAATCTTTTAAGATTCATTCGCATGGTGTTCCAGATGTAAATTAAAATTCCTCTCTAGTAGAAACAACCCTTTTACATGTCATGCACTTTCTTGTTCTCTGCAGTTATGCATAGTCCCTTGTTTTCTTAGGTCTTTGCTTTTGGAACCTTTCTGGGAAATGAAAGCATGGATCTTGGTTCAGGAGAAAAATTGAGATTCTCCACCTGATCAATACTGTGTTAATAGGCAAAATCACACAAGTGGGCCTCCCCCTTTCCCCCATATTTTGTTCTCCCTGATTATCCCCTTTACAAGCATTTAGCATTGTTACTCTTTCAAGTCTTCTGCTGCCTATCTTTTGTTCCATCTAGTCTTGATATGGCAAAAGGAAAAGCTTTCTTCAAGGCTCATGAGACATCACAAGATGGCATAGTGGTGGCAGTAGTAGTGGCTGCTCTTGAAAAGCTTTTTGGAAGCTGATAGGTCTACAGCGCACTCAGTTGTTTGTTCATAACTAATGTATAGATTTGTACATCCCAAACTATGTCACACTCAACCTTCAGAAGTTAAAAACAAATTGTCAGATAATTCTGACTACAATGATCTCTGTGCTTACATTCATTTCCTGGATTCTTCGTATTTGTCACACTATTAACACGGCCACGGAATGGGGCAGCCCCTGTTTCTATTGATTCTAGTTCTATGGAACAAAGTAAGAAATTGCATTTTCAACAATTGAGAATGGGACAAAAACATATCCCAGCTATTCCACTGAATCTTGGTGTCAGGGATATAGCTAGCATTGATTTAAAGTATACAGGAGTGGGGCAAAAAGAAATGTATTTCTTGTAAACTAGGTCCTGTTCTGTAACCTCAGTGGTGTCTCTTGGATAATGGATGGATAGGATAGATTTTAGGCATGTGAAGTGTAACATGAATTATAAGTTTAATCTTAAACATGGATGGCAAATGTGTTACCCTCCAGAATTTTCAGGGGTAAGGTTTCTATCATCCCTGACTATTGGCACTGCTGACTAGAACTAAAAGGGTTGCAATTTGTCCTTTTTGATCTAAGGCAAAGCCATTCCTGAACTGGAACGTGTGGTGCTTTCCAAACCATATTAATATATTTTGTGTCCATTTAACTAACTGAAGCCAAACATGGTTTAAAAACTTAATCTGAAACAAAGCCATTCCTAAATGGGACAGTGTGGTGCTTTGAAAAATATTTGGATATATTTTGTATCCATTTAGCTGCTGGTAGGAAAATGTGGGAGAACAAAACAATGTGTGAGGAAGCAACTACAAGAACAATTACATCCTGCATGATGAAAATACTTGCATGATGAAAATACTTTAGAACTGTGAACACATTGGTTGAATAATTCCCAAATGAAAAAAGCACATCCCATTATCTGCTTTAAATCTTTCCATCAGCATTTTGAGCCATTCTATCATTGTCATTTTTTCAACATTTAATTTTTATACCCCCTGGCAATAAATGACCCAGGCCTTCCAGCAGCATGGCTGAATTCATGCTGATGTATAAAATGCTGTCAGTTTCTTCTGACCCTTCACCATCCTTTTTCATAGCTGCTTATGGTTTTCCTGAGCAAAAGTCTCAGAAGCTGTGCTTTGATTTATATTCTCCTTGGTTATTCAAAAAGACAGTTCTAAATCTGGATGGTGCATTTTCTGATTCACTCAGTTTCTGCTGTCTTCCCAGGAACTGTCTGGGGTGGAAGTCATATTCAGGTTATATGAGGTTTCATTAGTCATAGAAATCGGAATCCTGAGAAGTGCGAAATCAGTAGTACTGAGCAGAAGTGGGGGTGGAGTATTGCTTTATTTGAACTACAGTTCCCAGAATCCCCCATGCTAGCTGGATATTCTGTGAGCTATAGTCCAAAAGTAACATTTTGAGGTAAACTAAAGCAAGGATGGCCAATTGCAAGAAATATTGCAGTGACCATTGAAGTATTTGGATCAGCAGGTACCATTTTAAAGGAGTTGAGCAACATCCTTCCTCCTGGTCCCCTCAGCAAATCATTTAGGGACCAAAGAGTGAGAGTATAAAGTGTAAAGGAATGAGAGATTGGGATGGATTATGCTAATAGTCTCTATATGTGGGTTTTTTAAAGTGTTTTTTGAGAAGTATGAATTGTCTTACAGCAGGAGCTATAGTTCCTACCCCCCACCCCCATGGTATTTGTTGTGCTAACATATGAACCCAGAAGACAGTCACTTCTGGCATCCCACGTTGTTTCCCTAACAGCAGCACTTCCTCTCTGCTTGCAAAAGGAGATCGTGATAGAATGTGGCAGTCAGCTGTTAACCAAAACAAAATACCCCCTCCATTAAAAACAACAACATTCAGTTGTGCTTCAGGATGCCTTTTGAGCAGGGATGGAAACCTCTGGCTTTCCTGAGAATTTGAACCCAAGTCGCATAATCCCACGCTGGCAGGGGCTTCTAGGAGTTGAAGTCCAAAATTATCTGGAAGACTAAAAGTTCCCCATCCCTGCTTTTGAATGAGGGATTTGGATTAATCCAGAATTCTCTTCCACAATCTCTTTTTTGGCCTACTGTCCTGAAGAGTGTAGTCTACTCCTAGAGGTTACCATGCCTGAACTTTAAAAAAAAGTCAAATCCTGCCAAGGTAGAATTATAAACACAATGGTATGTATGCCATCCCTCTCCATTGATGCCCCCTTGTCATGGGAGAGAGGCTTGCATACCCTAATGATGTTTTGAGCTATGCTAGCGGTGGCAGAATAGCTGCCGGTAGGGTCTCCCATGCCAGACAGGTCAAAACCGAAGGGTCTGACAAAGAGCGTCAAAGGGCAGGATGGGCTCTCTAGCCTTATGGCAACCATTCTACGAGAAGGAAAACTCTAATCCCAAACCCGGGCAGATGGTGCTCGTCCAACCCTGTAAGGTCAACCATTTAAGAGAAGGAAACTCTAATCAAACCTACGACCCGAGGACCTTGCTGCTACCATCCATTCTTGCAAGGCCACAGCAGATGAACCTTTGGTTTAAAGGGTGAGGCCAGTTCTGTGCACACTGCGCTCCACCAGAAAAATCCATTGCACAGGCTCGAAGGATAAATCCAATTCCAAAAAAGCCCTGTAGCGATAGGCGAGGGACAAAACAGCAGGCGTAAAGATGCACTGGAAGCTGCAGACCCAACCCTGGATGCAGGCAGTTCAGGACTTTGGTCACTTGAGGCTGACCCGGGAGATGACAGCCTTGTTCGCCAGCATCCTGAACAACCAAGCATCCTTCTTAAAGGAGAGCACTGCTTGCTCCATATGGAGAGAGGCCTAGAAAAGGTGGCCTAACGAAAGTTCATCCCCATCTACCTGGCTGGCTAGCCATGGCCAACAGGCATCTTCTGATGCGGTCAAACCAAGGCAAAGAAACAAAGGCACACACCGGCCTCTAAAGGTGTAAATAAACTGACGCTTGCATGCTGGAACATCAGAACCATGCGAGACTCTGCAGATAGTGGACGGCCTAAGCATCGTTCTGCTCTAATAGCCCATGAACTATCACTGCTCTTAGTGAAGTTCGTTTCCATGAGGAAGGCAGCCTTAAAGAACATGGCGCTGGCTACACACTCTACTTGTCTGGCAAACCCAAAACCGAAAAACATCTTTCAGGAGTAGGCTTTATGATTAAAAACTCCATTGCCTCCAAACTCGAAACATTGCCAACAGGACACTCTGATCGCATTATTTCCTTATGCCTCCCACATGTTGTTCTCTTTAGTATATATGCCCCAACTATGCAAGCCGACCCTGTAGAGAAAGACAAATTCTACACAGACCTATGCCACCTCATACAAAAAGTCCCTGTAGAAGATAAAATTATTATCCTTGGTGACTTCAATGCCAGAGTAGGAAAGAACTCCGAAGCCGGGAAAGGTGTCTTAGGCAAGCCTCTTGCTAGAGTACTGTGCAGAACAACAGCTGACTATTACAAACACTATCTTTCAGCAGAAAGACAGCTTGAAGACAACCTGGATGCATCCCCGATCCAAACATTGGCACCTCATTGACTATGTTCTAGTCCGCTAGAGAAACTTTCGCAATGTCCGTCATACTCGAGTGATGCCCAGTGCAGAATGCCAAACAGATCATTGCCTTGTAAGATGTAAACTAAATCTTTATCTTAAGTTCAAACCTAAGAGGGGTGGCATATTAAAGAAGAGACTCCAAGTCAACAATCTTCAACAAGCTACTATGAGAGACAACTTCCAGGCAAATCTGCAAACAAAACTTGAAGACCATCCTACAGATCCTTATCCTACAGTGCTCTGGCAACATACCAAAAACAGTATCCTCCAGTCTGCGGAAGAATCCCTCGGGTTCTCCCACAAGAAAAATCAAGACTGGTTTGATGAAAACAACCAAGAGATCCAGGAGCTGTTGGCAAAGAAGAGAACTGCTCACCAGGCATACCTCGCCCAGCCAACTTGCCATGTAAGAAAAGCAGCTTTCCGTCTTACATGTAGTAAACTTCAACAAAAACTCCGAGACATGCAGAACAAGTGGTGGATCAATATAGCAGAAAAGACACAATGCTGTCCAGATCTGGGTGATCATAGAGGATTTTATGAAGCTCTTAAAGCAGTGTTTGGACCTACTTATCTGGTCCAAAGCTCCTGATACAGTACAGATGGTCAAACATTAATTACTGATAAAGCCTCCATCCTGAATTGATGGGCTGAACATTTTCAAAGTCTCTTTAGCGCCAACCGAGTAGTCCAAGGCTCAGCTATCCAACATATGATACAAAAACCGATGAAAAATGAACTGGACATAGCTTCCACTTTGGAAGCGACTCTTAAGGCCATACAGCAGATGAAAAACGGCAAGGCAGCTTGGATTGATGGAATCCCACTTGAAGTTTGGAAACACAGAGGTCATGCACTCCACGATAAATTCCACAAACTCCTTGTGAATTGCTGGGAAAAAGGGAAACTGCCATCTGATCTCCGAGATGAAGTCATCATCACCCTGTACAAGAAAAAAGGATCAAAATCTGATTGCTCAAACTATCGAGGCATAACACTGCTCTCTATTGCTGGAAAAATCCTTGCAAGGATACTCCTGAACAGATTAGTTCCTGCTATTGCAGAAGAACTTCTTCCTGAAAGCCAATGTGGCTTCAGAGCCAATAGGAGTACTACAGATATGGTATTTGCGCTAAGACAACAGCAAGAGAAATGTAGAGAGCAGAACAAGGGTCTCTATGTAACATTTGTCGACCTCACCAAAGCCTTCGACACTGTTAGTAGAAAAAGTCTGTGGTAGATCCTGGAAAGACTAGGATGTCCCCCCAAATTCCTTAAAATGATTATCTTGCTACACGAGGGCCAGCACAGTCAGGTCATATATGGCAATGGTCTTTCAGAGCCCTTTCTAATAACTAATGGAGTGAAGCAAGGTTGTGTTCTTGCTCCAACTTTATTTACAATCTTCTTCAGCATGATGCTCCAAAAGGCTACCGCAGAGCTCGAAGAAGAAGACGGCATCTATATACATTACCGTACTGATGGTAGCTTGTTTAACTTAAGCCGTCTGAGGGCTTGCACTAAGACTCTAAACTATCTAGTTTGCGAGCTGCTCTTCACTGATGATGCTGCCCTTGTTGCCTACACAGAAGCAGCTCTGCAGCGCCTAACATCCTGCTTCGCAACAGCTGCAGAGCTGTTTGGGCTGGAAGTCAACCTGAAGAAAACGGAAGTTGTTTACCAGCCTGCACCACAGGACGAACACCACCATCCCCACATTGCCGTTGGCAAATCTGTGCTCAAGTTCGTTCAACAGTTCACCTACCTGGGAAGCATCATCTCCTCAGATGCCAAGATTGACAAAGAGATCAATCACAGATTACCAAAGGCATATAACATATTTGGAAGACTTTACAAAAGAGTCTGGAGTAATAAACACCTGAGGCGAAGCACAAAAATCAGTGTGTATAGAGTCATTGTACTGTCTATCCTCCTTTATGGATCTGAAACATGGGTCACCTATCGCCACCACTTAGGACTCCTCGAGCGCTTTCATCAGTGCTGTCTACGCACAATCCTAAATATACACTGGACTGACTCTGTGACGAATGTTGCTGTCCTTGAGCAAGCAGGGATCACCAGTATTGAGGCCATGATATTGAGAACGCAACTGCGCTGGGCAGGGCACGTTTCTAGGATGGAGGATCATCGCCTCCCAAAAATACTACTCTACGGTGAACTCGCCATGGGTCAGCATAAGAGGGGCTCCCTGAAGTTTCAGGACTCCCTGAAACAACATCTCAGGCTCGGCCAAATTGATCACCAACAATGGTCCGCCCTGGCCTCACATCGGGAGGCATGAAGACGCACTATCCACAATGCTGCAGCCTTATTTGAGAACTCACGCCAAACAAGGCTTGAAGAGAAACGACAACGCAGAAAGAATCACAACCTGGAAACATCACCTAAGGAGACCTTCTGCTGTGCTTTCTGCAACCGGACTTGTTTATCTCGGATTGGCCTTTTTAGTCATCAGTGCGCTTGCAGAAAGCGCTGGATGAGTCCTTCCTGAGTCTTCGTTTGCAAAGAAAAGCCAGAGAGAGATGTATGCCATCACTCTAAACCAGAGGTTGGCGATTGTGGCCTTCCAGATGTGATCAGTTTACCATCAATTCTAACCAGCGTTGCCAAAAGTGAGAGCTTAAGGGAACTGGTCCAGAAATAGAGGGCTTTACTTGTCCGTCCAAATTAAAAATCTCAGGATTCCATAGAATGGAACCAGGGAAGTTAAACCAGAATGACAGCGCTATAATTTAGTGTAATGTGAAAGGGTACCCAGAGTGTCTCTTTGTGTCAAACGTCAGTGTATCCATAAGGCTTCATATAATGGTGTGTGTGTGTGTTTATATGCTTTTTTTAACACGGAAGAACTTTTTCTCATTCTTTCTCTCTACACAAGAGATTTTTAAGACTTAAAATATTAGTTTTGCATACTCTGATGGGTGCAGTTTAGGAGGATTTTTTTTCCTGCTTGCCCTACATTTTTACTAAGAAAAGTGTGATTAAAGCAAATCTTAACCAAGTACTATTGTAGGGGTGAAAAACATTTGGCCCTCTAGAAGTTGTTGGCACCTGTCATCCCTAGCCAATAGAGTCAAAATGGAGGAATGGTAGATGTAGGAGTCCAGTAACATCAGGAGGACCACACTTTACCCATCCCTGTATTATCACACATTGCACCATTGTATGGCTTTAATGGGTAGCATGTTGTTTCAGATTATTTTTTGTGGTGGCCCCACTGCTTACTGCCCTACTGCCTTACAGATACATCCACAAAAGTGATAGATATTTGCAGCTTCCCTGCTTGATAGCCTGGTTATGATGCCTACTTGCCTGCCTGACTGCCTGCCATCAGCAACCAGGTGAGCAGGCCCCAAAGCTTAGTTATGTCTGAATGAATGTCTGTAATGGCTCCCAATAATAATGGTTTTTCATGTTGAGTGTCATGTTAAAACAGGTTACTAGATGTTTGTGATGCTAATTTTTATTTTGAGAGGCATTCAAGAGTAATGTAAGAATTTTTTGCAAGTCTGATGCAGATTAGCAAAGAGAGATCAGATGAAGCACTGAAGGCAAACACCCTTAATTATTTTCCAATGTGTATAGAATGAAAAGGCAGTGTGATACACTAGAAATAAGATGTTATGCCTGGTGTTCATCAGCTTCATTTCAGGGCTTTGAAAACATAAAAGTTTGCTTCAAGGAACAGTCTAACATTTATCAACCTGCATATTCAGCCTTTAGTCTTTACCCATCCAAATGTGTATATAATTGGATAGATAAATCATTTCAGTGTGTTGACATTGGTAGACCATATATAGTCTGATACAGTTAATGTGATTTAGCTAATGTGATATATTGTGACTCTTATCAAGTTTTTCCTTTTTACACTCTCTGGTCCCCAACCTAAAAGTTTGTAATAAGGAACTTGTAGTTCCCACTATAGCACTTACAGAAAATAGGAATTGTTCCCTGGGATGAGAACAGGGTCCATCTGGTGTAGGATTTTTTTTCACCAACAGCATCCAGAGACATACCTCTAGAGCAGGGGAGGGGAACTTGTGACCCTTCTGATGTTACTTCATCACAGCTCCCATCATCCCTCACTACTGGCTATTCAGCCTCGGGATAATGGCACTTGGAGGCCAACAATACTTGGAGGGCCACATGCAGTCTGTTGCATCTCCATATTAAGAATGGCTCATGCAGACATCAAAAGGTGGTCTTATTTGCAGGTGGATTTTGCAAGCCCCTAAAATGGGGATTGGAATCTTGCTGCCCTCCAGATGTTGTTTGCAATACTCAGCATTCCTCAGCATTGGGTATGCTGGCTAAGGCTGCTGCAACTTCCAGTCCAACAAAATCTGGAAGGTCATATCATTTCTACCCATATGCTTAAAGGACATCTGCTCATGTTGAAGAGGAATGTCTACCATTAATTGTAACTCAGGATTAGGCTGGGTGAAGCTGCTGGGTGAGATTATTTGGATTTACGAGGCTGGATGTTATCAGTACGCTGATGACACCCAGATCTATTTCTCCTTGTCCCGATCGTCGGTCTCAAATTCCAATGGCGTCTCTCCTCTTAATGATTGTCTTAAAGCAGTAATGGGCTGGATGAGGAAAAACAGATTGAGATTAAATCCAGACAAAACGGAGCTGCTCACGGTAGCGGCCCCAAAACCAGGATTTGGGTTGCAACCTCCAGTCCTGGACGGTGTCACGCTGTGTTTGCAGTCTAGGGGTGCTCCTTGATTCATCACTTCAGATGACTAGTCAGGAGAATGCGACGGTCAGGAGCACCTGTTATCAGCTTCGGCTGATATGCCAGCTGCGCCCTTTCCTGGAAGTAAGGGACCTCGAGACTGTGGTGCACACGCTGGTAACCTCTCGTCTAGATTTCTACAATGCGCTCTACACGGGGCTACCCTCATTCTTGGTCCGAAAACTTCAGTTGGTACAAAATATGGCAACCAGAGTGGTCTCAGGAACATCTTGGAGAGACTATATAACTCCAGTATTAAAATCTCTACACTAGCTGCCTATCAGTTTCCGGGCCCAGTATAAGGTGTTGGTTATTACCTTTAAAGCCCTAAATGGCTTGGGTCCAACTTATCTCCGGAACCGCCTCCTCCCATACAATCCTCCCCGCGCACTCCTGTCCTCTGGGAGGAATTTGCTTCAGCCACAAAAATCTAAGCTGTCTGCAACCTCCCAGAGGGCCTTTTTGGTAATCGCCCCAAATTGTGGAATGGCCTGCCGAACGAGATCCATCAGATGGCGAGCCTGAGTAGCTTTAAAAAAGCACTAAAGACGGATCTCTTTCGGCAGGCCTTTCCTAATTAGTTCCCGGCCTCAGGGGCTCCTGGCCCTTTTTAATCTGCTGGCTGTTTATTATTTATTATTTATTATTTTAATGTGATTTTATATCAGTTGTTTTAATGTATTTGGTTTAATGTCTTTTTATGGGGGAGGGCGGGGGTGGGTGGTGTTTGAGGATTTTAATTTGTATTGGTATTTTTATTTTTGTAAGCCGCCCCGATTGTTTTTAACAGAGGGGCGGGATAAAAATAAATTTTTATTATTATTATTATTATTATTATTGGGAGAAAGTTATGGGATGTCTGAGAAGCTGAAGGAAGTAATCCATAGCCGTGCATTTGTTCAGAATGGGCAAGGAGTGGGATAGAGGAAAGAACAAATGGACACAGATGAACCCTTGGGGCCAATTAAGAAAATAAAATTTTGGAAGGGAGTGTGAGTGTACATACAAATGTCATAGGAATATCTTGTAGTGTGTACTGTCATGGCTCTTGATTCTGAGGCAGCTGTTTTGATTTGCACCTTTTAAGAGCTAGCAGCTCCTCAGTAATACAAGGACCAGCTCTCCCTGTGTTGTGTAGACAAAGTCTTTCTTCATCCTTATCAGCAACTCTTTAATTGTTAGTAGACCAGAAATAAGTACACAACATAAGAACAGTCAGAAAGAAGATATATCCTTAAAAAGGAGAGAAGAGGCAACGCAATTTTAAATATTAACATTTATAAATAATAGTGAAAGAAATATGCTGAGAAATAAAATTATCTTCTGGTTTCACTGTCTCAATGAGCCAGTGTGGTGTAGTGGCTTGAAGGTTAGACTAGGACTCCAGGAGACCAGGGTTTGAATCCCCACTCAGCCATGGAAACCTGCTGGGTAAGTCACACACTCTCAGCCTCAGAGGAAAGCAATGGTAAACCTCCTCTAAATAATTCTTGCCAAGAAGACTCTATAAAAGGGCTGCCATAAGGCAGACCACGGTCCCATTTTGCCTCTTTGAATAGATGTCGAGGATGACCTCCTACAATATTGTTTGTGTATATGCAGGTTTCTTCTCCCTTTTCTGAGCCTCTAAAACTGAAATCCCTGAGAGGGGGAGCTGGCAGCTGCATCTTGCATATAGCTTTTAAGTCACACATATAGCCACATTGATGACAACACACTGCTACCCTTCTGACTCTCCCATAATGGCCTGTCTAGAGTACAGGGACTGATACTGAATGTGTGTGAGAATTGCAGCAAGATCTGGCATGAATTCAAACATTCTACTAAACTTCCTTCAGTTTACTGACACTACCAGCCAAATGAATACTCTGGCTTTTCTTCGCAAACGAAGATTCAGGACAGTGTACAGCAGAAAGGATTCTTTGGGCATTGTACAGCTGGAGAGAGGGCTGGGGTAATGATGATTGTTGTGAGACACAAGTGTTACACATTCACATCTGCTTCATTAAATTTGTGAATTGTTGGCAGTTATGCAGGAGAGCCTTGCTAAAAAGTTCCAAAATTTTCTGTATGTTGCTTGTTTGCATTGAACTGGCTGCTTGCCATCTAAAAGCTATAAATTACAAACACCACATATAAAAAGTAAATTCTAATTTCAGAGGTAAAGGGGAGACTTTATGGGATTGTTTAATAGGAAAATATGTAAGATTAATTTAAGGATGCTTTGTCTGATAACTGTGCAGTACTATAAACTCAACTTTTTATGTATTATCTTGATTCTGGCACTGACCGTAAAATAGCCATTGTAAAGAAAAAGGGAAAATTTAAGAGGAAAATGAGAGAGAGGCTGCAGTGTTAAAAATGCATTAAGAAGTTCCCAATCTGTCTGCCAAGCTTTGAAGAAGGATGGTTCTTATCACACTACATGTGTTAATTGGCTTATCTGGTGTCAGAGTGTTTGTGTTATCAGTAACAGTTTGTTGAACAGCCAACGTTAATAATGTAATTGTTATTGTCAGTAGTTTTTGCATTTAATTTCCCTCTTGACCTAGGAGTTAATAATCCTCTCTTTCTCCCACCCAGCTGTACAGTATATATACCTTAAATTTGTGATAACACTTCATGCACCTGAAGTGGCATATAGGACACAAAAGCAGCTTATGCTATGAGAAATGTGTTAGACTTTAAGGTGCCACCAGCCTCTATCGCTTTTGCTGCAACACATTCATATGGTTATCCCTTTAGAACATTTTGACTCAAGTTTTATATGATCTGGCTGGAGCCTGAAGCTGTAGTTTTGATAGGTTCAGATATAAAGCCTTGAGATTTATCCTAGAACCCCCTGCTGAGAGTAAAGCCACAAAATGAGTACCTTAGGAGGTGAGCTGAATCTTTTTACATGGCGGAATATAGCATGATGTTTGTCTATCGCTCCTTTTCCTCCTACAGTTCCCAGGAGCTATCAATATTTCACATAGGTTTTAGCTGGGACGCTTTGGCACAAGTCCATGGCGAAAGTATATCTGATCTCATCTCTCTTTTGTAGTCCAATTGTGGCAGAGGAATGGCCATGGCTTGTTTCCTACATTTTAGAGTCAGTGACAAAACTGGGTTTGCTCCTGAAAATAAATTAGGTGAAAAGCTGCAGTCAATCTGGCTCCTGAGCTTAGTGCATCTGTATGGTGCACGTGTTTGTCTACTTTTGAAAACATCTTTCAGTGTACACTTTCAAACAGAATATGTGAAGCACACACACCCAGAACATAAACAAACCCATGCCAAAAATGTATGGATGAGGACACTGTCTAGCAGAAAGTACAACATTAGTGTTGCAGCTCTGTTATTGTTGTTGTTGTTGTTGTTACCACCTCATGAGTACCACTGATTGCTAGGCTGCTAACGTTTTATTCCAAAAGGTTGTTCCAGATATTGACTGCAGCTCTGAACTACAGCTAGTACCTGCTGCAGCTGATGAACAATTACAACTTAAATCTTCCTCCACCTAAGAGGCTCAATTCATTATCGTTTGTAAAGTCCTCTGAGACTACTGGAGGAAAATGTGCTAATGAAGTGTAAAGTGTTGTAGAACACAAATTGTTCATTCCTTGCTCAGGGAAATTCCCTGTGGGACACCCATTGTCTTTGGACTTCTTCCCTCTGAAGAGAATGTGATTCAAGGACACAAATGGTTCGACTTCCTTCATCATCTATTATTCACCCAAAGGATCTGATAAATATTAAGTGGTTTTAAAAGATTCATATGAAAGATTTAACTTAAATAAAGCTTTACAGTCTGTAAACAGTAGCAGATAGTGGCTTTTTCCTTAAAAGGTTGAAGAAGGGGAATTGACATAGTGATTTTCTGACTCCTTGACTTAGAAGTGCTTCTATTTTTGTTACGTTTTCCCTTTCATGAGTTCAGGCATTCTAGTATTTTCAGTGTATAAAAGGCACACAAAACCTTAGTCTTGTGAACATTACCAATCTGTTTCCTATTTTGGAAATCTGTAAGCAGCTCTTTGTTTTGCCTGTAATGGAAACCATGGTCTGGTAAGAGGGGAAGGAGAGTTGAGGAACTGTTTGTTTGTCCAGTATATAGAATGCAACCATAAACCATATTTTAAACGGCTTTTTGTGTTGCTGGGCTGCTATGCTCCAGGCAGTAGCTATGAAGCATCTAGTAAAATGAACTGGCCAGGCTCCATTATTGCCTGAAGTGCCTCAATTAGGAGGTATTCTTCTTTTTTCTTTTTCTTTTTTAAAAAAGGGGGGGGAGCCTCCCTCCAGTGGCAGATCATGAAATGTATTTTCTAGAAGCCTAGGGCAAAATGTGCATCAATAATGGAGCAGTGCCAAAGCCTATTGATTCATGTCAGGGTTTTGTGTACTAGCGTCTACATGACGCCATCCGTACAGTAAAATAATCATTACCTACCACGATTGCATTGAAAGGGTTGGAACTCTAGCTAAAGTACCAATCTTTTCCAGTGGCCTTGTTTATAGAAGGACATTAGAATATCTTAATAATGGTTCTGATTATGTGTGTGTATACACATTTACGTGTCTGTCAATTTGGGAAACAATGTGCAATCTGGGTACTAAACTGTAGAGCCACATGGTAACCTACATTCATTCCCCCACTACCAAACACCTCTAAATACTGTTTGTTGTGTGCTTGCAGCATAATCGATGCTCCCCAGCTGTTTTTTAATGCCTGCAGTGGTAGGAAATGAAGGATGTGGCCCTGCATACCATGGATATGTTTCCAGCAGGCTGACGACTTAATTGCTAGAACAAAATAATTGTTCACATAAAGACTAAGAGAGGGAAGTGGGGCAGGAGATGGAATCTAATAAGACCAGGGATCTTTATTTGGATCATACCGTTGTCACTAGTTTGTTTTTTTTTTATGTAATGCCATAGTTGCAAGGAAAACATTGAGAGTTTGGCCTGCCCGTGCTGCAAACTAACAGTTTTTCTGTTTGTATTAGAGAGGGAGGTTCTGGAGCTCAGTGAAATTGTTTTGTGTTTTGCATGCAGGTGGGGCATATACTGGGTCTCCTGTCTCTGCAGCACTGAAAAGGAAAGGTCTTTTGCCTTTGACTTGAGAGAACTGTTCCCTTTAGGTGTAGCAAGAGTGCCAGGCAGGGTGAACTAATGATCTGGCTTCATATGTCCTTTACTCTGCTGTTGACCTTTGCAAGTGTAATGTGAGGTGGGCCTAATTGAAAGGCTGTGTTTTCAGAGTGGGCGTAATGTTTGTTTGAAGAGTCCTGCCACAATATAGTATGTAAATTATTGATAAAACTTTTATGGCTATTGAAATATTTGTATACGAGACACCTGATAGGTCATCAACCTTGAAGGAGCAGGGAAACAATTGTGGGTTATGCTGCGTAAGACTTGCTTTGTTGTCGAATGTTAGCACTGTCACCCAAGATGGTCATTGTTTGCTTAGGGATTAGTTACACCGGGTATATTGTTAGTATAGAAGCTGCAGGGTAAGAAAGGGATCTGTGGGAAGTGCTTTTGAAAAAGAAATTATTCAAACACGGAATGCCTGGAGCATAATAGAGAGAAGTCCTAGGACACATGGTGGGGATTTTGTAATTAGCATGACTCTGAAACGTACAGTATCACAGGGGATGATCTTTCACCCACATTTGTTGTTGTATATACTTGATTTTGAGAGCCAGTGTGGTATAGTGATTTGAGCATTGGACTACAGCTCTGGAGACCAGGGTTCAAATCCCTACTCAGCCATGGAAACCCACTAGGTGACCTTGGGCAAGTCATACCCTCTCAGCCTCAAAAGGAGGCAAAGACAACCCCCCTCTGAACAAATCTAACCAAGAAAACCCCATGATAGTTTCGCCTTAGGGTCTATATACGTTGGAAACAACTTGAAAGTGCACAACAACAATACTTGATGTGACACCGTTACAGAAAAAAAATGCTTGCTGTTCTGTACATCCACAGGAGAAAGGCCTGATGGAAGATCATAAAATATTACAAACTGTAGCGGGGTTTTCTACATCAGGAGCCATCTGTACAGGATTTTTGTGATGTTGAGATTTATTAAGCCAAAATTGTTGTGAATGATTTAGTCTGTTGTGTGAAATCTTTTTATAGGAGAAAAAAATACAGATTCTAACCAACAGTCTTTCAAATTAAATCTAGAGAAAGAGAATTATTTGAAATTGAGTTCATAAAACTTCTTTGAAGTTGGCTTGTAGGGTAAAGCTCCAGTGGATGCTTAATTATAGCGACACCAGTGACTGCTACTCTACTAGTAGCACCTGGCTGCACAGTTGCTGCTGTCTGTTAATACTCTGAAATTCTTGCAAAGTGAAGCTGCCCTAGTGCAGTGAAAAGATAATTAACACATCCAGCAAATATAATCACTTTGGCTTTGATGTCAGCTTGAGCTTGTATATGAATAATCTTCAAATAACAGAGGTGTGCGTATGTGTGTTAAAATGTTCAGAAATGATCACAGGAACACTATTTATTTAATCAAATAGACAAGCATAATATACAAATATTAAGCTCAGAATTATAGCTTCTCTTGAACACCATGTATCAGAACTAAATTAAGTCTTTTTAACCATGCTGTGAGGCTATTTGCTAGGAATAATCTTCAGACATCTTAATGAAGATGATTGGCAGTGGGTTCAAGATATGTAAAAGGAGTACATATTGCTTACAAAATTCATTGTCAGGATGAGATGATAGTTTTAAAACTCACCTGAGCATTAGACAAATTCATGAAGCATTAGGTTGATAGCCTATATCATTGAGCCTAAGGGCTTGTCTAGACGAGAAGATATAATGCAGGTTGATGCACATTCTCAACAAATTCGGAGCAGTGCTAATTTGTCTCCACTGTCTTTTGGCAAAATATCTTGTATGCAAAGCTATCTGCGTTTGAAGTGCACATGCAGCCTCAGCCTCATTCTCGAGACCGTTTCCAACTGAAATACCTTCCCACCCCACTCCTTCTGTTGCAAGCTGCTGGCAGTCTGGAAGCTGGAGTGAGTGGCTGGAGGTTTTGGCATAACAGGAGATATTTGGGAGAAGAAGGAAACTGAAGGAATGGGTTGGGAGGGTATTTCAGCCAGGAAAGGTCTTGAGAATGAGGCTGAGGGGTCTTGGTGGCAAACTGGAAACTGGAGTAAGTGGCTGGAAGTGAAAATGGCACTTCCAACCACTTCCTTACAAGCCAGCCCCCCGCCCACAGGTCTGATCAATCCACTGTTCACTTCCGCCCTTGCCAAGAATGTGCTGCACTATGAATTGTTTGTCCAAACTAATGGTAATGTGCATTTCCACATACTAATTTAAAAACCTTGGGAAAATCCGTGAAGGCTTTTCCCCTGCAGTTTCCCCGCCCCTTCTGAATAAGACGAATCACCACGTGATTTCTTTGGGACAAAAGCTCTTCTCCTCGAATTCTATGAGGAATATTTTCATTATCTAGACAACCCCTAAATTCCTGCTTTTTATTAACAGTATTGAAAAAACACTCTGATAATTTTCCAGTGATTCCTTTGAAAATACTCACCAGCGGAGGAAGCACTGCCCTCACCCCAAACTGACTTGAACTCCTTTGTAGTATCATGACCGCACTGCATTCACTGTGTGATTGCCAGGGTGCTTGGGATCACAAGCATAACATTCAGAAAACATTCATCTTATTTTCAGTTGTCTTTGGTCATAACATCTCATAGCAAGTCTAAATGGCTGTGGAACATTTATGATCGTTTGCAGTGTGATTCTTTGCTTGGGATAGTCGATGGGACTTAATGGTGAAAGAAAATGTGCTGAACAGATAATAGATGGCACAGAAGCAGCAGTGGGCACGTGAACAATGAAAGTAAGTGTGTGTGTGTGTGTGTGTGTGTGTGTGTGTTTAAAATGTAAGCCTGCTCACTGTTGAAGTTCTCAAGGAAATAACCTTTGCCTCTATTTAATTATGAAAAGGGTGCAACCTTAATGAAAGTCTGCCAGTTGGGAATCCCCACCTGAAGTGTATCTCTGACTGCCTGACCCTGGAAGCAAACATGGACTTCCCATTGGTTTTAGGCCTTGTTTTGTTATTTTAATCTTCTGGAGACATCTGTCTTGTTGCTAGACTATATGGACCTTGCTCTGAATATGCAAGGAAGCATATTTCTTATAAATCCTGAGTACCGCCCCTTACTTCTTCTTGGGCAGAGTTCATCTCTAGGGACATATTATTCTTGAACTTTCATCCTAACTAAAATGTCAGGAAAGTTGTGTGTGCGTGTTTAAGTTCATTGTTCTAAGAATAAAGGTTAAACTGGGAATATTTTATTTTTTGCATATTACGTTACATAACGCCACAGTGTCTGCAGCACTCAGCATACTTACTAGGAAATCGGTCCTGTTGAATCCACTGGAACTTGCTTCAAAGGATACCTACTTAAGTTTAGAAAATACTGTAATACAGTAGTTTTGAAAGGGCTCCATTTGTGCATAACACTAACTCAGGCCTTATTTCTACATATATTAACAGCATTGAAGCTATGGTTTTATTCCACTCTCCCTCTCATCTTCTTCTGTGGTATGGTTATGAAGAGCAGACAGACAACATTTTCAGATATTTTCAACTAACCACAGTTACTTGTTATATTTGAATTAAGACAAACTCTGGTAGGTGTTAACTATGCTTTAATGAAACAAGCTAATAAGTAACTGTGGTTAATGAACCTGCCTTTTTTTTTTCTTAAATCATCATTAATGTTACCTATATTCCTTCTCTGAGATATAAGGAGTAACCATAGTGAGTTTGAAATCTAGACAGCCTCACTTTGTGGTCACCTTGGAGGAGGAGAGGTGAAGGAGGAGAGGAGGAGTCTGAAATTCATGCATGCAGTGCTTATCTGTGGTTTAGGATCACATGCAACATGGGCCATTGTACATGTATCCACGTGTCTTGGATGTTTATTGTGAACAAGATGAATATATGGTTTCTTTGGCCTCATTCTTCAAGCACCAGCATGCTGACACCTAGCAACTGTGGACTTTTCTTACCCCTTTTTATACCAAGGAGTGTTTCAAATTGATGTGGCTGTGTGCAGAGATGCTGCTCAGAGGAAGAAATCATAAATTCCTCTGGTTATACCTGAGCCTTCGAGTGACCCCAGAGCAGGCTTTTGGAAGTTGGTGAATATCTTTTTTGATTGGGATTTGAGGTAATTACAGTCCAAGGTTGGGTAAAGGGTGGCCTTCAAATACTTTTGAACTGCAGCTTCCAGCATTCCTCTTCATTGACTGTGTAGATAGGGCTGTTGGGAATTGCGATTCAAAAACAGCTTGTTCACTTGTAGAATAGAAGAAAATATCATTTCACTGGGTGTGGGGCTGGAAGGGGTTCAGTCATTTCCTCCTGATGTAATTCAGTGTGACTAAATTTCAGTGACATGTTAAAAATTGTGTGTGTGTGTATGCATGCAGCAGCTGTAGGTGTTGCTAAATGCACCCACTGTGGGATGTAGTTCTCAGAGCAGATTTATGATGTGTTAAACTAACCAAACATGGAAGAAGATGGTGTCCAAGCAGTGTTCCAGCCTTTTCCCCCTGTGTACATTTGTTGGCTTGTTTTTTAAGTTTTTTTAAAATTTATGCTTGAAATCAGTCTGTGTTAGGATTCCCAGGTGTTCCATCAGGGTTAGTAGGGAACAATTGTGGTTTATATGCTGTGAACAAGAAACTCAGTCATTGCTCTAGAAAGGGTTGCTGAGAAAACCAGTTCAGACCATTATTTATTGCTCATTTGATTTAGGACTGCCCTGTCCTTAATGGAGCATTGGGTGTTGCAGTCTTATTTTATATTCTGAGAGATAGGCTAGAGTGAGGGGTTGTAGCCTCCCCCAAACCATAAAGTAGTCTTCATATTGGAGTACAGATTTTGGCCTGGATCTCCTGCATCCTTACCCAGCGCTAACCAATGATCTCCACTGGTCCTTGCATCCAACAGAAAGCAATGAGATTTCAGGTTTGAAAAGAGGATCCAGCCCATCATATACAGCTATCTATGTCAAGCTGGGGGGCGGGGGAAGCATTGGAAGAGGTTGTCTTCCTTGCACAGGCAGAATGCCATCTTACATTTAAAACATTTGAATAGGGAGTTTGCCAAGAGTCTTTGGTGGGTTTGTTTTACCAGCGTTTTAGCCCTGCTCCTCAAACACTTCTAAAAATGTTCAAAACCTCACAAGATAGAAATCTTACTGCTATCAAGAGATTTGTTTGAGGTCCAACTTGAGTGTTTCAGCTTTCTAAAGAGTAGAGGTGTGTGCCCTGTAGGTTAGTATATCATTTCCTCTAATATTGTATAGTAGAATCACAGCAAAAGGAAAGAGGTGGGGGGCACATGAGCAGGTTTTAGAGTGGGGATAATATTACAATTAAAAAGAAAGTGAGTTTATTTTAGACGAAATCAGAAGTCACATGGCACATGCAAGGAAAAAATAGTAAATATATCTACAAGACATACAAGTAGTGGAAAATGTAGCATTGTTGTTGTGTGCCTTCAAGTCATTCCTGATTTATGGCAACTCTAAGGTGAAACTATTCCAGGGTTTTCTGAGGGTGAGAATGTGTGACTTGTCCATGGTCACCCAGTGGGTTTTCATGGCTGAACAGAGATTCGAACCCTGGTCTCCAGAGTTGTAGTCCCAACACTCAAACATCTATTCCATGCTGGTGCTACCTTAGGGGGAAATTCCTCTCTGTACTGCATAGAGAAGATAGGATGCCAGACAGGTTCTTCAATGTTTGCTCTGTTCTAAGAGCCTTATGTTTCAAGTCATTTCAAAGAATTTCAGAATAGAATCTCCTCCATGCTACCAGGCCTCTGGCCAAATTGTGGGCAGTCTACCCACTTTACCTCAGTATCAGGAATAGATTCTACTTGAAAACTCAAGTATAGGTTGCCCACCTCCGTTTACACGGGGGAATACATTCCCAGACTTACTTGCAGATACGCAAAAATGTGTATAATAGTGAACAGCCATATTAGACCATAGAATCACACAGGAGGACCTAGAAAATGCCTAGAGAGGACACCTCTCTAGGTATCTGGCACAACTCTATGATCAGCCTCTAGCAGAAGTTGACCACAGAGTCACCAGAGCAAGGAGCCCTGGTGGCACAGTGGTTAAATGCCGGTACTGCAGCCACAACATTGTGCATTCTATCCTACGGGGCTCCAAGGTTGACTCAGCCTTCCATCCTTCTGTAGGTGGGTAAAATGAGTACCCAGCTTGTTGGGGGCAATTAGCTAAAAAAAAAACCCATTGTAAACTGTATTGTATCACAGATGCTCAGAATCAGTGATCAGATTTACAGAAAGTCAACACTTCTTGTGAAGTCAAAGGCTTTCACGGCCAGCATCCATAGATTTTCCTTGGTTTTTTGGGGGGCTGTGCAGCCATGTTCTGGAATCGTTTTCTGACGTTTCGCCTGCATCTGTGGCTGGCATCTTCAGAGAAGTCTCTGAGCCACATCTCTGAGGTGAGGATGCCAGCCACAGATGCAGGCGAAATGTCAGAAAGAAACTATTCCAGAACACGGCCTTACAGCCCGGAAAAAACCCCAAAGAAAATCTATCAACACTTCCTGTTTGTATTTTAATTTCTCAAAACAGCATGCACTCATATTCTCCTCTCTTTCTTTATTTTTTGAGAATCTCTAATATTTTGAGGCTTGAGATTGAAATTCTAAAAGTCAGTAACCCTTGGGAAAATTCTTGATTATATTCTCTGAAACATGCAACCTTTTTGAACGAAGAGCAAAAAACTGTTTAGAGTAGAAACCAGAGAGAAGTTGTAATTAATCTGTCTTGAATTTGTTTATGTTTAGGAATGGTACTGTCTGGGGAAGAAAAATGTGTTTTCATGTGAGTGACCCTTTGGAATTTCTATGAATACACACTTGTAGTAAAGTATGACTGCATAAACAGTGTGACCTACCAGCTTAAAAAATGAGTGGACTTAGACTTGATTAGGTGGAGCTCTATTTGTGTCATTAAATTCTTTTCCTGCTATTTATTAATCCTGCCAAGTAACAGATGGAAAATAAAGAGAAGGTTGACTGTTTGCTACTCAACAGCACAATTTAAGTTGCTCGATAAATTTAGACCCACTTAGCTATTAATGTGGTTTTGTTAAGCCTATCCATGGCAGCCTATGGATAAGTGCTGTTCTATAAACACAAACACCCAATTCAGCTATCATTCCAAACCATGATTTGTGCTACCCAGCGTTTAGATATAAGCCATGATTTGAATTTTCAAAATAAGCAAATGGTGATGTAGAATCAATGGCCTTTTCATTTTCCATCTGCTCATCATTCCTGTTACTATGTTATGGCATAGAATACCACCCCCCACCTCCATTTGAACATCACATCATAGCAAAACTCATTCTTTGCAAACTCTGTTCAGACCATGGTTTCTGACTCTGATTTGCTGGTGGAGTGTAAATCATTGTTTATGTTAGGCCAAGCCATAGATAACCTTGGTTTGGATTGATGCCTGTATTGAGTTGTATCCCCGTTGTTGGAAGATCTGACTCTGTTCAGCCGTAAAATTAACTGGAGGCTTTGACCAGCTCAGTGGTCTCTTTCAGTTTAACTTACTTAGCAGGTAAGTTGTGAAGATAAAGTAATACAAGCCAGTCTGGATTCCCAAAGGCCAGTGTAGACACAGTAGTACTGTATATTTCTGTGAAAGAGTCTTGTATTTGAGCACGAAGCCTTGTAGCCAGTATGGCTGAGGCAATTGCATACAGGCTGGTGAATGGGCTGGCAGAGCAAGGATGGAGCATTCTGTCCACCACCTCTGCATCCCACATAGAAATGCAATAGAGGCTGCTGGGGGAAAGATGGAGTTCTGGAGTTCCTACTTGTGTTAGCCCCCAGCAAGCTAGCAAAATGTTTGGCAGGCTTATTGTTTTTGTAGACTTCTTTATAAGACTGCACTAAATATCATTAGAAGACTGTTGACTCTGTTGAGATATAAACTTACTGTTTCTAATCACGGTTAATCATTCCACATGAACTGATCTTAAATGCAGCCAGAACTAACAAGGACTCTCACATAATCTAGGATTTAGAATTATGGTTTCATGTTGGTTTCAGATTCTGATTTAAGAGGAAACTCTGGTTAGCTTTTAATGTGAGTACATTTGCTTCCTATTAGAGTGTGGAGGGAACATGCCATCAGCAGCCAACTCCCAGTTGGGTAACAATGCAAATATAATTGAAATCAAATTGCACATTTCTGTTTCACTTCTGCTTTCCCATAGTTTTAAGCCAGTATGGGTTAGATGGCAGGATGGGTTAGATGTTTCTGATTATTGTTGTAGTAGCTTGTTGTCTCATTCAGTCTGTGACAAAGAACAAAAGACACCATAGAGGCATGTGCAAAATAGATGCTGACTTGGTACCTCCAGCTTTATACCCTCACACTACAGCCTGGCCCTTCAGGTCTCATTAGCTTTCACTGCATCTTTGTACCATTTGACAGTGGTCTCTGTTTATTGTGCATGTAGGCAAAAACAAAACAAAACCATATCCAGAAATAAATATGACAAAGCAAGATTAAAAGTTTCCCCGTGGGATAAAGAGAACTCAGCAGATGGGCTGTACCCTTTTTTCAGAGGCTTTATATTATACTATTGAAGAATGAGTGGAAAGGTCTGGCAAGACTGATAGCTTAGAACTAAAGCCAGCCCATAGTATTGCTTATCTAAATCATAGTCCCTGATATTCAGCCTGTGATTTTGCAGCCCCAGAAGGTGTTGGGCACTGACAAGAAGCCAATAATAATAATGATCACTGTTGCTTTATAATTATCTATTAGCTGAGCAGCTACTTGGGTTCTAAACACACACATTTAAAAGTTTTTTTCAAAACAAAAAGCACTGAGCTGCTGTTAAGTGATCCTACTAATGGATGAGACCTAATTTTTCACTGAGGTGGTAAATCTGCCTGCAGTATACAGACTGCTGGTGGGGGCTCACATGAGAGATTGCTCTGCCATACAGTAACAGCAACAATAACAACCAAATGTTTTCTAGCTACAGGACTGTGTTTTTGTTTTTGTGAGGAAGTTTTATATCTTTCAAGCCACTTATTTCCAGTTGCAACAATATACATGAGAAAGAGGGTTACAGAAAGAGGGTTTAGCATTACAGTAGGAGTACAAATAAAAAAAAAAAGAACACTGAGAATACCTTTGGCTGTTAATCCTTTTGTTTAAAAAAAAAATCCTGAGAATTTGTTGACTTATGTTGGAAGAGTGTCACCATGCTACATTGCATTGAAGGACAACTTTGAGTGAGTGTGTGGCTGCTTTGGGGGAGGATTTCTAACACCCCCATCCTTCAGTTTTCACTTGAGTTTTTATTAGTGTTTTAGGGAGTCTTTCTGAGAGGTGTCCCGTAGGCTTCCAGCCATTTGGGGTGAGAGGAGGGGGCTGCCCTGCCCCTCTCCTTTCCATCCCTTTGTTCCCCAGGGGTCTTTTCTGATTTGTTGCTTTGCTTTACACCTCTGGCTTTACTTCCCAAACAAAGATTCAGGAAGGACACATCCCGCGCTTTCTGCAAGCGCGCTGATGACTAAAAAGGCCAATCCGAGATGAACAAGTCCGGTTGGAAAAAAGCACAGCAGAAGGTCTCCTTGGGTGATGTTTTTGGGTTGTGGTTCTTTCTGCGTTGTCGTTTCTCTTCAAAACTTGTTCGGCGTGAGTTCTCAAATAAGGCTGCAGCATTGTGGATAGTGCGTCTCCATGCCTCCCAGTGTGAGGCCAGGGCGGACCATTGTTGGTGATCAATTTGGCCGAGCCTGAGATGTTGTTTCAGGGAGTCTTTGTATCGCTTTTTTGGAGCACCCCTCTTACGCTGACCCGTGGCGAGTTCACCGTAGAGTAGTATTTTTGGGAGGCGATGGTTCTCCATCCTAGAAACGTGCCCTGCCCAGCGCAGCTGTGTTCTCAATATCATGGCCTCAATACTGGTGATCCCTGCTTGCTCAAGGACAGCAACATTCATCACATAGTCAGTCCAGTGTATATTTAAGATTGTGCGTAGACAGCACTGATGAAAGCGCTCGAGGAGTTGTAAGTGGTGGCGATAGGTGACCCATGTTTCAGATCCATAAAGGAGGATAGGCAGTACAATGGCTCTATACACACTGATTTTTGTGCTTTGCCTCAGGTGTTTATTGCTCCAGACTCTTTTGTGAAGTCTTCCAAATGCACTATATGCCTTTGCTAATCTGTGATCGATCTCTTTGTCAATCTTGGCATCTGAGGAGATGATGCTTCCCAGGTAGGTGAACTGCTGGACGGACTTGACCACAAATTTGCCGACGGCAATGTGGGGATGGTGGTGTTCGTCCTGTGGTGCAGGCTGGTAAAGAACTTCTGTTTTCTTCAGGTTGACTTCTAGCCCAAACAGCTCTGCAGCTGTTGCAAAGCAGGATGTTAGGCGCTGCAGAGCTGTTTCTGTGTGGGCAACAAGGGCAGCAGCATCGGCGAAGAGCAGCTCACGGACTAGATAGTTTAGAGTCTTAGTGTGAGCGCTCAGACGGCTTAAGTTAAACAAGCTACCATCAGTACGGTAACATAAATAGATGCCGTCGTCTTCTTCAAGCTCTGCCATAGCCCTTTGGAGCATCATGCTGAAGAAGATTGTAAATAAAGTTGGAGCAAGAACACAACCTTGCTTCACTCCATTAGTTATTAGAAAGGGCTCTGAAAGAACATCACCATATCTGACTTGACCACGCTCGCCCTCATGTAGCAAGATAATCATTTTAAGGAATTTGGGGGTTTACACCAACTACAGTTCATTGGCCATGCTCCATAAGCTGACTTGAAAAGAATACAGCCTTACCCAAAGTAGCAGTGACATTCCTTTTCAAAACATGTTCCAAGCTTTTTGACGTCTGTACTGGTCTTTTTTTGTTACCTGCCCTAGTGCGTTCTGGAATATAAATATTCTATATGTTGTCATGTAAGCATATAATGGCCACAATCCTGCATGGCTCTGCATAAAGTAGTTCTGCACGTGGAACTGTTTACATGGAGCCATCCCCCCTGCCTTATTCTTCGGTTCCTGAACCCCTGCCTCAGTGACCATTTCGTGCCTGCTGGAGATGGTCAAAGTAGATGAAAAGTGTTTTCATCATCCACCGAACTCTCCCAGGGTCCTGTGGAGGTCTTCATGGCTGATGTAATGATTTTGCATCTGCCTACCCCGCTCCCCACCAGCCATGGAATAGCCATGGGGGGGGGACTTCAGTGGCTCTACAGTACTGGGGGGGTGGCTGTGGAGGGAGGAGGGGAGCACCAACCTCCTCATCAGTTATCAGCAAAATGCCAGTCAATGTTAGCCTTTCTTAAAAGACTGTGGATTGTAACAGTTTTAGGCCTTATGAAAGAGAGAACAGTTTTAATGTAACATTTTGAACAAGATGTTCCAACAAAATTTTCCAATAGGACAGAAATCTATGAGTTTGCCATGACTCAGCATTGTAATAACTGATCACTCTTCCTGTAATTTTAAGATTTTACTTATATATGGCTTCTTCGTCCAGTTGCAATTGATGAGAAGTTAATGTTACATTAAAAAAAAATATCAATAGATTGTGTTTGTCTGTCATTCTGTCCTCTGATTTGTTTTCTTTTTCTTCCCCAGGAAAAAAGTGCCAGTTCCCATGTAAGACTTAAGACTAATAAAGAGCTTCCAGGATTAGTACATCAACCTAGAGCAAAGTAAGTCTCCTCTTTTTAAAAATAATAATAATAAACCTTTCTACCCTAAAGAGGCATTTCCCTTCAGTTCTCCTTTCCCTTCCCCTCTCGCCCAGAATACTAGCTTGATTATGCCATGCTTAAATTGCTGGTTTTAACAACCATGCATTATGATTGCTTCCCATTTTGTTTTGTGGTATTTTAAAGAGCTATTTTGTTGCTTTAAATTGTTATTGCGCTCATTACTTTATTGGCCACTTTGATTTCTTTTGAATAGAAGAGTGTGAAAGAAGTCTTTCAAATAATTAATCAGCAGTCAAAATCTATGGAATCCTGGGACTGACATTTTAGGGAGAAAGATTTGGAATTCTCTCCCAGAGTGCTCCTGAGCTCTGACCAAACTAAAAACTTCAGGATTTCATGGAATGGAATCGTGACAGTTAAAGTGGAATCTTAGTATTATAATTGTGTAGCATGAATGTCCCATGGTCTGAAAGGGACTTGCAGACCAGGATGCATGCTAATGATGCTTTGATGACATTTGAATTGATAATTACCAGTTACATCAATTGCTTTACCCCTAGACTAGAGACTACTGTACCTTGAAGTGGGAACAGAAATCAGAGACTTGCCTCTAAGTTCTGCTTTCTTGTTATGTTTGAAAACTTAGGCAATGGTTTGTGTTCTAAATAATCATTAATTAAGATCATGAGTTTGTGTAATCTCAGAACTGAGCCACAGTGCTGGGTCCTGAAATCTGTTTGAAAAGCTGTTTGAAAACCTCATATGTGATGATAACTGAATGGAAGCTCTTTCATGTTTGAAAGTAGGCTGTGGGTCATCTGTCCCGCATCTAGTTGCCATGTTATCCTGAAATTATCCACCCTTTCAACCTTTCAGTAACAGCAAAGTAGCATACAGCATGGTAGCTGTACCTAGCTATGGATATGGACCCCAGACAACACTGTGTAGTGTGACCTAGAAAATAAATGGCTGTTTCATCTCTGGTCCAGCTGGACTTTTATATTTGGATGCAGTGTTTACACTGGGCCTGTATGCATCAATTCCCAGCATGTTCAAGCTCAGACTATATGATGGTTATATTTCTTATAATCTGTTTTGCCCTTTTATGCTGTCTGCAGACATTATACCCACAAATAATTGTTAAATTGGGAGAGAATGCAAGTTCTTTATTGAAGCTTAGTGGATTGAGGGTAAAATATAGGGTTAAAACATGCGAGTTATTACAGCTCATCTGGCTGCAATAGGCTGCAATCTTTCGTACATTTGAGCACAGTGGGATTCATGTGCATGTGCATTTTTGAGTGCACATGCACAAGATTGTACTCTGAGTTTGGTTTCCTAGGGATGCATACTGTGGTTATTCAAGAAAAACCTTAAGAGAGAGGAATAATTTTACTTCCACCCCAACCACATAATATTTCCTTGCTCCATAGCAGAATGAGTGTTATAGCCAATTGATATTCTGCATTCTGTTTCAGTATGTAGCTTTCATATTTTGGAATAAGTTGACTTACATCTCACAGTTACACTATTGAACAAAAGCTCTGTTAGCATGTATATACAGTATGTATGTGCCCTACTACTGCTTCTGCCCTTCATCGCTGCTTGCCAAAATATGTAAAAAGGTATGTAGAATATTCAAACTGGGTCTTGGACACGCCCCTGGCTGAGCTCTATGATATGTCCTTTTAATTGAATACTAAAAATAATAGGGCTTTGTGTCTACATGGCTCCCTTTTCTTACTAATATTTATATGAAATTGGTGACAAATCTTTTGACTTCTTGGTAGCAAGGGAGGGTGCTGATGATACTGTTAAACCTTTCATATGCTGTTTCTCTAAATGGGGAGAACTCCAGGGGCTGGTTTACACGGCAGGTTTTATTGCATTAAGTTGCGCTTTAGTGCTTTCCCGCATCAGTGGTGGGTAGTTTACACGGTATATGTTTACACAGCTATATTTTGTGGCTCTTTGATTTTTTCCACTTTGAGGTTCACACAGCCAAAAGTGCTGGGGGCATGGCCAAGCATTGGAGAGGGAAAGGAATGCCATAGGAATGTCTGCCCTGGCCCCAACTCCGTGCTGAACAGCTTAGAGGCAGTCCCCCTCCCCCCCCCAAATCAAACGGAAGGGTTTTTTTGTTTGTTTGTTTTAGTTATTTATACCCCGTTCTTCAGCCACAAGGCTATCAGAGCGGCTTACAAATTGTTTTAAGCAATAGCTATTTACACATCTACACTGCAATAAGCAGCTTCCAATGTGTGTTAGCTAATTGCCCCCCACAAGCTGGGTACTCAATTTACCGACCTACGAAAGGATGGAAGGCTGAGTGAACCTTGGAGCCCGCTGGAATCGAACTTGCAACATGGTGGCTTGCAGTACTGGCATTTAACCACTGCGCCACCAGGGCTCCTCCTTGCTTAACAGCATTTTCTGCCAAATAGAGGAAAGCCAGAGAGGGGGGGGGGGAATAGCAGTGCAGCTCTGATACAGCCCTTCATGAAATGGTTTCTCTCCCTCCCCCAAGCACAGGATCACAGCTGACGAGACGAGCTTTGCATACTTGCAAAACAGCAGAGAGGATGAAAAGGAATGCTCCCTGAGTGAAAATTGTTGGGAATCCTTGTTGTTTGCAAACTGGCTTGCAAAATAGCAGAGCGGATTTTTCAAAGTTTCCTCTAATCGCTATTGTCTTTCCCTCCCTCCCTGCCCCTCTTTTAAGCCCACCCCTGCATCACCAACCAATCACAATGCAGCTCTGCTGTATCCCTTAGCGGAATGGTTGTTTACACTGCCAATAATGCGCTACATTGCAAATATACCTGCAAAAGTAGCGACATCCCTTGCCACGCTATATTTGGGTGTTTTACCTTCCCCCCTTCTGAATGAGGCGATGCTGTGCTGCGATCCCTGGGTACTGTGAGCTATCTTAGCGGTATATTTAGAGGAATATTTGCCCGTGTAAACGACCCCCAGGGCTTCAAGTGTTTCCTGGGGATTTTTGTTTCCTTGGGATATAGGTTATAGGAGGTTGGCTGGCATTTTGTGGTGTTTGGCTTATTTTCACATAAATACAGCCAAAGGATAAAGTGGAGGTTTGTAGCCTTAACTTTCCAAGTTGAAGTGCTAATGTCCTAAACGTCCATCTTATGCTCCTGCATCAGATTTCTTGGGGCAGTGGGGAGGAAGCATGCTAGCTCCTTGAAAGCTCCACAGAAATTCACCATTTTCTCTGATCTTGTTTGCATCTCTTTGTCACTGAAAACTTCCAGCTTGCCCTTTTCTTTCCTCCTACATACAGACCTGGCTGCCCCTGGCCCCAGTTCATCTGCAGGGTGGAATAGGGATGAATCATTTCTGCCAGTCCCCTAGCCTTGGCCCAGCTTAGCTCACATTGGGGCAAATCACCTGAACATTACTGGTTGTCAACAGTCTCTTGTCAGGTCTTAAAGAGGCACTGCCTCAGGGCAACCCAGAACTGATTACTCTGCTTTTAGAGATCCTAAAGCACAGAATGACAAGAATGGAAAAAATCCTGCAGGCTTAATTTAAACAATCCCATTTCAATACATTTGGCTACTTTTAAATCCTCAGAACTTTATTAAAACTCACCCCGTTGGAAAAAAGAACTAAATATTATTACAATGTAAGCCTTTTCAGTTTGCTGTGGGGGGTGGTTTTGTGATACAGGTTGTCCCCTTTCTGTGTTTTCATTTTCTACTGTCTCTCTACATTCCAATAATTGTAAAAATGACTTTATTTTAATAATGACAATAATTTAACAAGCTATAATAGTGGTGCTTGGCCAATATTTTGCATCACAGATTTATAATTTAACATTTTCAAAACACATTTCTTGATAGTAATTATATGCTGCTTCCCCACAATTAATCTTCCTAAAAACTAAAGCTTTGTTTTGTGTACAAACCTGATTGTACTTGCCCCTAAAGAGATGTAGAAGCTGATATGAATTTGAGAGGTTTTACTGCTGTTGCCTTGGATGACACGACAGGACAAGCAGACTGTCTGATGGCTGTTTTGGCTGTGCCTGTCATAGTCTGCATGTCAGGCAGGCCATCAGCTGTTGTGAAAGTGCCACATCACCTTGTATAAATGGCATATCAGAATCATGTCTCCATTGCTCTGAATTTAACTAGATCTGAGAGGGAGATGTTGGGGCACAAGGTCTGCACGGCTGGACTGTGCTAGCCAAAGTATTATGATCCTTTCTTTAAAAACACATTTCCTGTAGAAACGGTAAGCTGCCTTGAAGACAATTTTCCTTGGAAGAGAAATCAGTCCCTCCTGGAGAAGGGTTAGGAGTAAATGACAAAAGTGTTGCTGTGATCATGGAAAGTGCTGCTGGCTCACTGTCTTCCGCGTTAGCCATTCTCTACATGATACTTGCAGAGCTATGCAGTGGAATTTATGAGAGGAAGCCTGAGTATGAATAACTTGAATTGTCCACATTCATTCCTTGATCCCCTTTCTCTCTTTTTCCCTTTGCTTCCTGTGTTCTCTTTCCTGTGCAGAGATCTGCTTCTTTTTACTTTTGTAAGATTATACAGTCTCTCCCACACATAAAAATTACTGTGGTTGACATGTAAACATGCCCTTTTTTATAACAGGATACTAACTGGATGCAAATTCAGACTCTCCTTTGATTGTGAGATGTAGTTTTTCTTGCCTAAAAATAAACACCTTGGTAATTCTTCTTCCCTTTTGAGTATTTGGCTCTGATTTTTATTTAACGTAAAATAAGAGTTTCATGGTAAAAGCTTCCTTTCCCCAATTTATACTTAGTGGCTAATATGTCACTGAGAAACTGGCCACAGTAATATTTGCTAACCCCTCAAAAATGACATAGTCTAATTAAGATCTGATTGTCAAATATTCCAGACCAGATCTTTTTCCTGTTGTCTTCTTCTGTTGTATAACTGCCCCTAATAGTGAACTTTAGATGGTGAGTGCTAATGGGACTATGTCCAAGATGGAGTTCCTGAGAAATATGAAAAGAGGCTACCGTAAGGTTAGGGGCCATCCCAAAGTTTTCAAAAGTATAACAGATATTTAGGGGCAAAATCAAGAAGGAAAACAAGACAATGTGGGCTGATCAAGTTCAGTGGCTGCAAAATGCCAGACATCCATTGGAGGGGGGAAAACAGAGAAAGGGAAGAGAACATCACTACCGTATATTCCGGCGTATAAGACGACTTTTGAGCACTCAAAAGTGCCCTCCAAAATTGACAGTCGTCTTATACGCCGGATACACTTTGCTTCACCTGCCTGCCTATCTCCTGCCTCTTCGCAAACGGAGCGAAGAGGCAGGAGATCGGGCAGGGGGTGAAGCAAAGTGCTCCTCCCTGCCACCCGCCCACCCCCCGCGCTTCCACCCCCCCTCCCGAAAGTCACGGAACCGCGGCTTTGGGGGGGTGGCTAGGAAGCCCCCTCCTCCCTTCCCCCCGCCCACCCCCCGGCATCCACCCCCCTCCCTGAAAGCAGCGGAACCGCGGCTTTCAGGGAGGGGGGGTGGCGGAGAAGCCCCCTCCTCCTTTCCCCCCGCCCACCCCCCGGCATCCACCCCCCTCCCTGAAAGCAGCGGAACCGCTGCTTTCAGGGAGGGGGGGCGGAGAAGACCCCTCCTCCCTTCCCCCCGCCCACCCCTCCGCTCATCCACCCCCCTCCCTGAAAGCAGCGGAACTGCTGCTTTCAGGGAGGGGGGCGGAGAAGACCCCTCCTCCCTTCCCCCTGCCCACCCCCCCCGCTCATCCACCCCCCTCCCTGAAAGCAGCGGAATTGCTGCTTTCAGGGAGGGGGGGCGGAGAAGCCCCCTCCTCCCTTCCCCCCGCCCACCCCCCCGCTCATCCACCCCCCTCCCTGAAAGTAGCGGAATCGCTGCTTTCAGGGAGGGGGGGCGGAGAAGCCCCCTCCTCCCTTCCCCCCGTCCACCCCCCGCTCATCCACCCCCCTCCCTGAAAGCAGCGGAATCGCTGCTTTCAGGAAGGGGGGCGGAGAAGCCCCCTCCTCCCTTCCCCCCGCCCACCCTCCCCCCCGCTCATCCACCCCCCTCCCTGAAAGCAGCGGAATCGCTGCTTTCAGGGAGGGGGGGCGGAGAAGTCCCCTCCTCCCTTCCCCCCGCCCACCCACCCCGCGCATCCACCCCCCTCCCTGAAAGCCGCAGAAACGCGCTTTCAGGGAGGGGGGGTGGCGGAGAAGCCCCCTCCTCCCTTCCCCCTGCCCACTCCCCATGCATCCACCCCCCCCTCCCTGAAAGCCGCAGAAACGCGCTTTCAGGGAGGGGGGTGGCGGAGAAGCCTCCTCCTCCCTTCCCCCCACCCACCCCCCGCGCATCCACCCCCCCTCCTGAAAGGGAGGGGGGCTGGGAAGCCCCCTACTCCCTCCCACCCTCCGCCCAGCCACCCCCCTTCCCCAAAGGCTCGCTTTGGAGAGGGGGGTGGCTGCGAAGCCCCCTCCCCCCTGCCACCCTCCGCCCAGCCTCCCCCCTTCCCCAAAGCCCCGTTTGGCCGCACAGCCTGCGGATCCCCCTCCTGCGCTCCCTCCTGGAAGGGAGCGCAGGAGGGGCATGCAGAGGCTGCGCGGCCAAACCGGGATTCGCCCCTTCTCCCCACCTTCCTGGAAGGTGGGGAGAAGGGGCGAACGTGCCCCTTTTGGGCGCACAGCCTCCGCATCCTCCTCCTGCGCTCCCTCCTGGAAGGGAGCGCAGGAGGGGCATGCGGGGGCTATCCGTTGGAAGAGGGGGGTCGTCTTATAGGGCGAATATATCACAAACTGCATTTTACCTTAAAAATTGGGGGGTCGTCTTATACGCCGGGTCGTCTTATACGCCGGAGTATACGGAGGGGCCATCCCAAAGTTTTCAAAAGTATAACAGATATTTAGGGGCAAAATCAAAAAGAAAACAAGACAATGTGGGCTGATCAAGTGCAGTGGCTGCAGAATGCCAGACATCCATTGGAGGGGGGAAAACAGAGAAAGGGAAGAGAACATCACTAGCTGGAATTCTGAGCAGGAGTACTTCACAGTGCATTACTTTGTTGTTTATCTATTTTGCATAATTTATTCTACTCTGGTAATCATAGGAAGGGACACAGCGGTATGTGACGTGGTTGCCCGCAACGACTGGAAATACTCGCTCCTTTGGCTTCTGAGATAAAAGCAAACATTGCTCACTTTGAGCATATTTTCACAGTCTTACTAAGAAGTTGCTTTTAAAAAAAGGAGAGAGACTCAGGAAGCTCAAATCTGTGAACAATGCCACATTGTGCACCTTTTTGATGCTCACAGAGAACTGCAGAAGATTATGTTAATAATGCTAATTAGTGTACAATATGAATGATGATGAGAGGAAAAAGCAGTTGACCATACACTGTGTATGATCATATAAGTGCATCCTGTGTTATATTCCAATGTGTTCAACCGTAGGTTGTTTAAATGATGAAAAAAATCCTCAAAGAATGCGGGCAGAATATCTTTTGTCCAGATGAGCTCCTGACGGGATTCACCATATTGGGAGAGAGGGGGCTGAAAACTCCAAGTAGTTTGTGATAACAGCTTTCACTGTTTCTCACAATATTTTTTAAAAAGTATGTTAAAATGCATATAACAAGCCGTCTGAACAACCAATTCGAATTGAGGTACATCCAGGAAGTCAAAATGTGATTGGTGGGATGTGTGCGGAGGCGGGCTTGCCAGCGACGAAGTGGCTGGAGCTGCCATCACTGTTTTCAGAGACACGATTGAGCACTATTTTCAAGTGGCAGAGCAAAAAAAAGAAAAATGTAACCAGAAGATCGCTCTTCTGCACCTGTCATTTAATGGCAAAAGGTGGGGGTAATGGCTGGAGCTTTGCAGGAGATAAGAAGACAGGTAATTCACTTGCAGCCACCATCTTTTCTCATGGGCGTGGTCCTTGTGAACTGCAAACTTGAATAGCTTTCCATGCCAGTGATCTTGGGAATGATCCGTAGGGACAAAATGAACACTGCAGTGATAGTGAGAGAATGTGCTATTTTTTTGCAATTAATTCTACTGTCTTGCTGAGCTCCATGTTAAAACCTCAGACTGCCCTCCTAAAGAGTGGTGCAAACTTCACAACTGAACCAACAAATGTGTACACACAAAATACTGAGAACATCTTCTGTCTGCTTGCTGTGTCCTCTGACTTTGTAGAAACATCTGACCTTGCTCTGAATGTTCAGCTTTCATGCTTCCCTCGCCCCTGTGGCAGGGTCTGCTGTCTTGCCTCCTGTACCACACAAATGCACTGCCAGCACTTTGCCAGCTACTAATAATAGTATTTTTGCAATCCTGCACACTACAGTGAAACATAGTCTCACCAACCTGGGCCCCATAGCAGCATGTTGTTAATGGAAAGAAATTATCTGACCTTCTTTCTGGAGAGAAGTAGAGGCAAGGCAAGGGGAGGGAGAAATTGGCCTGGGAAATTTCACTGTGTGAGAGAGATTTCTAATGTGCTTAATTTAAAGAGGTACTATGCTAAGACCAAACTCTGCAGAGGCATCTTTAAGGGTAAAATTGTAAATCTTAAGTCTTACAGACAACATGGCTACCTTTGCTTTTCGTTTTAACGTAAATCATGTCAGCTTTGCACTCTTAAATACTGTTGATTCTCTGAACAACTTTATGAAATCCTACAACTTTATGAAACACCTCCCACTCCTGACACAATTTTATTTGAATTGTGCTATGAGTAGCCTTACAAAAATTAGATAAGGGGACCCTGCCCCCCTCTGATCCACTGTGATTAAAGTTCTTAATTGTTTATCTGGACTGGCTCCCTCTCTGTCAAGGTAGAATGTAAACTCAAGTGCCTTATACTCAAGTCTGCTATAATGCCAGTTGAATATTCCAGGAATACTTGGGGTTTTTTGGGGGTGGGGGTACCTATTCTGCTAAAAGTTTCTGTTTCTGTAGGTGGTATCCTTGATTTTTTATGCTTCCTCCTACAGATTTCAAAATAAAATTATTTATATTTTTATATCTATAATTCGTTTTAGATCAACTTGATGAGTTTTTTTAAAACCTTTTCAGGTGACAAGGAAGATAAAAACAATTTTTAAAACTACAGTAGCCATTCAAAATAAGTGCAATAAAAATAAGAATCCCGGGGGGGGGGTGAGGCAATTGCTGAATTAATTAGTTTTGTCAGTTGTGTATCTATAAATGCAAGCACTTGAAAAATAATGTACCTTGTAATGTGCAGCCTGCCATTCCACATGCTGCCACTGTTCACTTGGAGCTTTTGGAATTTTTACTGTCCCTTAGGCCAAAAGAGAAGACACCTTTGCTTTCAGATAAGTGTAGGACAAACAACTGTAAATGTGCAAGACAGATAACTGTAAATGTAACCTCTGGCTTTCTTTCAGCCACGTGTAGTTACAGTACATGGGATAAGACCCAGCCAATTATGGGGAAACAGAGCTCTTAAAAGTACTGTAGAATCTTTATTTTCATCTAGAACATGTTGGAGTGACAAAAATGGCCCAATTCAAGGCTAAAATATGAGATAATGCCTCACTGTGTCCCAGAGGCCTGCGTCTTTTAGTCTGCTGGACTGGGGACCAGGCAGCAGCACGGTGCTAGAGGTGATGTGGCAGTGGAGCGCTGATGCTATCATAGGTCTCTCGTCAGGCTCCTGCTCCTGTCCAGGCTTTCCACAAGGTCCCACTTTGTGCATTGGTGGCACCTGTGCCACAGGCTGGCCACTCATCATGTGGCCCTTTCCCCAAATTTGACAATTGCATTAATACATAGGGCCTTTTTTTAAACAGGAGATTTCACAAATCAGAAATAGAAACCTGTTGCAGAAAGACAAGCACATACCTTTAAAATGGGTGCCACCCAGCATACATTTTATATAGTTCCCCTGCATTTTTTTAACCCCCAAACAGAGTAGAATATGCATTTATATATTTGTCAGCGGTTCCACACTTGCAACAGGCTGTATGCAGATGACTACTGCTCAAACATAAGATGCCAGCCAATCTGTTTTTCTTTTAGTTGGTATTTTAAATGCTCTTGCATGAAGGAGTTCATTATTAACACAGATGTTATTGCTGCGCTAGCAATGAGGAGGAGACTTTATACGAAAGGACACACACAGGACATAATGCTGAAATTGAAACAGCTACAGTTTTATTGATTGCTGGTGGTGGAGCTTTGGCACAGCATGAATCCAAATATCAGCTGACCTGCCTGTCCTCCGGTGACACCCATCCCAATCCCTGTCTGATGGGAGAAAGATGTACACGATGGCAGTAAATAGGATCCACATGGGTGGTATCCCACAGCTGCAAGGGGGCGAGGCAGTGATAGGAGGTTCCTGAACTGGTCATGCCCCAAATGCCTCAACCTCCTGTGATCTCTCCAAAGGGGTCTCCAAAGCAAAGAAGTCAGCATACTGACCTCTATCCCCACCCACCCCCACCATGGATCCAGCCCAGTGCCCTATCTGCCACTCCAAAAGTTGTGGCAAGGATAAAGCATCCACATATACAAATTAGCAACCCATGACTACATAAGAGCCCACGTGTACAGGTCAAGTCATGGGAGGAGGGAGAAGCCTGTCAAAAGGAAAATTGGCTGGAGTTGCAACCACGAAACATATATATACCTCCAAGAGATTGAAGACTCTTCCAACAGGCTCATTGAGGAGTTCTGTCTCCAACCAGCCTCCAGATTAGCTGGCCTTTCCCACCATTTTCAGCAGCCTGTACAGTTGTCCCATCATATTTGCTGGGTTTTGGTTCCAGGACCCCCCTGGATACCAAAATCCATGAATATTTAAGTCCCATTATATGCAATGACATAGCAAAATAGTGTCCCTTATGTAAGATGGCAAAATCAAGGTTTTTTCCAGGCTGTGAGGCTGTGTTCTGGAATAGTTTCTTTCTGACATTTCGCCTGCATCTGTGGCTGGCATCCTCAGAAAGAAACTATTCCAGAACACAGCCTCATAGCCCAGAAAAAAACCAAGGAAAATCTATGGATGCCGGCCATGAAAGCCTTCGACTTCACAAAATCAAGGTTTGATTTTTGGATGATTTTTTTTAAAGAATATTTTCAAGCTGTGAATACCGTACCTAAATTCGTGGATACCAAATTTGTGGATACAGAGGGAAAACTAATAGTTAGCTGAGAGTTGCATGTGTTCTTTAATAGCTACTGATGACTGGAATATGTTTTTGTAAATGGATCTTAGCGGGTGTTGATTTCTGGTGGCTGCTAGGCACATCCCACAGTTTGGGCGGTGGGGCTGAAGTCTCTAGTTTGCAGTTTGCATGTAACCAGCTAGAGTGTTGAAAGTTTGCTCCAGAGGACATTAAGTGTCATCCATTTGGCATGCATGTGTATGTTGTATGTGAAGTAATGCAGCTTTAAATAGAAGCACTGTTTGTTGTTTCTCCCTCTGCTCTGCTTTTATATTTGTGGAGTAGAAATCACAAAATCACCACAAATCTTGAGTGCTTGTATCTTATGAAGAAAATTATTCTGTAGAAGATTGCCCTTCCCCTCAAGCCTTGTGTCATTGGGAGAATAGGAACAAACAGAACTGTCTGTCTCTGTTTAAATAGCAGTAATGAATGATTAAATATTTTTTTTGTGGCTAATACTTTGCCTAATAATCAGTCACTTCATTTTACATATGTTTATAATACGCACTTTCTGAAATCAGTTAAAGAAACATACTGAAACAGTATAAAATGTGATAAAGCCTTAATTCTCAAACAACATTTCCCTCATTTAAAAGTAATCCCCTCCTGTTAAGTTAGATAAGAAAACTACCTGCTTTCAAGAGAAGCTGAAAAGGGTGGGAATCATATCACCTATCAATAACTATCCATGATTTTGACATGTCTTTTTGTTCACCAGTCAGGCTGAGGAGAGGCATTAACCTGGACATTAGCTGACAGAATCTATAGCTGATATTTACATAGAATAGCACTGGATCAGAATCTGTATTTTCTCCCCCCCCCTTCCCATGGTAGTCTAAGCCCTAAATCAGGGATGTGAAAAGTGTAGGCCATGGGCCACACGTAGCCCCCCAGGACCATTGCTCCCAATTTTTGCCCTCATTCCCCCCCAAAAAACAAAATTACTCCAAATACCCCCCACCCTTTTTAACAACTGTAAAAAGCAATATCCAGACTCTCCTGGCCTCACATCGGGAGGCATGGAGACGCACTATCCACAATGCTGCAGCCTTATTTGAGAACTCACGACGAACAAGTCTTGAAGAGAAACGACAACACAGAAAGAATCACAACCCAAAAACATCACCCAAGGAGACCTTCTGCTGTGCTTTTTGCAACCGGACTTGTCTATCTTGGATTGGCCTTTTTAGTCATCAGCGCGCTTGCAGAAAGCGCGGGATGAGTCCTTCCTGAATCTTCGTTTGCGAAGAAAAGCCAGAGAGAGAGAAAAAGCAATATTATGGTTTGGACACACACACACTTCACACACACACACTGGTTTTTTTGCGCAGGAGGAAGTCTTTATTTTACCAGGAAGTAAACTAGATGTTGTATATCTTAGTGTACTTCCTTGAGGAAGGCAAAGGCAAACTCCCACTGAACAAATCTTATCAAGAAAATCCTGTAACAGGGTCACCATAAGTTGGACACTACTTGAAGACACACAGCAACAAGAAGCAACAGTCCAGAGCCCACGCATCCTCCCACCCACAAAAAAACAGAATTTTCCCCATTGTATTCAAATATTTTTGTCTTTTTTTTTAAATCCCAAGGATAGGGGAATGCATAGGAGATGCAGCCCTCTAGGGCCCTGTAGAGACCAGTTGAACCCCTAGAACCTCACATTTGCCCACCCTAACTAAAGGTTGACATAAAAGCTGTGTTTTTCTAGTAATTTGTCTCGAATTTTAAATATCTTGATGCACTGTTCTCTCTGTTTCAGCATGCACATCTCTGAAAGCCAACAAGAATTTTTCAGAATGCTGGATGAGAAAATTGAAAAGGTAAGAATAACTAAGGAAACATTTTATTATTTTTAATTAATTGTCTTTGTACTATAATGGACTCAGAGGTATACTACCCCCAAATCTTAAATAGAATGGAAGATGATGTACAAATAAGAAACTAGGATAGCTGTACCCAGCATAACATATGCCGTTATAGGAGATTATAAAAGTTATATTGTTTTACATTGTGGGGGGTGAGTGGCTGAGGGAGTGAGAGGAGGGAGGGGCCCTTGTGAGGCTGGAGGTGTAGATGAAGATTGAGTGGCAGGAGTGGATTGTGAGGTGGAGAGGGAATTGGCATGTAGGTGGTGATTGACTGAGGGAGTGAGAGGAGGGAAGGGATTGGTTGGGTATGTTCTTAAGTAGCCAATCAGCGCACTGGGAGATGAAACATACCCAATTGTTTTATATATAGAAATACAATAGCTATGGAATATAACATACTGGGACATGTGAACCTTTGTGCTAAAAGAGGTCTCGTGTGTTTTATTATTAACATAGGGCAGCATTTCAAGGCATGTTATTTTCAGTGTAATTGCAACCATTGGTTGCAAACCAATGGTGGCAGTTTTGCACATTGAGGTTATCCTGTGTTCAGTCTTCAAGGATTTTTTAAAAATTATTTGTATTAAAAATATTTCAACATATGTATCACATAAACAAAGCAATTCTACTACACAAGAGTACAAAAGAATACTGGAAACAAAAATAAAGAAGCTACAACATTATATAAGATACAACATTCCATCGTAAAATAAAACACAAACATATACAGTTATATGACTTCCTACTTTTCATCTGAGGTGAATATACTGTAGAATCTCCCCTTACTCTACCCTATCCTCAAATTAACTTATAGTTAGCTTCTTTTCTCTTCCATATAACTCTATTGTCTATAATCTTTATTGTTCAGCATTTTAACTTTGTTTAACTTTGCCTAATTCAGTCTATTCCTTTAATCGCCATTTTACCCATTTCTTTTTCTAAACATTTAATCTCATCCTTCCACTCTTTTTTGAATTGATCTATTCTTTGGTCTCTCATTAAATATATCAGTTTATCTGCTTCCATCATTTCATACAGCTTAGATAACCAGGTTGGAGTATCTGGAATTTGTTTCTCTTTCCACTTTTTTGTGTATACTATTCTTGCAGAGATGGTCATATAAAATAATACTTTCAAAATTTATTTTCAGGCTCTGCCCTCAATATAAGCAATAGAAACAGTGTTGGATCCATTTCCACTTTATGATTTAATATTAGAGATATTATGTTACTAATAGGACTCCAGTACTTGTTCACTTTCTTGCATGCCCACTTGGGCTTTATTTTTGTTGAATAAATTATGACATGGTATAATATGTCATGTGTTCTTGTTCCTCTGAGGTTGTATTTACCTAATTTTAAGACCTGCTAAGGAATAGATGATTGTTATTATGTCCTAATATGTAAAACCATAGAATTCAAAGAGGTTGTACTTTGTTTTTCCACGACTATACATAAATGTAAACAAATAAGCATAGCTTCCTTGCCCAGGTTTAAGCCCTGTGCCCCCTCCAGGAAATGGAGAACTCTATGCCCCTGAACGTCCTCGTAATATTGTTTTACTTTAGAGATTTCCAAGCCACCCCTTTCCTTATAGTTGTACAGACCCTGTCTACCCCAGTTTAAAAACCTGAAACCACCCCCACCCCATGAATCTGGCCCAATAAGGCCACATGACATGCAGTTTATTCCCAAATCTGGTGCAATAAGGCCACACAACATACGGCCCGATCTGCACGAAAGTCCGGGTATACCACCTTAATCTGGGTTTTAAAAACTCGCAGTTTTCTCCAGAGTTTGCTCACCTCATCTTGCTTTTGGACCTCATCATAAACCACAAGAAGTCCCACGTGGAAACATCTCAGCAAGTGCAACTTACCAGGACTATGTCGGATTCACACACTCAGTCCACATTCCTTCCCAATGACAGGAATCTCATTCTTCAGAAGGCCACCCTTTGGTGTCTTCACAATCAAAGAGTGCATGCCAGAGACATTCAGGTTCTTCTAGGATTCATGGCTTCTATGACCTCTGACTCCTTTTGCAAGGCTCAGGATGAGATCTCTGGCAGGCTTGGTTCCTTTCATGGAAGTTTTTGCCGCCAGCAACCACTTCTGCCTTTGAGGCAGTGACTGCAGCGCTCCTGCTCATTAATCTCTCAGATCCTCTGTTTCTCTCCAACCTTGCATCTCATATACAACACAAATAACAAACAAATGAGATGTGAGGCTGGAGAGAGACTAAAGATCTGAGAGATGAATGAGGAGTGCCCCAGGCACCACCTCAAAGGTAGAAGTGGGCAGTTGGTGGCAAAAAGCTTCAGTTTTTGGAGGTTTTCGGACTTCCAGATTAGGGATGTTCACCCTGTATTCATTAAGTCCCCATCTAAACTGTGTTTGCTCCGTTTTCAGAGACATCATAGTAGGATAAATGTCTGTCCTCCTTAGTAGGTTAGCCATATCTTAAGAGATCCAGAACCTATCTATTCTAGATAAAGTTTCATGATGATTTGGGGGGAAATGTATGGTCTCTAGAGTTTGGCAACCTAGTAAGAAACCTATTCTTAACTATGGCTGTTTGACCTTAATTCCCTCTTTGGACAAAGTGAGCCTAAGGCCTAACATATTACTTAGCAAGTGTAGTTTTGTACTTTTTGTTTCTGTTGATGCTTCTTGTGTTTTACTGTGATTTAAAAAAAAATGTTCTGAGGACATCACGTATTCCTCCTAGGTGGGTCATTATCCAAGGTAACAAACTCACATCTGTCTATTAATAGAAGAAATGACATAGTCCAACACATGAGAGAAGAAAAATGTATTTCCTCCTAGTATCTGTGGCAGGAAAGTACCCCTGTTTATGTATGCTGATGATACGGTTCTCCTTTCCTACACCCAAATTGGTCTCAGGAGACTTCTTGCCAAACTGAACACCTACCGTCAAGATAACAAATTGACTATCAACTATGAGAAAACTAAGGTAGTAGTCTTCAGAGAACGAGGCAAGAAACATATCTGGCATATTGGGGAAAGCCAAATTGAACAAGTTAAATTATATCACTATTTAGGAATATTGTTTGCTGCTTCTGGGTCTTGGCACCCCCATATCAATGCTTCTAAAATCAAGGCAGAACAGCTTATTGGAGCCATTCCCAAATTTTGGTATATTTCAGCTAGAAGATAGGTCTTAACAATTTTACATCTTATTAAGAAGAAACTATAACTACATGTACCATTTGGAGCAGAGATACGGGGATTTCAGAAGTCCTATGACCTAGAATGTTTACAGAATAAAATTTTAAGAACTATTCTGGGGGTTCCAAGATCTACTGCAATACAGTTCCTGAGGCTGGAGACAGGCTCCCACCCTTGGTCCTCATCCATTTGTTTATCTATATTTAACTTTTGGTTAAGACTGAAGCATCTCCCTGAATCTGCTTGCTAAACTCTGTTATAATGAACAAATGACTTCTACACCTTCAAGAGATAAAATATGGCTATATAACATACCTCATTTACTTAACAAATTTGGGTTCTCAGAGATGTTCTTTTACCAGAAAGATAAAACAAAAGGAAAGAAGGAATTCAGATTTCGGATGCTTGACATCCGCCTGCAGAATGATCATGCTGCACTGGATACGATCAAGGTTGCACCATGTAAAGTTTATTAAAACTCCCTCATGGCCCAGAGGACTACTGACAAATATTATCTAAGGAGGGAATTCACACTAGCCAGATTTCAACTAATGCCAGCAGCTGTAGTAGAGGACAGATTTGCCAAAATCGCATCTCTGCCATTGTGGCCAAAATGAAGTTGAAGCTCTTTCTCACTATTTAGTTACTTGCCCCTCATCATCTGAAATTAGAAACAAATTCCTTTTGGGATCCTTACAAATCAAAGATTCCTGGACAGCAAGTCGAAAGATCAAATTATTACTTTACAACAAAGATCCCTCTGTATTTAGAAGAGCCACAACCTTCTTATTAGCCTTATCCAAGGCATGGGCCTGCTTCCTTGGTCAATCGGACAAGAAGTCAGAACAGAAAGTCACAGAATCTGATAGAAGTAGTCCCAAATGAAACAGAATGAACTATATACTGCTATAATGACCCGTTGTCATGGGATGTTTTAATTCAAGAAGATGTTAATACTAAATATGTTTTTAATGTGATAATCGATGTGATATTTTAACATGATATTTTGCATTTTGTTTTATTATATCTACTTTCTATTGTGACGACCTATGGTCATATACAATAAACTGCATTCAGTCATTCATAGAAAGAACCTAGTAAACAACTACATATAATTCATTCTGTGACATAATCATGTAAAAATTAAGTCTAATCCATGGAACTGGAACTTACTTTTAAACACACCAGGTGGAGAGGGGAGATTTGTTCAAGGAAGAAACTAGATGAAGCACTTGGTATGATATACCACTTTACCTTAGGATTTTCACATGGTATTTCAGGCCTGAGAAAGAGCCAAACCTAACCTTCCCACCCCAGGCTCTGCTGATCTCCTCTTTTGCCACAAAGCTGTGAGGAGAAGATTGGGAACATCTGCTTCCGTTTTAGGTTAATAGTATATCCTGTAAAAAACTGTGGCTTAGAATTGGCTTGTTTCCACTAACCTTAGTTAAGATTAACTGCAGTTTGTCTGCATTTGGATGCAGTTTGTCTCTACTCCCTCTCATGGCTGCGGCAGAGGAGGAAGGAGGCTGGTAGTTGGTGTTGGCAGGACTACTCTTATCATTTAGCTCAGGTCTGGTATCTGTCTTCCATTGGAAAACTTTTTGCCTCTAATGCTATACAGTACTTTGCTAGTTCTTCCTTTTTTTGTTTCTTCTTTTGAGGTTGATTGCAGGCAAAATATGAGATGAAGCAACTTCAGATGAAGGAGTAGCCTCTGTGTGGTTTACCTGCTTTTATGATAACCTAGGATATCAAGTCACTGGTTACAGTAGATGTCTCAGTTCATCCCAATACGTGTTATTACATACGCATGTATTAATAAAATAAGGAAACTAGATGAATAAAACATCTGAACATGCTGCTTTTATTAAATACAGTTGCCCCTCCACATTCGCAGCGTTCACATTCGCGGTTTTGATTATTCGCAGTTTAGCCCTGAGCCCCTTCGGGAAGGTTGGCAAGAGGCAGGGCAACCTCCCTCCCGCTGCCTTCCCCGGCCTTCCTGAGGGGACTCCGAGGCTTCTAAGACCCGGAGTCCCCTCAGGAAGGCCAGGGAGAGGCCGGGCAGCTTCCCTCCTTCCCTCCCGCTGCCTTCCCCCGCCTTCCTAAGCGGGCTCCAGGGCTTCTAAGGCCCGGAGTCCCCTCAGGAAGGCTTGCGGAGAGGCCGGCCAGGCTGGTCAGACACCCTCCCCCCCTCTGGGGGGGGGTGTCGCAGGAGCAGCATTTGTTATTTGCGGTTTTTCCACATTCACGGGGGTCTCAAGACCCTAACCCGCACGAATGTGGAGGGACGACTGTATATCCTCTTGCTAGGATAAAATCTGAACTGCAATACTGAAGGGAATTGGTGGTGGTTGTGAATTCATGAGCAATGATTGGCTGAGTTGTTACAGAAGGATGGGATCAGGCATAATTCTGGCTTCCACTGGCAGAGCTGTACAAGTCAGTGATGATTGGACAAAATTGGTAGTGGATAATTTGCAATGGAACCCATTCTGTGAAAAAGGTGGCCGTTTTTGCTCCTCTCTTTAAAAAAACCTGGCAACAGAACAAAATGGCTGAATGATTAATAACTTTGCAATAGTGACAACTTGTCCTTGTAGAATAGGGCTATGGATCTGAGCTTCTGCATGCTTAACAATTAAGAACAGATTATTTCAACGTGAGCTGTAATACGAGAAGACAAAGCATGTTATATTTTTCCCAGTGCCACAACCCACCACATTTGTGATAATGTTGGTGGTTGCCATGCCCCTGATGTCATTGCATTGCCACCCAAAGCCCTAGATGGAGCATTTCACCAAATGGAGGTAACAGCAAGGATTCTTCTCCTCCCCTTCCCCAGTGTAGCCCACAGGGGTGGGTCTGGAGAGGGAGGGATTAGGCTGGAGGCAAATAGTTCTCCCCACTATAAGAGGACATTCTGCCATCCTTGCAGTTACATTACATATGGCCCTTTCTTGTAATGGCAGAAGCCATGTCTGCTGTAAATCAGTAGTGTTTAAGACAACACCAGGAGGCCTAATCTCAAACCAAAACAAAAGCCACAGGAAAAACTTTGCTCATATATGTTACAGCTGCTACAGAATGTTTCTTTATGCGATTGATTATAGATTCTGTTCCTGACGAAGTTGTCAAAATTTATCCAGACCACACAGGGCACTCATTTCATGAATATAAAGTTGATATATCTTTGGCTTACAGCCCATCTGTAATTTAGTTTATCCAGCTGAAATACCATTGTTTTTATTCAAAGACAATATACTGTAAGAATACAAGCATTACTGAACCTGTTTCTTTTCAGGTACTCAGTCAAAATTGTGCTGAACTGGGTTCTTAAAAGCTATAATGATATATCTCAAGCCACACAGGTAGAACACAAACTATCATCTTGCGTTAACTGGGTTTGGTATCAAAATGTTCAGATGAGAGATGGTTGCAAGCATCCATTTGCATGATGTGGATCATTGGGGTTCCAGATAAGGGAGTAGAATTTTTAAGAAGCACATATATGGGTTTTAGTGCTCAGATATGACTGTAACTACCTGATTCTGGGCACCTTGAAAGAAATCAACATGGAAGAGGATTTGACAGGCTGTAACTCTATTAACCCACCCACCTTAGTTGCAAGGGCAGCAGTGTTGCTCATAAAACAAAACAAGCCCAGATTCATCTTACAAAAGTCGCAGAGTATATCACACTCTCTTTTGACCCTCTTATAGGCTTTTGCAACAGACAAAGTTGGTAAAGCAGCACAGTCGGGCCCCTGTATCCGCAGAACCAATACCCACAGTTTCATTTATCTGCAGGACACAAAATGGAAAAATAATAATAATACAAAATAGAAACACATACCATAGAGTTGCATTAGAAAATGCCTAGAGAGGCATTCTCTAGGCATCTTCTAGGTCCTCCAATGCAACTCTATAATATCTAGATACTTCGAAAACTCCTTTATTTTAATAGGGTTCACTGTTATCTGCGGTTTCCTGTATCTATGGTAAGTCTGAGAATCGCCCCCCCCCCCATGGATATGAGGGTCTGACTGTATTCAGGAGGAAGTATCTAGATTTTTGCAGTGGCATGTTGTATAAAAAGTATCTACATAGATGACAAGTTAGGTCATGAACGAAAGCTGTAAATCCCAGTTATATTTAGTACTAGGTTCACACAACCCATTGTATGGTGCCAAGTTCACAGATCCAATTCAGATTCTCGGGTCATTAACTTTGATTTTTGAAGCTGGCTACTGTCTGGTATAGTTGAAACTCCACATTCACTCTTGTTTCTTACCCTCATGTGACAAAGGAAGTTGGATCTAATATCCTGCCACAGGATTAGAGTCCTGGCGTTCCCAATGTGATCCCACTGTTAATATATAATCCAAAATAAGTAACAGGCTACACAAATTAGGTGGGAGCAAAAGAAGCAGAGATAGTCAATGACGTAGATATTTAGGGAAAGTTTAATAAGCTTATAGACTTACTTTAAATAAGACTCACCAAAGCATAGCCAAAATCACAAGGGCAGATTCCCTGTGGAGAATGGAGAATTTCTAATGGCATCAATTAGGCCTGGGGGAAAGAGTCCTGGGAGTCAATTAGAGGGGGGGAAGGACAAGTAATTAGCTTGACTTTAGAAATCAAGGCATGAATATTATCTTCAGAAACTTTGGGTATGAGATGCAACAAAACAGCAGGAGTAAAACAGTGAGGATTCTTGGAGAGTTGCTACAGGCAACAATTCTCTCAACCTGAATTAATTAGCCTCAGAAAGAATGCTGCTGAATTCAGGCAGTGCAATCTGGAATTTGCTCTTTGATGTCAGGAGACCAAAGGGAGTCCTACCATGGGGGCGAAGTCAGGTAGCAGATTTTGGGTGCCATGATGGGGGAGGGGTAAAGCAAGAGACATATCCAACTAGCTTCCACAAGGGAAATTGTTTATACATGCCTTGTTGAAATTAATTGGAGCCCAGCTCCTGTTTGTTTTAAAGAACCTCCATATAGATGATGATCAATGTTAATCAGTGGGATTAAGAACTGTCCATGGATCTTCTGTCTCTGGCTCTTAAATGTCTTAGGTCAGTCCTAGAATAAGACTATTCAGAAATATTTAAACTGAACATTGGAAATTGAGAAATACCATTATTTATGCCAAGAATGGACCCTCCAGATGTTTTAGGACTGTACATGCCATCAATCCTTGCCAGTTTAGCCATTGGTGAAGAATGCTGGGAGCTACAGTTAAACAACATCTAGAGCAGTGGTGAACAACTGCACAGGGGGCAGAGGTCAAATTCCCCCTCTAGGCCCCTCTCTCATAGGCTGCATGAACCTCCCCCAATAGTTCTCCCAAATACCTTTATCGTCTTCCAAGTTCTTCCTAAAATGGTGACTAGAAGTGACATTGTATCACTTCCTGTCACTATTTTGAGAAGAACTCTGTTGAAAATAGTGGTATTGGGGGTTCTGGGGAGTTTCTCTGTGGGCTGGGGTTGTTTAATGTGTTTTGGGGTCTCACCCTGTGGTTTTTCAGGAAAAAACACCCAAAACTCAACCTGGAAATCACTCAATTTTTTAAAATGGGGGTTGGAATAACAGGACATCAGCTGCTACAAAAGTGTAGTCCAGGGGCTACATACAGCCACACTTAGCCCATCTGTGATCTAGAGGCAATCTGCCCACTCTTGATCTGTTCACATGCTTAAATCCAAAGTCACACTTGTTTTCTCTTTGCCCCTGTGAAATGCTTAGGGGGATTCCCCAAGCTCTCTGGAGCAAGATTTGAGAGCATGGAGTAGGCTGCAGAAGGGAAAGGGAACTGATTTATGTCCTGAATTTCCATTTGTGATGTTTCTGTCTGTTGGATTACCTCTTACACATGTGCATCAGTCCCAAGGCTTGTCCATCCAAACAAAGCTGCAGTGACTATTTTTAAAAAGTGCAAATGCTGGAATTTAACATCACTGTTTATCATCCTGCTTATAGAATACCTGAGCTCGTAGGCTTATGTCAGCTTAAGTCATCCCACGCCAATGCCATGACGAACCAGTATAGAACACATGACTTGAAGGGACAGTGTGGCCTTTTTGTACATCATTCAACTCTTTGGCTGGTGTGGACGTTGTCTTCGTGGATCCATTCTTTTCTTTGTCAGAAATGGAAGCTAACACTCTCGAGTTGAGTGTGCATGCTTGCACACTCATTGAGTGTTGAGTGTGCATGCTTATGTACTTATGTGCATTTTTGTTCCACCATTCTGGGAATGGAAGAAAAGCAGAAGTTAGACCTCCTGTAGGAGCCAACCACTTCATTAGTGCTTCGGAGAGGCATTCATAAGAGCCACTGTGTGTTCTTAGTCCTTTCTGCCATAGCTAAAGGGGAGAGTGGTACAGTTGCACACACTGCAACAGGCCACTTGTCTTCTTCTTTGGTTCCTTTACAATGACAGTTAGAAAGTGGAATCCTGTTGTTAAATGTTACAACAGTAGAAGATGCTGTGTTGCCTTAGAGACATCCTGCTCTCCCCAGCCTCACACCATGGAAGACTTTACAGCTGTACAAAAGAGTCATTTAGCCCAGAGAACTCCTGTATTCCTGTGGTTTCTGTTTGTTTGTTGATCTGTCATTTTAAAACAATGAAGCAGCTAATAAAAGGGTATTGTGGAGCACATACAATATGCTGGTTAGGTACATGGGAATGATTACAATTCTTAACTGCTGAAAATTGTGTTGAGAGGAAGCAAGGAGCCTGCTGTGCTGAAACTCCAGTTGATCCCTGTATGTGCACTGCTGTCAGGTCCAAATATGCAACAACTGTGCCTATATTTACATGTATTTAAGCATTTCTTTCAGCTTTCAAGATGCAACATTCAAGATTGCAACCGTGTTCTTTAAAGACCATAAGGACAGAATATTTGTATTTCAAATAACCTGGCTTGTGTATTTGTTCTTTAGGTAGCTTTTTAAAAATACGCATACTGCCTCAAATTGGGGTGGGTGTTAAGGGGAAAATACTTCAGTCTCTAATTTCAGAATGCTTAAGAACAGTCCCACCACATATTATGGGTTATAATTCCCATCACACTAGCCATAATGCGTGTTGGCTTGCTGTCTGGGTGTGATGGGAATTTTAGTCCAAAAGATCCAGAAGGTGCTAGTTTGGGAAGTGTCTTTGGAAAATATTTGGACTTTTTTGTTGTTGTTCTTTATCTCGTGCCTTTCTTCCAAGGAGCTAAGATGGCATAGTTTCCACTCTCTTTCTTGTATTCACAATAAACCTGTGGAGTAAGTTTGAGAGAATCTGACTGGCCGAAAGATGCCCAGTGATCTTTGTAGATGAGTCAGGATTTGAACCTAGGTCTCCTCAATCCTAAATCTGCAGTCTTAACAACTGGTTTTCAGTTGCATTCATGACAAAACTAAGGTATTTAATGTGGACATAAAATGATATATGGGGAATTAGATTTATTGAAAAATGGATTATATTTTTCATTGGAATGTTAAATAACAAAAGCGATATTCATCACACACACACAAACACACACACAAATTTAACAAGTGTCTGTCTGATGCTGTCTGAGATGCAAGTCATTTCTTTCATATTACTCATATGTCATTTAGGAAATTCATCATGACTTGCTTGCATCTAAAGTGCTTAATCTAATTTGTGTTTCATTCTTATGTAATTGACACAATGTGGGCATCACTTCCATGGACCTGGCCAGAACTAACCTATAGCCAATGACTCATCTTTTGCTTACTGTTCAGTATCCCTGTCCTGAAATGTTTCTTTTCAAATCGTAAAGATGCTGGAGTCAGTCTGAGCCTGCAATTAAATGGCAGTCTGCAGTTGAATTCAGGTGATGCTGATGATGATAGGCTAAATCAAATGTTAGTTCAAACTAGGGCAGAATCCCTGAAATCAATGGGACTTGGGTGACTCTCTGCTTGGTACTAGTATTAGATTTAGACAAACAAAAATAGGTTAAATCCACTACTAATCCCAACTCGAGTAGATCTATTGAAATAAATGGGACTTATCAAGCACCACTTGTGTAATGCCCATTGGTTTCAACGGCTGTACTCTAGTTGGAACTAACATTGGATTTGGCCTACCATTGCTACTGCCTCCACCACTACCGTTTGTAGTTTTAACTCCAACTCTGAGGGTTATGGTTCTTTCTTACAGCTATAGCCTGTGGCATTTAGAATCAAGTACTCAGCAAAATACTACCTACACAAAGTAAGCTGGAAGATGGCTGAAAGGAAGAGCAAGATAAATTCGAGAATGGGACAAAATAATAAATTAAGTTGAACTGTGATGATCATTCCCATGGCATGGGACTTTAGGATACACAAAAGTACTTGGTTGGCTGCCCCTTGGCTGCTCATACTTTACCGGAATATACTGGGTAAACCTTCTCATGAGGACCCTCCTCTCCCTCCATCCAACTCTTGGTTTTGGAACTTTATCCCAAAGAGAAGCTTTACTCACCTCAAAGTATGGGAGAGATCATAACTGATAAATCTGTCTGCATAAAAGGACAGCCTGCCCTCTGAAATTCAGCCTGCCAGGCCCTGCTTCTCCCTGTCCCATTATTTGGTTTAATCCTGTTTCTTGTGCATGTGTTATGAAGCAAAGGTGAAAAATGAATCCACATTCCACCTTGGAATACAGTACATTAAAGTGGAACAGATTGGTGTCAAGGGGTATGATGATCTATATTCACATACGGCATTATGTTAGCTTCTTAATTTAATTAATACATTCAGCCATGATCCATTTTCACTTTGGTTGCTGCATTTTCAGAGATAGGCTGTGCTGAAGAGCCGCTTGTCATGCTTCAGGAAGTTGTGGGCTGTATCTCCCATTTCTTAACCTGTGTCTGTATGCTCTCTCTCTCTCCTTTCCCTTTTCAAGTGCTGTTGCTGCCTACACAAAGTAATCAGAAAGCTGACAAGATACTTAAAAAGTAGAGCAAGAGATTGAGCTGAATTTCAAATCAAGGAATAAAAAAATTCCCCAGGGTGCTAAAACCTCCTGGAGGCTGGGTTGCTGCTGAAGAGGGCAGGAGGCAGGTTTCCCCACCTCCCTTACATGTTGCTGTTGTTAGGACCTGCCTCACTCTTAGTTACTTAATAGTGGTTGGAGGAAGTAGTGATGATACTAGTAAATAAGACTTCTCTTTGATCCCCTGGATCATGCCAACCATCAGCCAATCACAAATGGTATACCCTTTTGGAGCCAGGCAGATATACAGCTGGTAGCTGTGTAAGTCTGACTATTCTTGGTTATCACAAATATCTAGATTTGTTCCAGTCTGGCTTCGGCAGCAAGATGGTTTGCCTTGTCTAAGGCATGACTCGTATGTAGAGAAAGACAAGAGAAGTATTTTTCAACTATGTTTTCTGGATTACTCTATGAATTTTGAGATTGTTGATCATTGAATAGTTCTGGAGCAGCTAACTCCTATCTTGGTAGCTGTTTCCAGAAGATGGCTTCAGGGGTTTGCTCCTCTGCCTCATAGCAGTTACAACAGGAGATGCCATAGTCTTGTCCAGCACACACACACACACACACACACACACACACACACCAAAACAAACACAGTATTGTGGTTCTTAATCTGTGGTCCACGGACTCCCAGGGGTCCGCAATGTCCTCACAGGGTGTCTGTGAAGGCTTGAAAGTTGCTTGGTCCACCTCCTCTCCTCAGTGGAGTGGCAATGTGATAGGAGCCAAGGCAAAGGCTAGCTGGTTGGCTAGGTTGGCTTGCACATTGCCATTCAATTCACTCCAGCCACAAACTTGCAAGAAGAAGCAGGAGAAAAGTCTTCCCTCCCCCTCCAGTGCCTCTGAGGGAAGGTTTGATGGATGGTGTAATTGTATCATCATCATCATCTGGTGGTGGTGTTGTTTTAAAACTTGAGTTAAGTCTTGGGGGTCCATGGCAACAAAATATATTTAAAGGGGTCTCTGGTAAAGAAAACGTAAAGAACCACTGCAGCATATAGCATATATGTGAAACTACTGTATGAAGTTACCAGAAGATGGGAGTAGATGTCCTCAACAACTCTGCTTCCCTTTTTCAGCAGATTCAGGCAAGACACAAGGGGTACTGACCTGGTGTCTGGAATCAAATGTATGGGTTGAAGGCCAGTAAACTGAAATCCAATTTGGGCAAGACGGGGGATACTGCTGGTAGATATTTTACCTGACTTAAGAAGTAGGAGTCACTCTTTTCTGGATGGGGTTGCACTCGCTCCTCCTTCCCCCAAAAAGAATCATGTATTCAGCATGGGAAATACAGTTAGATCTCCCCTTATTTGGAAGCCCGTGTTACAGTACACACTTTCCCTTAGCTTTGGCTTGTGTGTGAATTATGGATGGCCATGGTTGTCCATACTCTTGACAGTATGTTGCTGAGATTTCCTCCAGTGCATTGTGTGCATGGCTGCCTTTAAACACTACTCACATGATTCTTTACAAGAACCCTGTGAGTAGTATTATCCCCCTGGTGCAAAGTGTGAGGCTGAGACTGAAAGTTGTTGGTCTTTCTTACTTAGGGAATTCACCGCACATGCTGCAATTTAATCTATGCAAGTTACAGAATGTGAAAAATCCTAATGGAGTTTGCATAAACTTGATAGTTTCTATAGTTATATCTGTGTTTTCCATTTTCATATTTTTAAAATTTCCTTTTTCTCTTTATAGGGCCGTGATTACTGTTCAGAAGAGGAAGACATCACATAGTGCCAATTTTGCTGATCAAACAGGAATACTACTGTGTAAATAGATTATGGTCCAGTCAAGATCTTTTCTGGAAGTCTTCTCAAGTGAACAGCACTACATAACAAAAGATCATTTCCACATTGTATGCTCCATTCAGTTACAGTGTTTCTCAATGACCATACAATGAACATGGCTGCAGGAAAGAACAGCTTGTGTGGAACTGCCTTTGCTGCTGCCGGTTGAAACTTGTTGCAGGTTGTCCCTTACCTTGTCCAGGAACACAGCAAATCTTTGACATAAAATCTGAGTGACACTTTGGATTTCACTGAGGTTGTTGGCCTATTTTCTATTGGCTGAGGTAGTGTTGTACAGAATCTTCCATAACTGAACAGTTGAGCCTTCTAGTTCGTCAGTCCAGCAATGGGCCATGGAGTTCCTGTTAATACTGACAATTTAGAGCTTTGGAAATGGGATGCTTTGCCATGACAGACCTTGTTTCTCTGCTAGGAAGAAGTTGTCAATTTAAAAGCATGTTGTCACAGAAATACTGGCTATGGTGATGCAGGAGCAGAAATCTGTATTTTTTAAAAAAAACACCATTTCTTTTACTAGGTATTTCAGTCGAACAATAAGATTTCAGTATTGGCTTTGCTGACCGCAGATGGAAGTTGTGATCACAATCAGTTTGAATCCCTCTTTTTTTTTTCTAAGGAAATAAACATTTTACTGTTTTTAGTTATTCTTGTCTTATACCCATTCATACTGCCCAACGTGTTAAGCATAATTGAGGAAAGGGAGAAGGGGCAAAGCACCCCTGTGGAACTATAATGGGAGAGGATGTTATTTTAAAGCGCCTGTGTGCCAATTTGGGATGTCTTGTAGAGTTTATTTTTCCATATTATAAAAAGATGATACTCTCTCTTCTCAAAGGCAGATGTAATATTTTTAACAAATATTGTCATGAGTAAAAATAATCCTAAGGTTTTAAAAAAAAACACTTTTGCATTTATTTTTTAAAATACCTTTTCCTGACAGATTCTCTTCTGTGTCTTTGAGGGGTTCAACTGTTTTAAAAAAGCTTCTTGGAAGCTGGACTTTTTATCCCTCAGTTTGCCTTAATAGGGTATCAAGATGACCACTCATCAATAAAACTGTATAAATGGAAAAATCACATTTTAGAGCAGTCAGTATAATTGGTGATGTAATTTTGCCCAGGATTGCAATAGATGTTTTACATAAGGAAGGGTTGTTTTTTATCTGTTTGGTTTTTGGTCTTCATTTGTCCATCTCATTTAATTAGATTTCACTAATTAAGCACCCATCAGCAGTACAATGAGGCAGGAGCATCACTGAACCTCTCTATCTCCACTTTGATGGAATTAACCTGCTCCAAGGTGTAGCCAATTTAGGCATGATTAATAAGAGATTACATGGACCTGCACTCACTTCCCCCATTTCCTGAATCATAGAATCATAGAGTTGGAAGAGAACACAAGGGCCATCCAGACCAACCATCTGCCATGCAAGAATACACAATCAAATCATTCCCGACAGATGGTCATCCAGCCTTTGTTTAAAAACCTCCAAAGAAGGAGACTCCGCCACACTACGAGGTAGTGTATTCCACTTCCGAACAGCTCTTACTGTCAGGAAGTTCTTCCTAATGTTTAGCTGGAATCTCTTCTCCTGTATTTTGAACCCATTGCTCCATGTCCTAGTCTCTGGAGCAGCAGAAAACAAGCTTGCTCCCTCCTCAGTACGACATGCCTTCAGATTTTTAAACATGGCTATTATGTCACCTCTTAACCTTCTCTTCTTCAGACTAAACATACCCAGCTCCCTAAGCAACTCCTCATAGGGCATAATAGCTTCCAAACCTCCCACCATTTTGGTCACCCTCCTTTGGACACATTCCAGCTTCTCAATACCCTTCCTGAATTGTGGTGCCCAGAACTGGACACAGTATTCCAGGTGAGGTCTGACCAAAGCAGAATACAGTGGCATTATTATTTCCCTTGATCTAGACACTATACTCCTATTAATGCAGCCTAGAATTGCATTGGCTTTTTTTAGCTGCTGCATCATACTGCTGACTCATGTTCAGCTTGTGGTCCACTAAGACTCCTAGATCCCTTTTGCATGTACTGCCATCAAGCCAGGTGTCACACATCCTATACCTGAAAGGGGAAAGGGGTCAGAATACGAAGTAGATGAGGGTGTGACAAACATCTTCTGCCATTTGTAATGCCCCCCCCCCATGGAAAGGTCCCTACTCCCTTCAGGAAGCCAATAACAACCATGAAGGAATTTGACCTCAATGATGTGAAGTTATTTCCTTCAGCAGTGCTAACTTAATTACTGAAAATATAGAGGAACAAAATTTACAGTGGAAATCACATTCATTCTGCACATGATAGCTTGTTTAAACTTCCTGGAGCTCTCCATTTTCTTTTTCTCCATCAGCCATTTGGGAGTTTTTAGGGGTTACAGGGTGTGAAATAAATTAAGAAGTACATTCCTGGGCATGTGTACAGTGTCCTCACTACTACTTTCCAACTTCCATGAAAGTCGCAGCTCCTTTTCTGGGTGCATGTGTCATGTTTGTTTGTTCTGAGTCCAGTTTCTTCTGGTTTTCCTCTAGAATTAAAACAGAGGTTTCTGTTCTCCTCCCTGGTGTTTCTATCATCACTCATTTGGGAGTTTTTAGGGTTACAGGGTATGAAATAAATTCAATTAAGAAGTATTCCTGGGCATTTGTACAGTCTCCTCACTACCACTTTTCTTCTGATATGAATTAAAATCTAATCTTCAAAACCTAAAACAAATGATTTTCCCCACAATTGTGTCATGTAATTTATCACTAAATTCCAATCTTTCTTAAACTTTGCCATGGATCCATCTTTAATCAATGTAACTAACTTGTCCATTTCTGCAAGGTTGTATACCTTCAACAGCCACTCTTCTTGTGTTGGTATCATAGTATATTTCCATTTCTGTGCATACAAAAGTCTGGCAGCAGTCACCATGTATTGTAAAAATTCTTCTATATTTCTTTTTCTAAATACCCGTCTAACATTCCTAACAAAAAGATTTCTGGTTTTAGTTGAATTTCAAGTTTTAAAATAGCTTCCAACATCTTATGAATCTGAACCCAATATTTTTTTCCATTTGAAAAAAAATAATCCACCTTTTCGAAGGACACTTTAAAAGGTGAAGAAAGTAACAAATAAATGTGTGTTGCTTTCAGGTAGATTGTCTACCCATATTTAGTACAGGGGTGGGCAACATGCAGGCTGGGGAGCTGCATTAGCCCCTGCATGAAGGTTGCATGCACACACACACACAGAGCCCACTAAAAAAATCATTGCTTGCCCCCATATGCCCTCTAGGGCAGGGCTTCTTAAACCTTTTCTATGCATGACCCCTTTTCACCCAAGAATTTTTTACATACCCCAGGTATATAGGTATATAAAATAAGTATATGAGGTCTGTCTATTAAATAACGAGAGTGATACAATAACCCATCTTTATATGTATTACAATTCTAATGCTTGTCCCCTTCAATATACTCCCCGTTCACACTCGCACATCAATGCAGTCTTGTTTTCCACTGGTCAAAGGCATGGAGCAGATCAGTTTCTGTCAGCTGTTTCAAGATATCTATCGTTTTCTTCTTTACTGCATCAATTGACTCAAAAGTCTTCCTTTAAGCATCTATTTTACTTTAGGGAAAAGAAAAAAGTCACATGGTGGCAAATCTGGAAGATGTTTAAGTGTGGTAATGCATTTATCGGCCAAAAACTGCTTCACAGAAAGTGCTATGTGAGCAGGCGCTTTGTCTTGATAAAGAATGAAACCATTTTTCCACAGTTCTGGCCTTTTTTTCTGACTCTTTCTCTCAGCTTTGTCAGAACTTCCTTATAATAATGCTGGTTCACTGTTCTGCCTTCTGGAACACATTCTGCCAAAATTACACCCTTGGTATCAAAAACCAAACAACAATGAGCATGACTTTGAATGTGAACTTGTCTTGACATGCTTTTTTCATTCTTGGTGATGATGGTGTTTTCCCGTGTATTGACTGTTGTGTTGTCTCAGGATCATACTGGAAGATCCAGATTTCATCACAAGTGATGATTTTTTTAAAAAGGTTTGGATCTGCCTCAAGTTGCTGCAGAATGTCACATTGCTTGACTTTTAAACTTAGCATTTTTCCAGCACACAACAGACAACACAGCTGCTTTAAACAATGACTGACAATTAACTGAACAGCCGAGAGTGTTAATGTTTGTCATGCAGGTTCAGACATGTTCAAGGTCATCACTCAAGCGTTGACAATCAGTTCTCCCTGATTTGTCTGAAAGGTAGAAACAGTCTCGTTATTTAATAGACAGACCTCGTACAAATCAAGTTTACTGTTGCCAATTTTTTTGCAACCCCCGCATTCAATTATGTGCCCCATATGGGGTCACACCCCACAGTTTAAGAAGCTTTGCTCTAGGGAGTCATTTTCATCATTTGCAGGGAGTGGGGAGCAGAAAGTGTCCTGGAACTCGCTAGATTCTGGTGTTTTGAGGCATTTGTGGCCAAAAAATTATTTGACCCCTATGAGCTATCTAATCAGCCCTGAGAGTAGCATATGGGATATGAGCCACGCTTTACCTCCCCCTGTTCTACTATCTCCATACCTCTTCTAAAAGTCCTCTTAAAATATTTTCTGCCTTTGATTTCTCATTTGAGTGTGATCCTGCCTCACCTGCCTAATGGTAGGGCCAGCTGTGCCACAGTGGAAGAACAGGGTACAATGACTGGAATGGTCTCATTGCTGGAGGTGTAGAAAGACAGCTATCAGCCTCTGCTTAGAAGACAGCCTCAGACCATGTGCTTCTGGGGCAAGCCACATTCTCAAAACCATCACTTCATGTGGAGATTGTCTACATTCTCCTGGTAAGGAAACTTGCTAGCTTCTTGTCTCTCTGCCAAGAGGTGATAGAGGCCTGGAAAGAAGAGGGCTTAACCTGTCTCGGTCATTCTTCAAGTGATCTTCTGGGCAATCTTCCATCTTGGTCACCTGCCCTATAAAGAAATCTTCCAAACTGAGTCTGGATGGAAAGCAATTGCAGGTAGATTGAGGATCTCAAAAAGCATCATATCTAGAATTCCTTCCAGCTTATTTTACAGAAAAGCAGTACATTGAAGGAGCCTTTGTTGTGATTTGGGATTTTGATACCTCACAGCTTTAGTGTGCAAACCTATTTGGGTAAAGATACTAAAAATAATAAGAGGAGAAGAGTTACAGGCTTTCATTTTGTCTCAGATGTTACTTCTGTTGTCAGTTAAGATGGTCTGGAGGGCTCTCAATGCAGGCAGAGACCCCTCCCTTGTTGGCCATGTGGTGACTGAAGACAAATTGTATTGCCTTTGTTTTACTGCCCTCGGTTGCCATCCCCATGTAGCCAAGAAAGGGCATGGCCTTTATCTGCATTGAGATCCCTCCAGACCATCTTAACTGACAATTAAAATGGAATCACAGCACTGTAACTGGGCATATCCTTAAACTGTCCTGATTTGGCAAAGACAGTACTGATTTATACTCTTGACACCTGATTATTATTTTTAGTTCTATTTAAAATGCCCCAGTTTTTCTCCTCTCGCTTTCCTCCTTTGTCCTCATCTTACTTTGACTGCTGCAAACCTAGTTTAAAGTGCAAAAGTAGTTCGCATTCCACTAACTCAGCAGGGAGGAGAGAAGGGAGCAAAATCATGGTCTTCTTTGTACACTCAGTCAAAAGCAAACTGCTGCAGCCTCTCCCAGCTTGTGTGTTCTTCCACTTTAATAACTTTTGCCTTCTTGAATGCACTCTGATGTTGCTTGGCCACAGGCGTCCCGGTGTTCATCTGCGAAATGTTGGAGGCTATGATAGAATAGTGTGAAAGGGTCACTGAATGCTAGTGTAAATTATCCAGGGCCTAATATCCCAGTCCAGTGATTGAGCAGAGAAATGGGCAGAGGTTGGGAAAGTAGATAGAACTGTCTGAGAATAGCACATTCTGCACTGGAACATTTAATAGAGTTACTTGGAAGCAGAGCTGGGCTCTACAAATTGCAGTTTTCTCAGAATTTGCTCAGTGTAGACTGCAGGTTACTGGTGCTTCTGAAAGACATAACAGAGATGCTCCTCAATCCACAGCTGAGTAGCCATGCCTCTATTACATCGAGCTCCAAAATCCTGGAGTCTGGTATATATTTCTTCACATCTATGATGTTAAAGGAGAGTGTAGAGCTACCCCAAAACATTGTGCTTATTGAGGTGGAACAGCAAATGGTCTCCCCCCGCCACCCGGATCACGGTGCATAGCACAAGCTAGACTTAAGAGTGAAAAAAACAACAAGCACCTCTCTTGGTCACTAAAACCCCAGAATAATATTATGTATAAATAGTAACAAAAAGTTTGCTTTCCATTCATGACAGCCCATCTCTGCTATCTGAAGCAGCTGTCACTCTTTGCCTAATGATAGGGCTGGCCCTGAGGTGGGAAAATAAGAGTGCTCCTTGTCAGCTGTGCTGAAGATGACTTTGGAGGAACAGCAGGATACAATTGTGAGAAGGGTATTTTTCTTCACACACCTCAAACAAGTGACAGGTGCATGCTCTGACTTTTTAAGAAAGACTGAGTCAGAAAATGTCTTGATTATTTCATTTGTGGCAGAGAAATGGGCAGAGGTTGGGAAAGTAGATAGAACTGTCTGAGAATAGCACATTCTTTTAGAAGGGATAGTAAATAATTGATTCATGCCTCTCTTGATAAAATATACATCGGATATGGCAGAATGGCTCCTCCATTTTGCTACTGATGACACGAACAACTAATAAGAGGGAGAGATAATGTGTGTCTACTCAGGGGTTCTCTTCAGCATGATTACATTCACACAGAGTAAGAGGGAGCAACTGTGGCCCTCCAAATGTTGTTGGACCTCAACTCCTTCACCATCTGGTCTGGTGAAAATTTATGGGAGCTGTTGTCCAACAATTTCTGAAGTGACACAACTACCCACTACTGGCAGAGAGGAGAACAAAAGGACTGTGTCCACGCTACAGCATCACTTCCATTTGGCAGGGCCTGGGGCCTATTCTCACTACACAATTATAACACTATTGTTCCATTTTAATTGTCATGGCAGCATGTTATGGAATCCTTGGAGTGGCAGTTTAAGGAGTGGGGTATTTAGAGCTCTCAGCCAAGGAGCTCCTCTGGTGCCTCACCAAATTAGTAGGATGGCACCTAGGCACTTAAAGCTATAACTGTGTGGTCTGGATGAGCCCTTAGAAAGGGGAATCTGCTCCAAAAAGTTAATTCTTCCCTCTTATTCAAAATCTAGAGATTCTGAATGATGTTGAGAGAGGCATCCTATATGTGTATTAGCCTCCCTTTTTCAGACCTCCTCCACCAAACCAATGGGGAGAAGGACAATAGGTCCCATTCCACTATCTTGATCTTTGCAGTTATAATTATGTGGAAGACAAATAGTGAAGAGGCCCTTAAAATTTAATATTCTAAGATAGTGGATTTTGAAAACGTTACCTTTTTTGGAGGACAAAATGTTCATGTCATTCTCTCTATGGCCTCCAAGGAGGAAATGTGCTCAGATGGGTACCTGCTTTGCTAGGATCCTAAATGAAACAGTTAAAACTTTACATTTTATGTTTCAAAAAATGATGAATATTGTCAAATCTTGGTTTCTACCTGTATTGAGCATCATTTTTAAAAATAATATAACTTGTTTTGTTTTAAATGTGGAAAGTATAGGTATGTGCTAAAAATGAGAACATGAGCACATTCCTTTTTGGACCACATGTTCCCAGAATTCCCTAGACCATGCTTTTTGAATGCTACAAATATAGAGAATGAGCTAGTCGATGTTAAGTGCTCAGTGTTTGATGGATTTCTATCAGAAGTCCTGTTTGGTTTATGTTGGCTAGAATGAACAATGGTAGGGGATGTATTTTGTGATGGTAAGCGTATCCATTCTACAACCAATATTAATTCATGTACAATGTCTGTAGCAAATCCTTGTGCATAGGGCTATACGTGGAAAAGGTTCTGCTGAAGGAGCATAGGTGGGAGAACTTGCCTGTTCTGTTGTTGTTTTTCTTACTGTTACCCAGTAAGGAGATTAAAATACATAACGCCACACAGGTTCATTAAAATGCAGTGACACTGCCACCTATAAAAATGGTCATCTTTACCATTCATCAGAGGATGGCAAAAAAGAGGCAAACAGGCTACTGTTTTTATCTAGAACAGGAGAGTGACCTCTCTGCGTGTTACGTTTTCTGTAGCTCCCCAAAACACCTCTGTCTTGTTTGGATAAACTCCTCTATTGGGTAGCTCACATCCAGCTACAAGTTTCCACTGCCTCTTTGAGCATTGCTTCACAGGAGCACTAGAGTTAGGTGTTTGTCTGCACATGAATGACAGAGTACTCCAAATCTGTGGACTGCCAGACTTTACTGTTCCCGCTGTGCATTTGTTGTTCTACACCAAATTAAGAAATTAAGAAGGCTAATGTGTTAAATGTATGCTTACGTCTCACCCACTGGAACTCATTAAACATTAAAATGCTTACCTGTGGCTTCACCAGCTCCCCAGTGTACAAAGCAGTCCCAGCACAGAGACTGTGGATCACTTCAGAGGTAATATGTGCAGCAGCAGCAGCAGCACTGCCTTTTGGTCCCATTTGTTTTCTTCCCACTGTGTTCCTGCCTGTTATGTGATGCCACACCTTGTGTTAGGAATACTGGTCTTTTAAGCTGTGAACATGAGAAGCTGAGGCAGCCGTGGCTCTTTAGGAGAGGCCAAAGTTCTGAAAAAACTCTATCCAAGCCAAACAAGCTCACTACAACTAATTAGGAGCTTTTTGAGCAGAAGGTGGGGGGACATAAACCAGTAGAATAGTGAACCCATGTGCCAATCCTTCTATAGCCACAATAGATGAGCCATCAATAGACTGAGGGCAAGAGAAAGCCCCAATGCTTGCAGAAAGACACACACACAAAAGGTATTGGGAGAAGGAAATCCTCTAATAGGGACCAATACCTCAGACATTTAGACAAAGCCACATCTATCTCTTAATATAATCCCATGAGCACATTTTAAATATAGCCACAATCCTGATGTGTGTTTAATGTAGGGAGGGAAAATATGTTCTGCCAAAATTTATGGGATTACACCACCAATTCCTTGCCATAGGCCATACTGGCTAAGCTTGTTAAGTGTTGTAGTCCAGAACATCAGGATGGCCATACATTCCCATAACCCCCAGATAACCACAATAACAACAGTCCCATCCAGCAGGGCCAGTGGTGAGGACTGCTGGGAGGACTGCATGATTCTTTTCCACCTGTAGGTGTAATGGACTGCAGCTTCACCTAGATGTTAATTTTCCATAAAGGCAGCTGTCACTCCACCACCATCTTATCCTGTATAATGCTAGCATTATAGATAGTCAAGCTTTTGTCACCTTCACTATGCTGTCATCTTACGCTTCATGCTTTTCTTGCCTGCGACTGTCACATCAACGGAGTCAACTTCCTTTCCCTCTCCTGTTCACTTTCTAATTCTGGTGGTTGTTCCACGGCAAGCCAAGTGGCAAAATGAGCACCTTCTTCTTCTTTGCTACAGCGGAAGTATAAGCAAAGAGACCACCAGAGCAGGATGAGGGGCTACATACTTTTTTGGAGCTGTGGATATGACAGAAGGTTGGGAGCTGGCAACCTGAAGATGGAATTTTAAGTTCAGCAATGTTCCTCAAAATGGTGCTGTTATGATTTGATTTGCTAAATGAGAAAATCTGTACATGCCATATGCACCAATTACTTTTTCCATTTAGGGTTGTTATGCAAATGTCGATTTGAGACTCTTCAAAACCAGATTGTATTGCTATAAAGAATTTGTTAACCTTGAAGAAACTTTACAGACAGTGACAACCAGTCTTGCATTGTGTCAATGGTGCCTCCTTCTGGAACTTTTCTAGAATAACACACTGATCTGTTAAGTTCTTTCCACCATTTGTTACAAGTTCTGTGTAAAAAATGGCTACCACAGACACACTTTGTACAACCGTGTGTGTGTGTGTGTGTGTGTAAAATCACTGTGTAAGTGACAAAGTGTAGTGATGGCTAAAAAAATCGCTAAATTTGAAGAAAGAGACTGGGTCCATCAACAGCTATGAGTCAAAAAAATTAAACCTTGCAGAAAAGCAGGATACGTGTATGGACCAGATGCAGGGGGAAACCAGTGAGGAGAGAGCCCTCCTCATTAATTCTGCATGTATGAGCTTCCATAGGCAATGGGATGACTGCTGAGCAAAACAGAATTCTAGAGTAGTGACTTGAGCCTGATCCAACAGAGCAATTCTTCTGACTGGAATAACATATAGTCTTTAGTGCCATCTACTGGGAGGTTTCCATAACTCTTCTTCCCCCTATGCAGTTGAGTGTTAAAATGCTTGTATTAGTAAGTCCCAGATGCTTATTAAGGTAGGAGAAGGAGAAGGAGAGCTAGAGGAAGGAGAAGAAACAACTTCACTATGTCCCTCTTGTGTGTGGACAATGCATCCAGCCTGACTCCTGGCAGTTTCCCTCCCCTACTGCTAATGGTAGATATTGCTAGCTGGTACATTTTCTCCCTATGGGCAGCAGGTTGGATCAACATATAAAAGTTAGTGCCCTTCCAGATAAATTAATCCATTAATTTATCTGCAACGGCTAGTACCTTAAGAGTAGACTGCTCTGATTTTCTCTTGTCTATCTTTGGATTCTGTACAGAATGTGGCACACGCACTGCTACCTGTTCTCATTTCCTGGGCTGCTGGCCACATTACTTGGGGCACGATCTCAACACCCTCCTCTGTTTTCATATGTATTATGTATTTGGGCTGTGCAACTATTTTGATTAAATCCCATATAACAAAGCCAATTTGTGTGGCATGTATTGTACTGGCCCACTTCCATACCAGAGTGGAACAGCACAGTCCAAATTGCTATGGACCAATCCAGTAAAGCAGACATTAAAAAAAAAATACACAGGAGAAGCTTTGACCATATAAAGAAGACACCAAGCTAGTGTGAAGGGGAGAAAAGGAACTGGGCTTTGCTCAGCTCTATCATGCAATTTAGGGCATGAATGTCACCAACATGAAGTGGTGCAGCAGTTAAAAGCCAGTACTGCAGCCACCACGTTGCAAGTTTGATCCCACAGGGCTCCAAGGTTGACTCAGCCTTCCATCCTTCCATAGATTGGTAAAATGAGTACCCAGCTTGTTGGGGGCAAATAGCTAACACCGTGTAAACTGCTTAGGGAGTGCTTTGGCAATGATAAGCAGTATAGAAATATAAATGCAATTGCTAACACAGGGCTCATGGGGAGAGATTATTTGACATTATATATGATCTCTTATGGTATTTCCCCCACCCCATACTATATCAATACCAGATCATGAAAGAGCTTTGGTAAGGAGTGGTAGTTATTCGAATTGCTAAGGCTTTCTTTTTGTTCTGTTGGATAGCCTAGCTTAATCTTGTTTGTCTTTTTTTGTTAATTTGCCTGTTTTAACAAGTCTGTGTCTGCATTAGAAAGCAAAACTTACTCTCTCCCACCCCACCCCAAATACTAATTGCTCCTCTTGTTGTCTAGGTGTTAGATGGAAGACAGGCAGTCTGCACCAGCACAGAAAAGGTAAAGCACTGTCCAGGAATAATTTGAGGTGCAAGAGGCTCCTAAGATTGCTAGAAGCATAAATTTTCCTTGGGTTTTTCCAGGCTGGGAGGCCATGTTCTGGAAGAGTTTACTTCTGAGGTTTTGCCTGCATCTGTGGCTGGCATTTTCAGAGAATGGTTGGGTAGGAGTGTGTGTGGAGTTTATATGCTGTGAACCCCTGTTGGGGAGGATATGTAAATTTGTGCATTTGAATGGTTAGTTTCTGGGTATAGAAATGCAAGGAGGATTAGTGTCTGTTTGGCTAATGGTTGGTTGATGGTCCATTATCTGCTGGGAATCCCCCTGTCCCTGGGTGGAATTCCTTTGTAAGTGTTGAGTTTTGATTCTATTATTTTTCAAAACTGGAAGCCAGATTTTGTTTACTTTTAGGGTTTCTTCTTTCCTGTTGAAGTTGTCCAGGTGTTTGTGAATTTCAATAACTTCTCTGTGCACAAATACACAAATTTACATATCCTCCCCAACAGGGGTTCACAGTATATAAACTCCACACACACACTACTACCCAACCATTCTCTGAAGATGCCAGCCACAGATGCAGGCGAAATGTCAGAAGTAAACTCTTCCAGAACACGACCTCACAGCCTGGAAAAAAACCCAAGGAAAAACAATATTACAGCTCTGGCAGTCAGCCACAGCACCTTAAGAAGCTGCATCAAGCAGTCTTAAGGGCAGAGGTGAAAGAAAAATCAAAGCAGTCAAGCAACAGAGGCAAGACTCCTAAGGCAGAAAGTAAGGGTGATGGCACCTGCAGCTGTTCTCAGTCCTCCCATCCCTCCAAAAGAGACTTAGGCAGGCAACTGTGGGTGACGAGATGGTGGGAGTATGCAGCCATGAGAGGGAAATCTTCATTGCCAGTTTGGATCAGCAAATGACTTAAGGGAGGAAGGAGGGATGGTGCCACTTGGAATGCCAGGCTATCTGCAACTGGATCAGCAGGAGGTGAGAGAGAAGGATGAGATGGCTCCATGAAACTGGGGCTGTATTCACTGCTGCAAGCTGCTCCCCTCAATTCAAGACCTTCACATTATGAGGTAGTGAGGAGCTATGAAACACAGTCAGCCAGGAGTTTCCAGAGAAAGGCCAGTGTTGAAATGGTGATACCACAGAGGGTCACTTCCTTGAGTCACCAATGTAGGGAGACACAAGGACCACTACCCCCCCCTCTTGAGTTACAACAGCTGATGGTAAATTTTAAGGACATAAGCATTTGCAGAAGAATTCTTGGGAGTAAACACAAACTAAAAGAATAATTCCATTAGTAGTTGAAAACTTTAATACTCTTCAGTATAAATTTTATTGCTATGGTAACTAATAAATACAAAGATAATTAAAAATGCAGCACACATATACACACATCCATGTTGTTGCCAATTCAGATTCTTGGTTTTCTCGAGAAATCAAAAATCCATCATTTTTATCATCTTCTATGAGGAAAATTCCAGAGGGATAGATATGTTTTATGGAGGGGGGAAAAACAATGGCCAAAACTAGAAAACATTTATCCTGTTTATGGCATCCATGCTTATAATCTGAGGATACATGTGTGTATATCCTTTCTTGGACATTGTCATGGGGGGTATTCACTACCTCCTTAACATGATGTCCTTACTCCACAATCTTAAATGTGTGAAGGGTTAGCATATTGACCCTGTCTGTAATTATCACCATGCCTATCTTTTCTGTATCTAAGACATAGCAATGAGGCCTCACATTTCATGGCCATTTGGACACATTAGTTTTTTTCAACTTTGCCTGTTAGCTGAGGATGACACTTCAAGTACATGCTAAAACGGGCTTCAATCAATAATAGTGTTGATCTTTAAAAAGTCACAGCATACAAGAATTTTAAATTTTACAGGCATGTACCAAAATTGCCTTCATTTGAAATGTGGTGATGACCAGATTACCAGACATTTCCAAAATGAAATTCTGTTTAAGTGCGTAACTCTTACATAGAGATGATGGAAAACATATGTGTATATATTGTTTTGAGACAATTGGTTTGTTGGATTAGCCTTGTCTGATTTTTATGCAAATACTACAAGCTCAAATACCAATCTTTCACCCTCTAGGTGGTTTGGACTCCCAGAAGCCACAGCCCACATGGTCAATGGTAAGGGGTTATGGAAACAGTAGTTCACACCACCTGAAGGGCTAGAGTTTCCCCACTATTGTCCAGAGAACTTGATTCCCCACTGCGTCCTATGAAACTGTGCATGTATAGCCCTTGCAATTCCAAAACCTGAAGTGTAAGTGAACTTCTTTCAGGGTTGAATTCTGTTATTTTTTTTTAAAAAAACTTACTAACTCTTTTTGTTCACTGCTTGTGTGGTTGAAGAGAAATTAATGGATAAAAGCTTGCAATAAGCATAATGGCTGCAGATTTCCCCTCTGCCAAAGAAATACAGTGAAAATGTATTGCACCCTTTTTAAATGACCATCTGCTTAATACCTTTGAAGACCTGGAGGTTTAAGAGAATATAAACTGCTGAGAGAAACAACATATGCAGGTACTTGATAATCCATTCCCTTCCTCCAGCATCATGATCGCCCATCTATTAATAGCTTCTTTGACTGAGTCATTGGAGACGCAGCCATTCAATGTGCCACACAGAGCTGCTACTTAAAATAGCATCTAAGTACTCTTTCCTAATGCTCTAATGTCAGTGTGGATCACATACAGCTCTGCATTAAGGTATCTTTCTGGCCATTGTTAAGTGGAAGCAATGCTGAAATTAAACTGCAAAATAAGTACTGTATAATCTGTGCAAAGAACACCTTTTGTGTCACCCAAACAAGCTCTTTGGGTGTTTTACATTTCCTAATAGTTGTGTTTTTTAGAATGCCTTTAAATTGCATGGAAATAGCGGTGTTTCAAGGTGCTGGACTTCGCAATTTCCTTCTCCCAATCAGGATCTGACTACTCTCAGGTAGCAGAACAGCCAGTCAGGATCAAACCCCAGTGTACATAACAAGGCAAAGCAAAAATGTGGAAGAGGGGAGAGAAAAAATTGTCTATTTCTCTCCAACAGCATTTTGAAAATTGCACCTGTCATTCCCATAAATGGGCCACTTACTGGTTCTTTATGGGGTTTCTCATCCAATAGGAACAAAAATAATGAGGCAGCCTGCAGGTGACACTTGAGTTATTGCCACCCAACTCTTGGGGGGGGATGATGGGAGGCCAGAGACTTAACACATTAGCCTCTTAATATTTTGTGCATTCAAGATGCTCCCTCCTCTCCACACCCCCATGATATTTGGTGTCTTCCTCACTTAGCAACTTGATCGGATGGAGAGTCAGACATAGTTATGCCCACTGAAATCAACTATGCTTAGGATCATGAGCCAGTCAGTGTCCTTGTCTCAAGATACTAAACAAAACACCTCACTTGAGACATTAGGGACACCCGAAAAAGGCCTTCCAAAATGATACAAGTACAGGTAACAAAGTTGAGGTGTTCCTGGGCAGAAAATTTAAAGGCAGAAATAAAGGAAAGAACAGGGGAAGGTTCTTTCACCACAAAAATGCAGAGCTCAACATGTTCCAGCAAACTTTGTTTAACAATGCGAACAAAATGAAACAACCAGGTCAGGTAAGCCTGCCGAAAGTAAACCAAAACATTTTGAACCTTCTAGCAACCATTTGAAGGCTTCTTCTAAAATGCACCCCGGGATGACTTTTTCTGTCACTAACCTCCACTTTTCTTATAGTTTATAGATCTATGCTTCTTTAACATGCTGAGAGTGGCTGGTGAGGCAGACTTATATATGCTTTCCTCCCCCACTTTATTTTTCTGTTTTGCTGTTCATGCATGTTCAGTAAGGGATTGTGAAGGCAGTTGCTCTTCGCCTTGCCTGTTGTAGACAGGCACACACAGCTACAGTGACTAGAGTAGAATCACATTCTTTCCCACCTTGTTTATTACATTGTTTACTGAATACATACTGCTGCAACCCAACACCAAAAATGTTTCTCTAGCCCTCCTTCACCATCCTCCTAATGCCAGTGATGCTTAAAAAAATATCTTCCTGCTAGAGAGAAGTCAAGGAAGAAAATAGGGGTGGCTGTAAAAAAGACTTTGTCCAAAGGAGCTTCTTCGGTATGAGCCCAGTAAAGCTTTAAGATCATCTGGAAAGGTCCTTCTCTCGGTCCCACCACCTTCTCAGGCACGTTTGGTGGGAACAAGGGAAAGGGCTTTCTCAGTGGCTGCTCCCAGACTATGGAACTCCCTCCCCAGAGAGGCCAGGATGACCCCATCTTTGCTCTCCTTCCAGCGGCAGGCTAAGATGTTTTTATGTCACCAGGTTTTTGTGAACCAACAAGGAGGGCTGGGATACTGAGGCTGTGTGGTGTGGTTTTTAAAATTTTAAAAGGTCTTTTAATTTTTACTATGTTTTTAACTTGAAAATTATTTAATTTCTTTTAAAATTTTATATTTATAATGTGATTTTAACTTTGTATTGTTTTTAGCCTGTATTGTTTTTCTCATGATGTTAGCTGCCTTGAGTCTCATTGGTGGGAGAAAGACAGGATAGAAATGAATAATAATAATAATAATAATAATTATTATTATTTGTCAGGGGTTTTGTTAACTAAGGTATACATGTGTTAACAGCTTTGTCTTTCCATAAAAGGAGGAAAATCTATTTCTCTCAAACTCCTGAAACTTTTTGAAATGGTTTGAACACAAGACCTCACCTCCATGCCCTTCTGTTTTTGTTGAAAGTGTTCAACATTGCAGAAAGGTATTTGCCGTCATTGCAGAAAGGTATTTGCCTAGGGAATCCTGCAAAGACCTCCCCTTGACCTTACATACATTTAGCTAGCTTTAGAAACATGTAATTCCTTTTACTTTTGGACTCTGATTTTGTTATAGAGCAAAACTTAATTTTAAACTGACCAGATGTCCATTCCCTTTGCTGCTGTAACACATTTAAGACCAGCCCCCAGGTAATACGGACATCTCTTATCAACATGTACTCTGTTCACTTATCCTTCAAATGCCTTATTTATGAACAGTTAACATGGAGTGATGTTAGAAGTTATTAAGGAATGTTGTTTTTATTGCAGCTAAAGGACATGGATCTACTCCAAGTGTAGCAATAAACTGGCTGCAAAAATCAATGAATCAAGTATGGAGAGTTCTTAGTTCTTTGTGTGCCTTGGAGCATATGCAGGATATTGTTTTGCAAAACTGAATCACTACATTTTCTTTATCTTCCTACTCTCCATCAAGAAGCATTGTCTTCAAAAATCAGTGTAAGCAAACATATTTTACAGATAGGAAGCAGGAATCCCAAGTTCAGTTTATTGCCACCCTAGCTCTTTGTTCTGCTCTTGGCTCAAAAATCTAGATTGAGTGAAGTGTGCAAAACAGAGGGATATATTTTTGACCTCTAAAAATGTCTCTAAGATCATCTGGGAAAATGGGCTTATTCAAAATGGATGCAAATCTGGACAGGAAGGAGGAAGAAAAATTGAAAGAATTATCAGGATACAAAATAGAAAAGAAAATCAGATCTTTAGGCATCTCTCTCTCTGGCTTTTCTTCGCAAACGAAGATTCAGGAAGGACTCATCCCGCTGATGACTGAAAAGGCCAATCCGAGATAAACAAGTCCGGTTGCAAAAAGCACAGCAGAAGGTCTCCTTGGGTGATGTTTTTGGGTTGTGATTCTTTCTGCGTTGTCGTTTCTCTTCAAGACTTGTTTGTCATGAGTTCTCAAATAAGGCTGCAGCATTGTGGATAGTGCGTCTCCATGCCTCCCGATGTGAGGCCAGGGCGGACCACTGTTGGTGATCAATTTGGCCAAGCCTGAGATGTTGTTTCAGGGAGTCTTTGTATCGCTTTTTTTGGAGCGCCCCTCTTACGCTGACCCGTGGCGAGTTCACCGTAGAGTAGTATTTTTGGGAGGCGATGGTCCTCCATCCTAGAAACGCATAATAATTTCAAAAATAATATTGACCTAGTAGACAATAATTATAAGAAAAAATGGAGTGAAATCAAAAATGACCTGGAAAAGTGGAAACAATTGAATTTGACTCTACTTGGTAGAATATCGGCGGTTAAGATGACAGTATTGCCCAAAATGTTATATCTGTTCCAAAATCTCCCCATATTATATAATGATAAGCTATTCAAAGAATGGGATAAAGATTTATCCTCCTTTATTTGGCAAAACAAAAAGCCCAGAATAAAATGGAAAATATTACAGGAGGATAAATCAAAAGGTGAGATGGGCCTACCCAATCTAAAAATATACCACCAATCGTGTGCCTTGATATGGCTAACTGACTGGTTTACCTTAAAAGAGGACAGAATCTTAACCTTGGAAGGATCTGATTTAAGATACGGTCTACACGCATATTTGTGGTACCAAAAGGATAAGGTAGATAAAAACTTTAATACTCATTTCATCAGAAGATCATTATTAAAAGTATGGTACGGAATTAAAAATAAGATTTACATTAAATTACCTTTGTGGGCCTCTCCTCAGGAGGCTTTTAGACAAACTGAGATGTTGCAGTTAGAAAATTGGTGGACTTACAAAGATTTAATAATATTTCAGAAAGGAACCCGTAGATTTAAAACGAGAGAAGAACTAGAGCAAGAACAAAAGAAATGCAATTGGTTCCAATACCGACAGCTTCTAGAAAGGTATAAAATGGACAAGAAATTGTTGGGAATAGAGAATTTAAAGACAGAATTGGATGAAATGATAATGGATGAAAAAGATAAAGATTTCAATGTGTCAAAGGCTTATAAACTATTGTTGAAATTAAGTATGGAATCAGAGACTGTTAAAAGGATATATGATTAACTGGTCACGAAATGTGGGTAGAAATATATTGCTAGAAGATTGGGAGATCCTATGGAGGAAAAATATGAAGTTCTCACCAAGTAGTGAACTGAGAGAGAACTGCTATAAAATGCAGTACCGATGGTACATAACCCCACTGAAATGAGCTAAAATGAACAAAGGGCTAACAAGTAAATGTTGGAAGTGTGGGGAGATTGAGGGCTCATTTTATCATATGTGGTGGTCGTGTAAAGTTGCAAAAGAATTCTGGATAAAGGTTCACAACTTGATAAGAAAGATAATAAAAAAAGATTTCAGTCAAAGTCCACAATTATATTTGTTGAATGTTTGGCAGAGATTTTCCAAAAGCATTTAAAAGAGTGATGCTCTACATGACCACCACAGCAAGAACTGTCTTTGCTAGATACTGGAAACAAAAAGTGACCCCAAGTTGTGATGAGTGGATGATTAAGCTCTTGGAAGTAGCTCAAATGGAACAACTGATGTGTTGGGTCAGAAACCAATCGATAAATGAGTTTAGAAAAGAATGGGAAAATGTAATTGAATACTGGGAAACTGAATGGAATAAATACGCAGTTACATGGTTCACTGATTAAACAGGCTAAATTTGAGCTGTTATGGGCACGACTAGTGAATATGTATAAACCTTGGATGTATGTCTCTAACCTTCTGTTGGGAAAATACAGGGGATAAATGGGTAACTAGAAAAATTGTAAAGATATTATAGATACTGTATAGATGATTTCATTGTATAACACAAAAATGTGAAGTGTATATAGAAAGCCAAAAAAATTGTAACAAATAGCAAATTCAAACTACGGTTGGGAATGGAAGTGGAAATTTAGACTTTTTTTATTGTTCTTGTTTTTCTGTTTTTTGTGTCTTGTCTGTTTGTTTTGTCTTATTGTTTTATTGTATATGTAAACAATACTTTAAAAATAATAATAATTTAAAAAAATGGATGCAGAAATCCTACTCTTTCACCTGGGAAACAGCTGAACTGAATTTAGCAAGACTTACTTTTGAGTAGACATGGGATGCCATGGGTTTAGCTAGTCAGGATTCCATGCCACTAACAGATACTGGGAGGAGGCAGGCTACAGAGCAAAAATGTATTAACAACCCAATGTGCTTCAAAGACAGCAAATTCTTTCTTGAGGATGAGTTGTTAACCCTTTTCCCACACAAAGTCATCAAGACAGAGGAGGAAAGGTGAAGAGCAAAAAGGATTTTTTAAAATTTCTAAGAAAAACAAAGAAAACAAAGACACAGGTGAACCAGGTGGAAAACAGAGGAGGAAAGGTGAAGAGCAAAAAGGATTTTTTAAAATTTCTAAGAAAAACGAAGAAAACAAAGATACAGGTGAACCAGGTGGAAAACAGAGCCTATCAGGATAACCCTCAATAGGATGGGGGGAATCAGATAGTTAAGTAGGCCAATGAAAGCAAAACTCAGAGGAAACAAGTATACCCTAAGCAAAGGCAGAGAAGAAACTGGATGGAAAACCAAGACATAGGGTAAATGGAAGATCACAATGTTGTGATCCCTGCTTTCCTGGTGAGGACAGAAACCATCCTTTTGGTGCATCTTCACAACAAACACAGAACTGAAACATACCTTTCAAAGGGAGTATATACATGTGATACCCTGATATTGGATCAGTGTGTGCATGTGTGTATGAAGATCGGGGACACAACTAATTCAGTGACTGACAAGCAAGCTCCCAAGTGCACCTGCCATCCTAAGTATACAAATAAAATCAGCATTCTGTTCTGACTAGAATATTTACATGTTTTATTAAATCTTTACAATCAGTAATTATAATCAAGTACACAATTTTATATACAAAGATTATGTACATTTTGAGCTTAGAGTTTTACATCACAGTACACAGTTGCCCTTAGGAATATTGTACACACTTAAAATCACCAGACAATAAAACCCAACAACAGTAGTGTTACAGCACCCCTTTAGACTTTTCATAAATTACATCATAAGAAAATATATGGCTGTAAACTGGGCTGGTAAAAAGTCTTTAAAAATCTAGATGTACGGTATGCATTCATAGAATGTCCCCTCTACTGTCCTGGCCATAGGGTATTCTCATCCCTGGATCTCTATGCATCTGCTTTCAGTAACCACACTAAAAGAGGTGTACAACACAAGCAGGCTCAGAAAGATCCTGATCAAAGATGAACCCATTATTGTGCCAGCTCCTGGATTACTTTCTCCTCAGGGGTGGAGGTGTGTGAGAGCCTAAGACTTAACATGCCTCTCAACAGGTACAGGAGTGCTTGTCCAAAAAGGGCTTCTGTTGTGATATGAAGACATCAATTCATAATTAAATTATCTCTTTCCTAAAAATCTAATTGATAACATGTAAACCTTGTGTTACTGTGAAACAGGCTTATGGCTGTGATGAAGAACTAAGGTACAAAAAAAAGGGCAACCTATATCTGAGGTAGACTACCACCTTCCAGATGCTCCATCCTAATGGCAAGGGAGTCTTTCAATCATCCCTGAAATCAATGACAAAAACTTAAAAACCACTTGCACATGCTTGATGTCAGACAACCTAAAAATCATCCTATGGACTATGTACAAATAGTAGTAGGTAGTGCAAACTCTTAATAAATTATTTGTAGGAAAAAATTAAAATTTAGTGGTGGTTGTATGAAGCCGGTATAATTCTGTCTAAAATGCTTTGTGAAGATATAATGTCTAGAGAATCACTTTTACCAGAAAACACCAAATGAGCAATTTTTTCTCAAGGGCTAAAAAAAGGACGATTAAGTTAGGCTACATCCGAGTAAATATTTTTTTAAAGCTTTAGTGGCACTAGTACTCGCAACATGCAGAACAATTGATTTGCATTTTTTTACAAGACATACAATTTAGTGCATTTTGTATGCTTGGCCCCAAACTGCTGGAGCTCTTTTGTGGACATGGAAACACACATTCTCCTCTACATCTGGGCCTAAGCTACTAAAGGACACTTTAGAGAAACCCTTACTCAAATTCACTGAAGGAATATCGCACCCTCTACAAACTGAGCCTTAAGACTAAACACAACTCAACCAGGGTACCTCAACAAAGAGATGAAAGCCCTATGTCTAAGATTTATAGTATGTGCAAATAAAAAAAATGTGAAAAAAGTTAAAAGGACACTTATTTGTCTGCTGAGATTCATCACCACTGTTTTCTGCTCAATTTCTACACAAGTCTTTCCACCTGACTAGTGCGATCTTCAAAAGATACTGATGCCTGTATATTTTCACACACTCCAACTCATTTGTGCCACATGATAAGACTGAGAAAAAATCTGGGTATATATGCTCCACACCTCAGTTATTGGCTGTAGAGGTAATAGAGAGCAGGTTTGGTTGATATAGCAGTGGCATCCTACATGTACTACTTCACTTTGTGCCATATACAGTCAATGGTTATCATTCACTTCTATGGGGAAAGTAAAGTAAAGTGCTATATCAGAGGGTTGTTGCTGCTTTCCAAAAACCTGGAAAGACAAAGATCCTGAAGAGGGATGCAATGACCCATCTCCAAACATTCTTGCATTATATAAGCTTCTCTTCCTTCCACTATACACTGTACATAAAGTGGCTGAACAAGGCAGAACACAGAATGTTGCTGTGTAAATGCAATTTCCTAAACACAAACAATCAACAGAAATAACAATTATCAAAAATGAAAGTAATTTAAGACTGGATATAAATAAGTAAAGTCTGGCAGCCTTGCTTTAGATACCACGGTTTACCTTATCCACTTTTCCGCTACATTTGAGTTTTTAAAAAGGATTCTCATTTTAAACATAACACATTATAAAACATGATTGCTCTCATACATAACTGGAACTCCTACTACATTTTAGAAAGAATCTACATGTGATACCAGTCTTTCCTTGACTTCACACTATCATAAGGACACATTATCTTTAGATGAAGTGATTGACCTTTTTATCCAAAGGGGAAACCTACATTTTTTTGTGTACAGCAATAGGGCTGGTACTGATGTAAGGCTTTTATGCAGATGCAAAACAAAACAAGTTCCATCACCACATGGACTGCTTTAGTACCTTTCCTAGAAATGGTCAAGGGTGCTAATTGGACTCATTGTCAAGTTAACTATGTAATGCTGAAGTTTCAGAATCAAATTTATGGGAGTGTAAAGAAGAGGATCCCCCCACCCATTACCTAGATTCAAGTTTGAAAATTATCTTTTTAGAGAATACATTGCCTTTGGTTTATAAACTATCTTGACTTGAACTAGGAACCTAAGGGGGGAAATCCAAGTTGCCTTGGTCATTCTTCAAAGCAATAAATGGAAGAAGTGATAAGGAGGTACAGGACACTTTCTATTATTAAGTGGCACTGGACAAATCACAATTGCCTGTTGTTCTGCCCTCATCATAAAGGCACAACAACCTGAAGTACCTTCTACCATGTCTTCATAAAGGCTTTTGAGAGACAGTACTGACCCTTAAAACAGCACTGATGCAATAGCTGTCCTGGAGCCTTCATGTGCCAACATAACATGCCCCAACTAGCCATAGAGACTCAGTGGTGCATTAATCCCACTGCATTCATTCTCTGCCACCTAAGGATAAGGCAAGCTTGCCCACAGCAATCTGGAACACAGGAAGAATTCAAATCCTTCCCTGAATGAACTTCCTGCGTTACGGAACCATGCAAAGGAACCCTGCAAATGGCTCAATTGCACTTTCCCATTTTTAAAGACAGGGAAAACAAACAAAAACAAATTGCAACACATGCTGGCTTTTGCCAATAAAACCTGGCTAGTTGTCACAATACTGAACAATTCTGTTTAATTTTAGGGCCTTACTATCCTCCACGAAGTTCACCATTTTCTAGTCCCATGTGCACATTATTTGAAATTATAGTTCATCCTTTTCCATCATTTCAAATGCTTCTATATCTTCATTCCAATCAGCTAATATTGATTCCATAGACTGGCCTTTATTATCCCAGCTATTACTGGGATTGGAATCTGTCTCAATCTTTGATTGTTCCTCTGGGTGATTATCCAATCCCGACATATGACTATTACTACTAGTTTCCTGTAGTTTAGGGATGCAAGAATCCTGGTTTGGAAGAGAAACACTATTGCTGTCCAAATCTGTATGTGAATTCAAGCCACTTTCTCCTTCAGGATCTTGAGGGGTCAAATTCAAATCTGTTGAGATTTCTTCTGACCTCTGATTATGAGAGTCATTGTCTGATGACTTCTGATCCATGCTTTCCATTTCCAAATCTGAAGGGGGTGGGGGAGAGAATGAAGGAGTGACAAAAGATGAGCAATATTTTCAAAGCATTTGTTTCATTCTGAAGTCCATTATGATTCTGGAGTATCAATCCCTTCCTTAGTTTTTCTCAAGTAATACTGTCATGTCATGTAAACTTTATTATTCATAGGCACAGGCCACCACAATTTTGCACATAACATATAGAAAGCAGACTACAAAATTAACTTAGTATGATGTCATTTACATTTGTTAAACAACAACCACTCCTAACAGATTAAATTACTAAAAATAACTAAAATTAAAAATTTTAATAAAAGTTTCCCTTCTGCTACTAAAAAGATACTGAGCCCCATGCCAGCTTAAACCATTGGTTCAAAAAGCTTTAAAAGGCAAGGCAGAATTCTATTTATTCCGCTAAATTTTGGGAGGGGTGCTTTGCTCTTTGTTTTCTGGCGCCCAGAGCAAATTTAGCAACCTGCATAGTAGTAAAAAATAGTGCTGCCTACTACCAGTATACAGATCTGTTCCAGGGGATCTGTTTAAAAAAAAAAAGATATAGGCAAGGTATTTATCCTTAGGAAACTTATACAGTGGCCATCTTAATAAACAGAGGGAGATATCCTCAACTTCACCAGACTTACAGATACAAAATAGAAAACATGATGGAGTATTATTAAACCTCCTGTGTAAAAAGGCACTGGAGTCATACATCTGTAAATTATTTTCTTAAGGGAGCTACAGTGAAAACTTTGAAGTATGGTTCTAAACCAAATGTCAGTTTTTATAAAGGATACAATACAGAACCGGATGTTTGCATGATTGAATACAAACCCACTGTTTCAAATAAAAATTGGAATAAAGACAAGCTTTTAAGCTTGGGTGGAATAGAAGACTGGGAGCATGTCAGTATTAAATCCACAGATGTGCAAGATAGTTTTAGTAGAATTTAACCAGGAGGTTTGTAATGGAGTTTGCAGTTGTTCTCAAAAACATTTTTGGTAAGCAAGATTCATTTATGCAAGCCAACTTCAGCCAGTATAAGACAAGGGCACCACGGGCACGCATTTCAAAGGAGGACTTTAAGATACAACTAAAAGGGATCTAATAAAAGAGTTCTATACAATCTCCAAAGAAAGGGCCTTTAGATGTTACCAAATTTCTGCACCGTACAACAGTTGTGGAACTATCTTCTCTGAGTACATTTCCAATACTGCTACGACCAAATTCCTACCTTGGCACTTGGAAAAATGCATTATTGACTGTATGGAATGTGAGGATTTCAGTTCGGCTGTATCCAAACGTGACTTCTATGAAAGCTGGACATCAAACGCCAAGTGCCAGGTATTTTAAATGATTATTTCTATTCAATAGATTTTTCATCTAGTTTTACCCAAAAATATCATTTTTGCTTTAGCATAATCAGATCTTCCTCTGTGCAAAACTTACTCAACAGCCTCCACGTCCCAATTTGCAAAGTAGATATTATCATCAGCACATAAAAGAACTGTAAGCTTTACATCTAATATTGAAGCTGGGGAAATATTCCAAACCACACAGGTCTTGTATAGCACTGTTGATGTAAAAATTAAAAGAGGAAAGGGGACAAGAGGCATCCCTATCATACATCTCTATTTGTTGGTATACCTTCTGACAACAGTCCATTTGCCCAAGTCTGACTCTAAGGGAAGCACTGGAGTGAAGTATTTGTATTAACTGCAAAAGCCAATGTTTGTGGCAGCTAACTTTTGCCACGGATGCCTCCCATCTATGGAGTCAAAGGCAGAGATAAAGTCCACAAAAGCAAAAAATAGCTCTTTTCAGCCTTTCAGGCAGTATTTTTAGATCAAATATTGCTGAATTAATAGCATAATTCGCAAAGACATAATTTGGCTGGCCTCTTGACATAAGCATGCATGCTTGTGTCAGGAAACAAGCTAAGGTATATAATTGTGAATTGTGATAATTCAATAATTTGTTATTTGTGTTGCAAAAACTTGCCATTTCATAAAGTAGCAGCTGCTGCTGGTGGCAGCAGTAGAAGTGGACTTGTGCAAACAGCAACGTTGCACACAGCCCCATTCAGTGACGTGTGTTGCACACTGCTGCTATTCAGTATGGAGGTTGTGTAATGCTGGTGTAATGTACTCCTACAAGCAGATATTTACACTACTCTGAGGGGATGCTGGATTTTGGCTCTTCTGAAAAACATTTCAAAGGAAAACGGAAATTAAATTGTCAATTAATACAATTTGTCGCCAGAAGTAAACTAGCAGGTAGCCTAAACTTGCCTGGGATCTATTTTTTCTTGCTCCAAGTACAAACAACTCATCAAAAACTAGATAATAATAAGTGCGAAAAATCTCTACAAAGCAGAATTTGTTGAGAACAAAATATAATCGTCCCTCTAATTTATGCCAGTACTTTCGGAAACTTTCCACAATTACTTTCTGAGCATTGTAGAGAACTGCTGGGACCTGTAAGGATCTAGCTATCGCTCCCACACAAACTGAGCATACCCACAGTATGTTAGCTGCATCTTGTGAGCAGAGATGGATCATGTTGAACAACAACAAGGTGTCTTGAGAAGTTCTTCAGGTATAACTGAGCTTCTCAATGAGGGACTCCAAGATGCCTAAACATACTCGAAAATTACCAGACCCTGGACATGAATGGGACCTACTGATCAACCACATCCTCTGCTTCAAACACACTACCCTCAGATGAAAACTTAAGAAATTCTAGTTAATTTTTACCAGCGAAAACACACCAAAGGATTATGTTTTTAAACAACTGTCGGCAATAATCTTTCTACAGATATGTTTGATACTTACTGCTATCAATAATGTAGTTTGGAATCATTTTATCTTTAAATATAGTTGCTGATAATCCAAGGATAGCAGAGGAAGAAGGAAAAAAGCACATATCCATTTTAAGTCCACAAACACATGAAATTACAATAGTAATTCATTCAATAATATAGTAGCTATTTGAGCAATCACGTTAACAATATTGTAAAATGTGACAAAGGATTTAGAAATTTGCTATCTGAATACAGATATTTTAGATATTTTAGGAACACAAGGAAGAATTCAGGCACACAGTGACTTCCTCCCTCACTTGTTATTTTCTGCAAATTGTGTAAATGTTTTTTCAAATAATACTTTATGCAGTTCCAAATGAATGCTGCTGGACTTCCATTAGTAGAACAGAATTCAGAAAAGCAGGAGGGACTGTTAACTTGCATTGGCGCCCAAGTGCCAGCACAGCCTTGTATTTAGGCCATGGTTTCCACAAAGAGGAAGTGGAAGGACAGGTAGCTTACCTGTAACCATAGATCTTTGAGTGGTCTTCTGTGAATTCACACAGCTGGGTTACTCCTGCGCCTGCGCAGAGCATCGGAACCTTCTAGAATCACTAGGCAGAATGTGCTTTGATACATTTTTGGCGGTAACTCCGCCCACACCAACGGTCCCTTAGAAGGGATTCCTGCCCAATTCTCCTCAGTTCCATGAATGACACCGCAACCAGCAGCATCAGGAACATTTAACATGTTTATATGATGTAGTAGGACATAGAGGGGAGGATGGGCGGGTATGTGTGAATTCACAGAAGACCACTCGAAGATCTATGGTTACAGGTAAGCAACCTGTCCATCTTCTTCGTGGTCTCTGTGAATCACACAGCTGGGTAGACTGGCAAGGTTCACTCCAGGAGGAGGGTATGTCCTATACACATTAACACTAGTACCATGTTGCACAGTCTAACATCAGTTGGATTTTTGATAGCACATTCTTAATCAAAATAATATAGTATATATACTTATCACATTAAATAGCTTGGCAATACAATAAAACTCACTTATTGGATAGAAGACAAAAGTACAGCTTTCCCAAAGGCAGCCTCATTCCTACAACGAGAGTCAAGTCTGTAATGGGAAATGAAAGTCAAAGGTGATGACCAAGTTGCAGCTCTGCAAATGTCCTCTAGAGGCACTCCAGAGAGGAAAGCTGTCGAGGTGGAGACAGCCCTTGTCGAGTGTCCTCGAATCCATGGTGGTAGAGGCTTCTTCGCCAGTTCATAGCAGAGAGCAATGGTCGATGTCACCCACTTTGACAAACGCTGTGGAGAGATAGGTTGTCCCAGTCTCGAGTCAGCATAGGATACAAACAGTCTAGGCGACTTCCTGAAGCGAGCAGTTCTTTGGATGTAAAAGGCGAGTGCCCTCCTGATGTCCATGGAATGGAGGGTACGCTCAAATTTGTCCTTCGGGTCCTGCATCAGAGCAGGGAGAGTAATAGACTGATTGAGATGAAAGCTCGACACCACCTTCAGAAGGAAGGAGATGTCAGGACGGAGCACCACCTTATGCTTGTGGAGGCAGTATACGGAGGGTCAGATCGCAAGGCACAGAGCTCACCAGCTCGACGCGCTGAAGTTATTGCAATCAGAAAGGCTGTTTTCCAAGACAGGAGTCTTAGGTCCGTGGATGCCATGGGTTCGAAGGAACGTCGAACCAGTTGCGACAGGACCAATTCGAGGCTCCATGTCAGTGTAGGTTCGAGTACGGGCGGATGCAGGTTAATGTAGCCTTTCAAGAACTTCTTGACAGTTGGATCTGTGAAGGGAGATGGGTAACCTCTAGCCTGGAATTCGACAGAAACGGCTGCCAAGTAGCACCGGATCAATGAAATCAAGAGCCCTGTAGAAGACAAATGGAGCAGGAAGTCTAGGACGGTAGGGATGGAGAACGGTTCCATGACCGATCCTCGATCAGATAGGAAGGCCTCAAATTTCTTCCATTTGTAGTAGTATGACTTGTGGGTAGCAGGCCTCCGTGCAGCGTCGATGACAGCCTGGACCTCTGGGGGGAGGGAAGGATGTACCAAGGATGGTTTCAAGGCCATAGCCTCCAAGCCGTCAGACGAAGAGTCTCCACATCTGGGTGTCTGACCTTCCTGTGCTGAATGGTGAGAAGATCGGGACGGGAGGGAAGTTGGATGAACTGGTGCCCGGCCAGACGCAGCAGGGGTGCAAACAAGGTTGTCGGGGCCACCACGAGGTGATGAAGATGGCATCCGCTCAGTCCCGATGTAGCTTCGTGATTACCCTCGTCAGCAGTGGAAATGGAGGAAAGAGATAGAGGAGTTGTCCCGACCACCGGAACAGGAATGCATCACCCCTCAATCCTGAGGTGCGGCACCTTGAACAGAATTGTTGACAGTGAGTATTCTCTGGGGACGCAAAAAGGTCGACTTGAGGAGATCCCCACCGTCGGAATAGGTCCATGGTCACCGACTCATGCAGCTTCTACTCGTGGATGGAGAGACTTGAATGGCTGAGTCTGTCTGCAAGAGTATTCTCCTCTCCCGGGAGATGGATGGATTGGAGAACGATGTTCCTGCAGATGCACCAATCCCAAATGTCCAGTGTGAGTTGGAGAAGCTGAGGGGACCCCGTTCCCCCTTGCTTGTTCAGGTAGTACATCACTGAGGTGTTGTCTGTCACTACCAGAACAGTCCTGTTTGTCACCAAAGTCTCGAAGGCCCAGAGCGCCTTCTGGACACCGAGGAGCTCCAGGACATTGATATGGAGAGTCCGTTCTTCGGCATTCCGGGAACCCCGTATCTCGCAGGATTCGAGGTGTGCTCCCCATCCCAGCAGCGAAGCGTCCATTGTCAGAGAGGTGTCCGGCTGAGGAGGATCGAAGGGCATTCACAGGACGTTGTCCGGTACCAACCACCACTCTAGTGACCGATGAACTGCCTGAGGCATTGTAAGCAGTTTCTTTGGGGAGTCGCTTAGGGGGTCGAACACCTGTAGAAACCAGTGCTGCAGCGGACGGAATCGAAGCCTGGCCAGGCGGGTCACATAGGTAGTAGCTGCCGTGTGATTGAGAAGTACCTGGATGGAATGGGCGCGGAGCCTCTGGGACCGACGGCAAGCATGGACTAGAGACTGAAGAGTGTCGAACCAGTCTTGAGGCAGATAAGCTGCGGCCGCACATGAGTCCAGCCTGGCCCCAATAAACTGGATAGCCTGAGCCGGTCGGAGCTGCGACTTCTCTATGTTGACAACAAGTCCCAGACCGTCTAAGATATCTAAGGTAAGGTCGATATCGAGTTCGAGCTGACATCGAGAGCTCACCACAATCAGCCAGTCATCAATGTAGGGGAAGACCACCACTCCATGCTGGCAGAGAAAGGCCGCGACCACTGCCATGCACTTCATGAAGACCCTCCTAGCCGTCAAAAGTCCAAATGGCAGGACCCTGAACTGGAAAGTCTCGGTCCCGATCTGGAATGCCAAAAAGCGTCTGTGGGAAGGATGGATCCCAATGTGGAAATAGGCATCCTTGAGGTCTATGGATGCAAACCAGTCATAGTGTTGCAGGAGTGGAAGGATGGAGGCCAAGGTGACCATTCTGAACTTCTTTGGTTCTATGTATCTGCTCACCCCACGGAGATCGAGAATGGGATGGAGTCCCCCGTCCTTCTTCGTGACCAGAAAGTACCTCGAGAAGAAGCAGAGGTGGTGGAGATCGGAGTCCATGGGTTCGATAGCCCCCTTTTGCAAGGAGGGGAGGGGAGGGCAGTGTTGATCGAACCTGACCTGTCAGAGGTAGAGAGGCGAATTCGATCCAATAGCCGGTCTGGATGATTCGAAGAACCCAGCAGTCTGATGTTATTGAAGACCAAGCTTCGTGGAAATTTGACAGTCAATCTCCGAAAAGTGGAGTCTAGAGAAAAAAGAGACAACATGAGGTGAACAGTTAGAACTTTCTCCTGCCTTGATCTTTTGATTGCTGCCTTGGAGGTGGCCGATATCTGGAGGCTGAACCTTGGCTCCTCACCGAAGAGGCTGGAGAGGGAGAAGGTACGTATTGGGATCGACGATACAATTGGCCAGAGAACTCCCGACAGAACTGCTAGCCTGATGAATAGGTTTGCCAGGCGGTGCAGCCCCTGGAAAGGTACTGAGAAGATGAGTTGGCCATACCGTATTTCTTAGCGGTGGTCCTCATCTTCTGAGTAAATTCCAACTTTTCATCTGTGGATCCATTAAACAGTCTGGATTCATCAAAGGGCAGATCCACTATGGTGGCTGAGGCCTGTGGGGTGAGGCCAGATGAGCGGAGCCGGGCGTGTCGGCGCAGGGCGATGGATCCTGCAATTATTCTGGCCGCGCAGTCGGCAACGTGTTGAGCCAAGTTCATCTGGTGCCCAGCGAGCAATTGTGCCTCTGCCTGGATCGCCTCGGCCATCCGATGCCGTTCTTCCGGGAGATCTTGGATCAGGGGCGTCATCCTCTCCCACAGCACCTGCTGGTAGGCCCCCATGCAGGCTGAGTAGTTGGCCACACGAAAACAGTCCAGCCGCTGAGTAGAGTTTCTTGCCCATAATGTCGAGCTTACGACCCTCAGCGTCCGGCGGGGTGGATTGAGGCCAACGTTGCTTCCTGTTTTGGGACGCTTCGATCACCATGGAGTTCGGCTTCGGGTGAGTTTGAAGCCAGTCAATGTGCTCACCTCCAACTTGATACAGCCGGTCAATTTTCTTAGAAGTAGACTGGATTGAGGAGGGGTTCTCCCAGGACCCTTGCGTGAGCTTGAGCAGGGATGGTAAGACAGGGAGAGCAGCCATGGGGGGTGCCTTCGACTGAATCCGGTGGAAGATCAGGTCTACCGGTTCAGCCTCCTTTTCCACCACCTTAAGGTCGAGAGCGTGTGACATGCGCACCATCTGTTCCAAAAAAGCATGGATGTCGTCAGTGGGTGACACAGTCTTCATCAATCAGCTCGGGTTTCGGTGATGGTAGGTACTGCATGTAGTAGTTCCACAATCCCAAGGAAGATGTTCAATCCGCTGGGGATGGACTGCGGTCCCCACGGAGCAGAGAGGTAGTGCGTGGAGGTAGAGTCGGTGGAGTTGGAGGCAAAGGACATTGTTCAGGTCATGGAGAGACCTGACTCTCCATGGCCCTCCTCAGAATGACCCGAGGCTCTTCCATGTGGAAACGCCGGAGTGAACAACACATAGACCGGCCGGCATATACATCCCCAAATTCATCTCCGCAGGACATCAGGATCTGAGAGCCCGTAGGCAACACGATCCCAGCTCGACAAATAGACCGTGCCAGGTTGTAGGCTGTATAAGCCAGAACATCCCCATGGATATCGGATGAAAAAGGTCGGGTTCGAGGTGAGAGCTCGGATTCAACAACCTCAACCTCGACGTCAGATGGGGAGCGCTCAAGAAGTTGGGCTCTTGAGATGGCAAGGGTTGGTGATTGGCCCAGCCGCTGAGGTGTCACCTCCATGTCGGTACCAGAAGGAACTTCGACGGCCAGGATCTCTACCGAATCAGAGGGGGTAGGAGCACGCCTCGGCACACCAGTCTCCCCAGGTAGAATTGGAGAAGGTATGGCAAATGTGGCCTCGGTTCCAGCGGCAGGTTGCGACTCTACGGTGTCGGCAGGCTGTGCAGCTTTATCAGGAGATGCTGCAGATGGAGCGGCCGCCGACTTTGACTTTTTAGGTGCCTTTCGGCTTGCTCTTACATTTAGAGCCATCATCATGCCGAGAGGTATGTTTCTCTTTCCTTTTCTTCTTCAGAGACTGCACAGCCTCTGCAGATGTGAAATCAGAAGGCGCCCAGTCCCGAGGGACAGTCGTTGAGCTGGAAGGCTCCTGATCCCGAGTCGACGTCGATGGTGTTGAGTGGGCTCAATCCCGAGCCAAATCCGACAGAGCGTACTTGTGCGAAGTACGCATGGCTTCTGGGTCCGAGGCGACTGAACGACATCGGGATGGGCTACGGGACCGATGACGCATCTGGCCTTTAGGCTTGGGAGACTGTGAACGACCATGTTTTGAGGGCATGGATACCGAGGCAGCGGCCGGGGTTGGAGTAGCAGCCGGAGTGGAGGCCGAAGTTGGAATCAAGGCTTTCTCATACAGAAAAGATTTCAGCCTGTGCTAGCAAGCCTGAGGAGTGAAGGCCTTGCCATGCACACACGAATCAACACTGTGGGTTTCTCCCAGGCAAATCAGGCAGCGGGAATGGCCATCCGCACTTGGAAGTTTAGCCTGACAGATTACACACCTCTTGAAGGCCCTTTTCCAGACATTTTTCTATTCACAGCGTTGCCAAGCCAAGTGAGAGGACGGAGAGTAGTCAAGAAAAGTCCAAGTCGTCACCAAAATCAGAGGTAGAATGCCAAACTCAAGGGGAGAAACATGAAACGTAGTCAAAAAACAGTCCAGATCAATACCAAAAATCAGAGTACGAACGCCAAAGCCAAGGAGTGAGAGAAAATCGTCGTCATAAAGCCAAGCTGAGTCAATCCAAGTCAAACCGAAAGTGAAAGAGAGAAAAACTAGCGAACGAAGGTTCCTTCAAGCTGCTAACACGGTGGAAAGAAAGGAACTGAGGAGAATTGGGCGGGAATCCCTTCTAAGGGACCGTTGGTGTGGGCGGAGTTACCGCCAAAAATGTATCAAAGCACATTCTGCCTAGCGATTCTAGAAGGTTCCGATGCTCTGCGCAGGCACAGGAGTAACCCAGCTGTGTGATTCACAGAGACCACGAAGAAGATCCAGAGTGTACAATGCCCAAGCCACGGTTAGTTCCTGAGAAGTAAATCCACCACCATATGGCTATTAAGAGGCGCCTGGAATGACCAAGAGTGAATAAGTGTGCACAAAGAATTTTGGGAAACATGTTATTGATAATACATGCTGAGTATGCAGAATCCTAAAATCCGTATTACTGAAAAATCCAAAATTGTGCATATGGGTGGCTGAGATAATGACACTTTTCTGATGGTTCAATGTACACAAACTTCATTTCATGCACAAAATTATTAAAAATTCTGTGTAAAAAATTACCTTCAAACTATGTGTACAACAGGCCCACTGTATTGGCAAGCTAGCCATCTGTAGATTGGAGTGTCCACACGTGGCCTCACCACATATTATTCAATGGTGGCACATGCACTCAGGTGCATCTGTATGCACTCACATGCACGCACTGCCATTAATATGGGGCTTGAGTGTCCGCGTTTTTTCCCTTCTGTGCAGGAGAGGGTAATCAAACCTGCGCAGATGGGAAGGGCCAACTTTATAAGGTGTATATGAAACATAAATGAATTTCATGTTTAGACTTGGGTCTCATCTCCAAGAAATCTCATTATGTATATGGAAATATTCCAAAATCTGAAAGAATCCAAAATACGGAACTCTTCTGGTTCCAAGCATTTCAGATAAGCATTTCAACCTGTATAACATTTTTTTTAAAAAAAACCCATTTCTTAATATTTTTATTTATTTCTATTTTTTTAAAGGTGACAGAAAAAATATCATTTTCTAACTTGCACAACAAAACACCAGTTTTCTAACTGTAAATTAGAGAAGTCTTGCCTGCTATTTATTTCTATTATAAGCTTTTCTATTATAAACTGTTTGTTTTTTTTAAGTTGTGTTCAATGGATTTATTCCACACATGGACTGAAGCTTTTTGTTTTGCAACAGAATGTATGGATGTTTTCACTATCAAGAATGTTTTTCTATGGAAGATACAAGGAAGCTGATAAATTAAAATTAACACTGTAATTCTGCACACACTTCAATGAGAATAAATCTCTTTGTACACAGCAGGATTAAGATTTCAAGTAAATATGCAGAAGAGTGCACTGTTGGTGACTGGTTTTTAAAAGGGCAGGTTGTAAGTAAATGCAGTGTTAATGTGATCAAAAATTTCTTTCTAAAACAGCAGTATTTGGGGTCCAGGCCAGAGCACACCCACAACATTTATTTTCCTTGTGTCCCCAGCACTGGTTGTCTGGGTAAGGGTAGGAACTGTCCAGTCCTCCAGATGTTTTTGGACTGCAGGTTTCAGCAGCCATGGGCAACATATCCAATGGTGAGGAATGCCATTATTCATCATCTGAAAGGCTGCACACATCACAACTTTGAGCTGCATAAAACCCCAGATTTAAAGCTTGTCTAGGATCTAATGAATTTTTTGTTTGAGCTTTAAAAGACAACTTACTTTGACTACATTTATTGTCCCACTGGCATGACGTAAGCTGCCTACGAATGTTCTAGGTATAAGAAGTCCTAAGACAGTCTTGGTTAGATGGTGTAATTAAGCTATATTTGATCAGAATGTCTTTGATAGATCAGTTCTACATTTGTGTTTGAAGTAGAGATGCAATTGAGTATACCGTCTTACAGCAGATTCAGATCACCATGAATATTTATAACAATGAATATCTATATAATCTTTCTATTTATCAAATACAATAAAATCAGAATATACAAGGTCTGTCTATTAAATAATGAGACTGACACAATAACCAACCTTTATTTGTATGTATTATAATTCTAATGCTTGTCCCCTTCAATATACCGTATATTCCAGTGTATAAGACAAGGTTTGAGCTATGAAAAATAGGCTCCAAAATCAGGGCTCGGCTTATACGCCCCCCCTTCCAGCCACCCTTCCACCCTCCCCAAAGCCGCGATCCGGCTCCCGATCGTGGCTTCAGGGAGGGGGTGGGTGGCTGCAAAGCCCCCTCCCTCCAGCCACCGTTCCACCCTCCCCGAAGCCCCCTCCCTCCAGCCACCCCCTCCCTCCAGCCATCCTTCCACCCTCCCCAAAGCCCCTCCATCCAGCCCCCCCAGCCCCCTGGCCATCCTCGTGGGTTGGGGAATTGAGGGAGAACCCCCCCCATCCAGCTGGCCATCACACATTCCCCAACCCATGAGGAGGCTGGGCAGCCTACTCGTGGGTTGGGGAGTCGCGGGAGGAGGGTGAACCCCCCCCCAGCCACCCCGCATTCCCCAACCCACAAGGAGGCTGGGCAGCCTCCTGTGGGTTGGGGAATCACGGGAGGAGGGAGCCCAGAAGGAACGATTGGGGCTGTGCAGCCAAACAGGGCATTGTCGTCCCTTTTCTCCACCTTCCTTGAAGGTGGGGAGAGCAAGCGAAGATGCCCCGTTTAATTCTGCAGCCCCAATGCCTTCTTCTGGGCTCCCTTGCAAAGGGAGCCAAGAAGGAGGCATCAGGGCTGCAGAGTTAAACCCCTAGATTCGCTCCCTCTTCCTTGAAGGTGGCGAGAGGGGGCGAATCCCGGGGTTTGGCTCCACGGCCCCGCGTCCTCCTTCTGGGCTCCCTTCGGAAGGGAGCCCAGAAGGAGGGATCGGGGCTGTGAAGCCAAACGGGGCATGTTCGCCGGGGCGAATCTAGGGGTTTGCCGCGGGTGCCCCCGCTTCCCCCGCCTTGGTCCCCTTTGGAAGAGCCAAGACGGAGGGAAGGGGGCTGCTGAGGCAAACTGGGCTTTTTCGCCCCTTTCCTCCACCTTCGAGTCAAGTTTGACTGGAAGGTTGAAGAGAGGGGCGAATGTTGCGGCTGGCTGGCTGACGGAGGCCTGCTAGCTGATCCTGTTCGCTTTCCCAACTCACGAGGAGATCCTCGTGAGTTGGGAAACAGAGGATCATCTGGCAAGGCTCCCCCAGCCAGTCAGCCAAATTGGGGGTGGTGGTGGTCTTATATGGCGAATATATGCCTAAGCCTAGATTTTTGGCTGGAAATTGGAGGGGGTCTTATACGCCCAGTCGTCTTATACGCCGGAATATACGGTACTCCCCGTTCACACTTGCACACCAATGCAGTCTTGTTTTCCACTGGTCAAAGGCATGGAGCAGATCAGTTTCTGACAGCTGTTGCAACACAGCTGCCATTTTCTTCTTTACTGCATCAATTGACTCAAAACGTCTCCCTTTAAGCACCGATTTCACTTTAGGGGAGAAAAAACAGTTGTAAAAGGTGCCAAATCTGGCGAATATGGAGGATGTTCAAGTGTAGTAATGTGTTTTATTGGCTAAAAACTGCTTCACAGAAAGTGCTGTGTGAGCAGACGCATTATCTTGATGAAGAATGAAACCATTTTTCCACAGTTCTGGCTTTTTTATCTGACTCTTTCAGCTTTGTCAAAACTTTCTTATAATAATGCTGGTTCACTGTTCTGCCTTCTGGAACCCATTGCGGACCCAGCTCGGACGCTCCCCTCTCCTCCCATGATAAGAAATACACAGACACAATGTACCTGCGCAAGAGGTTTTGAGTACATTATGATAAACAAAAGGTTTGAATATAGGTGATTATATATTGGCAATAAAAGGCAACAGCTGTAAATGGTTGGCCCAATCGCATGGGTCCAGATCCCTTCATCAACCAACCCTGTGTTGGTCAAAGGACTGCAGTTGGTAGCCACCGAGACCTCATCGCATCGAGGGGAAGAGCCCCGGCCAAGCTTACCTTGCTTGACAACTCTCCCCTCCCCTGTGAAACAAGGTTATAATTAGGGTAAGGGGTCTCCGTGAACTTGACAGAGACCCCTAGCTGTTTACTCTGGATCGGGACCGATGCTATCCGCCAACCCATTGACAGCCGCCACCAACTGGCCTACCCTCCTGGCCCCTCAGGCAGTCTGCACTGGGATGGCCAAGCCCAGCTGGATGTACACCGCAAAGGTCCTGGATCACCACCTGGCCAGGCGCTTGATGGTCTCTGTAGGCAAGCCCCCTTGTGCAGCCGTGGTCGCCACCCCGATCCGGAAGGAGTGGCTTCCAAAGTTCTCAGCCAGCAACCCCAGCCGCTGCAATGCTATTTTCATCACGCTGACAAACTGAAACCTAGTCAGCAGTGTCCCATCCTTGTACAGTAACAGGGGGCCAGACCCAGCAGGGTGTTCCTTCAAGAAGCTGCGCATCATGGCCATGGGGCAGGGCGTCATGTCCGCTAGACTCCGCAGCTGCACAGTCACATGCTGACTGCACTTGGAATGCCAAATTTTGTCTTAGGATCAGACTGAAAGATCCAGGATTCATCACAAGTGATGATTTTTTGAAAATGATTTTTTGAAAAATGTTTGGGTCCGCCTCAAGTTGCTCCAGAATGTCAGCGGAAATTTCCTTGCAGCACTCTTTTTGCTCTGGTGTGAGAATCCTAGAGACCATCTTGGCACAAACTTTTCTCATGTTGAGATCCTCATGCAAAATTTTCCATGCAGTATCTTTGTCAATGTTCACAGCTTCAGCTATCATTTGGACACTGAGTTGGCAGTCTCCTCAAACAATTTGGCTGATTTCCCCCACAATTTCTTCGGTTCTTGGAAGTGGAAGGTCGTCCAGAGCATTCATCGTCTTCCACATTCTTACATCCTTCTCTGAATCTTTTGTGCCACTCAAACACATGCGCACAAGATATGCAGTCTTCCCCGTAGGCGACAGTAAGCATTTGAAAAAATTCCGTTGGGTGTTTTGTTCAATTTTACAAAAAAATTCAAATTGACACGCTCAACTTTTAAACTTACCATTTTTCTGGAACACAACAGACAACACAACTGCTTTAAATGCTGACTGACAAGTAACTGAATGGCCAAGAGTGTTGATGTTTGTCATGCAGGTTCAGACATGTTCAAGGTCACCACTCAAGCATTCACAATCACTTATCTCTGATTTATATTTGTTTGAAAGGTAGAAACACAGTCTTGTTATTTAATAGACAGACATCATATAGTGAATTAAACGGGCATAATGCCACAGATAATGGAATGCCTCACCCCATGAAATGCAGTCTCTTTCACCTTGTTGGTAGACTCTGTGCCCCCTAGCTTAATCTTCTGGCTTGTTTCAGAGTTGCAAAATATCCTAAAGGCACCAGATCCTATATTATCTTAGAAGCTAAGCAGAGTTAGCCCTAGCTAGTACTTGGATGGCAGTCCGCCAAGGAATACCAGGTGCTGTAGGCTATATTTCAGAGGAAGGAACTCTGAGTATTCCTTGCCTAAGGAAATGCTTTGAAATTCATGGGGTCACTATAAGTCGACAGGTGACTTGAAGGCACATACACACACACAATAACAGCTTTCCAGTTCAGATGAAAGACACTTCAGTAAATGGAATACTTCCTGTTTTGCTTGCTGGCAGGAGTAAAGGAATTGGGTGTGGCTAAAAGGTACACTCCCATCTCAGCTTACTGAGAAAAGTCATTCATATCTGGATTACTTTTTTCCTGGTCTGGGTAAAAAGAGTTCACTTAAAGCAATTCAGATATCACCTTTAAAGCACCATGATTTGAAAGAAGCTAGAATGAATATTTCTTGGTAATCTTTTCAAGACACATCCCAAAGTGCTGAAATTTAGACTGTCAGCTCACTGGGCAGCAAGCACCTTCCATTTGTTACACTGTTTTGCTCTTACCTCTGTCTTTCGCTTTATCAGAAAGTAACACTTCAACAGCTTCATATTCCTGGATGGCATCAAGAATAATACTGCCTTCCTTGTTAAAGAGAAACAGCATAGGGATAGTGATGTCATCTGTATTCTTGCCATCACCTGCCATTTGGAAGAGGGGAGCTGTGTCACTGCTGCTCCCTTCATTGTCATCTGGTGGAACAGACATTTAAAATAAGCAATATGTTCATTAACATATTAATTTAACCCACTGAATTATGAGAGACCATATTATATTTCTTGTAAGTGGAAGATAGTAGCATTCTATGACACTGAGCATATTAAAAGAGGTGTTAGACTTACTGTGAATATTGATTCTGTGATGGCAGGAGCAATCCACTTTGATTGGATTATTCCCCACATGCCAACCAACCAGGCAGGAGTCCACATTCTGTATCTGTTTTTTCTGTTAGACTCCTGACCCTGTCTGCCAGTTTTATTATCTAGCCATAATGAATAACCTAACTAACTTATACTTAACTCCATAATTTAATATGTAACAACTTACTACTTCCTACTTAAAATCATAACACTAACTAGGGTGGGCATGGATTGCTCCTCCTGCCACTTAGGAGGATTGTAATAGATTCATTTGACCTTGTTATAGGGAAAGAATGTTGGGACTTACTGCTGGACATTTGTACCTTTAAAATGAGTTTTAGTGTACAATTTAGGAGACAGGGTCACATATGAACTTTTAGTTCACTTTGGACTGGTGAAAATTTTAGCTGCCATTAACGAAATCTAGGATACACTTATGGTCAGGACAGCTGATTTTGTGATTTTCGTAACCTCCAACTGTTAAACTCCAAATGTGTAGCAAATGGCCAAGAGAACCGCAATACTATATGCACTTGCTTGGGAGTAGGCCCAAGTGAACCCAGTAGGATTTACTTTAGAGTAAACCCACAGAGTGGCACTCTTAAGTGTTCCAACTTCTGATGCACAACTAAAATTACTACATTTACTATACTATATTTATTATACAATACATATAAAAATAACAGAACATAAATTAGAAACAGAATGAAAAACTTCTGATATTCTTCAACCTACTTTTCTTTTTAACATTGTCTGCAATTCAGCTATTTCACCAAAATTCTCAGTGACTGAACCCCTCATCGCAGTTATAAATACAACTTAAGCCTGAATAGTATTCATGTTTTGCTTTTTTAAAATAAAGACCACTTTAGAGGTGGTATACAGAAGCACTGACACACACACTTGTATGTGTGTGAATGCTGCGATGGAGTTTTCCACACTGTCTTGTGTTACATCCTGGAAATGAAATGGATTTAATAGGCATTGATACCACTTGATGTACACAAGATACTCAACATTGTAAAGGTGCAGATGATGATGATGATGATGATGGCAGAAACGTTAAGTCAAGAATAGCAAGCTGGCACTTCTTGGTTGGATAAGTTTTCACCTCCTTTGCTCTGACATACCTAAATAAGCTCTGGTACAACCCACTGCCTCCAGAAGTCACATAATTCCAGTGCCACATGATCTCAGATTAAATACACTTTTTTTCTGGAGTTTGTTGGAGAGTGTATCTAAATGAGCAGCATCATGAAAAGCAGAGAATTATCCAAACAAGTCTGAGATAAAGTTGTGCAGAAGCAGCAATCAGGATTGGGTTATTTAAAACTATCCAAACTATGAACATCCACTGAAGCAGCATTAAAACTATTATTACAAAATGTAAAGAATATGGCTGAACCATCTCTCTGCCCAGAAAAAGCTGCCCACCAAAACTCTTGAGACCAAAACTGGCCTTGCTGCAAAAGGTAATGTGTGGTGCAAAGACAATAGTGCTCATAATCATGAGAATACCACCTCCATGGGTGAAGCAAAGTGGTGGCAGCATCATACTGTGAGGATGCCTTTTCTCAGCAGGAACTGGGAAACTGGTCAGGACTGAGAGCAAGATGGATGGAGCCAAACACAAGCCAAATCTGTGTATGCAAAGTCCTAATAACTCCAATTAAATCCATTTCAGTTCCAGGCTGTAACACAAGAAAGTGTGGAAAAGTCAAAGGGTGTGTGTGAATACTTCTGCAGGGCAATGTATAATCAAAATTGTTCAGTTTAAAGCTATTTGGGTGCATAATTCATACCTACCTTAATTCAAATACCACACAATTAACATTAGCATCTTTATACAACTTGTTTTACTTACCAATAACAATGCCACCGATGGCCCCTGCTTTTTGGATGTTGCGTGCCTTTTCAGCAAACATGCACTGCCCTCTTTGCATCAAAGCAATTTTCTCCTTCAGTGTTTCAGGATTGGTGATCTCAGAGCATCCATTATATGGTTTACTGACTGCAACAAATCCTCTTGTCTGTTGAAGACAAGAAGTTTTAGCATATAATATTCAAGCCTGTAGAAAGCTTGCATTTGTTTCAGTGAAACATCTGAGTAACATGATAGGAAATACACCTAACAAAATCCTGCCTTCCACTGACTGCACTTAAACCTTATTAAATCCATGAACTCCAGCACACTGTACAGAACTACGGCCATTAATTTCAGTCTCAATGCTTTTATTTTTTATCCACTTTCTAACTCGTTCTAAAAAGCAGCAACACAAATCTAGTGCCATATTGAAGTTAATTGATTTTATGAAATCTGACCTAAATCCAGTTGTTATTTCCAACTCAACTAGATACAGAGAATCAATAACATTTATTGGGAGCTAACACTGATTTGTTTATTTAGGGTATTTGCATGCCACTCTTCGTTAAAAAAAAAAAAACACTCTCAGAGCAGCTTACAAATCAGTAAGTTGACAGTTCCCTGCCCTTATATCTATAACTGAATTGTAGGCTTATTAATCTAAGTAACCCTACATTTTTCAGTGTAAATAGTTCTAATACTCTAGTAGCTCTGAATCCAACATCTAGTTTGGGCTGGTTATAGGACTGCGCCAGTCTTGCTTAGTATGGCTAATGACTTGGAAGAAGACAGAGAATTTAAGTATACTCATTCTCCTAGAAATCTGGCAGATCTCAACATTACTGAACATGTATTCTTTTAGACTGCCTCTGGGAGTTGGGAAATAGTAACACTGTACTGTCATGGCTGTTTTTTAAATTAAATGTTATTTGTCACTTTTTTCAGCCTATCATAGCTTCCCAAAACAGACAGATGTATTTTTAGAAACATATTGATACAAACGAAAAGAACATTTTTTAAATAACTGAAGGCTATTTGGCTTCACTCCTGCCTCATGTGGGTAAGAGTTGGACAATGGTGTTACCTACCGAATAGCGGCTAAGTGGACCCAAAATTGAAGGGGGGGGGAAACCATTTAAATGTAATGCAGAAGGACTAGAGAGAACAGATAATCCTTTTAAAAATTGTAACATGTTCCACACTACCCAGGGAGATCCATAATTCTTTCCTTGTATTTTATTCTAGTATTATTTTGCCCTGGACTACACTAGCTGCCCCATGGAAAAGTACCCTTATTCTTATCCTTGTGTGTTTAGTAGTATGTAAGACAGACCCATTGATAATCATAGTTTTCAAAGAAGGTTTCAATGGTAGCATTTAACTTGTGTTAAGTTGTGCATAAACACCTGTCTCTGTTTAGGGACCAAATGTTTATGAAAGCACCACTTGGTTTTCATGTATTAGGTGGATGGGAATTGTGCAGCTAACAGCAACTTCACTGAGATTCTTCAGCCAAAGCTAAACAAGCATGTTCTTTTTACACAGAGCTGAAGTCTTGCCAAGTAATTATTCAGAAGTGCAAAGATATACCCTCCTATTCTCCTTTCCTGACAAACAGCTCATGGATGATTTGATTGTGTATTCCTGCATGGCAGGGGGTTGGACTGGATGACCCTTGAAGTCTCTTCCAACTCTTTGAATCTATGAAACATCACCTTAAAATAAAGTTTGACATATGTCTTTATGTACACTCTCATTGGACTGTAGCCAAAAAACCTTAAGTGATTTTTAAAAACTTATGCCAGGGTTCCTATTTAAGTTCATACCATAAAGTAACAACTGCAATACACATTAATTCAGTAAAATCCAGATGGCCAGTCAGCATCAGTACAATTTATTGTAACAAGTCCAGAAGTTTAGTCATGTTCACCTGTTGCAGCAAACACAACAGAACACCTTCAAAACTAAGGAACTGTAAGCATAAACTATTGTGGGCTCTGGCCCCTCTCTGCCAGATCCTTCTACTCACTCCACGTTTTATTTCCAATTTGAGTTATTCCAGATGTTTTGGGCTGTTGCACCCACTGTTCTTAACCACTGAACCTGCTGCATCAAGCTGGTGGGGCTTGTGGTCCAGCACATGTGAAGAGACCCAGATTGGGAAAGAATTTCTAAATTCATAATGGCATGTATGAATTTTTCTCATCAGCTTTTCCATCTGTTCAGTACTCCTCCAGTACTCACTCACACTGTGCAGCATTGTTTCTACCATCTATCTGTCTATCTGTTTAGCTATCTAGACAGCAGAAAAAATGCTGCTAGGTAGTGAGTTATAGGAGGAAATGTGCATGTGGGGGTGTCAGGGTTATATTTTTAATATTTCATGACAATCAGAAATGTGCTTATTATAGGCATACCCTGGGCTGTTTTAACATTTGCTTATAGATTTAAAATGTCAACCTTGGGCTTGGGCTGCTGTATGAGCAACAGAGAACCCAGCAGATACATTTTAAAATAAAGTGTATGCACTCTCTCTTTCTGTGCCCTTCTCATAGTAACCACTGTTGTGCTAGTGGTTCATTATCACACTGGATATTCTTTGGGCTCCTTTCTTCGAAATTAACCACCTGATTTCAGACATAGTTACATTCGGTTGATTTCTTGAATTTGGGAAGTTCGTAGGAGAACTGCTTCAGATGTACAAAGCTTGGTATATGAGTGATTTCCCCAGTAAGCACCCATGTGCACAGATTAAAACTTCTTAAAAATAGTAAGAGTAAGAGATTAAGATGTTCTATAGATAGCACACACCCCTGATTTGTGTTTGGACAGGTCCATTCCAAACTGTGCAGGCCCAGCTGTCAGAACTACTCTGCCGAAAAATGGGTGGGAAACAATTTGAACTGCACGAGGAGGTAGTTGCTGTTCTTTTTGTTGCTGACTGGATAATTCAATCATTTCTTGCATGAATCGTAAACCATCTTCAGCATCAAGGGAACTTGCTGCCTAAGGAAAAGAGTCAAACAAGCAAATTCCTACATCAACTTGCATTTCCTAAAAGCTTTGTTTTTTCACTTCATCCTTGAGGACAAAAAAGATAGGGCAGGCTTTCTCAAGAAAGCCTGATAATTAGTGGCTCCAAAATTCTAAATAGCCAGTTGTGTCTAACAGCACTTTATAATCAACAGCAGGGTATGTATTAATAACTGTACTTATCAATCAAAGATGTGCAAAACTTTCAGAAAATTGTCCAACTGTATATCTTTTCCATGGAAAATTTTTCACACCATATGTACACCTATGTTTATCCATAGCTGTCTGGGACACTGCACTGCAATCAATCATGTTAGATGGGCTAAATACAGAATATGAATTTCTAGTTATTCTTCTAAGGAGACAAGTACTGACAAACTCTAGTGCTCAGACAAATAGACTAACAAATGAATGCACAGCTAAGCTTATTTCTGTTTTGCAAAATCTCTTGCTTCTCAATTAGTCACAAGTACAAGAAATAAAGATAAAATGTGTTAAGTTGTCTGTCACAGACAACTGTACTTTAAGAAAGCAGAATGGTTCTGTTAGTTGTACTGAATCATTTTCCCCCCAACTTGAAATGAAATTGGTAAGTAGTGCAGAGAGTGAGTGAACCTGAACACTCTACAGTTCAGCAAAACAAAGTTAAACTGTTCTACAGTTCTACAGTTTCAGCAAAACAAAGTTAACAAAGTTAAACTGCTAGTATAAAAACAAAGTTAAACTGCTAGCATAAAATATGTTAGGTACAGCTCCGTTTACTTAGATGTGTGTCCTAAAAAACAGTGTTCTTTCAGGTGTAGTTGCACATATGCTATTCTCTGTATTATTACAAATACAGTCGTCCCTTCACATTCGCGGGGGTTCCATTCCGCGGACCCCCGCGAATGTGAAAAATCCGCGAATAACTACACCCCTCCCCCTCCCTCCCCAGGCCTTCGCGGGGCCTTCCTAGGCCCCGCGGAGGCCTCACCGGCCCTCCCTCCCACCCTCCCCAGGCCCTCCCTCCCACCTTCCCTGGGCCTTCGCGGGGCCTTCCTAGGCCCCGCGGAGGCCTCACCGGCCCTCCCTCCCACCCTCCCCAGGCCTTCGCGGGGCCTTCCTAGGCCCCGCGGAGGCCTCACCGGCCCTCCCTCCCACCCTCCCCAGGCCTTCGCGGGACCTTCCTAGGCCCCGCGGAGGCCTCACCGGCTCTCCCTCCCACCCTCCCCAGGCCTTCGCGGGGCCTTCCTAGGCCCGGCGGAGGCCTCACCGGCCCTCCCTCCCACCCTCCCCAGGCCCTCCCTCCCACCTTCCCCGGGCCTTCGCGGGGCCTTCCTAGGCCCCGCGGAGGCCTCACCGGCTCTCCCTCCCACCCTCCCCAGGCCTTCGCGGGGCCTTCCTAGGCCCCGCGGAGGCCTCACCGGCCCTCCCTCCCTCCCACCCTCCCCAGGCCCTCCCTCCCACCTTCCCCGGGCCTTCGCGGGGCCTTCCTAGGCCCCACGGAGGCCTCACCGGCCCTCCCTCCCTCCCACCCTCCCCAGGCCTTCGCGGGACCTTCCTAGGCCCCGCGGAGGCCTCACCGGCCCTCCCTCCCACCCTCCCCAGGCCTTCGCGGGGCCTTCCTAGGCCCCGCGGAGGCCTCACCGGCCCTCCCTCCCACCCTCCCCAGGCCTTCGCGGGGCCTTCCTAGGCCCTGCGGAGGCCTCACCGGCCCTCCCTCCCACCCTCCCCAGGCCTTCGCGGGACCTTCCTAGGCTCCGCGGAGGCCTCACCGGCTCTCCCTCGCACCCTCCCCAGGCCTTCGCGGGGCCTTCCTAGGCCCCGCGGAGGCCTCACCGGCCCTCCCTCCCTCCTTGCCCAGGCCTTCGCGGGGCCTTCCTAGGCCCCGCGGAGGCCTCACCAGCCCTCCCTCCCACCCTCCCCGAGCCTTCACGGGGCCTTCCTAGGCCCCGCGGAGGCCTCACCGGCCCTCCCTCCCACCCTCCCCAGGCCTTCGCGGGGCCTTCCTAGGCCCCGCGGAGGCCTCACCGGCCCTCCCTCCCACCCTCCCCAGGCCTTCGCGGGGCCTTCCTAGGCCCCGCGGAGGCCTCACCGGCTCTCCCTCCCACCCTCCCCAGGCCTTCGCGGGGCCTTCCTAGGCCCCACGGAGGCCTCACCGGCCCTCCCTCCCTCCCTCCCTCCCCAGGCCTTCGCGGGGCCTTCCTAGGCCCCGCGGAGGCCTCACCAGCCCTCCCTCCCACCCTCCCCAGGCCTTCGCGGGGCCTTCCTAGGCCCCGCGGAGGCCTCCCCGGCCCTCCCTCCCTCCCTCCCCAGGCCTTCGCGGGGCCTCCAGAGGGCCTCCGGGCGTCCCGCGAAGGCCTCCCCACCCCTCCCCAGGTCTTTCACGGGGCCTCTGGAGGCCCCGTGTCGCGGTTTTGGGGGGGCCCAGGGGGCCCTCCCAAAACCGCGAATAACCGAAACCGCGAATGTCAAGTTCGCGAATGTGGAGGGACAACTGTATTCCAATAAAAAAATTTCCGCATGTGTTTGAATATAATACTTTCAATGTGTTTGAATATAATACTTAAAGCAAACATGCTAACCCAGATATCACAGTTAGAACAGTGGAAATTTTCCTGGAAAATTTTCCATTTCTAGTTTTCCAGAAAACCCACATCACTTATATTTACATTCCACATACTAAAAGCATATAATCAACATGATCAATATACAAAAAGTATCAAGCAGAAAGAGATAAACATTCCCAGTAAATCACTTCAGAGGACTTCAAATGACTTCTGAAATAAAAACAGTCCTACCTGCTGACATTAAGCCACCAAAGAGGAGAAATGCACTACCCCTGGAGATTTGCTCCAGAGACTTTGTGTTACCCCCAAAAAGGCCTAATCATGGTTACTTCCTGTTGGGTCTTGAAGCTGAAATACACTGAATTCGATTTAACAAAAGATGTGGTTAACACATCTTTAAAAACCTGCCTCCTACCCCCAAACATGATGGATTACACTATAGTCCCACTATGTAATTTCAAATGGAGGTATAGCATCAAGAAATTATATTGTTCCTACTTAGGGAAATATTTGAAAAAACATTTTTTTGTGCATCATAAATTTAGGAGTGTCCAGATATTATCTCATTACCTGTTCCAGACCAATGCCGGGTCAAGGCTAGGGAAAAAACTTACTTGGATAGCATGTTGCACCAACTGGACTCTTCCATCTTTGAGATGAATTAAGCTGACTCCCATTTTTTTCAATATCTCTAAGTGTTCAGGATTACTGGCCATGAAATCCCTTGCTCTCAATGGAGGTTTTGGTCCGTTGCCCAAATTCTCATCCCTGCAACAGAAAGGAAGGTCTAGATAATTTTTAAGAACACAATCTATTGTCAGAACAATATACCAAAACATCTAAGGCGTGTATGAATGAACCATATCATGCACTGCCTTCAGAGGCCACTGAATTGAGGGTAACACCTTTGGAAGCTAGCAGGCTGAAAAATGCACTCTATAATTTCTCTTCTTCTTTCCTAGATCTTTATAACCTTGCTTTCTCTTTTAGCACACCCTCTGCTGATGTAGTGCATAAGCAATTTAAAAATTTATTCTTCCCTTGCTTTGCCACCAAATCTACTCCTCATATCTTTATGATTCTCCTTCTAAACCTTGTTAAAAATCATCCACCCTACTACGCCCCACTCATTCTCTGCCTCTAAACCAGTGATTCCCAAACTAGTCCTCCAGGTATTCTGGACTTCAATTCCCAGAAGCCTCTGCCACCTTGGCCAATGATCACAGATTCTGGGAACTGAAGTCCAAAACACCAGGAAGACCAGAGTTTGCTCTAAACCAGTCATACAACCACGTTCACTTTGTGCTTGCTTGTACACCCACCCATCCTTCTCTCACTGCTTTTGAAAGAAAATATCTGACTAGGTGGCCTTTCAAAGCAAGCTTTTCTCACTGCTTGGGGTGTGATATGGGTTGCCCACAACCAGAAACTGTAGCCTAGGTAGGCAACATGTTGGTGTGCTAATGCTGCACATGCAGTAACTGAACATCCTACTGAAACACAACAGAAGTGACAAATAAGGCAAGCTTTTCCTGCATGCACAGCAACAGCTTTACATTAGAGCTTTAATTCCAGCTTTGCCCTTGTCCTTTACTACCATTAAGTTCTTTTGTGTAAGGACTTCGTGTATGTTACACCGCAAGGAAACTTACACTGAGGAAGCACTTCTACAAGGTTAAAACAAGATGACAATAAATTCTGAACTAGTTCAGAAACACACATACACACACACAAGTTGGCCAGTTCAACCAAAGCCATTTGGTACAGGCAGTTTTTAAAACAAACCCAAAGGAACAGCAGAGTATATTAAGTATAAACCAGTCTTACACTCTAGAAACACCCCTGGGACAGCTCTTGTCCACCACGTTTTTTAGAGGCTCCCTGATACTTTGAGCATACATAGGATCATTTGGAAATAGGATTTGTGTGTTGGGGCATGTCCAGTCAAAATTACTGTCATCCAGCTCTGTGTATTCTGTAGTCTGTAAAGAAAAATGACAAGTTTGCTCTAGAGCTAGGTTTTATCATCATAAGCTGTAAAGTTATTTTATGAAATACCTCAACAAAAAAGGGCATGTGGACAAAGACAAAACCTCCTTGTAAGTGTCCAAGAAGTAACTGTAAAAACTCTTAACATATTTGCATGCAACAAAGTTCTCTTTGTGCAGAAAAATGCAAAAGAAAATTTACTATTAACGGATGAATCCTGGCCTATCATTAAATTAGCTGAGCTTTAATAGCAACACTCACAATATTTTTCCTAGGTGCTGTTTGGTTTGTAGTAGATAGCCAGAGTGGTAGCAAGTGAGCCTCTGTAGTAAAGATATAGTCTTCGATATCAAAAGCCAGGTCTTCCTTATCAGTAAAGAGCAGATATAAATATTTGAACATTTCAGCTAAGAAGAAAGAATCCATCCTAGAGAAAATAAAAATATTCTTTCAGTATATCTTTCTTCATGACATCACAAAAGTGGCAAAATTAAAAATGGAATCTAATGATAATGTCTCTGGTAGAATGAGTGACATTAACAGAACAGACTTTACTATTTCTTCCAAAGAAAATATGCATGTTCTATACCAGTGATAGGTATAAGAATGACACATAAAAGGTGACTTACTTGGACCTGATCATAGACAAGTCCTTAGACAACAAGTCTCTTTAGACAATAGAAGACCTAGCTGTGTCCTCCTTCTGTATGCTGGTTGGATGTTGCCCCTTTATTTGGTGTTCCTAAGAAACTCAGAGATGGCCTTCCACTAGTGCAGGGGTGGATAAATTATGGTCCACTGACCATATGTTTCCCACAAGGCTGTCTCTGAAACCTCCATGCTATCGTATTTGCAGGGGGGATGATTCGCCCACTCCTACACTAGAAGAAAGCTGTTTCTGACCTACCTCAAGAGTGCTGTGTGAGAAGAGAAACCCAAAACCATTCACCGAAACTCTTTTATAATTACAACCTAGTGGGTTTTTTAATAACCTAGTGGGGTTTATAACCTATTCTAAAGCCCCCAGCTTCCTTATTCAACAAGTTTATCATACTTTAACATCTAGAACATTGATATTGTATTCATTTTATTTTATTAAATAAATTAACACACTGCTTAACAAAATAATTTACCAAAGCAGTGTATAGTACGTACACAATAAAATTAAATATAAAAATCGTACAATGTCCAATTTACAAGGACACAAATTTCTGTCTAAAGGAGAAACCGTCAACATACTCAGCAAAAAGTAAGCATGGGTGAGAAGAAAGAACTTTAACATGCACCTAAAGTGCCCAACTGTTGGCACATTTAAAATGTTTAATGCAAGAAGTATTTCATTAGCTTGTACAAGAGTTTACAGAAATACACTATATGATTCTTTCCCCCTTTCCATTTATGGTAGTTTGGATCCACATCTCTGTTTTCCAGGTCTTCTACTTTCTACAGTATAGTTTTCATTTGAACTCTTTTGTTTTTATTTTACTGTTGTTTGCTGTCTTTGGGATCCAACTTGGCAAATATTTTAATTAACAAATAAATAAAACTGGGTGGTTAAACAGTAAAGTTTAGAAGAAGCATTCAATTATATTTCTCTGTTCCAAGTCTTGGCTGACCAAAGCAAAACCAGGCTTAAATTTTAAAATTCATTTTCACAAGACACAGTGGTTGGCATGCTGTTCATTATTTACAATGTCATAAGGTAGACGTGCAACCTTGTAAATTCTGTAATTCACATTTATGGTTGCTGCTCCATTGCAACAACTGCAAATATCTCCCCCGCAACCCATCTTAGAAGCTAGGCAGCTGCACCAACCAAGGAGTTGTGAGGCGCTGGCAAGAGGGACACAGAAGGATAACGCATCCAGACACCTCCCATCAGTGAGCTGTGATGCCACAGGGGTACCAACTGCTGCTCATTGCATAGCAGTTCTGTAGTGGAAGGAGACAAGATTCAGTATCCTTCAGCATCAGTATTCATCAGTGCCTCGAAACCCCTTGGTTGGTACAGCTGCCTGGCATCCTAGGTGGATTTGGGGGTAGGGCCTGAATCAAGAGACGGATCCCAGCTACTACTCCCATGCAGGATCTCAGCTATTACTTTCAAGGCTTTTAAAACACTTTTCAGTTAGTTACCTGTCTTCATGGCTTCCAGTACGAACATCCTTCATAGCAGCAAATCCACAAGGCACACGTGCATATTTATTTAAGTTCTCAATTAGTGTTTTTCCTACTTCTAGGTAGTAGGGATCGCCAGTAGCCTATTTTAAAGGGAGATATTTTACATTTACATCTGGAGATATACTCCATATTAATACATTAGACTTACTTGCTGAATATTGCTATGGTATTTAATCTCTGAGCACTTTTTGTTGAAGTCTTTGATCTAAAGTCACACATTTAACAAAAACATGTTAACTTGGGAGAAAATACAATGCTCTCAATGAAAATTGTTCAGTGCAAAAACTCAAGGAGTTCCAAGTAAGATGTCATTTCAGTTTCCACAGAACTGTGTGCTCAACTCAGTTAATCTTTTAAGAGACAGCCCATGTCTCTTCCAAGAAAACTGAAAAATTTCCTAGGCATTTGTTCTGACAATTGGAAAAAACTGGCCTATTCTGAGTAACGATCACCCCAGCCTTGAGTAAGAAGGTGTCTTAGACCTAATAACAAAAACCTGTGCTGGATTAAGACCAAGGGGTCCTGAAGCTGAGCACTATTCTTCAAGTCAATTGATTATGACTGATGTGGATGCAGATAATCAACTCCTACTGCTTTACTGATAAAATCAGCTAATCTGCCTCTAAAAGTGAAGTTATCATGGTTCCGGGTCAAAGACAAGCCTTTTTCAAAGTCATCTAAGCCAGAGGCCATCACTACCTCCTATGGTAACAAATTCTATACAACAGATACGTTGTATGACATACTACTTTGCTTACTCATGAACCTACAATCAATTTCATTTAATAATGCATAATTTGAATATTGTGTCAGAGAGAAGAGGTCCTTAATAGGGAAGATGTTCCAAAATCTGGGCTATTTTTGTTGTTCCCTTCTCTGTTTCCAGCCCTATAACATTTTTCTTGGGATGAGGCAGCCAGATTAGTACATGTGGCTGCACCATAGATTCATATAACATCATTAAAATACTTTGGATTTTACTTTTAATCTCTTTTTAATACTATCTAGGATTTAATATGCCTTGAACCCGAAGATGATCTTACTTTGTACAAGAAATATGTGCTCTCTGCAAATTCTGGCCGTAAAGGATGCTGAGCCCAATGAACCCGAAAGTCTGTTGTGAAAGCCTTAAGGAAATGAGAAGAAAAAATAAAAGTTTTAAATGGTTATCTTCTACAGAACACTTTGGTTGCAATTGCTTTAGGGGGAGTCATTATTCTTCCTCATTACAAATTGATCGCATTACAAAGCGATACAAAGACTCCCTGAAACAACATCTCAGGCTCGGCCAAATTGATCACCACCAGTGGTCCGCCCTGGCCTCACATCGGGAGGCATGGAGACACACTATCCACAATGCTGCAGCCTTATTTGAGAACTCACGCCGAACAAGTCTTGAAGAGAAACAACGCAGAAAGAATCACAACCCAAAAACATCACCCAAGGAGACCTTCTGCTGTGCTTTCTGCAACCAGACTTGTTTATATCGGATTGGCCTTTTTAGTCATCAGCGCGCTTGCAGAAAGCACGGGATGAGTCCTTCCTGAATCTTCGTTTGCGAAGAAAAGCCAGAGAGAGAGAGACAAATTGAGAGGCTATGACCTAAATCCAAGTGCTAGTCTCATCTAGAATTGGCCCACTCAATGGGATTTTGATAAGTTAACAGTCTAGTTCTACTCTAGTTGAGACTTTCAACTGGATTTAGAACAATGTAGTATGCACGATTCATTCAAGGCAGCACAGCTGTGGTCTCTGGCTATGCCAAGGTCTCCCCAGTCTTCATCCACTGGACCAAAAACTCAAGTAAATGAATACATTTATGGATTTCACTGTTTATTGTTTTATCGTATCATCCTTTTAAGCACTGTTTTATTATACCTATGTTTATCGTGAAACACTTGGGGATTTTTCAAAATAAAAAGTGGCATGTAAATATTGGAAATAAAATCATAAACAACACATCAATATACAATAAAGCATGGAAAGAGATGGAAGTGTAGTGTAATAGACAATGTGTTACAGCTGGATTTCAATCATTCTGAAGCATACATTTTCTTAAGTGCCATCAGGCAATTTATCATATCTCATTCTAATGTACCTCATGGGTTTGTTGTGGGATTCAAACAATATAACCTTCATATATACTATCCTGAACTCCTTGGAAAAAGAGCAGATTATGAATGCAAACAGCTACTCTCTCCCAATATTCTACAATAGAAGCAAAATATTTTGATAGAAGCAAAATATTCAGAACTGGTCACCAGGCAGTAAAGGGTCTGACACACTGGCTCCTCATACTATGATTGGGATGTGGGGTGTGTGGCAGGCACTTGATCCTCCAATTACAGCATGTGTCAGCTCAAGGCTGCTGGTGCTTTGGCCATAAACTTCGTAGGAGGATTACCAGGATTTAATGCCCAGTGAAAAGAAACCATGGATTCAAATTTCCTTATTTCTAGTACACACTGTATGAACAAGTAGTGAATTTAGGTAGAACCAATGATGACATATATGAACACAAAGGACTATGCTAGCCTCCAGTTCTCATTGCTGTAGGTGGGAAACAAACTATGCATCCAGAGGAAGACTGGCACAAGTCAGGACTAATTAGAAATCATTTTTTCCTTCTTGTGCCTTATAGTAATTTCCCTGTAATAATAATTAATTTGTAATACATGCATACTGTCTTACCTCTGGAAGGAAGTTATGCTTTTTTATCACCTGATACAGCATTTCATGAGTTTCTATAGCTGGTCTAATATCACCTTTCAATACCTAGAATCAAAACAGAAATGGCAATATTGCATTATAAACATGCAAATCATTTACATATGATAGTTTTCCATCCTAAAACTGGCATATATTTTTCTAGTCCATAATATAGTTAATGCTTGTGCCAGGGCACAAGGAATCTGAGAATGCAAAATACCAAGCAAGCAGAAGACAGAGTAATCCTACTTCAGATGCTATGTCTACACATCTGCTGAAAAAGGACAGACAATTCCAGTACTTTTAATTTAACTGCACCAGATGTTGTCGTAATGTTATAAACTTATTCTTCAAATGGCATGTTTTGCTATGAGAAAGTGGTTTCCTATAAACTTTTCTGTGAGATCAGATATTGCAGGACCAATAAAATATATAGAGGAACCTGTTAATTTATGCTTTGTTTTTGTTTCTTTGTTTAAAAACAGAATGGTTTATAAAGATGGGATTGTTTTTCAATTTAAATGACATAGCAACAAGACTGTGTAGTAAATCAAATGGGAATCTTCATTGATTGTACATTTCCTCATAATTTCAGCTACTTCAGAATGATACTAAATTCCAGAATTTGTGGCCATTTATTGGAGGGGGGAATCTGTCCACAGATTAAGACCCAATAGTCTGATATTCAAAAATGTTCTAATTTAAATAATTTACTATTGGAAAACGGACGTATGTTGTTTGGGTCAAGAGAAAGAACCAAGAGCAAACACAACATATAACAAGGAGGAAAGTGTTTGAGTAAATAACTGTAACAAAATAGCCCGAGAGGTCCTTAAACTGTGGTGTTAGGACATAACTTAGGCTTTTGTCCAACTACGCCACAATGGGACATTAGGTATCTAATGTGTCTTATAATAAAACAGAAGGGAGACAGATATATTTCAAGTTAGAATCTGCTTTAATGGAATCTAGCTTCCAAAAATCTGACTGGATTTGCAGAATGTTGGTTTAAGTGCTAATTATTCAGTGCTAACACAACCAGTGGAGGAAGCAGCCACAGAAGATTGGTTTTCTTTAACAAACCTGACTAGCATGACATTCAAAAGCTTACACTGATTAGATCTGTCATTCTTTGCTGTACGGATACAACACCTTGGATGTTTGCACACTGCAACTATATTGTCTTGAATGAATACTCTGTACATCTGATGAAGACACAAGAGAGGCCAAGCTGATCCTCTCCTTGTGGTCCTTCCACAAGCAAACAAAGACCTTTTTACTTAATCAGGCAATTGGCAAATGGCCAGCTGCTAAAGAGGAGGCTTTTAACAGAGGATGTTGTTTTTAGTCTGATGGTCGTTGTTACTGATTATCCCTTTGTGATGTAAATAAATAAATAAATACATAAATATAACTGGATGGAAAGGTTGAACTTTTCTGCACAGATGAGACATTTACCTGTAAACCTGGAAAAAATGCTAGTAGTGAGTCCATCCATGTCCGAGCATTCAGCATTGGTTTGTGTATATGTACATCAAGCAGGAGAGGTGGCTGGCTAATGTATCTCATTATGGCATCATAATGCTGGAAAAATCAGAACTTTGTGAGTACACATTTGACTTGAATACCACATCCGCTCACCTAGTTAGACTTAAAAACAAGTAAGTAAACTGAATGTAGATTTAAAGGCCGCAAAAACACCTTTCTTGCAGTGACAGCTACTTATCTACACCTCTTAACAAAGTTCACTGCACCTTTCCCTCCTTACCTACTGTGAAAAACAGCAGACTCAACACTGGATGAATATGCAAGGAGCACAGCTATAACTGTGCTAATATGCCTGTGCTATTGGCTTAAATTCAGCAACAAAATGGCATTAACACCAATGTAACTTCCACAATCAAGCAGAATGAAACTGAAGGATTGGTAAAGATATAATGGATAAAAAGGCAGGGTTTGTGTGTCATCCACTCTCCCCCAAGCACAGTGAATTCCCTCACACACATTTTAATCACAATGAAGGGACACATAGCACTGGCTTAGTACAGGGTAATCAGGTTTTCTGCCTCCAACAGTATTTAAATGCGGAATATGGTTGCTGTTGTGTGTTAATTGCAGTAATTACTTTTCTGTGGTTTCACCACATCCTGTCTCAATCACATTCACAAGGAAACACGTGACCTTGGTGAATTACACAGATGAGGGGTAGCACACTGTGGCCTTCCTGATAAAATCGATTGAAACTCCCATTGGCCCTCACCATTGGCTGTGCTGGCTACAGCTGAAGGGAGGCACAGTTCAACAGTATCTGGCGGGCAGCCACATCCCATCCCACCTACAACTAACTTCCTTCCCAATGAGCAGTTATCCCTCTGGGAAGGCAGAGCCCAACAAGCTGTGCAACTGGTCCTTTTACAGGGTTTGGGCCTTTCAAATGTTACTACAATACTGGAGAAGAAGCTGCTGTTGTGTTTAAGTGTGATTAATATTAATCCTGATTTATTCCTTAGTTGCAGTTAAGCAAAATGGAATAATTCACACCAGGGGTTTCTTATTCCTCTATGAACTGTTTAAGCACATGACTTAAACACTGTGCAATAGGCGTCTGCCATATCAGTATCACAAATTAATTTTGCCCTGCATTCATAATGGTTTGAGGTTCTGAACCACATTTGGAGGGACTGAACTGTCCTTTCTCTATCACAATGGCTGCTGGATAAATCTGCCCAGGATGCAATTCTTTGGTCCTTTGTTGTATGATGCTTCAACAGTTTGTGTTTAATTAGTTGTATATGAGGAATATTAAATTTATGGTGGCACTCAGTGTTGTAAAACAATCCACATTGGTACATAAGCAACTCTCAAATAAAAGCAACTCACAATGAATAATGTTCTTACAGGAACTCACAGGTTCGCCTAAGCAACATCCAACAATTCTTATAGTAAACTCCCATTAGAGTGTTAATGACGCTCAATATATGCAATCCACAATTTATAATTTAAAATCCTAAATATTTTGACTGTTGTATATAGGCAGCAACATTAGCATTAACCAGTATATCTTATAATAGTTCACAATGGAATATAATCAATTTCCAATATATGTAACTCACAATTTAAAATCCCATATGTTTTGATGATTGTCTATAGATAACAACATTCATTATACATCAATTAACAGGGGAAAAAGTGTTTTGCAATAAGGGTACCAACAGACCTCACAGGTTACTCAAGAACAAGGCTTAGAAGACACAATTTGTATTTGCCAATAAACCTCAACATGAATTAGTTAATAGATCATATCCCACAAGTGTTATTAAGACAGTTAGAACTAGAGCAGAAACTAAAAATCATAGCTCTTTGTTCGCAAGCACTCAGAAACCTAATAGTAGATTGATAACTTTATTCTTATTTAATCATGCACCACAAAAATTAAGTCTATTATATATAAGCATTGGCACATTGTCCAAAATATCCCAGGCTGTAACTTACCTGCCATCTTAGGGTACAGATGTACTAGGAATATCAAGGATATGTTAGTTCATTCAGATTTAAAAAGAGATTTGACAGTAAGTAACTTAAAAGGTCATTTCAGTTGCGGTCATTGTTCTTTTTGTGCACAATCATACAACACCAAGGAATTTATACATCCACATACAAAAAAAAGTTTCCTTTTATTGTCCTTTCTCAACTGTGGTACAAACAATGTTGTGTATACAATCACTTGTCCATGTGGACTTGTTTATGTGGGTCAAACAAGCAGATCTTTGAGGATTCGTCTAGCCAAACACAGAAGTAGGATTTCAAATAAACAGAAAATCCCCTAGTGGAACATTTATAGTGAAAAAATAATTCTCCATTGTCCTTTAAATTCTGTGTACTTGAAGTAATCTCTAGTAAACCTTTTGAGAGATGTGATCTACATAATAAATTACTCAGGAGAGAGGCACTGTGGATGTTTAAATTACCATCATCTGTACCACATGGTCTGAATGATAGAACTGAGTGGTCAGCCTTTCTGTAATTCACATCCCAGCCAATACTAGGTCTATCACAAGGGAAAGTAGTAGATCAAACAGGTGACTTCTGCATTTACCTCAATTGATTCCTAGCGATTTGTAAAGAATATATTAAGGTTTTTAGAATACTAAGAGTTACCCACGGACACAATACATTGGGTCAATTTCTGTATGGAACTGCAGAAAGGTAAATATAAATTTATTATATATCATTCATTTAAAATTATTATTCTATACATGGAATATTAATTTTAGTATTATATTTGCAGATCACTAAAAAAACTGGGATAATTTTCACTGAAGAAGACCCATTAATGAGTGTGGAAACAGGGAAGTGAATAAAACAATCAATTTCCCAGGGCTCTCCATCTGAGGCATTAGATACCAATATGTCAAATCACTGAACACAAATTGTGTCCTTTTAATACAAATTGTGTCCTTTAAGCCTTGTTCTTGAGTAACCTGTGAGGTCTGTTGGTACCCTTATTGTAAAACATTTTGTTGCCTGTTAATTGATGTATAATGAATGTTGCTATCTATAGATAATCGTCAAAACGTATGGGATTTTAAACTGTGAGTTGCATATATTGGAAACTGATTATATTCCATTGTGAATTATTATAAAATATACTGGTTAATGCTAATGTTGCTACCTATATACAACAGTCAAAATATTTGGGATTTTAAATTATAAATTGTGAGTTGTATATATTGAGCATCATTAACACTCTAATGGGAGTTCACTGTAAGAATTGTTGGATGTTGCTTATGTGAACCTGTGAGTTACTGTAAGAACGCTATTCATTGTGAGTTGCTCGTTATTCACTGTGAGTTGCTTTTATTTGAGAGTTGCTTATGTACCAATGTGGATTGTTTAACAACACTGAGTGCCACCATAAATTTAATATTCCTCATATACAAATAATTAAAAACAAACCGTTGAAGCATCATACAGCAGTGGTATTGTATATACATAACACATACAGTTCCCAGTCATTAACGAGTTAAGCCTAATAATAATAATAATAATAATAATAATAAAAGTTATTTATATCCCGCCCCTCTGCGAGCAATCGGGGCGGCTTACAACAATAAAATAGCACACAGTATAAAGTCAGTATTCTTTGATATTTAACAGGGTCTAATCAAAAATAAAGCAGATTGCCTCCACCAAGATCACTAGGAAATGTGAAGCGGAAGGCTTTCACAGCTGGCATCCATAGGTTTTTTTGTGAGGCTGTTGTTCTGGAAGAGGGTTTTTTTTCCCCCTGACGTTTTGCCTGCATCTGTGGCTGGCATCTTCAGAGAATGGTTGTGTAGGGGTATGTGGGGTTTATATACTTTGAGTCCCTGTAGGGGAGGATATGTAAATTTGTGTATTTGAATGGCTAGTTCCTAGGCTGGGAGGAGATGCAAAGGTATACAGGAATCCCACACACACGGACAGATACCTACACAAGAACTCCAATAATCACCCAGGACAAAAAAGAAGCACAATAAAAACACTGGAAAACCACGCAAAAAGGATCTGCAAACCCCACTACCTGGAGGACAAACTGAAATACCTAAACTGGGTTCTACAGGCTAATGGTTACTCCAGATCAGATACCACAAGAGCAGCCAGACCCAGGAAAAAACCATAGGAATAAAGAAAAACAGCCACCCAAAGGGAAGGTATTCTTACCATACTTCAAAGGAGTCACAGACAGAATAGGGAAACTGATGAGGAAACACAACCTCCAAACAATCTACAGACCAACCAAGAAAATCCAAGAAGTGCTACGTTCAGTAAAGGACAAAAGAGACGCACAGCCTCATGAGTTTACCACGCAACATGCAGCTGTGGACAAGTTTACATAGGGACCACTTAATGCAGTGTGCAAACACTAATCAAGGAACATGAGAGACACTGCAGAGTAGGCCAGCCAGAAAAATCAGCAGTAGCAGAACATATTATAAACCAACTTGGACACAAAATGTTATTTAAAAACACTGAAATTCTGGACCAGGCCAACAACTATCATGTCAGAATGCACAGAAAAGCTATTGAAATCCACAAGCACCTGGACAACTTCAACAGGAAAGAAGAAGCCCTTAAAGTAAACAAAGTTTGCTACCAGTCCTGAAATACATTAAAATCAAAACTCAACACATGCAAATGACTTCCCTCAGGGACAGGGGGATTTCCAGCAGACGATGGACCATTAGCTAAACAGACACTAATCCTCTTTGCATATCCTTCCACCCTAGGAACTAGCCATTCAAATATACAAATTTACATATCCTCCCTAACAGGACTCACAGTATATAAACCCACACACTCCTACGCAACCATTCTCTGAAGATGCCAACCACAGATGCAGGTGAAACATCAGGAAAAAAAACTCTTCCAGAACAAGACCTCATAGCCTAGAAAAAAACCACCAAAAAAAACCTCTAAGAAATCACTAGGAAAGTTCGCCTGCTTCCCTGATATTGGTATTCCGTATTTGCTAACTATATTAGTAGTGGGTTAATGCTAAAACTAAATATCCAGCAGCATCTAAGGCTAGTAAATGTCTTTTGTCATAAACATTTATGCAAAAGAGTCCATTTACTGTAACTCTTGTTGCTACTGCTTTAAATCTCCAATGAAGCTAATGCTTCGAACCCATCAATTTAGATTCAAGGGAAAATTTTCCTATGGATCTATTAATGTCTGGATGTAGATTAACTGGCATGATGTACTGATACAATAAGTACACCTTTTTAGGGAGTAGACGGTAAAAGCACTCAACTTTCTCACTGAGGGAAGGGCAATAAAAACAACTCTTGCTAAGATTTCCATGTGATAGTCTGTAGTAAAACCTCCATACATCCAATAAAGTGCACTGTAGTCCACACAAAATGTAAGCCAAATACAATGTATTAATTTTTAAGGGGCTACAATACTTTTTGTTGTAATTTTTGCTATGATTTATGAACGCACAGCAAGGGTCTGAATCTCATGGTCCTATACTCACTGTGTTAAATCTTTCCAGAAAACTGTCATCACCAAGCAAGACGTATGCCTTTAATAAATATTCATAATATGAATCTATTCCTGCTCCAACTCCACTATCTAGAAACAAGATAAAAATGCTATTATGTACTCAATGAAACCATGAAACAATAAAAGGAGATGTTTAAAAGTGCAGTGAACACAGAACAATACTTTTAAAAAGCCATATAGTTGAAGGCAAGATTCTTTTGTCGTTTGCATCTTATGCTTCCATTCTCTCTGCATTAAAAACCTCAGCCTACATATGCCATTTTTTTCCTACTCATCAACCTGATCAGGAAGCAACAGGTCGGAGCAACTGTGTCTTTTACAACTTCTACTATTTTGCAAATTTCCAATTTTACACTTCACTCACACATTTAATAAGGTCACACACTCATTTGTTAAGCTGCAAAATGACAAATTCTAGATCTATGGTACCACTAAATCAGAAAGCTGGACCTTGCCTAGTCATCCAAGCATGCAGCAAGTCCAATAATATTTGAGGCTGCTTTTGCAGTTTTGATGCCAGCATGCAGATATTATAACTTCATACCTTTGCGGACCCAATCACCCGTATGAATATTGATAGTGACTCCCACTAAATTGCTGCTGCGTTGCCTTTTCTCCCAAAGAAAATCAAGTGCCTTCCGTGCATATTCCTGTTAAAAAAAAAAAAAAAAAAAGCAAAGTCAATTATCTTCTAGTTTAAAGCAGGCTTAAGGGCAGTATATTAGTTGAGAAATCTAATTCAAACAACTGGTGTATCCATTTCACTATACAGGCATACCTCAGTTAACAAAGCCTCTAACAAAGAAGCTCCTTTTTGCAAAGCCTTTTCATGCTCACCAGCCCCTCATTTCTTCCTTTTCCCCTGTCTAGCTGGAAACTTTGCAACAGCCTTGGCATCAGGAGAATGGTGAAAGAAGGCTAGAGAAAACAGGCTTTGGTGCGGAGTTGCAGCAGTGTGTCTGCAGTAAACAATACAATAAAGCTTAAACTGATCCACTGTGGCTGTATGTGCCTGCCTAAAACAGGCAAGGTACACAGCTGCTATCTCCAGACTCTTTTATTAAAAATGCATGAACAACAACAGAAAGTGGGAGAGCAGATAAGCCTGCCTGAGTAGCTATCCCTAGCTTGTTGAAAAACCATAGTTCTGTAAGAAAGAAAGAAATGTAATGTAATGAAAGAAAGAAAAAATAATCCCTGGATGCACTTTGGAAGAAGCCTTCAAGTGGTCTCTAGTACATTCAAAATGTTTTTCTTTACTTAAGCAAGGATGTCCTGACCAGGTTGTTTCATTTCACATGAGCATATTTGTTAGTTTTGAATAAAAAATTTGTTAAAACATGTGGAACTGCTTTTTTTTTTTTTTTTTTTTTTTTTTTGTAGTGTAGAAACCTATCACTATTCCTTCCATGTTATTTCTTTCTGGTACCAAACTTTCTGTTAAAGAAGTAATGCTCAAGAACCCACCTACTTGGTTAACTGATGTATACCTGTACTTCTAAAATTAAAGATCTATACAGTGAACGTATTTGTCACCAGAATGATGATCTTAACAAATTAGAGAAAAGCAGGCATCCATTTGCAATGTAATTTGTTCTTTGCTATCAATAAGGAAGAAGTGGGCAACCTACATCCCCTCCAGATATTGTTGGACTCTATCAGCCCCAGCCAGCACAGGCAATGGTCAGCAATGGTTGGAGCTAGAGTCCAATAGCTTTCAGAGGGGTACAGGTTGCCTATCCCCATAATAAAGGATACATTCATGTTTCTGCCTGTGTCAATGGAGAATTTATCTATCATCTTAAATTGAATGGTGAGCCTTCTAACCTAAGGACTAAAGATGGGGAGATCATCCTTGCGGAATTTCAAGATTGAAGCTTTTTTTCTTTTTTTAGACTTTAAGTCAGAAGACATCATTTTAATTAAGTAGAATAGAGAAATTTAAAAAATTGTTATTATACTGTATTGTCTTTGGTTTGGAGGGTGGAAAGTCAATTTTTTAATGTCTTTTATGTGGGGGAGGGGAGTGGGAGGTGGGTAGATTGGGGTAGTTATTTGTAATACTTAGTTTTTTGTAGTGTATTGTTAGTGTGTTTATGTAGTGTATTATAGCGTGTTGTTTTATTGCTTATGTACCAATAAAGATTATCTTTAAAAAAAAAGAGGCAGTTGTTCTTTAAGGCTTGTATTAATGACATGAGACACACACAACCCCTGTGTTATCCTCTATAAACTGTTATCTGCTACAGGCAAGGAAAGTGCTAAATATCACATTTATTTTAGGATTCACATATTCAGATTGTGCCCAAATGATAATAAATGGCAAACAATTCCACCAGCAAAAATAAAGAGAAGCTAAGAAAGAGTTAACTAACTTTGACACCTTTGGATAGTTGAGTGAGATCTGAACTACTGACTTCCTATTCGGCTGTCTCCTAGCTACTACACTACAGTAGTGCTCAACTTCACAGTACTGGTAATAGCACTGAGATAATACTAACAAAATCAGTTCAATATAAGAGATCAATTGTCTACTCCCTTGATGCAAATACAATGCCAGCTGAATCCATACAATTAGTACAAATACAAACTTAAAGCAGCTGCTTATCAAAGACAACGGTGGATAGAGAGCTGCTGCTTACATCATCTGCTGGTTGACACAAACAGGTCATTAAAAAGTGTTTATACAGTAAATACTGATGAAATGTTGCACACACACACACACAATGGTGATAAACTATACTGCTGTTTTGTCATGGGGTTATGGGTAAATTCTAGAATACTTGTAATACTGCTTTCAAATATACACAGGGAAGCAGTTGATGAGCTTTTGGTACAACAGTTTTAGTAACCAGTTCTGCAACAGCTATATCATTGTTAGAATTCATTCTACCCAAATAATCATTCCTATATATGTCTCTCTGTGTGTACAGCGTCAATCTTCCTCTGTTTCTCTGCTTTAGGAATTTCAGGAGCTTCTGTCGTTTTGCTAGGGCTGGTCCAGGATCTTTTCTTAGCTTTGGTTGGCATATTATTGATACATTTGTTGTTAAGTTTGAGCCAGGAAATTAGAAGGATTTTGCCCATGCAAAGATAATAAAAGCAAACTTTAAGGAGGGAGCTCTTTACAGCAGCTGCATTACCCTGTGTGTGTACAAGACAATATATTAACAAATTTACTATTAAACAAGAAATGATGAATTATATGTCATCCACCAAACCTCAAAGATTGATGCCCCTGTGAAGCGGCTCAGAGCAGCGAACTCTAAGATCAAGGTACCCGCACAAGCTGTACAGGTATCGGTTTCTGTTCCTGTCCGTGCCTCTGGACTCCTTACACCAAATTTTAAGTTAACCTAAAACAAAAAATGACAAAGTATCTTACTACTAATATTGCCTATGAATCTAGATAATTAGATGACTGAGCCCTAGAATCTAGATAATTAGATGATTAGATAAAAATCCATAGTATAGAAATTAAAGAGTATACTGCAGTAACACATGAAAGATGTTCAGAATCAGTGCTTCTTCAGCTGTGTGATATGGGCAAGCAGTAGTTTGTTTTTTTTTTCTTAATGTGGCAGGGCCAGTACCATATTTGTGCCCACTGGCTACAAATATCTTTATCTGGAATCTCTTTAGGGACCAGCAGCCAATCCAGACTCATGGACTTAAGAGTTTATTCAGAACAGTGCTGCTCAAACAGAGGTTGAAGCAAAGAATATGTTGGCTAGTTATCTAAATCAGTATGTTAATTAAATTCCTGTAATCCTAGTCTGGGTGAATTTGAATGTTGACATCTCCCACCCAACACACTGGCTTTGAAGTTACAGCTAAAGATACAAAAAGGAGAGACCCACTTTTCTCTATAAAACTGCACTGCAACTAGTGTAGGGAGTCCTAGTGAAAGTTGGATTCAGTGGCCTGTAAGGGCCACCGCCCTGTGGGGGTTCCCTAGATGCATTATACTTTATGTGGATTAATTTTCTCAGATGAAAAGCCCAATTCCTATGTAGACTAGCATCACTTAACTATAAAAGAGATAGCATTAGGTCACATTATACTTACCCTTGGATATGGGAGACCACTGGTGGTGTTAAAAGCTGGCAGAAGCTTGTAGCCCAGCTGCTTTGCCATGTGCAGAAGTTCCCCATTGTACCACTGCATTTCACCTTTCTCTTTGAGCATAATTGCTACTGAGTGCCCACCTAAAAGACCTCTAAATACAAACAAGAGGTAATACAGTTCAGGAATGTCATATTCTGAAAATACTGACCTCAATCAAAGGAATGCTCAAGGACTCAGCTGTTAGAGAAACAATAAGGGTTGACAGTAGTCAGTAAGACTTAACACTGCACAAATTAAAATAAGAGTGGTATGGGAAATCCACTGGATAAGAAAGGACAGGAGAAGAGGAAATAACAATTGTATAAATTATTTCCAATCCTTGAGCAATAGTTATCTGTTACATCTGCACCATGTGGAAATATAGCACAAGTGCCAAGAAGTCAAGAGCAAAGGTAATGATGATTGGAATGCTCTCCACTTTTGAAGAATGAATATGAGCAAGGTAGTATATATGCTAACATTCCACAGGAATGCACAAGACCTTCTGAATCTGGTACAAAATGAACAATTTAACTTTCTGGGAACTTCAGAGGAATTCCAATAGATCAGAGGCCTAACTACTTGCATTATCTTGTTTTCCACAGTGGCCAAACAGATTTTTCCTGTTTGTTTAATATACCAACAAGGGACCCAAGGCAGCTCACAGCACAGATTAAAACAAAGTACAGCTAAAAGACAATGGTTACTAAAACATTAAAATACAATTAAACAAACTATCCTATTAAGACACAATTAAATGGCCATGGGCATTACAGCAGCCTACAGGCAGTCCACAAATAGGACCTAACACTATCAGTCCTTTCCTAATGTTGTTCCCTTGTAAGGGATGTTCAGAAGGAGGCTGCTTCTGCTTCCTGGAGGGACAGAGCCATGAACAGCTTCATTGCCCATGTATTTGACCAATCCCTTTAAAAGTCATCTTAAGTAAGTGACCATCATCACATTCTGAGGTAGCGATTATTCACTTTCAAGCTTCACATCTTTCAGCAAAGATAGGTTTAGGAACATGTGAACAATCTGTGCAGAAATATCAGAAGCCAGAGTAAAAGTTTTAGTGTCTGAATGAAGGTTTTAGCACCCAACAAAGTTTTTGCCCCTTACACTGACAAGAGAAAACAGATTACAGAAAATAAAAAAGAGACAGTTAAACAAAATGAGAGAAATCACACATATGTGCACGGTTTATGCAGCTCACAAAACAGAGCTTCTTTCAGAACAGTCCTGGGATTGCTCTGGTGCAGTATTTTAGGTTTTTAAATAGACAGGCCTGACTATAATTCTTTGCAGTTCTTATGCAATTAGTTAACTGTATATGTGTATTAAATGAATGCTTATAATAAATGGTGCTCTCAAGTTTGCTGAAACCAGAACACAGTTGCAGTGGAACTAAAATATACCGTAAGTCAAATACTGCAAAACTGCAACATACATAAAAATTGTAAAAATAAATGTAACTTATATTATGGATTTTGGATTCCTATTATTTAAAACACTGACAGAACAGGTATTTAAGTTTAGATTAAAATATGTGGAAAGTACCAACCCATGACAGATAGCAAACGTGATGCATTTTCTCCTGCTACATAAAACTTACCCAAGGACTCTGATGTTGGTTTCAAACACTGATACTACAATATCATTGTCTAAATTAACATCTCTGATCACTTTTTTAACAGCTTCTTCAAACTCTTTGGTTTTGTTTAACACCTGAAAAACAAATGTGCATGGGAAACATTCTGATAACCTGCTTTAAATCAGATTTGCGAGATAAACTATGATTAAAAGAGAATCCTATTAAAACATAACTCAAAATACAGTAGTCCAGGAAAGTATGTATGTAGATAGATAGATAGATAGACAGACAGACAGAAAAATAAAGGATTATAGGGTCATATTGCATCAAACACTGCAATGACTTTTTTGAAGACTGGCTGCAGGGTAAATAGAATTGGAGTTTATCACAAGACAAACTGCCTACATCAGAAACGTAAAAGGAGAGATACCATTAGCAAACTGGGCAAAGATTACTCTGGAAGACTGAAGACTAATGAATATCTGATGCACTTCAATTAGGATTTCCCCCCCAGTTACAGTCAATAATTTTTTTTACAAAGGCAAATTCTTGAATCTCTGAAGGTAGACTGGCGAGCTAAATTTCATTCTTTCGGCCATGATAGCTATTTCAGTAGAACAGTTTATTAGGTCAATCAAGAATATTATTCACTAGACTAATACACAGCATGTTCATGGCAGAGGCAAGATAGAAACCAAGGCCTCCCCAGTTTACACACAGACACTATACTAAGCCATCTCTAATCAAATGATTAGAGAGACAAAGAAGGAACCTTCTTGAAGGCTTTCAAGGAAAGGTTATGGGACTACTATTTGGCACATAAAGCTTAAATGGTGTCTTATCTTGGACAGGGACTGGACATCTGAATCTCTTGGGACTGACCACAGTTCTTATACTAGAAGGCAACCACCTTTTTACCTGCAAAGCAACACCGTTATAAGGTGTAAAAACTATTAGAATGCATTTTTATAAAAAGGAGCCTGCTATACTAAGTAATCTGCTAAGAATGATAACTGTATGTCAGGGTTGGGCAACTCTGAAGGGTATGGAAGCATGCCAGTCTCCCTCACACTGTCCCAGGGACTTCTAGGAGTGCAGCTGGCCAAACTATATGGGGTGACGGTAAAAAGGTCTTGAGGGCCCACACTTGTATGTTAAACTCAAACATTAAAGAATTCATAAACAAAATTGTTTAAAAAGAGGCCCAAATATTAAGAAACTTTCAACAACAACAAAATAAGAGACTACAACCCACCACAAGAGTATCCAAAGTATCAATCAGAGTCAGCGAAAATCTGGGGGTAGAGGAAGAGAAAAGAACAAGATGTTAGGACCCAGTAAATTTTATATAGCAGTTAAAATGAAACACTGCTATATATTTAGTCCTGATTACTAAATGGTACTAGGACAAATGGAGAAGCTATAATGCAAAGAAACCAGGTGTGGTTGAGAGTACGTGTAAGTGAATTGCACAGAGAAATCCAAAGCCTTCTTTGTACCTCTCAAAGTTGATGAACTAAGCTACTGTATGCAGTTCTGCAATTCATATGTGTTCGTTGTATACATCCATATGCATGTATGTGCTGTCACCTGCCTATGGCCAAAGAACAACTCTGATTTTCAGGTTGATTCTGAAAGTCCCTAACTTCTGTATAACTAAGTTAGAATTCCACAATGTTCAATGCCCTCTGACCAAATATATAATCCACGCACAAAGTTTATTGACTATAATGTGCATACAGATATTCTCAGTAAGTCCTATAATGTAAGCAACTCTAAACAGTCTGAGCCATTATGGAATAAAGGGAGACTCTCTCTACTGTATGTAAGGAGGAAGTAGCAATGACCCATAACTCCACAATGTAGGTTTTACATGCAACACAAGTTATATGGGTGGTGTTATTCTGGTGCTGTACTGCTCATTGTGTTTGGCTGGTGGCTGCACGACTGCCAATCTATAAACTGAGTAAGGTTAATGACACCTTTGGGAAGAGGATTACTAGCTTCTGTGCAGCAGGAATAATATCAGCATATTACACCAACTAATTCATTGTTTCAAACTACTAATGCACACACTTTTCCAATCCACTTGACCACACACACCTATGTTAGTCATCTGTAATCTAAAAGATGAACTAGCTTTTCAGAAGTCCTTTTTTCTGGATGCCTACCTATGTGTGCCTTACTCATTAAAAAAAATGACTAGCTATGAGCTTGTTTATAAGCCAGAGTTGAAGATGAATGCAGTTAATATTCACATGATTATTGCAGTAGCAGACAGAAAAGGTTAAACTTTGTATTCCATCTCCATCCTGAAAGATCTGGAGGCTGGTCAGGCTTTCATTGAACTACAATTTAGACAACAATACGTTTTTCACATTCACGCAAGTAACACTATGAATGAAAAATGTCTTTCCATGGTTATTCATCCAGTATTCACATTCAGGTCAGTGTAGCTTCTAAGCACAGACCAATAGCACCAACCCTGAAATAAATTGTTGCCATTTCACATCAATATAGTAATTTCAAAATACTAACTTTCCCAAGGCATCATCCACATCCCCACGACTTGGTTCCTGACCCCGAACTCTTCCACGGCAAGTTAAAGGCATGAGCTCATCGGCTGGGTAGGCATGTTCCTGTTCATTGCAAAACAAAGGGAAAAGCAAATGGGGAAACTAAAGAGGTGGGTAGGAAACACATTGAAATGTATAGCACAGCAACAGCTAGGCCATGTTTCAAATCCAGACTGTTGCAAATGCAGGAACTAAGGCACACAGTTTCTACATTCAAGAGAGCCTGCTTGTAACAAAAAAGATGCAAACCACTCTGAGTGGAACATCATGCCCTTTCACTGGACATGTAAGTATTTTAACTAGATAAATGGCAATAAACCTTTTCCACATAGGAAATGCAAAACAGTTAGTTAGGACAAGTCACAAGCTGCTTCAGTGGTTTCATTACCAGTAGCAGCAGAAAGCAGTCTTTTCTAAGGTTCTTGTTTGGACTTATTTACCCAGAGCATGCTTGCTGTTTAACATCCTGGGGCCCACAAATTTCCACTGTGATTTTTGCCTCATCCTGTGTATCTAGTATCTGGAACGATTCACAGTAAGCTCCAAGGCATTCATTACAAGAAACGTCTGTCCCAAAAGTAGCAAGCTATGCAATGCTATAACTTTTCACAGAAAAATATTACACTTATGTCACTGCCTTCTGGTCAAGACACCCTCCTGTTCAAAAGGTGACAGAATAGGCAGAGCCCATGTGAACTTGAAGAATTCTATTTTTAAAATGGAATAGAATATGTGAATACATCACTTGTTTTACTGTTTGTATATATTCTGGTCTCTATTCTAGTTTTTAAAACTGAACAAATACTAGCAAATGGTCTCTTAACCCAAGACTGCAAAAATCTAACAGGGCTATTCTGTATGCGTCTAGTCAAATTAAGGTACACAGACTTGGTAATATGGTTTATTCCCAAGTAAAGGCATATAGGATTTACAGGGGGGGAACACGAAAAAGTGCCTTGTACAACATCAAACAGCCAGCTGAGTAGCCTCATCAACTTACCATTATCAAAAGAAGTATGGAAAACCCAGCAATACAGTTGTCCCTTTGTATTTGCTGGAGTTTGGTTCCAGGACTCCCGTGGATACCAAAATCCATGAATACTCAAGTACATAGCAAAATGGTGTCCCTTATATAAGATGGGGAAATCAAGCTTTGCTTTTTGGATTATTTTTTAAAGAATATTTTCAAACCATGAATACTTAAATCCGTGGATGCCAAATCCGTACATATGGAGGGACAACTATACAACTAACACTGGTTTAATATTATCAGCACTGTAATTCTTTATGAGATCTCAAAGGAAAAAAAATACAGTATTACTCCCATATCCACAAGGGATATGTTCCAGACTTTCTGTAGATACGTGAAACCACAGATACTAGCGAGTGCTGTTTTTGCTTCCCATGGCTGGAAGCAGTCCCCACTCCATTCACCTGTTGTTCCACAGAGGGTGGGGGAACCAACCTGCTCCCAACTTTTCACCTTCCAGCTGACCTTCCCACCCTGCTACAGCCAGCTTGTGGAAAATGAAAGGCCCTGTGGTTGCTACTGCCACCAGGGGGCGAGAGAGACTGTGAAGCCACAGCAGCAGCTGATGCTGTGCATCACTGCCAACAGCCGACCCATGAGACACGCCGCTAGAGGCACCTGCAGAGCCAGGAAAAGTGCGTGCACTGGACACTATGGAGGATGTGCAGTAGGTGCCACAGCAGTTCATATGTGACACTCAGAGTTGGAGGAAGGCAACGGCGGGAGGGGAGCTGAGAGCCGCAGTGGCTGGGGCAGGGGAAGGAGAGCAAGGCCAACCAGCAGCTGAGAGAGTTTACAGCAGAGGTTCAGCCATAGCACAAGCACTATCTTGCCTTCCTGCCCCTGACATACATTTTCCTCCCTGCCTACATGAGAGCTGCCCATTGGCCAAGGAGCTGCCGCTGAGTGTCACTTCTGGGTTGTTGGAGTGAATGGTGTGGCCCCGCCCAAAGAAAGGGTGTCTCCATACAGCTTGAGGAAGAAACCCAAGTAAGTGAATAGGTTCCCCCACCCTCCATGGGACAGCAGGTGAGCAGTGGGGAAATACTTTTTTGGATTGCCGATAAGTGAAATAGAAGATAAAGTCTGTCCCATGGATGGTGTGTGTGTGTCACACTGTACTTTTAATTCCTGGAAGAAGAGTTTTCTGGTATTATTGTATAACAGAACAGAACAGAAGTTGCTTTTATCTAATCATCTTTTGAAGCAGCATAGCCTCAAACCAAAAAAAGCAATATAAGTCAATACTTTGTAGCAGTCCTTTGCTATCTTATAATCAATAAAAGCTTAAATTCCTTGTCTTTCTTCAAAAGTTCAACAAGCACAGAAATGCAATTTGTTTATCTAAGGTCTTAGTATACGTGGCATGTAAATATCCTTTTGACTTCAATGTTTCCAGGATATGCCAAGTCACACTTCCTTATTACCTAAACATTTCATGGTACAAGTGTAGAAAAGACAGCCACCTATTCCAGTTACTAAGATGATAATACAGAACTATCAGTGATATGTGTTCTCTCTACAACATGGGTTCAATCTTAAAATGTATTGAACAACTTTTTCAACATTTTCAAGGTGAACTATGATCTAGGTTCAAACATCCATTCTCTGAAGTCTGCTTCCCACCTTAAAGCGTATACAGTTGCCCCTCCACATTCGCGAATTTAGCATTCACGGTTTTGAATATTCGCGGTTTTCGGAGGGTCTCCCCCCCCAAAAGCAGCGACAGGGTTTAGAAGCCCTGTGGCCGCTTCTGTGGGGGTGGGAGAGAAGCAGGCCGGGTAGGGGGTGGGAGAGGCCGCGAAGGAGCCTTCCGAGGCCCCCTTGCCACCTTAGGAGGCCGGGCGCAGGGTAGGAGAGGCCGCGAGGGAGCCTTCCGAGGCCCCCTCCCACCTTAGGAGGCCAGGCAGGGGGTGGGAGAGGTGGCGAGGGAGCCTTCCGAGGTCCCCTTGCCCCCTTAGGAGGCCGGGCGGGGGGTGGGAGAGGCAGTAAGGGGGTCTTGGGAGAGAGGGGGAGGCCTGGGGAGGCGACCACGGGCCTCCGAAGGCCCCATGAAGGCCTTGGGAGGGAGGGAGGGAGGGGGGAGGGCTGGGGAGGCGACTACGGGGCCTCCGGAGGGCCTCCAGAGGCCCCGTGATGGCATGGGGAGGGAGGGGGAGGCGGGGGGAAGCGACTATGGGGTCTCCGGAGGCCCCGTGGTCACTTTGGCAGGGGAGGGGGAGGGCAGGCATTATTCACGGAATTTTCACATTCGCAGGGGTCTGTGGAACCTAACCCCCGCGAATGTGAAGGGATGATTGCATATATTTTATCACCAAGTGTAGACACAAAAACACAGAGCACCAGGACCGGTTTAAGGAATGTTGGGGGGCCCTGCAATGCTTTATTTTGGGGGCCCCATATGTTTATCTCAGGTCAATGTAACCTAACTCAATCTAAGCTATTCACAGTACAGGATATTCAGACTATTACTAATAATGTTTTTGCAGGAGGAGGGTTACTACGGGGGGCCCACAATGATGGGGCCCCCTGCAGATGCTGATGCCGCTGGTGCCTTAAACCAGCCCTGCAGAAACATCAAGCCCCTAACAGCGCATTTTCTAGAAGTGTACACAGTCCATTAATGTTACTATTAATAATGCTTTTATTTTGAACCATTCAGGTCAAGTTAATTCTATTACTCAGATCCTCATAAAAAAATACTGACTATGTATCCGAATTACTTTCCATACATTGTTTCAATCTATACCAACCCTATGAAGAGGTCAGTATTATTACAGTAATGCTTCCGTTTTACAGATGCATAATAGAGAACTTGTGGGAAGGATACGATTTCAACAAAGAACTTTCTGGCTCACAACTTACAGCCTTAATGACAGCATTTCTAATGCGTCAAAAGCTCTGACATTAATGAATAGAAGTTGCCAGGCCAAGCCAAACTACCACAACGAGACAAACTCACAAAAAGTTCTTGCATTTGATGATTCAGTTCCAACATCACATCAAACCATCACTTTAAATCGCAATTTAAAACTGACATCATGATTTGAACTTTTCAGTGTATCAGTTAAAGGTCTATAGCTGTTTCTCAGCATTTATTTTTCTACTTAGTATAATAGCTTCCACCAATGGAGCAAATCAGAACCACTATTTATTAATTCAGACATCATGCCAAAATAATAAAATGTACCAGGGTTTCCCATTTTGGTTTGCCTACTGATAGCAAACCATGCTTTCTTAATTCAGACATTAGATCAAACCATATGTTTCCTTGATTTATTGCAAACTTACTGGCAAAACCTAGGCATATTTTCCCTAAAGTAATTCCACTAAGTGAGACTGGACAGATTTCAACCTTGCTAAGCAGTCTACTTTCTAATTCAAATAATCTTCAGAGGGTGGGGGGAGGAATTAATAAAATTTGACAAAGCAAAACTGCCATCAAGATACTGCCCTAAATGTTATTTGGTAAGTATATTTGCTGTATTGGCAAAAATTAAGTTTACCAATATGGGACTCCTGGTTTTACCCATACAGAAATCTATTAGTTTAAGAAATAAAACTGAATTACACTGAAATCAAGGAGGCTTCTAAGTAAAGGTGTTTAATTCTTAGTAACTATACTCAGAACTAAGAGTGGTGATCAGTGGAACTTACTTCCAAAACCCCAAAACTAGAACACAAAAGCATAATTCTCAGAACACTACCATAATGTTCACCCAATCTATATTATGCTAAAGAATGTATCAGAATAGTAATTAAAAACAAATCAAATCAGTTAGAAGCAAGGTAAATGTTACATATAAATTACATGGTCATTTTACTTACCATATAATTACTATAGGCATGATCAAACATTTCTACTACTTGATTCCTGCAAAGGAAACAAAAAATAGGATGTAGTGGTCAATTTAAATTTGAAAGGAAGATTTAAGCAAAAACAGCTACTCAAATTAGAAGATACAAGGAGATAAAGAGCATCTCCCCAAAAGGTACAACCCATAATAATTTGTGCAAGTGAACAAGCTAAAGAAAAGCTACCACTAATAAATATTTGTTATTTGAAATGAAATGAAACAGTATTATCTAAAGATTTGTTGTTGTTGTTATTCTTGTTTGCCTTCAAAGCATTTTTTACTTCTAGTGACCCTAAAGTGAACTTATCATGGGGTTTTCTTGGCAAGATTTGTTATGAGGGAATTTGCCATTGCCTTCCTCTGAGCTGACAATGTGACTTGCCGAAAGTCATCCAGTGGGTTTCCATTCCCTGATCTCCTCGAATTCCCATCCAACTCACAAAGCATAACACCATGATGGCTCTATAGATAGAAATTTGTAAGTATAAAATACAGTAGCACCCCTGTATCCACTGATTCGCCATCCACTGATTCAGTTATCCACAGTTGGCGATGGTGGGGGATGGACGGGGGAGGGAGAGGAAGAGAGCTCACCTTCCTTCTCCCTTCCCCACTGGGGGGTTCCGGCAGTGTAGCAGAGGTGGCGGGAGAAGGGGTCACCTTCCTTCTCCACGGGGGGGGGGGTTTCCGGCAGCATGGCGGAGGGTGGATGGAGGAGAGCTCGCCTCCCTTCTCTTTCCCCACAGGGGGTTCCAGCAGCGCAGTGAAGGTGGCAGGGGTTGGATGGGAAAGAGAGAGGTGGCAGAGGGTTGACAGAAAAGGGAGAGGTGGCGGAGTGGATGGGGAAGCCTTCCCCCCACTCTCCTCCAGCCCAGTTCCTGCCACTCCTTTCATTCTCTCAGTAATCAATAGTAGCTAGAAAAATCTACCCAGGTTTAGCACCTTACATTTCAATGTAAGTAATTTGTAAGTTCAACTGTGTTTCCACTTTTGCTCTCAGAGATGTAAAGCAACTACATGAAACCACATGAGTGGTTCTGCTGTCACATGCTCTTTAAGTATGTGTCCTGTCCCCATCGTGTAAAATGCAATCATGTGTTATGTACCTTGCTGCAGATATCCTGGACAAAAGATGCTGCAGATATCCTGGACAAAAGATTTAACACTTTAACAAATTCTAAACACCAGATCAAATGTAAAAGTACAATTTTATTTAATAGCTAAGTGGATCACGAAGCTTCAATATATACTTCTTGGGTTTTTTGTTAACAATTCATACATTTGCCTAAGTCCAATATAACATAACCAGAGGAAAACAGTATGCTAGCAGATTTCTGTTGGTTTTTTCCAGCTTCGCAGGTGGTAGCACACGTGTTCTTGCAGCCTCAGTCACGTACGGCTAACATCTGTGCAACTGGGAACTGCACTTGATTTCCCCCTTATATATAGGCCATGAACATAATGTTAGTTTCACTAATGAAATGACACCACTGGATACTGTCTGTTTAGCTGGAATTATGAGCCCATTTACAGGAAAGTATGGCAGACTTCAGATTTGTCAGACCTGCTTCACTAGGATTTCACATTCATCAACCAGAACCATGAGATAAACAGTGGTTCAGATCAGACATCAAATAAAGGAAAAGTGTGTCTCTTAGCACTCGAGAGGTGAGCTCAATAACTTGCTTTCCGTTCTAAGCAAACCAAATTGCAATTTTTTAAAACATAAAATAAAGTTTGTGCTTCTTTCTCAAGCTGTCTTTAGCAATCTAATTTAGGAGTATGTGGACACTGTCATTTTTCAAGAAGAAGGAGCCAGAACCCCTGATTACTGCAATCACCTAGGGATCTACCAGTATATTCCATCTACCTAATACATGCCTCTCATATACAGCCATTTGATTTCATCTTCACCTCCCTGCCAAACTACCAAGAATTAAAGGGCATGGGCTGTGTGAGAGAGAAAACAATATTCTCACTGATTTACACACTAATCCTAATGCAAGTTTACTCTAAAGAATTCCCCACTCTGTTTAATGGAATTTTCTCCTAGTACATTTCTAGAGTCTCAGTGCCACTACAGAAAACTCAAAATCCTTTTCTGACAGAGATTCTTTGTGGTACCACAAACATGAAATACTCTATGTGAAATGCTCTTTTTAAGTGCTTTTTATTTTATGAAATCAAAAGAAGTAATAAAAGAAGATTCTACAGTACACTATATAGTTATCATGGTAAATACAATGCCATAATCAACAGTGCAAGAAACATTATGGCCACAATGATTTCATTGAGAGGTGACAACAGCAGATCAATCATGCAGATCCAAAAGATCATACTCTTTATTACTAGATTAAGCTAAATCGCTTTCTTCAGCACTGGATAGAATTAAGATGTTTTCCCACCACATATTAAAAACACTCAACTTCTAGATGTTATGATTCCTTTATCAAAACTGGGACTATCAAGGATTCTGCTTTTAACCCACATCTGTTCAATCCCTAATTAACACAGAAATAACCTCACTTGTATTTGCAGCATATGCAAATTAAAATCACCACTCCACATACACATAACAATTAAGTACTGTACATGTACCTGACATTCTCCTTTTATCACCTGTCATTTGAGTATTTTAATGTCCCATTACCCTAACATGAATATCTGAGTCTACAAACATTGCCACAAAGAATGTTAATTTCAATGTAATATAATTCTGTTTCTGATATTGGAATTATCGAGAGCACTGTATGTGTGAGAAATGTTGCCTGTTGTGTATGTAACTTGAACAGAACCACTAATCTGATGTTCACAATCTATTATTGTTAGATAAGGCACAGTGCATCTTCTTTGCAGCCCCAAACACACATACAGATGAGAATAAGTTTATACACCCATTAACCAAAAGGCACTATCATCATTACACATCTGGTACCCAGCTTGTGGGAGCAATTAGCTAACACACATTGGTAACTGTTTAATGCAGTGTAGATGTGTAAATAGCTATTGCTTAAAACAATTTGTAAGCCGCTCTGATAGCCTTGTGGCTGAAGAGCAGGGTATAAATAACTAAATAAATTTTTTTAAAAAATTACCGGTATGTGTTTTGGAACAATTAGCATGCTCAGAGCAAGAGCTTTTACATACTTCGCTAAATCCTGAGCCCAGCCTATTCTGAAGACTGAAGGAAAGCAGGAATTTAAATCAATCAAACAAAATGCCTAATAAGAAATGTGATGAAAGCCAAAAACATCACACTTTCACATTGCTTTAGCTGCAATCAAGGAAAGCAAGCCAAAATAGTATTTTTGTACTTATCTTTTTACTCTTTTTGCCCATTAACAAGTGGCAACTCTATCTTTAGAAATAACATCATGAGCTCAAATGTTATGGAAGATGCTATCACAACAATGATATCCTTCCACAGGAATGTGACCAGGTAGTAGAGACTGCATTAAGGACATTCATTTTTTCACATTGCTTTAGTGTGGGATGGCAACATTTTTAAAGACTATACTCCATGTTCAGTACATGATGTATAAAACACCCACTTGCAATCACACTATAACTTTCTACATTATCCTTGATCTATAAGAACAGGAAATATATCACTAACAGACATGGGTAGATTAATGCCTTACTGGAAATGGGAAATAATCACAAAGCACACCTTAAAAATTTACTTTCAAGAATTAATTAAATGACATGCTGAAGCCATCCATAGTTAAGCAGTAGTAGGATGCAAATATTATAGCTCTGCCTTGAAATAAGATAAGAACAATCTTAATATTGCTTGGGAAATTGAAATGGATCAAAGGAAGAGAGTGTCAATCAATTTACAAAATGCAGCAAGGAGAATTCTAGTCTAGGGGCACAGTCCACAGAATTTAAGCTGTCAGTGTTGTGATATTACCTGGAGCAATGGAATGTGTGCACTGATTAAAAATGTGTCTGTGTTGGCAGGACAAAAACAGGGAGAGACTCTAATCCAATACCATTTTCCTCTACTGGTGTGTGCTTAGAAAGATATCCATTGAGACACATACATGAAAAAATATATCAAAATTACAGTTCTCCCTCCGTATCCACGGATTTGGGTATTCACGGGTTGAAAGTATTCTTGGAAAAAAAAATCCAAAAAGCAAGCTATCTTATGCCATCTTATATAAGGGACACCATTTTGCTAGGCCATTGCATATAATGGGACTTGAGTATTCACGGATTTTGATATCCACAAGGGGTCCTGGAACCAAACCCCAGCGAATAGGAAGGGACAACTGTATATAAATTACAATATAAGCTTGCTAGCCCCTGCTCATCAATATTTATACACACACAATCCCAAAATTTCCAGGGATGGCAAGCTAGCATGCTTTCCACCGTTATGCTTCCAGTGGAATCAAACAAACACTACCAGCAGAAGAAAAGTCAGCATTAGGCCAGAAGATGGTCTACAACTGTTGCTGCTTACATAACCAGGTTGCACACTTATTCATGGAATAGGAAGTAACTGCATAAAGAGAGCACAGATCAAACGTATAACATGATGCTTTTTGATGCAGACTAAGCAGCCTTCTGAGAGTCGCCAACTTGTCTGTTATGCAAGTCCTTACATAAAATGTGTGGCTCTCATCTTTACTTACTCTCTGTTTTGTTTTAAGCCTTCTATATGCCAGAGCACTTAGAAACAAATACCATATCTTCAAAACTGAAGCAAAGTAAGCAAAGATACCACTTTTTATAATCTGGACAGACTGCTTTATAAAGAAGAAATTATTCTCTTAATAAAAGATATGAACAGGATACTCTCCCTTCTCTCTCACAAGAGAACACCAATGAGTGTGGCAAAACAGTAAGACACATATGTTACATGTCTGGCTGAATTCACTGCTCTATTGCTGACTTGTAAACAACTGTCTAGTCCAGTGGTTCTTAACGTGTGGTCCATGGAACCCCCCCAGGGGTCTGCGAAGGCAGCAAAGCACCATGGGACAGGAGCCAAGGCAAAGACTGGCTGGCTTAGCCTGCACAGCGCCATTCAATCCACTCCAGCCATAAACTTTCAGGTAGAAGCAAGAGAAAAGTCTTCCCCCTCCTGTGCCTTTGGGGAAAGGTTTAATGGATGGTGTAACTATTATTATTATTATTATTATTACCATTATTTTAAATCTTGAGTTAAGACTTGGGGGTCCCCGGGAACAGAAGATATTTATAAGGGTTTCCTGGTAAAGAAAAAGTTAAGCGCCATTAGTCTACTCAACTATGGCAGTGATAAAGGTGCATGGGCAAAAAATTATATAGAACAGTTACTTATATTTTTATGGGCCACAGAATTGTGACAATTTGTGAAGTTGATGCAGCCTACAGGAATACACAGTGCCATTTTCAGTGGCCTGTTTTCAAGCCTGAGATTTAATCCTTTTTTTTAAAAAAAGTTACTGAATGGGGTTGATCATGATATGGTACAATGTTGTTCATGGGCAAAAGGACACGCACAGAACAAACATAACAAAACCTGTCATAACGTAGGATCCCAATGTAGAACCGCTGTTGTAACAAAGCTAGTTCTCACTCCCCACTTAATAATAAATACAATTAAAGCGACTGTGAGTAAATATTTGACTTGGATGTCCTTTCCACAAGACCACGCTGACAGCATCAAAGGTGGCCTGTCTCTCTCTCTGACACTGTCAGCTTAAAGGCAGGCAGACAGTCTTTTTTTAAAATATGTTTAATACTTTTAAGTATATTTTATTCTTTTAAATGTTTTAATTGCTTTCATGATGTAACTTGGTTTAATTCTGTTTTAATCTGCGCTTTTTGTAGGTTTTAATTGTGTGGTGTTAAAACTGTGTGCTGCTTTGGCTTAATTCTGTTTTACTGCGCACTTTTTGTAGGTTTTAATTATGTGTTGTTAAAACTGTGAGCAGCTTTGGTTTAATTCTGTTTTAATGTGCGCTTTTTGTAGGTTTAACTGTGTGTTGTTAAAACTGTGTGCTGCTTTGGTTTAATTCTGTAATAATCTGCACTTTTTGTAGGTTTTAATTATGTGTTGTTAAAACTGGGCTGGGGGGGAGGGAAGTGGGCCACAAATAAAGATAATAAAAATAATAATAACGATTATGTTGTTGTTTTTATGCTTTTCGTGTGCTTCCTTTTTTTCCCCTTCCTTCTTCTTGGGTCTTGTTTTATTCTTTGCTATCTCAGGTCAATGTAACCTAACTCAACCTAAGCTATTCACAGTACAGGATATTCAGATTATTACTAATAATGTTTTGGCAGGAGGAGGGTTGCCACCAGGGCTGGTTTAAGGAATTTTGGGCGGCCCTGCAACGCTTTATTTTGGGGCCCCATATGTTTATCTCAGGTCAATGTAAGCTAACTCAACCTATGCTATTCACAGTACAGGATATTCAGATTATTACTAACAATGTTTTTGCAGGAGGCGGGTTACCGACGGTGTGACCTCGCCAGGCTCTGCTGAAGAAAGCAAAGCCCCCCCGCCTTCCCAGCTTTCCCTCCCTGCCTGCCTGGCTGACGGGCTTACCCGAGGCGGCGCTTCTCCTCCCTGCCCATCGCCTGCACGCCCGGCGCCGCCGCCAGCACCGAGGAAGCGGAGAGGAGGCCCAAAGCCAGCAGTTTCCAGCCGGGCCAGCGGCCTGCCGGGGCGTCGCCGCTCCTTCCCTTGCCCCCAGCCGCCGCTGCTCCGCTCATGGCAGCCGCTGCCCTGCTAGGCCCGGCACTCTCCCATCCCGTCAAGAGCCGCCGCCGCAGCGCCAAGAGAAGGGACCGGCCCTTCTTCGCCCGCCTGGCTCTCGCTCTTCCCGCCCCTCCGGTGTCGCCAAGGAAACCGCAGCCCGGCTGCTAGGTAGCTTCCGGGTCCCCTTCCGGTCATGTGACCCGAAGGCCGGCGGAGAGCCAATAGAAACGGAGGGGCTGGGTCACCTGATAGCACGTACGTCGCGCGCTGCCGGATACAGGGAGACGTGGAACCTGCAGGCGACCGACGCCCCGCCTCCCCCCGCGCCAGCCTTGACGTGGCTCTAGCCTTAGAGATAAAAAGAGGGTAGAGTAATCCTTCGCGTGGCTGGGGTGTGGGGTTTCCGGGTGCGCATTTAGATAAGACTTTTTTTTAAAGCTCATTTAGGGCGGAAATGGGATCTCAAGAACAAAAACACTCTCCCTAAAGAGTTTGGGAGCCTTCTGAAGAGCAACACGGAGATTAGGAGTGCATCTGCTCTGTAGAATTAATAAAACTCACCACTTTTAAGTGCTGTAGCTCCATCCTATGGAATCCTGGGATTTGTAGTTTCACAGGGTCTTTAGCCTTCTCTGCCAAAGAGTGTGGGTGCCTCACAAAACTCTACATCCCAGGGTTCTATAGGATGGAGCCATGGCAGTTAAAGTTGTGTCAAACTGTATTATTTCTACAGAGTAGATGCCCTCAAAGTTTTCCTGGGATAGAGTCCATTTCATCTAAATCAAAAAGTGGTATCCCAAGTTGCAGCATATAACCAGAGCAGATATATATACAGTTGTCCCTCCACATTTGCAGGGTTTGGGCCACAAGACCCCTATGAATGTGAAAAAACCACGAATAAAAAATAGGTCACGCCACCACCCACCCACAACCCCTCACCCATCCCAGAAGCAGCGAGGGGGCTTGTAAAGCCCTGTCGCCGCTTCTCTCCTCCCCCCACCTGCCCAGAAGCAAATGATCTTCAGACCAACCAAGAAAATCCAAGATATGCTGCGCTCAGCAAAAGGCAAAAGAGACCCTCTCACATCCGTAGGAATTTATTGCATACCATGCAGCTGCGCACAAGTCTACATAGGGACCACGAAACGCAGTGTGCAAACATGAATCAAGGAACATGAGAGACACTGCAGACTGAGCCAGCCAGAAAAATCAGCAGTAGCAGAACATGTTATAAACCAACCTGGACACAAAATGCTATTTGAAAACAACGAAATTCTGGACCAGGCTAACAACTATCAGGTCAGAATGCATAGGGAAGCTATTGAAATCCACAAACACATGGACAACTTCAACAGGAAAGAGGAAACCCTAAAAGTAAACAAAGTTTGGCTACCAGTCCTGAAAAGCACCAAAATAAAAACTCAACACATGCAAATGAACTTCACCCAGGAGCAGGGGGCTTCCCAGCAGACAATGGACCATTAGCTAAATAGACACTAATCCCCCTCGCATATCCCTCCTAAGAACTGGACATCCAGCAACTGAATACACAAATTTACATGCTAATCCTCTTCAATGGGGACTCACAGTATATAAACCCCACACACCCACACTGCCACCACTCTCTGAAGATTCCGGTCACAGATGCAGGCGAAATGTCACGAATAAACTCTTCTAGAACATGGCCTCACAGCCCAGAAAAAAACCTGACAAGAAGAAAACTCATCTGAAATGTAGTGCTGGAGTAGAGTTGTACAGAACCATGGTCTGTCAAAATGACCAACAACTGGGTCCTAGAGCAACTCAAGCCTGAAATCTGACTAGAAGCCAAAATGACCAGATTTTACTTTGGCCATTTCCTGAAATAACATGACTCATTAGAAAAGATGATAATGCATGGTAAAGTGGGAAACAATAGGAAAAGAGGAAGACTGCATTACAGGTGGATAGACTAAATCACAGAAGTCAAGCCCAGAGTTTGCAGGACCTGAGCAGAACAGTTGATGACTGGAGCTCTTGAAAGTCTTTCATTCATAAGGTTGCCATTAATCAAAATCAACTTGTTGCCAAATAACAATGGTTTGGTGCCAGGATATTTGAAAGACTGCTTCCTCCTGTATGAAACCTGCTTATACAGTTGTCCCTCCATATCCACAGATTTGGTATCCATGGATTTAAGTATTCATGGCTTGAAAATATTCTTTAAAAAATAATAATCCAAAAAGCAAACCTTGATTTTGCCATTTTATATAAGGGACACCATTTTGCTATGCCATTTCATATAATGGGACTTGAGTATTCATGGATTTTGGTATCGATGGGGGTCCAGGAGCCAAACCCCAGCAAATATGAAGGGACAACTGTAATTTGCAGTTGTCATCAAAGGCCTCATCACATGTCACATCAAAGTATCTAGAGAGAAACTGTGTTAATGGATGCTTAGGACAAGGCCTTTTTTATAGCACGAATCAGGAATGCTTTCCTGCAATATTGTTTCTATTTCAGGGAATTTAGAGATGGAGGGAGAAATCTAAAATCCATTAAAGGGTTTGAAATCTGCACGGCTGTGTATGAAAGAGAGAGAGAGAGTCCACAGCTCTGAAAATTAAGAGATTTCTGATTTGAAAATATTGTTCTCCTTCCTTCAGTTGTGATTTTTGTTTGTTTTTGATATTTGCATAAATCTTATATTATAAGCCTTGGTTTTAATGGTTTTATTTTCTTCAACCCTTTCTTTTGATTTATGAAGTGCGAGTACTACATAAGGTGCATGCCAGGGCTACACAATGCCACAGGAAAGAAACTGTAAGTGGTGGTCCAGTTGGGAGAAATTTTAATGTCTAGTTATTTTGAGTTTTTTTTTTTTTTTTACTACAGAGCAATGTTTCATTTATATTAACAATGCAATAGTACACGTACCTTCTCAGGAGTAAGCTCCAGTGACTTCAGTGTGACTTACTCCAAGGTAAATGTGTTAAATGTGACTTGATGCATTCTTAAAAGGCCAATGGAATGCATGTATTTCTTTATGACAATCATGTTTTTTCCAACCATCTTTTGTAACTAATTACATTCTATTTATCTCTTAGAGCTAGAAGCATTATATGCATGTTATTTTTCCTCACCCCATTTTTATCCTAACAACCCTGAAAGGTAGGTTAGGCTGAGAAGTTACTATTGGCTCAAGGTGACCACACAAGTGTTATGTTAGAAAAAAGTTGGGGTTTGGCCTGATCTATAATGTGCATTGGGCAGAAGGGGTGAATATGAACACAGAGTTCCTACAGTGACTGTGAATCTAAGAAAGATGTAATTTTGAACAGGATTTGATGAAGGTGCTTTAATGTGCTTTAATGTTACAATAATATATAATATTATAGTGATAATGAATTTATGCTGTGCACTTGGTGTGTATCCACACAAAGTATTGCATTTATTGATTTGGATTCTGTCTGTCTGTCTTTTTAGGCTTTCCTAACAGTACATAAATTCCAAACTTTCTTTGCTTAAAATAGTAGTTCTGTTTCTTCTTGACTCATAATTTTTGCCCTCTTTTTGCCTCACCACATCCTTTAGACCACACTCTGATGTTGCTCAGGCACAAGTTGTGGTTTTCATATGGGAAATGTTGGCAGGTAAGGATGTGTGTTTCCCTGTCCCCACAGCCAACAGTGTGGAATGCAGGTAGAGAAAAGCACATGTGGAACAAGTCAAACTCCACCGGGTTGGAGTAGTGGGCTGCAGTACAGGCCACTATTTTCAGCAGCTGTCCATGTTTCTTGAAACTTGGGTTGCCAGACCTCAAGGGCTGGCTCTGAGTCTCCAATTGTCATGGGTCATGTCCAGGTGGGAGACGAGGGTGCAAACTCTCCAGTTTTGGCAGGCTCATCTTTAGCCAAGAGGAAAGGGATATGTATAAATCTCCAGCTCAGCTAGTAGACCTGCAGCTTGGTGCAGTTCCCTTCTCATCATTGCATTTCCAACAGTTACTTTTAACCGATTTGTACATCTTTGATAGTTTATATGGTGAGAGGTGCCATCTATAGAACATATTGTACAGTTGTCCCTCCACATTCGCGAACTCGACATTCACGGTTTCGAGTATTCGGGGTTTTGGGAGGCCCCCCCCGGCCTCCCCCAAAACAGCGACACGGGGCCTCGCGGAGGGGAGTGGGGAGGGCTGGGAAGGCCTCCGCGGGGCCTCCGGAGACCCTCCAAAGGCCCCGCAAAGGCCCTGTGGGGGGAGTGGGGAGGGCAGGGAAGGCGTCCGCGGGGCCTCCGGAGGGTCTCCGGAGGCCCCGCGAAGGCCCTGGGGGGGAGTGGGGAGGGCCGCGAAGGCCTCCGCGGGGCCTCCGGAGGTCCCGGGGGTGGGTTGGGGAGGGCCGCGAAGGCCTCCGCCGGGCCTCCGGAGGTTCTCCGGAGGCCCCGCGAAGGCCCTGGGGGTGGATTGGGGAGGGCCAGGAAGGCCTCCACGGGGCCTCCGGAGACCCTCCGGAGACCCCGCGAAGGCCCTGTGGGGGAGTGGGGAGGGCCGGGAAGGCCTCCGCGGGGCCTCCGGAGACCCTCTGGAGGCCCCGCGAAGGCCCTGTGGGGGAGTGGGGAGGGCCGTGAAGGCCTCCGCGGGGCCTCCGGAGGCCCCGGGGGTGGATTGGGGAGGGCCGGGAAGGCCCTGCGAAGGCCCTGGGGTGGATTGGGGAGGGCCGCGAAGGCCCTGGGGGTGGATTGGGGAGGGCTGGGAAGGCCTCCGCGGGGCCTCCGGAGTCCACGCGAAGGCCCTGGGGGTGGATTGGGGAGGGCCGGGAAGGCCTCCGCGGGGCCTCCGGAGTCCGCGAGAAGGCCCTGGGGGTGGATTGGGGAGGGCCGGGAAGGCCTCCGCGGGGCCTCCGCGGGCCCTCCGGAGTCCCCGCGAAGGCCCTGGGGTGGAGTGGGGAGGGCCGAGAAGGCCTCCGCGGGGCCTCCGTAGGCCCTCCGGAGTCCCCGCGAAGGCCCTGGGGTGGAGTGGGGAGGGCCGAGAAGGCCTCCGCGGGGCCTCCGTAGGCCCTCCGGAGTCCCCGCGAAGGTCCTGGGGGGGAGTGGGGAGGGCCGGGGAGGCCTCCGCGGGGCCTCCGGAGACCCTCCGGAGGCCCCGCAAAGCCCCCGGTGGTGGATTGGGGAGGGCCGCGAAGGCCTCCGCGGGGGCTCTGGAGACCCTCCGGAGGCCCCGCGAAGGCCCTGGGGAGGTGGGGCCCCATGGTCGCTATGGCAGGGGAGGGGGGCAAACAGTATTTGCGGATTTTTCACATTTGCGGGGGTCCGTGGAACGTAACCCCCGCGAATGTGAAGGGACGACTGTATATGTTCTCTCTAATATTTTGGCAAACTGTAAACTTCATTTGTGATGTCCACATTTTTTCCCATTGTTTTGGTTCTATATTGTGTCCTATATGTTGTGCCCATATAACCATGGTTTCTTTTATTGTTTCATTCTCCATATCCCATTTCAATAACAGAATCATAGAATCATAGAATTGCAGAGTTGGAAGAGACCACGAGGGCCATCCAGTCCAACCCCCTGCCATGCAGGAAATCACGATCAAAGCATCCCCGATAGATGGCCATCCAGCCTCTGTTTAAAGACCTCCAAGGAAGGAGACCCCACCACACTCCGAGGGAGTGCATTCCACTGCCGAACAGCTCGTACTGTCAAAAAGTTCCTCCTCATGTTGAGGTGGAATCTCTGTTCCTGGAGCTTGCACCCATTGCTCTGTGTTCCAGTCTCTGGAGCAGCAGAAAAAAAGCCTGCTCCATCCTCAGCGTGACATCCCTTCAAATACTTAAACAGAGCTATCATATCGCCTCTTAACCGTCTTTTTTCCAGGCTAAACATACCCAGCTCCCTAAGTCTCTCCTCATAAGGCATCATTTCCAGACCTTTCACCATTTTAGTTGCCCTTCTCTGGACACGCTCCAATTTGTCAATATCCTTTTTTAATTGTGGTACCCAGAACTGGACACAGTATTCTAAGTGAGGTCTGACCAAGTCAGAATAGAGTGGCACTATTACTTCCCTTGATCTAGACACTATACTTCTATTGATACAGCCCAAAATCGCATTGGCCTTTTTAGCTGCCGCATCGCACTGTTGGCTCAGGTTCAACTTGTGGTCTACTAGGACTCCTAGATCCCTTTCGCACGTGGTCTCATTCAGCCAGGTCTCTCCCATCCTATATTTATGCATTTCATTTTTCCGCCCTAAATGCAGTACTTTACATTTCTCCGTATTGAATTTCATTTTGTTAGCTTTGGCCCAGCTCTCCAGTCTATCCAGGTCATTCTGAATTTTGATCCTGTCCTCTAGGGTATTAGCTACTCCTCCTAATTTGGTGTCATCTGCAAATTTGATAAGTATGCCCCTAATTCCCTCATCCAAGTCATTGATAAAGATGTTGAATAGCACTGGGCCCAGGACAGAACCCTGTGGCACCCCACTGGTCACATCTTTCCAAGATGAAGAGGAGCCACTGCTGAGCACCCTTTGGGTTCGGCCGGTCAACCAATTACAAATCCATTGAACAGTTAACTTGTCTAGCCCACATTTTACAAGCTTGTTTGCAAGAATGTCATGGGGAACCTTGTCAAAGGCCTTACTGAAATCAAGGTATACGATATCCACAGCGTTCCCTTCATCTACCAAGCTGGTAACTTTATCAAAAAAAAAGAGATCAGATTAGTCTGGCATGACTTGTTTCTCTGAAACCCATGTTGACTTTTTGTGATTATTTGTGACTGATATAACAAACATACTGGTTTCAATAACATTCCAACATTATGCTGACAAGAGGAAACCATCTGTTTTATCCATTAAGCATAAAAACTGGAAAATATGCTCCATCTAAAAGGGGGATATGTTCAGGGGAAACATTGAGTATGTAAATAAGAGGTTGTCTTGTTTATGGAGACAAGTATAGTTTCCATAAAACAGTGAAAGACTGGAACAAATATCTGGAGAAAACATCTAATCTTGAAAAGATATGATGTGTTTTCAGTTGTATTGAACATGTTATATTCTGGTTTCCACTTAGGAGACTGAAGGGAAGCAAACTTAAAAGGATATTATATCTTAAGACAGAATCATCATCATCCATAAATTTTAAACAGACTTGCACATTTTAGTGTGTATACCTTACAACACTAATCAGAACTGGAGACTTCAGGAATAAAAGAGCGCCTTGGAAATATTAGTTGCCTCCCCAAGTTGGCAAACCAGGAACAAATCATCTGGGAGCAGGAGAATATTAGCTGTGGTAAGAATCAGAGCCATATGATCATAGAATCGTAGAGTTGGAAGAGAACACAAGGGCCATCCAGTCCAACCCCCTGCCATGCAGGAATACACAGTCAAAGCATTCCTGACAGATAGCCATCCCGCCTGTTTAAAATCCTCCAAAGCAGGAGACTCCACCACACTCCAGGTCAGCATGTTCCACTGACAGACAGCTCTTACCATCAAGGAGTTCTTCCTATTGTTTAGATGGAATCTCTTCCTGTTTTCCTGTAGTTTGAATCCATTTCTCCATGTCCTAGTCTCTGGAGCAGCAGAAAACAAGCTTGTTCCATGCTCAATATGACATCATTTCAAATATTTAAACATGGCTATCGTATCACCTCTTAACCTTTTCCAGGCTAAACATACCCAGCTCCCTAAGCCGCTCCTCTTAGAGCACGGATTCCAGTCCTTTCACCATGATCAGTCATTATAGTTCACCATCTCCAGCAGACATTGATGATGCTCATTAGGACACATGTGGGCAACTTCCAATGGTCCAATTTTTCATCCCAGGACAGCTTATGGGCTGCATCAGGCCAAATATTGGTGAAGGGGGTACCTTGGGGGCCTAGGAGTCCTGTGCTCCATTTTATTATAAAATTTTACTTCCCCTGTCCCCCCCCCCAGGGCCTTCACAGAGCCTTCGGAGGCTCTGTGAAGGCCTCCCCGGCCCTCCCCCCTCCCCGCCAAGGCCCAGTGGAGGCCTCCCCGGCCCTCACCTGTCCCCCCCAGGACCCCATGAAGGCCTCCCTGGCCCTTCCCCCTCCCCCCAAGGCCCCGTGGAGGCCTCCCCGGCCCTCCCCCTTCCCTCACAGGGCCTTCACAGGGCCTTCGGAGGCTCCGTGAAGGCCTCCCCGGCCCTCCCCCCTCCATCCTCCTTCCCAGGGCCTTCGGAGGCTCCGTGAAGGCCTCCCCGGCCCTCCCCCCTCCCCCCAAGGCCCCATGGAGGCCTCCCCGGCCCTCCCCCTCCCTCCCAGGGCCTTCAACGGGGCCTTCGGAGGCTCCGTGAAGGCCTCCCCGGCCCTCCCCCCTCCCCCCAAGGCCCCATGGAGGCCTCCCCGGCCCTCCCCCTCCCTCCCAGGGCCTTCAACGGGGCCTTCGGAGGCTCTGTGAAGGCCTCCCTGGCCCTCCCCCCTCCCCACCAAGGCCCCGTGGAGGCCTCCCTGGCCCTCCCCCTCCCTCGGCCTTCGCGGAGCCTTCGGAGACTCCGTGAAGGCCTCCCCAGCCCTCCCCCCTCCCACCCAGGGCCTTCACGGATCCTCCGGAGGCCCCGTGTCATGGTTTTGGGAGGGGGGGCCTTCCAAAACCGTCAATATCCAAAACCACGAATACTGAGTTCGCGAATGTGGAGGGGCAACTGTACATTTCTATTACATCTTATATTTGTGATATGCACTTAAAGGAAATAGAGGAATTTAGCTATACACATGCCATATATTCATAATTACCAAAATGTTCTAGAGATGTTGGCCCTCGGGTGAAAATTATGCCACAAAAGAGGTTTTGTTAACATTTTTCTTTTTGTTTCACACATCAGTTCTTGTTGATCATGACATCCTCTTGGATTGCCTGAGGAGGTTAGGAATCGGAGGCACTGCATTGCAGTGGTTCTGCTCCTTCCTCTCAGGTAGATTCCAGAGGGTGATGTTCAGGGACAGTTGCTCTGCAAGGAAAGAACTTAACTGTGGTGTCCCACAAGGTGCCATCCTGTCCCTGATGCTATTCAACATATATATGAAGCCGCTGGGAGAGATCCTCCGGAGGCATGGGGTGGGGTGTTATCAGTATGCTGATGACACCCAGATATATTTTTCCATGACTCGGTCTTTGGCTCTGACTTCAGATGGTGTCTCTTCTCTCAGTGATTGTCTTAGGGCAGCAATGGACTCAATGAGGAAAAACAAATTGAAGCTGAATCCAGACAAAACGGAGGTTCTGACGGTAGCAGCCCCGAACCCAGGTACTAGGATACAACCTCCAGTCCTGGATGGAGTCACACTCTCCTCCAGAGACTGTGTTCGCAGTTTGGGGGTACTCCTGGACTCGTCGCTCTGCATGACAAATCAGGTAAATGTGACAGTCAGGAGCACCTGTTATCAGCTTCGGCTGATCCGCCAGCTGCACCCTTTCCTGGAAGTCGGGGACCTTGAGACTGTGGTACATGCTCTGGTAACCTCCTATCTTGAGTTGTGTAATGCACTCTACATGGGGCTACCCTCGTGCTTGGTCCAGAAACTTCAACTAGTACAGAATATGGCAGCCAGACTGGTCTCGGGTACATCTAGAAGAGACGATATAACATCGATCTTAAGATCACTTCACTGGCTGTCCATTAGTTTCCGGGCCCAGTACAAGGTGTTGGTTATCACCTTTAAAGCCCTAAATGGCTTGGGTCCAACCTATCTTCGGGACCGCCTCCTTCCGTATATTCCTCCCTGTGCGCTCAGGTCCTCTGGGAGGAATCTGCTGCAACCTTTAAAAACTAGGCTCTTGTCGACCTCCCGGAGGACCTTTTTTGGCTATTGCTCCCAGATTATGGAACAGCCTGCCGGATGAGATCCATCACATTACCACCTTCCTTAAATAGCTTTTAAAAAGCTCTTAAAATGGATCTCTTCCGGCAGGCCTTTCCTGAATAGATACCCAGCCATCAGAGAGAGAAAAATCTTATTAGTCTGATCCCATCCAGCTTTTTATTGTGTTGTTTTTAGTATTTTCAGTATTTATTAAGTATGTTTTAAATGTGTAATTATTTAATTGTATTTTAAGGGGTGGGTGGGATGGAGGGGTTGTATGTAGATTTTAATGTTGTAAGCCGCCCCAATTGCATTTTGTAGAGGGGTGGGATACAAATAAATTTTTATTTTTCTTCTCATTATTATTGAAATAGTGAAATTATGGCTTGTCATCATTAACGGCTACAGCAAAAACGGGTACATGGAAGTACTTTGGTTCAGTTCACAAGCTTCTGCTAAGACTCCGAAGAATAGTAGTATTAAATAATTTCCAGTTCTCTGGGTTGTAGTGATATTAAGAGAGAAGTAAAATATTACAAAATTTTAAAAGTGTTTTGTTTTATTTCTTTATTATTATTACAATTATATATAACCTGCCATTCAGGATACAAATACTTTGAAAAGAGATTACAAGTAACATTTATAATTGGCTAGTCTAGACATGATGATATATTTATTGTTCCTTCCTGTGCATAACTGCAAATTCACAGCAGCACTTTGTCTCCACGGTCTTTCACCAAAAACAATAGGCTGAGAAGCTATCTGTGTTTAAAGTTCACATGCCTGAGCAGCAAGATAGCAGCCATAAATTAGCGTGCTATATGTTGCCGCCACTGCACAGTAATTTTTTTAACATTAAAGCAAAGGTGCACAAGTATGACCTTCTGCTTTAAAAAATTATTTAGGCAATTCAGCGCAGCAAAAAAATGCACAATCGCTAAGGCAAAAATCCAATAGGTTGCTTCCAGGCACTGCCTTGCCGGAAAGCCCACTCCCCTGTGCATGTCTGACCAATCCAATCTGCAGTTCCGCACTCTCCGAGAATATACAACAAAGTGAATTGGTTGTCCTAACGGGCGCAAATGTGCACTTCCTCGCATTATTTTTAAAAATACAAGGAAAGCCACGAAAGGCTTTCCCTGCATAATTTTTGCAGTTTTTGGCCCTCCTCCTTCCAAAAACTGTGAATCACTGCTGGATCTTGTTGGGACAAAAGGTATTCTTTTGTCATCATCTAGGTATTGTTTTTTCATCATCTAGACAACACCAAAATCAAGGACAGACACAACATTTGCTTTCAGAAAATGATCATGATCCTTCTCACAGTTGAGAGTTCGTAGTAGCTGGCCCTGTGAGGAGGGGAGTCAGGCCCCCTGGAGCAAGCTCTGAAGTGATATTCCCTTGCCTGCTTCTCCCTCCAGAAAAAGTCAGCTATTGTTTTTTACAGATCTATGAAACAAAATACCCAGTGAAAATAGCTTCCTTAAATTTCCCATACTTGGTGTGAATTTCAAAATACTGTAGAATAACATTTCATCAATAATGGCTTTGTATCTGCCATGTTCAAGAAAATGATATGCCAAATTAATTATATGCCACTAGTGTCAGGATCAGTCCCAGATGTGACCTTTTCTTGCCAAGTTCAGTTCTGTTGTTTCATTTTTGGGCTAATTTTGTTTGCATTGCTCTGTACTTGCTAATGAGTTTGTAGTCAAACTGGGAAACAGGAGTATGTGCGCTATGTTGTAACTGTCTGTTAAAGCCAGCACCTAACCTCAGCTATGGGAAAAGTGAGCTGAGCCCAGGTTCGGTGGGGATGATGGATAGCCGATGACTGTATAGCCCGCCAGGTTTTGTAGATTGTAATATGCTTTTAGTTTACTGCTTGTTGGTTAGGGTTCATTCTGAGCAACAAACATGTAGGGTTAGCTCTTTGGATTACTGTGATAATAAAGCTTTCTGTTTTTAACTCTGAAACTGCTGGTCACTGAGTCTGAAGAAGCCAGTACATGACAACTAGAACATACAAATTAACTCTAGTCCTGACATGCAACAGGAAACTCAGTGTTTTAAAAATGTACACACTGTTGGTCCTTAAATTAATAATTAAATATGCACTATGTTTTCAAGCAAGTGTTAACTTAAATGCACTTTGCACACAGAACATAAGCGGGATCTGCCAAATCCTTTTTTGAACTTCACATTTAGTGATGACCTAACATTTTAAGAAGTGTGCCACAAGTCAAAAGCTAAGAGTAGGAAGGTGCTGTATCCCACAAATGTATAGGCAACTTCCTCTAGTATCCTGAACAAGGGAATGGGGCAACAGTGGTATCTACTGTACGGGAAGTAGAGAGAACGTACTCTCTGCCTGATCCTACTGTTGGTCCAGGCATTACCACAAAATCCCATTGCCTGGGGTACTTATGACACATGTACCCCATGTTGGCCCCATGCTAAGGGAAAGTATTACATTAGATGTATTTACTGGGGGAGGCAGGAATCACTATAAAAGTATGCAAAGATGTACAGTTAACATTCAGAATCTGTTCTAGAGATATAATCATCTTAATAATTCTTGTATTAGTTTTTTCAAAACATCATTTAGATAGCATAGCAAGAGAAAGAGAGCACAATGGTTTCTATGGTTAAAAGTTAAACATGCTTGTGGTTAGTTTCAGGTATTTCTTCTTAACTGGGACTTTCATTTTACTGTAACGATGGTGTAATGTTTGTTAATTATTATTAACCAGTTTCACTATTTCTGTACTTTAATTTTAAAACAATTGTATCAACCATACTATCAACTTAAATATTCCTGGGGTTGTATCCAAAGATTATCATCTGCCAGCAAAACAGACAGGATAGGCTAAATGTGTTGCCCCTCCCTGCTGACACCCCATATGCACCTTCCAGTCTGCTCTGAAGAGCTGGAGGTTCCTCCAGAACTGATGGGGGAGCATTGGGAGTACAGGAAAAGGAGAGAGAGGAAGTTCTGTTGTGCAAGCAAGTTGTTGTTGCTGTGTTTCTGTTGTTTCTGACTTATGGACCACACTGGCTCTATGCAGGTAAGGGCTAGATGTAATCCTTATGAGTGCTACTATAAAATATTTGTGACTTTGGCCACCAGGGAAATGGGGGTGGCTAGGAGAATCTCCTGGCCCACTCTGGGATAGTTCTGGACCCTCCCCTGAATTTTCAGGTTTATTAAAAATAGTAAAACTATAGCCCAACTACTTACCAAGATAGAAGAGGAAATGTGTAGGTAGTATTTCAATAAAAAGCAAACCCTGATCTTGGCTTCCATTTTCACGGCCAAAAGAAATAACCAAATTTACTTAATTTGCATACTGTGTACTGAAGCTTGCATAATTCCACTCTTCTGTTGATAAAACATGAACTGCCTTGTCATTGAATTTTGAATCACTGGAGGGTTGTTGTTTTTTTCGGAGACATAGACTTGGCTAAGGCTCTTTGGCATAAATACAGGTACAAATTACTGTGAACATTTGTCATTCTCTTTGGGGGAGAAATATATAAAGTGCCCTGCAAAAGGTGCAAAAGTGGGGGAGGGACAGAGAAACCCACTCCAACTATTCTAGCAGTTTAAATATTGCAACAACCAAAAGAGGAGGGAACTGGATTGCTTCATGGTCAAATCTCTGCCAAAGCTTTTAAATACAGAAAGAATAATCCAGCTCCTAAAGGTCAAAGCTATATATATGCACTATTACAATTCAATAAACTAATAACTTCACCCTATTGCTGAAGAGTTTCCACCTGTTTCTTATGAACAAGCCTCATGTAAAGTTTTATTATCCCTTAACTACATTTGATTTAAGTCTTTTCTTCTAAATTCTGCTCCCATCCTCACCCACATGAAAAAGTAATTCTTTATAAATGTTTACACTGAATGTGCTCAGCAAATTCTGTTTCTGAGGAATCTGAAAGTTTCTAAAGTTACATCAACTTATCGCTGACAGACTATACAGTTATTAACCACACTGATGACAGCAATCAATTTTTGATAGCCAACTTCCATGTTGTCAGAAGAAGTAGTAATGGGCAGAAGAAAGAAATTATTCAGACCATCAGCATTCTTGAAGAGCTGCAGAATGAAAATGTGACTACTCTCAGCTAAGATGTGTGAGTTTGAATAAATCTCTCCACTTGAATTTTAAGGTGACTCTGCTCATAATAACCTCAGCAATAACCTCAGGGCTGAGATTTTAGATTCCCCAGATAATCTTTTTTACTTCTCAGACTGTAACTCAAGATTGTTGCCCTCAGCATATTCCCATCTGTCTCTTTCACCTTCTGTCATATTCACATAATCTTCACTTGGCAAGGACACACCTGCTTGCTTAGAATCATCTCCTTGAATGAAGGTGAAGGATTTGTTGTCCGTCTTTACCAGTGCTTCCAGATTGCTACTCTCACTCTCCTTCAGTTCTGAAGGAACTGGTTGATCAGTTGGGTCTACTGTTAGATTTGCAGTATTCAAAATGGACTCCTGTGTTTCAACAGGATAACCTGAGAATGATGGTGCATCTACTTCCATGGAGTCAGACTGAGGAGAAGAGAGTTCTGCTTCCTGAAAATCACCTTCAGTAGGTTGCCCTGTTTGGCAATTGTCATCCATTGGGACAGAAGGAAGGGAAGAAAGGACTTCTTTGTTCTGGATAAGTATTCCTCTTTCCGCAGGCTGTTCTACTTGCAATACCTGATCTGTGCAGACAAAATTAACAGGGGAAAGGCCTATTTCACTCTGGCCAGATTGTCCAGATTCAGCAGGTGGCATTGGTTGGAAGTGGTCATCAGTACTGCTGCTCTCCACATCAGTAAACTGCATGATTGTCTCCAACACTGCCCTTGATTGACAAACACTCAGTTCTCCAGACAACTCAGAAGGATCTTTATGAATTATGAAGCTCCCTTCCCCAGAGGTGCTTGCTATGTTTGTATCATTTCCTTCTGCAGTGAAAGAGAAAGGTACTTTGGGAGTCTCCTGCATCTCATGTGTTTGACATTCCTCGCCATTCATTCTGTCCTCTTTGCCTGTTTCTTCTGCAGATTCCTGTGGCTTTGAAATCCCAGTTTCATGCAGAGATTGTTTTGTGTTCTCAGATGGAATATCTACTGGCAGTTCAACCGTCAGTGTTAGCAATTTCCTTATTTCATTCACACCATCAGGAACTGGAAGTTTTTTCTCTTCCACCACCATATTTTCTATTCTTGTGTTTTCACCTAATTTTGCTTCTACTACATTTGGAAGTTGATGAGCTCTCTCTTCTTCTATAGCATTTTGTGTCATACTGGGTAACTCCTCCTTGCCACTGAGATCTGAAATGACTACTTCCTCCTTCGCTTCAGAAGGAATGTTAGACACCTTAGAAGAAACTTCTTCTTTATCATCTAATGGCTTCTTAGTCTCATAGCATTCCTCCAGAGTGTTTTTTTCTGCTGTGAGAATTTCATTACTTCGAGTGTCAGCATCTGAGACTTCTGCCTCACTAGAGGCTGGCTTCCTAGCTGGGCTGGTTTGTGCTGATCCTGAAGGAGTTTTTAGATCACTCAGACTGGAGACACTTGCAAAAGGCAGACTCATTTCTTCAAAGAGGTTGTGTTTCTTCAAGTGTACAGCCTCTTTTATCACTAAGCAGGAGATGGAAACACATACAATGATTCAGCCACAGGAGTTAAAAAAGGATGCCACAGATAACAGGACAGTTACACATATAGTCCTACAAAATCCAAGGGTGTTTCCTCCCAAAGTCCATGAGTGCTTCCTCCCAAATGGAATATAATTTGGGGCAGGATTCTAACCATGAATGCCACCAGGCTTGGTGCACCCTTGGTGTAAATTTGGCTGAGCAATGGTGGGGTGGGGTAGGGGCTCTCACTAGCTATTAAACAAAAGTAGGTTTGGGATGTGGGCTTGACTGTATCGAGAGTTGTGGGGATGGGTGAGAGAACTAGAGAGCAAGGACTGTCTGGTTGACAGGGTATCACTTTGGCTCCCTAAACCTTCTTCATCCCCACCCTCTGAAAAGTTCAAAGCTTTGAGGTTCTTTATCTTAAATTAGTAGAGCCTAAGCAGAATGAAAATAATATTCAGATGTATCTTACTCAGAATAAGGAGTATCTAAAGATTTCCAACCTTTGATTAAATGCAAAATGCTGCCGGCTAAATGATATGAATCAGAACAAACCAGCTATCTCAAGATACCCACTTCCAATTTCTTGATCCATAAGAATGATAGTTAACATTTGTTGCATGAGATATTACCTTGCAGGGTTTCATCCAGCAAAGCTTGAAGTAAAATTTCTTCATATACATTTTCAACTTGTATTACACTGGTATGCTCAGCAAAGATGTACTCCTCATATTCTTGAAGCACCTGTAAAATAAGACACAATTTAAAAGAATAAAAAGACATTGTCACATATTGGATTTTGCCACATCATTGCTTCTCTGAGCATCAGCTAAGACCAATTACAGTGGTTAATCACTTCTTAAAATTGAAGGAGTATAAATTCAGCTCTGCACCAAGAGAAATTTCATGGGAGGAACAAACAGTTTGCAAAAGACAGCAAGGCAGTCTAGAGGAGTAGTTCCTTGCGATGCAGCAAGAAACTCAAAAGCACTGCATCTGGTATGAGAAGTAAAGAAGTAACAGGGAAACCCAGCAAAGACAGGCAGGGCACACACAAAGCCGCAGGGATCCCAATGAGGATCCAGGAGCAAGATGATCTTAAAATTAGATCTGTAACAGTTGCTATACCAACATCCTGCTGATTTCACATTTAAGCATGACTAAACTTATATTCAGCCAACTTTTCTAGTCTCTATGCCCACATCAATTTTTTCTTTACTTCAGCAGCCTTTAAAATGGTGGCATTATTTTTGCTGCCCATTCACAGTGATTAGCAGATTAGCTATGGTATGCATATCCTTATTCTCCTTTTGTTTCATATACTTCAGCATAGCAACCTACTGGTTTACAGGTGGAGGCCAGTGTCCGCTGCAGGGTGGGCAAAGTGATCTGGACCAGGGCATCCTGAAAGATCTTCTTCCGGATAGTACTGCTGTCATAGTCGTATTGCTGCCATTTGAAAGGAGAATCAACCATGAGATCTTGAAGTGCTGACAACCCCTCCCCACCTTCGTGTACTGACCCAGAAGTAATACCAACTGCACTCAATCCACAGAAGCATTATTTGCTCCCATTCAAAACCTGGCTCCAGGAAGAGCAGAAATGTATGATTGTACTGTACAATGTTAAAATATCTTTGTACTCTAAAACTAATTTAATTAAAAACATTTTTTAAAATGTATGAATACCAGCCCTACAAATTTCCTTCCCACTCTTCCTTTCATGGTTATGTCTGACTGCAAGTTGACATACAGGCATATCCCAGTTAACAAAGCTTCTGACAGCGAAGCTCCTTTTTACGAAGTCTTTTTATGCCTGTTTATCCTCTTCTTTCTTGTCTTCTATATAGCTTGAAGGTGTTTTTTTTTTTTAAAGCAGCATCAATACTGGGAGAAAGGTAAAGGAGGGCTGGAGAAACACTGGCTTTCAGTATTGAGTGGCAACAGCATGTCTGCAGTAAACAATATGATAAAGCTTGAGCTGGGAAAGAATGGGATTCTACTCTAGTGGATCATACTGCAGCTGTCTGGCCCTGCCTACAACAGGCAAAGTAAACAACAGCTGCTTCCAGGATCCCTTACTGGCCATATCTGAATAGCAAAACAGGGAGAAAAGTAGAGAGGAGATAAGCCTCCCTCTCCAAGTATGTTAAAAAACATAGATCTCTAAATGGAAATCAAAATAAAAGTAGAGGCTGGTGAAAGAAACAGCTATGCCTGGAGGCATTTTGGAGGAAGTCTTCAAGTGGTCTCTAGAAAGTTCAATATGTTTTTGTTCACTTATTCAAGGCTTACATGACTTAGTTGCTTCATTTCACATGTGTGTCTTGAATAAAAAGTTTATCGAAACATGTCAAGCTGCTCTTTTTTCTTTTTTTTGCACTGTAGGCAACTATCTTTGTTCTTTCCATGTTATTTCTGCCTCTAGTACCAAATGTTCTATTAAAGAAGTAATGCCTAAGAACACATCTACTTTGTTAATTGAGGTATACTTGTACACCCTTGAGGGAGTCTAATGTCTCTATCATTAGATAGAGGGATGTGATTGTGTGAGGCAGCCAAGTTTGTGTGTCACACAAAGCAGCAAATGGTTAATTATGTAATTTGTTCTTCCTGTATTACTGTCAGGGAAGGAGAGAGGTGCTTGTGAGATTTTCTGCCTTAGGTGCCAAAATAACTTGGCTGGTGTAAAGTACTATGCATCTATTTGGAGGGCACCAGGGCCCCTTTCACATTAAGCAAATATATCCCTATGATTTCATATTAACTGCCTATGGAATCCTCAGATTTACAGTTCAGGGAGAGGTACTAAGGGCTTGTCTATACTTCGAAAATACTCCTCATAGAATTTGAGGAGAATACCTTTTGTCCCAATGGGATCCTGCATCATTTCGCCATATTCAGAAGGAGAGGGTACAAAAACTCCAAATACGTCTCAGGAAAAGCTTTCACAGCTTTTCCTGAATTAAAAAAAAAAACTCTGGAGGAAATGCACATTCCCATTCGTTGGGACAACTGATTTGCTTTGTTGCGTATTCCCAATAAGAGCGGAAGTGGAAAGCTGACTGATCAAATGTGTGTAGGGGGCAGAGCTTGCTGGCAAGGCAAGCACTCAAAACCAGCATGTTGGATTTTCGCCATAGCAATTGTGTGCTGAGGTGATGAAACAGCCTTTATTTCTCTTTTTTTCTGTTTGTTTAAGCAAAAGATCACACTTCCGCACATTGGATTTGCGTTTAAAAAATACTGTTCGGAGGCGGCAACTAGTGATTATAAAAACACAAGCAATTCACTTGCACCTGCCATCTTGATTCAGACATGCCTCTGTTTGAATAACATGTATGGCTTCGCATGCCTACCATCTTGAAAAAACCCACCATGGATGCAATTGAAGGCTGCTGCAAATGGGTGCTCCTGCTCATCAATCCACATTTTATTGTCTCGTATAGACGAGCCCTTAGAATTTTCTGCTAGGGAACTCTAAGGGCTCTCCACACTACAGATTCAGGATCACACAGGATGCAGCCATGGCAATTAAAAAGGAATCGTAGTGCTATAATTTTGAAGCATGACAAGATATTCTGAAAATTAAATTCCAGAAGTAGCCTGATCTATACATATTAGGGATAATGGACAAATCATTAGAAAAAAGACATGGTAGAGTACTACAATATATGATAACAGCTGCCAGACTGGTATATGCACAGAGATTGAAGAAATGGATATACCGACTTTGGAAGATTGGTTAATGAAGACATATGAACTCTTAAGAGATGGATGAATTAACAATGTTGATCAAAGAAAAATTTTTAAAGACTTGGGAAATATTTCTCATTTATATACTAGTGCATTGGGGATCAATTTTGTTATTGGCTTAGAAAGTTAAAAATATAGAAGGCTAATTAAGAAAAATAAGTTTTTAAAGTAGCAAAAGTGTAGGAGATTTATTTCTCTCTCTTTTTCAATAATCAAGAAGCACAGTAGCACCCCCGTATCCATGGGGGATTGGTTCGGGGGGGGGGGCTTGGATAATGAAATCCACAGATAATAGTGAACGCCCTGGAGGAGGAGGGAGGGAGGCTTGTAGCCCTGGCTGCCGTAACCCAGCCCACCTAGGCCGCAGCCTCCCAGGCCTCCTCCTCCACCACCATCATCATGTGACACTGTGGCCTCCTCTTCCTTCACCATCACCACTGCCACTGCATGCGCCACTGTAGCCTCTCAAGCCTCCTCCTCCTGAGCCACAGCAACTGCCACACGCCCCACCATCACCACCACATGCACCACTGCGGCCTCCCAAGCATTTTCCTCAGCCACAGCCACCCTCGTGCACCCCACTGCCGCCACCACGTGTGCCGCCTCCTCCTCCCAGCCCACCTCCTCCTCCTCAGCCACAGCCACGCACCCTGCTACCACATGTGCCACCGCCTCCACCTCTCAGGTCTCCTCCTCCTCAGCCACAACCACTGCTGTGCACCCACCACCTCCCAAACCTCTGGAGACCCTGGTCACCAACTGCAAGATCTCCCCTCCTCTTCTCCCTTTGCCACCACCCCATCTCCACCACTGCCACCAGAACCATCCCCTCCCTCCTCTGTCCAGCCCCAAACTGTCACCATCTGCGGATAATTGAATCAGCGGATGCAGGGGTGCTACTGTAAGTAGATTTTTGCTTTTAAAAAGTTACCAGCTGGTTGTAGAAAGTCATAGTAGTAAGTAGATGGTAGTTTTTGTTACGTTATTGTTTCTTCTTTTTGTTTTTTTCTTCTATGTATATTCGTTTTTTTCCTTTTTGTAGTTTTTGTATTATATGCTAAGTGTGTGTTTTAGATATGTAGAAAAATATATGTGTAATAAAAATATTTTTAAAAAGAAGTGTGAAAGGGCCCCCAGTTTGCAGACAGCTCCACTAACAGCTGTGCTGAAAAGAGAAAGTACAACTTGTCACACACTGGGGGGGAAAGTCCTAAATGATGTGTCCTCCTTTTCATCTAGGGTATAACTGTTGTGACACATTTTCAGAATCAAAGTATCATTGGATTATGTGGTGGACATTGTAGCCCTAGATTCCTCCTGCAGAAAATGGCCCAACATAATCCACATACCTTTAAGACACGAAGTTTGACTTTTTCAATGGCTGCTGCTAATTTGGCCATGTCTTTGGGATGGCTCAAGCCCAGTAGCTGTTCAAAGGTATATACTGCATTTCCCAGAAGCTAGAAACACATTGAAAGAAAGATGCTGTACTTTTACCCTGCAATAGTCCAGCTGACATCAAGAAAAATTCATCAGTCAAAATCTACTGTACTTATTAACCTACATAACATTGGCCAATGGCCAAAATAAAGTGTCTGTCTGTGTGTCTGTCTGTCACATACATAATAGTCTGTCCTGTTGTAGTTCTTCTTGCAACATAGTTGGGTGGGGGTTACTCTTATGGCAGACATTTTCAAAGCTTGAAATTTTATTTTTAAAAATAATATTTTAAATGTTTTTAAATTAAAATGATTTTTGCACAATGTTTGTGTTTTATGCACAATCTTTGCACAAAAATAGTTTTTGCACCAAAAAATGTTTACAGAAAAAAATGGGTTTTAGTGCAGAAAAACAGTTTTTGCACAAACTCCACTATTTTACAAACAAAAATATATTTTAGTACGAAACCCTCAATTTTAGTGCAAAACCCTCCATACGTTTTTCTGTGCAGACTAATTTTCCAAAATTTGAAGTGTTTGCTACACAAATTCATATGCTTCGTTACAGTGATTTCTATAATACATTTCCTCTAGAATGTATGGATTTTGACCTATCTTGATATTTAGACTTAGGCTGACATTCCAAACATTTTGATGCAGGCTCCCCTCACCCAACTAAATTTCCAGTTTTAGTCCATTTTTCATGGAACCTGGTGTAAAACCAATTTTAAAGACCGTGGGTGCTACCAGTGAAATTTCTGTTTCATTCATATTGTAGGCAAAATCATAAACATTAGTCCAGGCAGTACCAAGTAAAATTTGTGGGTGATAAATGTAATAACAGAATGCCTGTAAATACATTAATGTTCTTTTTGGGGAAAGTGGCTTTTTGGCTTCTATCATGGTTGGGAGCAGTTTTCTAGATGGGTGAGTGAGTGGTGGATCTTTTTTAGAGTGAGTGGTGGGTTCCCAAGATCTGAAAAGCTGAGAACCACTGTTTTAAACCATTCAAAATCAAGATTGCCCCAGTACAAATTGTCCAGAAAACTGTGTGTTGAGCTATTCACAAGACCAGTGTGCATATACTGATACCTAAACTGGGATGGTTGATGGTCAAAGTCAATGTGAATCCTACTGTACCTCCTGCATTAAATTCTGAGTCCTCTGAATAATCAAATCAATATCATAGAATTTGAAACGGCTCTTAAGGTCCTGGAGTTGCTCTTGAAGAAGGTTGACTTTCAGATAACAAGGCTCCATTTTTACAGAATTGTATGGCAGGTTCATCAGGTGTTTCACATTCTATCAGAAAGAAAGTTTTGCAAAAAAAAAAAGAGAGAGAGAGAGAGAGAGAGAGAGAGAGAGAGAGAGAGCATACAATGGTTTTTAAAGAACAAGAATGCTGTCCAACCAAAATACAGTAACAAAACCGGAGACCTGGAAAAACAGTGCTGAAAGATATGGGGCAGCTACTAGAAGAGAAAGGAAACATGCTTGGTCTTTCTGGAGAAGGCAAACCTGTAGCTTAGATCATCCAGCCACATGGCTGATCCATTAAAGGCTTAATCTAGCTGATAAATGGGCTAGTTGCCTTGATATCATAGGGATAGGGTAAACTTGTCATAAGGAGCTGGGGGCTGAGGTGGTACTAGAAGATCTTAGAACTTTAGGGTAAATAAGCAACATATGTGAGTAGGCTGCAGCCTTTTGTAAGATAATTTTTTTTCATATAAATGTGTTATTTCAGTCTTTTAACAGAATGTTAAACAGGCTGTTGAAAGATGTTTGCAGAATATAGTTTACTTGGCTTTCCAGTCCTGCTCTATACCCTTCAGGAGAACGAACAGTATTTGCTTATCTTATTCACCCATAAAACCACCCTGTGAAACAGGCTGTTGGTATTTTTAGTATACATATGAGTACTGAGACCTAGAGCTTATCTACACAGGCAATTTACCTAGTCTTGTGGGGGGTCTTGGAGCCCTGCAGTCCTGATGGCACAGGGCTTTGGCTCCATTTTGTCCTCGGGCAGTCCTGCAGTCCTGATGGCACAGGGGGAGGTGATAAAATGTTATATTAAAATACCTGTTAAAATGTGTTCTAGGTGGGAAGAAATGGATCGTACCCCATGTGACCACAGGAGCCCATTCCAGCACACCAGCTCATCACTGCAGTTGCCCTCTGCAGCAGGAAGCAGGCTGGTCACATACAGGGGGTCTTGGTCACATGCTGTGGGCCAGCTTCCTAGCATCAAGCTGACGAGCTTGAGTAGCTTTAAAAAAGCAGTAAAGACGGATCTCTTTCGGCAGGCCTTTCCTGATTAGATCCCAGCCTCAGGAGCTGCGTCTCCTGGCTTTTTAAAATCATGTATATATTTGTTTTTAATGTGTTTTTAGTTAGATGGTTTTAATTTTACAGTGTTTAATGTCTTTTTATGGGGGTGGGTGGGGGTGTTTTTAGTCATTATTACAATGTTTTAATTGTTGGAAGCCGCCGCGATGGTTTTTAGCAGAGGGGCGGGGTATAAATAAATATCATCATCATCATCATCATCAGAGACTACAGTGGTGGTGGTTGCAGTGACAGGCTAGCATGCCCATCTGGACTTTCTCCTGTTTCGTGGAGGGAATGGGGGAGGAGTGGGCCTGATCCGCAGGCAGGATCCACCAGCAGGGAGCCGGTCTACCTCACCTGTGTAGATGAGCCCTTTGAGATAATGACTTGCCGAAGGCCACATCATGTGTCATCACTAAGCTGGGAAATTAGAAATTGATCCAAGATATGACTATAATGTACTCCCAGAACAAGAGCTGAATGATGCTACAGCAGACCCAACCCACATAAATGACAAATCACATGACTCACTTACCTCTTTCAATTTTGTGGTATCATTTGTTGCTTGAAAGCTTTGGCTAACTGCATTGACCTCTTTTTCAAAGAGAAGACGGACCTCGCTGAATCCAGAGCTCACAGGGCCCATGAGTTCCTCCAGTATGGAAACTAGAAAGGGCTGGATGCTCTCACCACTGCATTTCTGGACAGGCCCAAGTACACTCCCTGAAGATTTAAACCAGTCAGGAGTTAGATCAAGGGGGAGAATCTAGAGGCAGAGAAAACAAAATGTGTGGATCTTTTTCATGTGAAATGACATTTATCAGTGATAGAGACAGAGAAAGAGATGTATGTGTCTGTCTATAGGTTTTCACGGATGTCTATATGTTTTCACATGTGTGATTACACACAGAAGAGGTGAAACTATGCCATGACTCAGTTCTCAGAAGCTCCCACTAGGTTTTGTGGGACAAAGCCAAATGCACTCAAAGGTACAATGATTCTCACACCAAACACATAAGCCACTAACAGTAAGGGAGGATTCAGCTCTTGCCCAATGGAAATCGCACAGTGGAGATACGTTTGGGGAAAGGATGGGTTCACACATCACACTCACCAAGGATAATACTACATGAGGCTATTTTTCAGTGATTGTACCACAACATAATGAAGTGGAAGTATTGCAGAATACAAGCCTTACCTACTGCACAATGCCCTCCATTCCGTTTCTGAAATGGAATGACAGGTTTTCAAAGTGCTACAAGCACACTGCACACCATACGGAAACCATGCCTCCCCACGATCTCCTCCTCCTCCATCTTTAGAACAGCATTTACTCTACTTCGTTTGCGCATGCACCCCTTTTAAAAAATTAACTATTGTGTCACTCTGTGAGTCCTTCATTCAGCTCACACGGAGCTCTCACCCTACACAAGCCTTGCTGGCGAAGTAAGCAGTGTGTCAGTCTCATAGTCAGGAGGTTGTGAGTTCGAGGCTCACATGGGGCAACCTTTTCTTTCATCATTTTTACCATTTTAGCATTTCCTTCCCCCTTCTCTTCCTCCCTCCCCTCGCCCCAAAAGACTTATGTTTGTTATTTAAAATACGTAACTAAGTAGCTGACATAGGATTCTGGCCAATACTTTTTAAAAGTCTTTCTGTTTCAAGGTGGCACTTTTCTAATTAACTGATCAAACATTGCATCCAAGCGACTGTTAATGGATTTCCTGTTTTTTCCTTGCCTTATAATTATAAAGATCAGAGTGATTTACCCACCCGCATTTACCCCAATGGGAGCAAAAAGGGATTTTAATTGCACTACCAAGGAAAAAGAGGAGGGGGGCAGAAATACTAAAATGCTTAAAAATGATAAATGAAGAAAGAAAAGTTTGCTCAATATGAGCCTCAAACTCACAACCTCCTGATTATGAGACCAACATGCTGCCTACTTTGCCAACAAGGATTATACAGGTTGAAGGAGCAGAAAAGGAGGTTACTTGATACAATTTCAGCATTAGGCATGTATGGTGCTAATTGCTGCAAAAGCTCCTCTTTGTTCTTTGTTACATTTTTGCAAAAGAGGTCTCTGGCTCTCTGTTTAAGTAAATGCCCAGAGCCTCCCAATTCGCAGATTCGACAGGTCAGGGAAACCAAGGGTTGATAGCAAACCGGAGATGAGAAGGGGGCAAGGGTTTCAAGGCAGCAGAGGAGGAATACATTTATTTTTAATGGTAAGGAAACATTATATTAAATGCATTAAATGCAAGTATTGGTAAATTAAGCAGCTGTGGAATTTCATGAATTTGGGGTTAAAAGGTTACTGGATAATTCGGGTATGAAGTTATTAGTCTGTGAGTTTGACTGCTGAACAACCGGAATGACCACCAGAAGTTGAATGCCAGGGAAGCAGGAGGAACAATAGATTGGGGAACTGTGGGCAGAGCAGGCATACCCACTCCTGCTACCTGTGCTCATATCATCTTGTTGCAATTGCGGAAAGTTACTACTGCACAGTAAAGTATGGTGGTTTTAGATAAGAAATGCATTTATTCACGCAGAGTGCCCATGAATGAAAAAAACGCTTCTGGAGCTGACAGTGAATGGAATAACCACCGAAGGAAGGGGACATCATGAGATCTGAATCACTTCTGATATTATTGCTGAAGAATAGTGCTACAGACGGTCATGTAGTATTCCTCCAGGATAGCTAAATCTTATGCAAATTATATTACACTTATGTTCAACTGAATCTTGAGATAAGGAAACAAGGAAATGGCTAAGGACTACAGGAGGAAGCTGCAAGGATGAGGTCATGCTCTTTTTTTATACTCAGAAGTAACACAGCCAACACTCATCATCAGCTGGCTGCAGGACTGAGAATTCAAACTGGTGTGTAAGCGCACATATACATTATAGGATGGAAATGCAATATATAGCACATCTAGGAGAAAAACAGGTAGCACATTCTCACTGAAAACTACAAACATGGGTTCACACTGTCTTACACAAGTGCAAGGAGAAAACAGCTTAGATTTTATCATTATAGTGGTACCGTCATAACTATCCAGTTATAGATTTGAGTCAAAAAAGCATCTTAACTGGTATTCAAGAGGCATATTTTCTTGGAATTAAGGTTCTTGTTGATATAAGTGAGCACAAGATACTTTGTCTTCTCTTACAGCTGGTTAATTCCATGGAGAACCTGCCCATTCTCCACAAAAGTGAACTGTCTGCTTTGCAGTAATCCCTGGTCTCCAACTTGGACTATGTGCTGTGGATGATCTACAAAGTAACTGGGCTGCAATATTTACTGATTTTTAGAAAAACAATAATTTCTAATTAAAGGAGTTAGGTAACTCAGTGTTGGAACTGTTCTGTCAATGCTCAAGAAATTATACTTTCATACCTTTTTTTAGACTGATTATACAAAGCATGATCCTGTGTATGTTATATATTAAGAAATCCCAAAATATTCAATGGAGCATCCTCGCAGGTAAATGTTCAGAAGATTGTAAGCCTAATCTGGGAGTTTTATTGCTCATCTTTATTTATACTTCCATGTGGCTTACATTTTTTGTTATTCATATTAATATAAAAAAGAAGCTCCTGGAATTAGGTGTCCATAATTTCATCAGAGCTAAGAAAATTTATGTCTGGAGATGACAACTTCCAGAATCCCCGAGATAGCACAACCAGAGGCTGTAAAGGATATTTAATTTTGGGAGAAGCCCTAAAAAACAATTTTTCCAAATTCTAGTAACAGGCTTGTTGAATTTCTTGGCTGCTAGCTTGAAACAGAGAGCTACAGACTTTCTGACTGATTCAAGAAAGAGAGAAAAGGCAAGAGAATTTACATCCACAAGCATGCATGTGCATTATGTATACCATGTGAATAACCTATACATGACTTTGGCTAAAAACTTAAGATCCAAAGTATAAAGATTGAACCATTTTTGACATGCACAAGGCTTTCTCCAGAAGATAAATGTTCAGGTGACCAACTGGTTTCATAGGTCATGCTGTTGTGCCTTAAACAGCAGCTTCGCACACAGGAGTTTAGAAGGTGAAGCTTCTTTCTGATCACTTTCTTATCTTTATTTCTTCTATCTTACCACTATCTCTTTATGCTTCATATGCTATTTTTCTGTACTGGTTAGTAGAAGCGTGGGGACCCCTCTCCCAAATATTTAACATTCAATGTACCTTTTATTTTCCCAGCTAAAAAGTTTTTGGAGGTTACAATCTGATCCATGTTTGAACGAATAGTGCCTTCAAGACCTTTGGTAACTTCTTTGCATTCCTCTTTTAGGGCATGTAATCCCTCCAAAACATGATCTTGGACCAAACGGTAAGTTTCTTCTAATATCTATAAAATAACAAAAAACATGACTGGAGTCAGTTGCCAAGCAACAAGCAAGACTACTACTTAATAAACTAACCATGGAGTTGCAAACATGATTAAAGGCTTTTGTCTGGTTTAACAACTGAGAGTGCTTGCTTAATAGCCCTTGAGTGGTGGCGCCTGCTCCAAACCAATGGAATGTTGAAAAATACACCATGTGGTTTGTTGAGAGTGAAACCATTTTGAATATATTTAGTAAGAGTGAAAGAAGTCTACATTTGCAGATGTTGGCAAGAAACATCCTTGCAGATCTCTTGCATAATGCTGCTGTTTTTGAGAGACTGATACTGTTCAAGATTATGGCCTAGCTACTTCCTAGGGATGGATGAAATTGGCACGATCTGTTTCTCTTCATTCTTTCCCCTCACATTCAGTTTGTCCAATCCCAATTTCACATCAGTTTTAAATTTTATATTCTTTTTTTAGCCTGCACAGAAATTCAGAAAGGTTGTTGCAGTCTGGCTTAATGTAGTCCCTTTTTCTTGCAAGCAATTTTCTCTTTCATAATGCATTTCTAATGTGTTCTTTGCTAATACAGTATCTGGATTGTTGTGAACTTTTTCTTCAAAGGATATGCATATCTGTGTAGACCTTTCCTTATTATATGCATTTTTGTATGCGTATTTTGTTAGGTATAATGCATCACACAATCGGGAGAAATGCAAATATTGAAAAATAACTGTGTTCTTTTTTGCATATTGATTCAGGAAGTATGGATTTGGTAAATGTGTATCAAAAGGTAAAAAAACCATAAGTCTTCTCCATCTTTACCATTTGCATCTATTCAACCTGTGTGTTCATAAACTTCAGCTGATTCACCTTGGTTTGCCCAAACCAGTTGTTAAACAGCTGCCTCTTAACACTTGGCTCTGAGCTCTCTCTCTCTCTTGCATTACCACAACCTCCTTCAGCCAGTCTTTTTCACTTTGGTGCTTTCCTTCTACCTCAGGTAATGGTGCTTTCAGGAGGTTTGCTTACAGTATATTTCTAATTCTCATTTGAGAAGGCTGGGGGCTTGTCTACATTGGTGGCAAGTCCCACACCTACTTCGTAGCCATGGTGGATTTCTTTGATCCACAGCAGCCCTGTAAATGCCACACACACCAGGGTTGTCCAATTGTTGATTGGAGTATCCCGCCACACTGTAATCCATGTCGGAGTAAAAGCACAGTCCTACAGTGATTACATGTCCTAAACATCATACTATTTCCAGCCACAGGGCTGGGGGCTGCTGCTCCCCCCCCATTCACTTGTGCATGTGAATATGCGAATATACATGGTCCCAGAGTACTGTATTACTGGATAAACGGAGATATGTGCACAAACAAAAAATAAATAAAATAACATAAAAGCACCAGAACAGAGTCCTGTCCACTGGAAGGCCTGCCCCAGCTTTTCTCCAAAGCCAATCTTCAGCCTTCACGTGGCTAAAAATCTAGGTTCCCCCCTCAAATGCAGAGCAAACCGTGAATCTTACAGAACTTGAGTTTCCTGGAGAAACCCCAGTGAAAATATACATTGTTGAAAATGTCGTGTGTCAACTATGCCATGAATACAAGGTGAATATGGGGTGTTTAGCATGTGTAGACAAGCCCCTGGTTTTAGATGTTTCTAATAGAAGTACAATAATAAAATGACAAAGTAGAATATTCAATTTTTTTCAGTAGTGGTGTTGAGCTGCATAAGAAGATCACACATTTTGGCAATAGATAAATAAATAAATAAATTGAACCAGTTGTTAACCATTTTGAATGACCCCACTGATTAGAACTCATCCTGTAAAAGTCTTCCTTGAAACAGATCACCATCCAAGAACTTAACAGACTCAAAACAGTACATACCCCAAACCATGCCTTCTTTCGGTCATTCCTCTTCCCTTTCATTTTAGGGAGCAACATGCTCTGAAGGCTAGATAAAAGCTCCTCCATCACAAGATTGCTGAGAATCTACAAAAGGACAGAATAAAATAACAATGCAGCACAGCCTTTGGGACTGATTCAGACAATCATAACTTAAACTGACATGGTCTGACATTTTTAAAGTGTCATCTCATGGAGCCCATGTGGTGTAGTGGTTTGAGTGTCAGAGCAGGATTTTGGGAGAACAGAGTTCAAATCGCCGCTCAGCCATGGAAACCCTATGGGTGACCTAGGGCAAGTCACACTCTCTCAGCCTTAAGAGGTGGGCAACAGCAAATCTCTGTAAATCTTGCCAAGAAAATCCTATGATAGGGTCACCATAAATCAGAATTGACTTGAAAGTATACACACACAAAAACAATTCCAGAAGAACCCTGTGGTTCATTAGAGGCTTTTCAGTGGTCTCTCAGTGGACAGATGAATAACGATAGATACTTATTTTCTTGTTCATCACTACTAGTTCCTGTCTGCTGCACATAACCACAGGAAGTATCCAGTGTACTCTCAAATTAGATACAGCAATCAGTAAGCCCAACCAGCATACTGCATTAACTGCATGCATGCTCAAGGAATACTTTCCATAGCCCCTGCCAGGTGGAGCTCTACTATGGCAGACATGCAGAAGTCTGTCCACAAACTCAATCAATCAATTTGCTAATAACTCAATCAATTTGCTAAAAATTAACAACTCAGTGTTCCCTAATGGGACCAAATTCCAAAATCACAGTTCTGTTATCTTACCTTTAGATTTCTGGACTAAATCCAACATTAGAGTCATGTCATGGAAATCAGTGTAACTTAAATTAGTTGTTACTAACAAGTTCCATTCATTTCAATGACTCTGCTAGGTAGGACAAATGCTAGAGTTTACCCTATGAAATGTCTCCAGTCAAAAAGTTTTCATGGTTTTGGTCCTACCAGGCCTTAATGCCAGTGGTGACTTGGAAGAGTTAAAAAACAATGTTAAGTATACATTGATAAGATAAGAAGATTGGTATATCCATGTGGAGTAGGCCTAAATACCCTAAAAGCACCAGATCCTGTCTGATCTTGGAATCTAAGCGAGTACTTGGATGGGAGACCACCAAGGAATACTAGGCACTGTAGGCTATACCGCAGAGGAAGGAACTGGAAAAAACACCCCTGAGTATTTCTTGCCTAAGAAAACCCTATGAAATTCATGGGATCACCATAAATCAACAGGCAACTTGCAGGCATGCACACACACACATCCATGTGTATATTTATCAGGTTTTGATGAAAACTTTCCTGAAATATTTGTATGCAAGACATTGCGTACTATTCCCTTAGGCTGGAAAATTGCCTAAAATGTTATATGTAGTCAAAGCCAATATGAGACCATGTTATACACGTAACAGTATACACTAGTTACAGCATGAATTATTACTACAGAGATAATAATGTAATTTATCTAAGCTGTCTTACAATAGCTCTCAAGGGAGAGGGGTATGAGTAATTCCCATTGCCTGCCAAGTCAGCTAATTAGACACTGCAGGATTTTCAGATTAATGTGAGCCTTTAAAACAATGCCTTTACCCTTAATCCCTTGAGGTACATCATAACTTCCATATGTTATCCATGTTTTAGGCTAGTGGACAATACAGAGCACCTTACTGCATCACTTAGCCCAAAAAACAGATGTATGGATATAGGCCCTGCTTTTAAAATCTATGGGAAACCAAACGTTTAAAATTTTTGACTGCAGTTCTTCTTACATACTATTTCTGGCCACACACACACACACACACACACCATAATCATTCTTGTATTCCAGTAGTTATATCATTAGAAAATATAATAACATTTATTTGTTGTAGTTGTTATGTACCTTCAAGTAGACACCATCTTATGATGACTCTATCATAAGGCATTCTTGGCAAGATTTATTTGGAGGAGGCTTGTTATTTCCTTCTTCTGAGGTTGAGAGAGTGTGACTTGCCCAAGGTCACCCAGTGGCTTTCCATGGCTGAGGGGGATTTGAACCCTGCTCTCCCAGAATCCTAGTTCAATGCTCAAACCACTACAGTAGGCTGGCTCTAGTATTATATAGTTTATTTTAAATGCTCAAAATATTTTATTTACCTCAAGAATGGGGGAAGTACAACCTCTGGGCCTATTTTTGCTGCTCCTGGAACCCCCTCCCCATGAGACCTCATAATGCCCATCTAGGGAGGGGGAAAACCCAGCTTTAAAACTGCAAAACATGGTAGTTCTTTTTTTGGAGTCATGGGAGAGTTTAGCCACTTTTGCATTTAAAGTATTTTTTTTTCTAATAATGATGTAGTAACTAAAAAGATAAGATAATGTTTTTCTCTGGCTGCCTCCATATCACTTTTCCCTCATGTCTTATTTAGATCGTAAGCCTGTGGGCATGGACTGTAAAATTAATTTTTAGTATATTGCTCTGGGAGCCTTTTTGGCTATAAGTGCTTCAAATAAACAAATAACACAGCACTCTTTAAGTAATGAGCTAACATGTCATTCTTTCCAAAAGCAATGCCTATGTTAATATTTAAAAATAATGTTCCAAGCTTTCTGGAAATTAAACCATGTCAAGGGAATGGATCCAGGCTAAATTAATGATGTTTAGTTCTACTGAATTCTATGGGATCAGTTAGTCATAAGTAACACAAGTCCCTCTGATATCAATGGGACTAAGGCATGACTAATTTAGTCTAGATTCAATCCAAAGTCTTTGGCAAATGGCTAAGTGGTGATTTAATGAAGCATGCCAAATTTGGGGTGGGTTTTGTATTCCTAGGTTTTCCATACACTTCTTTCCTTATTGCTACCACATCTATCCTGGCTAGGCCACAAAATGAAAATAAAGCAAGTACCTGGACTTCATTGCCAGTTATCATTTCCCATGACCCATAGTGACCTTTCTCCTGACGGAAAAACTGGACAGCTTCTAAAAATGCTTGTGCTTCAAATGACGACTGCTTGAAAAAATCTGAAAGAAACAATACATAGGAACTATTCATTGGATTAATAGATATTGACTTTTTTCTTATTACAAATTTACAATATCAAATTAGATGCCATCCGATATTGAGTTTCTTCCTCTCACTCCCAAGACAAGAACCTTGGGTGTTCTACTCATTTCAAACACTTATATGTTTTATTGCAGTTAACTTTTTCCTTCAGCTATGAAATGGGAAACAATTTCTTACGAACAACACTAGGCAAGTCAGTCATGGAATGAAACAAGATTTATAAAAGCAACCATAATCCCTAGAACATTGTTACTAAGAATCTCAGTTATGTTGGCTTGTGGACATACCTAGTCCAAATTTTGCATTTATGGTGGCATCAGCCTAGCACCCCATCTAATACATCTTTCCTTTTGGCAAATGGTGTATGAGTGAATGTCTCATGATAGAACAAGAGTACTTTGACAAAACTATGGTAGGAGAGTTGTCTTTATTGTATTTCAAGTTCATGATCTATATATCTTCAGTTTTAATTGAATTAAGAGGTGGTGCCCTTCTGCAGTATGCAAAACATGGGAACTCTGGAATCTAGCAAATGCCTTTTTGACTACCAAGTCACTACTCTGGTTGAGCAGCCAATAAGGCCATCTTTACATTGGCCAGTCTAAAGGCAGGGGAACATGATCCAATCCTCACCTTGTTAGGTCAGCAGGTTCAAGTTCTACATGGATAATTCTTGATGTACCCTTGTCCTAGGAATCTCCACTGAACTTTTTCTCAGAAGGAAAGTTTTCATAATGCTTAGTCTGCCAGCCTTAACTCAGTTGTGTCACCAGGAGATGAGAGGAAGGCATCTGTCCATCCCCAGAACTAAATCACTGTCCTTTTTGTTTAATCTCATTCTGAATCTACCCCTCTCATGCTTCCAGATGGAAGTCAGTAACTGCTCTTGGGACCAGCCACCTTATTGATCAGGGGATGCACCATGGACAAAGGTCTAAGCTCTGGAGTTCCTTTGGTATTACCTTGTTCTTCATGATCCATTTTAGCAGTTTACCTCTCCTACTCCAGTGCCTGACTCACATTTCATCCCACTCTTCTTGCTTGAACCATCTCACTAGCTTGTACGCCCAGATGTTGTGGCATACACTCAGAAATGCAAAGAACTGACTGCTACATTCCTCCCATTTCCTTCTCATCAGGGTTACCTGCTCACACCTGGATCTTGTTTGCAATGGTTGCTCCCACGTCAGTAGGACAGTGAATCCATTCCATGTTTTGACTAGTTGTGAAGCAGCTCTCTGTAGTGCTGAACCTGCTTAGGAATAGAATTCAGCACCCTGGAGAGCTCATTGAAAGCCTCTATTAAAACCTAGAGTGGACTGACAGCCCCTCTCTCTGGCTTTTCTTCCCAAACGATGATTAGGAAGGACTCATTCTGCAAGTGCGCTGATGACTAAAAAGGCCAATCCGAGATAAACAAGTCCGGTTGCAGAAAGCACAGCAGAAGGTCTCCTTGGGTGATGTTTCTGGGTTGTGATTCTTTCTGCGTGATTCTTTCTTCAAGATTTGTTCGGTGTGAGTTCTCAAATAAGGCTGCAGCATTGTGGACAGTGCACCTCCATGTCTCCCAATGTGAGGCCAGGGCAGACCATTGTTGGTGATCAATTTGGCCGAGCCTGAGATGTTGTTTCAGGGAATCCTTGTATCACTTTTTTGGAGCACCTCTCTTACGCTGACCCGTGATGAGTTCACCGTAGAGTACTATTTTTGGGAGGCGATGGTCCTCCATCCTAGAAATGTGCCCTGCCCAGCGCAGCTGTGTTCTCAATATCATGGCCTCAGTGCTGGTGATCCCTGCTTGCTCAAGGACAGCAACATTTGTCACATAGTCCAGTGTATATTTAAGATTGTACGTATACAGCGCTGATGAAAACATTCGAGGAGTCGTAAGTGTTGGCGATAGGTGACCCATGTTTCAGACATGGGAACCAACAGCTGCCACTGCCTGGTTGCTTGTCATCAGGTGTGAGCTGGGGAACTTCCACTTTGTGGTGTGCACTAGTGGAGCTATGGCCGTTGGTGGAACCACGGTGCAGCTATGTCTTGCAATGGGATGGCAGAGCAGGACTTTTAAGTTAAGTGAGTTTTTCAGTGGAAAAGACGGGAGCCTAAGGCATAGTGATAAAGAGTTCCAAGGGTTCAAATCGAGTTCTGACTTCCTTTCTTCACTCCCTGGCCTTCCTTCATGTATTTTATTTTCCACAGATTACTCAGGATGGAGTGAGGGCAACAAAAGGAAATCTTGGCTAGGTAAGCTACCCCCTACATTTCGTACATATAGGATATTCATTCAGGGAGAGAATGTCTGGATGTACACATGCTCTACCACTTGGGAGCCTATTGATATGAATACAGCAGTTTCTTACAGAAACTGTCAACATTGATCAGGACTCTCAGTTAAAAAAAAAAAAGAAGAGTTTTAAAGTTCCCTCATGTGGCTAATCCATTCATTAACCTTCTTAATGAGGGACTATACAATCATGTCCTTCACCCCGCTTTGTGAGCTGTGGACACCATTCAACATAGCGGGCTCAACAACGAGATACCACTCTCCCTCTTGCATCACTCACTCTGTTTTGTTCTAGCAAAAAGGGCACCCACTGCTCCATACCAAAGGGTTGCCGCACCCGAGCAGTAGCTGCAGCAGCAGCAGCAGCTGCACAAATGTTGGAGATAGAACAAAGACTCTGCATTCTTGGTCAGGATGGAGCTTGGGCATCACCCCATGGCTGTGAGAAAATCCCCCTCACCACAAGCTGGGATGGTTCTGTCTTTGGTAAATCCACATGCCAGACCTCTAGCCAGTCTTTTTCTTGTTGGGAATGAGCATCGCTGTTAAATATGAAAGCACACATGACTCAGAGTCCCACCATTTTGCACTTTCAGAACAACTAAAGCTTCAGCACAACCACTAAGGAAGTGCTAGACTGAAGACTCATTTCTACATGGTATGATACTGTGCTGGCACAGCAGTCCCTCTGTATTTATTTTATATTGCACACCAGGCTGTAGAGGTTGTTATCTGTTCTCTTGTGTGGAAGGGCACTTTGTAGAAATCACTTTGGCCACCAGAGGGCCAGCTGCTGGAAGCTTCTGTGTATGCAAGGTTTTGGCCAGAAGACTCAAAAGCTGTAATTACTGCAATGCTGGGACTCTGAGTCATGTGTGCTTTCATATTTAACAGTGGTGCTCATTCCCAACAAGAAAAAAAAAGACCGGCTAGAGGGATGGCATGTGGATTTTCCAAAGACAGAACCATCAAAGCTTGTGGTGAGGGGGCTTTTCTCACAGCCATGGACTTTCAAATACAATGATGGAATTAGCCTCACCCCAACATCTAATGTCTAACAATGTGAGGCGAGATAAGTGATTATATTTTTCAATTACGTGTATGAAAGCTGCAAGGGAGTCAGTGGCAGCTGGTTCCTCCAAAATGTAAGGAAGTTACAGGTCCCTCTCCTTTAAGTGCCTGACTAAATGTGGGGCAAAAACTCCAAATTGCATGCCCCCACATTCACCTTGAAGTCCTGCACATTATTATTCTCCAAGGGGTGTGGGGTACCTTGTCTTCACTGTCACTGTGGAGTTTCATCCACCACCAGTGCTGCCGTCACCACCTTGACCATAATTTAAAGCTCATGAGGCAGTTCCTGGCCAAAGGGAGAGGTTTTCTTCCTTCCCCTGGCTCAGCAGTGCTGCCTCCACTCACTCGCCCTCTTGCCCATTGCAGGAAGAACAGCTTGAAGAAAGTGACGGAAGTGCTTGAAGGAAGCAATGGGTGAGTGGAGAGCAGCCACAGGTTCAGAGAAATTCACAGCAGGATTTAGGGTTTTCAATAGTGTGGACAAGCTGCTAGATACTCCCAAGTCACATGGTTCATAGTTTCAGCCCAGTTCCATCTGTGGAAACCCCTTCTATGAATCATGACAACTAAATGGAACACCCACGCCCAGAACCAGTATACTGCTAAATATTAGATGCTGGAGAGAAAACAATAGGGGAAGAATGCTCATAAATTTCCTGATACATTTGGCTGACTATTGTTGGAAACCGAAGTCGGAGACTGAACACCAGGTAGAATCTGAGCCTCAAACATCAAACCACAGATTGAATGCCACACTTCTTTTGCCAACATCCATGTTAGAGAAGTGAAACCAATGAGGCTGAGAAGAAACCCACCCTCCCTCCCTCTGTGTATTCTGACCTTTGGATACTTGCACACCTTGTCCAAGACTGAGAAATGAATGATGGAGGCAGTGTACAAATTTCCAGAACCAACCCCACAATTAACTTCCTAACTCCATTTCCCCCCAATATTAATTTCCCCTCCAAATTCTGTTTTCCCAGACTGCTTTCCTTTTACCTCCTCTCTCTCCCTAAGACACCATACCTCATTTTCCTCACCCCTGTCATTCTGGAAGCTTATGCTGCTTCTTTCCTTTCATTCTTCTACACAACCTAGTCCTACATTAACACCGCCTCTTTTCTCACAGCTCCCTTGCTTCCCCTTAGGGAGGAAAGAGAATAAAGGCACTGCAATTGTTTTTTAAAAGGGCACCTGGCCATTTAAAAACCATCTATCCAATGCACCATTGGTGAACTAGTCTCCTCTGTTCAATTCCTCTTCATGAGTGGCATGCAGAACACTGAATAAATGGGCACTCGTCCTCCAGATTTCAGGCCGTGGGCAAATGCCCTGTGGTGTAATTCCTTCTCTCCAGGGGGTAGCTTACCTAGCAAATAATCTCTTAGTCTTAAAGTTTCCACAAAAGTCCATTTTCCTTTAAAAAGTAACATGATACATTTAAAGTAATACTACTTTTTAAAAAAGCTATGGCTAAGAGACTCTATTCAGCATCAGGGCTTTTTTGTAGTGGTTGGGACACCCATCTATAGAGTTTTAATAGGTTCCTTATCTGTTGTTTAGCAGTCTGAGGTTTGTTTGTTTGTTTGTTTTTTAAACCTTTTGGCCAAGGTTTGCAGCTGAAGTAATTTTTTCCTCTCCTACTACAGTGAGTAATTTTTTCCTCTCTTACTATAGTGAGTTTTAATAATGGCTCTGATCCTTTGTTTAATTGCTGGTGCTGCTGTGTTATATTGTATTTTTATTTTCTGTTTAATGAACTGCCTTAGGGGCTTTGTGTGGAACCAAAAGGCAGGACAGATTTTATTAAATAAATACTCATTCAATTGATTTTGAGTTAGGACGTCAGCTCACCAAGAGAGCAGAGCCTTCTAAAATGGTTGCATGTTTTTTTCAAGAATCACTTGCAAAGTGGGTATCATTGCTTCAAGTGTCTGAATAGCTCAGTTCCCCATGTTTCTTTGATAGCAAAGCAGGTTTCACTGCAGTGTGGGGATCCTAGTCATTTTTCAGGGCAAATTGTCAAAAAACCTGAGATCATTAATTTAACCAAAGGCTGCTCCCCGCATCTCCATAATAGCCATCAAGAAAACAGAACGGACTGTTTAGCCTGAAATGTTATAGGGCACATAGCAACACTACACAAAATGTCTCAGACAGAATTATCAATCAGTTGGATTCACTTGATGGTGTATTTCTGAGTAATCAGAATGAATAAAGACATTCAAAATACCCATTACCACACCATGAAATATTTCTGAAATACTGTACTGGAAAAAAACCAGTCAAAGCAACATTGTAATAAGTATTTGGGAAGACAGCATCATTTGGATAATTCTTAGCAGCTAAGAGTTCATCATTCTGTCACCACCACTGAGCTTCAACATAACCCTAATCCACTCAGCACTGACTAACTTTCCATTCTCTACCTCTTCTGAAGATGGGACAGTTGGGAATCTATGTTTATAAAGATGAAATTCTTAAGAGAAGCCCTAGAAAATCTCTTTGCAAGTTTTTGGAACCAACAGATAGACAGCTACCAAAATTTATGAGGCGACTTTGCTCCATAACGCAGCACAACTGTAGCTTGATTCATTCCACAGAGCTGAGGCATACTCACTGACTCACTTTTTGGAAACAAAGAATTAGTGTGACATGTAGCAAGCAAAAGAAAGAAAAGGAAAGAAAAGGTAGTTTGTAAGATGTAATGCCTGAAACATATTTAAACTAAAAACACTGTTCTTAATATTATTGCAAAAAATGTACACTTCTTTATTGTACATAGCTTTGGGAGAGCCAAATGGACAGAAACGCAATTTAGAAATATTTTCAATAAATGAATAAGCAATTTTATAGTAAATGTTCTGTCCTCTAAACAGGAAACTCATTTGCAAATAAAAATACGTTGAGTGAGATCCTATTTTTGCACATTTGTTCATTAATTAACATGTTGGCCCTCTGTTAATTTTAGTAAATGTGCTTAAGTGCATGTGTGTTGGTATAGTTCCAATATGCAATAATGCTAGGGGCTGGGACAGTACCAATTAAAATATTGAACTATTAGATTACTTGATACTTGACTCACAGGTAAAAGTCCAAACAGTCTCCACGTTTCCTTTCCATGGTAGTTTTCTCTATGAGAGGGTTAGCCAATTCAGAGGTCTTGAGATGTTGTTGAACTGCAGCTCCCATCATCTTTAATTGTAGGATATCCTGGCTAAGCCTGCAGTCCAACAGCTTCTGGAGGGTTGTGTGTGGCCTGTAATGCTCATTTACACACAGGTCACTTGATGACTCTTTCACAGACAGTGGCCCACACAGGAATCCCATTTGTGCCTATGAGCATAGGAATGCTCCATCTACAGAAGCGAGAATCTCTGTACCTATTTCCCTTCAAAAATACAGGAAAGTTCTTGGAAGGTCAGAGTTTCAAAGTATGTCCAGTGCCTGTATTCAAACATGAACAATCAGGGCTTGGGAAAGTTACTGCTTCAAATATAGTTCCCAGAGTTCAACAAGCAGCATGTTGCCATTCTTGCTGGGACATTGTGGGAGTTACCATCCAAAATGTAATTTGTTCCAAGCTCAGTTAAAAAAAAAAAAATATTTAAGGATGAAAATTACCCTAGCTCTTCCACAAATGGCTTAAAACCACGACTCCTGGAGCATATATGGACTGGGAAAGTATCTGCAATACACAATTATAACAGTTTGATACATCACTTTACGAACCATGGGTCTATTCTATGGAATCATGTGATCAGTAGTTTTTTAGAAGTACTTAGAACTCTCTGCTAGAGCCCTCTATTGCTATAGTTCATAGGAGTGGACTAGAGCTCCTTAGCAAAGAATTCTACGCATCCCTCACCTAACTACAAATCTCTGGATTCTGTAGTATGGACCCACGGCAGTTGAAATTAAATCAAACTGTTACAGGTTATGCAGATACATTCCTAGACATCTGGGAATGAGGTTTGTCTGTAGCAATTTCCCCCCCTAGAGTACACTTTCAAGTGAGCCACACAAGGGAATGCATCAGTGATATCCTTTGAATGTAGCAACATGTCTAAAAGTGAGCATAATCTCTCATGAAGGAAACAAGGTAAGCTACTCATTTGGTGTAATCCTTTCCTGTAGGAACTACGGGAAATAAAATGCATTAGAAGCTGAGAATAAAAACCAGAAATCCTACTTAAGAGTCACATGTATTCTGTACAACCACAGAACCCTTTCCCTTCATACATGGCTCTCCTCACCAAAAAAAATCTCCCAAAACTGCTATTTGCCCTACGAGACCAAGTATCAGTTGTGAAACGGGGGATTACTCTGGGACCAAGTTGTAGAGCAAAGTGGCTAAAATCCCCTTTTGGCTAAAATCCCCATGTACTGTGGTCCTGATATGGATTGATAGCCCCTATGGCTGCTATTCTAAAATACAGAAATGCAAGAACATGTTATATCAAGGGGATCGCTAGGAAAGGAATCAGAACTACAACTGGCAATATGTGCCTATATACACATCTGTGATGTAACCACTTCTGGAATACTGGATACTTGTCATTGCATCTCAAAAAGGATATTGTACAGCTGAAGTCAGAACTGAAAAGGGCAACCAAAATGATAAAGAGGCTAAAGCAACTCCTGATGTGAGGAAAAGTTATGATGTTTGATGCCCATCAAGGGGGTGAGACATGAAGAGGTGCATAAAATTGGGCATGCTGTGGAAAAATATAATTAACTCTCAATAACATTAAAAACAATTTAAAACATACAAAAAAAGTAAAATTAAAAGCAGTAAAGCTCCCTATCAAAAAGGCCTCTCTTTCCAAATATTCAGTTTTTGAAAGCCTATCAAAATAAATACAGTTTTCACCTGCTCAAGGAAGGACAACCATTCTAGCCTCCCTAGGAAGAGAATTTCAGAGCCCAGGAGCAGCCACTGAGAAGGCTATGTACATTTTATTTAAAATAGGAAGCAGACATGCAGGAGAGGTGGTGGTGGGTCAGGGAAGTCAAGGGGTAGGGAGTCTCCATCTTTTCTCCAATCTGAGATTGCAGATAACAATAAGGAGCTTCACAAAGGTAGGTTAAGCTTCTGAAACCAAAGCATAAGCTACAGGAATGCTCTTGGCCAGCACTTGGATGTGCACACATTTTCATTTCCCCACACTTGTCTCCCCCCACATAGGAGAGGTGAAGAAGGAGCAAAGTGGGGCTCCCAGCATGTTCGTTGTTATGCACATGACTTCAGGGGCATGGCAATATCCCTGATGTCTGTTACACTTGTATTATTGAAGACACAGTTTTCATCCTTGCTCTTTGAAGAAACACCTACACTTTACTTACAATGGAAACACCAAAAAAAATAATAATATTTTTTTAGGCAATACTGGTTGAGGGTACAACTGACTTATGGCTCCAGGCAGGAACAGTTCCTACTGATAATGGGGAGGACAAGAACCCTTTTTTGACCTAAGCTTTTAACTTCATGGAATAGCAGCTTTGTGGATTCAACATTTGGCCATAGCTTGTAAGTGGAGAAACTGATTAGAAGCAAATTTATGTTGGGCTGGGATTGAAGGGGGAAAAAAGCCCAGAGGCTTCAATGAGTGCCATCCATTGTAATAAGAGCTGAATTGTCTAGGTACACAAAGAAACAGGATTGTGAGGCTTCCTTAACCAGATCATGTGGTTGAAGAGCTGCTAACCACCAACAGAAACTAGATGAGGTCACTTCCAAACAGGATGCAGGCCTGCAATCATGTGTTGTATTTATAGCAACTGAAAATTTGCAGGATTTATGCACCAACTTGCATATCTGTAGAATTAAGCTATCCTCACCTTGCAAGACTTGATGGTTGCCCAGGACCTTCCCAAAGTTTTGCGCACACACACGTGCACGCGCACACACACACACATCTCACACGTCAATGGACAGGCACTCACCATATACAGATCTCACAGCATGTGCACACATGCTCTTCCATCATATTAGGCAGAAATGGAGAAGAAGATGTAAACTTAACACTAACCCTTCCCACTGAGACTGTTGCAGGAGAAGGTAAAGGCCTCAATGCTCCCAAAGCTCTCAAAAGAAAAATCACTGCTGTCTGGAAGGTTTTACCTCTTCCACCACTACCCCATTGGCTCCACTGAGGAAGAGAGCAATCTTGGAAGTTGCATCACAAGGTCAGAGGTTGGGAAAGATTTCTTTTTTCTTATACCAACACACACACACACACACACACAGAGTGATCCTGACTGAGATTGCTGTCCCAACACTGCTAAGGCTAGCACAGCAGCTCTTCCTCTCCCCTCACCCAGGGGTGTAGCTATAGGGGCCCAAAATGAGGGCATTGTCCTCCCAAACACGAATACTGCCCCACAAGGAATTTTTTCTTCCATCTCAAATTTTTAGCATCGCAGAGAGTGAGATACTGAGAATTGTTCACAACTAGAACTTTTATATTTGCTGTGTTCTCATCTCCTTGGTCACTTTGCCAGCCCCTTTTCTTTGAATGCCTAAACTATATTTCTAAATGCTCAACTGAAATTTTAAGTTTCTGTAATGCTAGAAATTTGGAGAGTGGAGGAGCAGTGGGGGAGCAATGCTCTCACCACTCAACTTATCCATTATGAAGGACAGTGGCCAAGGGCAGCATGTGGCCCTTGAGGCCACAGGTTGTGTACCCCTTTTCTAGATATTTAGAGCAGAGGTGCATTGATCACAGAGCTTGGAAACCTTGCTACTTTGAAGTATGTTGTAAATGTGTGCCTTCAAATCATTTCTAACTTATGGTGACCTTAAGGCAAACCTATCATGGGGTTTTCTTGGCAAGATTTCGCCTTCCTCTGAGGCTGGGAGAATGTGGCTTGCCCAAGATCATCCAGTGGGTTTCCATGGCTGAGCGGGGATTCAAACCCTGGTCTCCAGAGTCATAGTCCAATGCTCAAACCACTACATCATGCTAGCTCTCATTCTGAAGTATAGCTCCCTGAATCCCCTGACTGGCATGGTATTTGTCATGCTGGCTAGAGAGCAGGGCTGGTTTAAGGAATTTTGGGGACCCCTACAACACTTTATTTTGGAGGCCCCATATGGGCCAGTTTAAGGGATTTTGGGGGGCCCATATGGGTACAACCCATCAGTCATCTCCCCCCAGTGCACAAGCTCCCCACATAAAATGCCCTTCTCCCCACCACACCGTCCCACTTCCCGCCCGGTCTGCAAAGAGGCACCCCACATTCCCAAAAGAAGCCTCCCCAGAGCTCCCCCCACGCCCCTTAGGTAGAGGCCCCAGGTGCCTCACCTTTGGTCTCTGCAGGTGGCTCAGCCGCAGGATGAAAGGGTTGGGGTGGCAGGGGGGGCACCTCCCGCTCCTCCTCCTCCTCCTCCTCTTCCTTCGAGGGCCCCCGGCTCAAGCTGCCGCCACCACCTCCACCTCCCTCCTCCATGGCTGACCCTTCTTCCAGCCTGGGACTTGTCCCCAAGGCCGGAGCCCGGGCGGGGTGAGGAGATGGAGGCGGGGGGAAGGAGGGACAGCTAGGTGGGCAGTGGGAAGGCGGCTGGCTGGAGGGACGCCCCGGCACCAGACCCTGGCCGGAGGGAGGCAGGATGCTGGAGGGAGGAGGAGGAGGAGGGATCACTGCCGAGCTGAGGCGGGAGGGGATGGGCTTTGGGTTTGGAGGGAGCGGATGGAGGAGGAGGACTCATGGGGCCCCCGCTGTGGCTGGGGGCCCCTGCCAATGCTGATTTGGCAAACTGGTTAAACCGGCCCTGCTAGAAAGTCTGGGAGCGGTACTCTAAAAAGTAACATCTCCAAGCTCTGGTTGGCTGGAGTGCATGTTTGAATACACTACTAACATTTTTTTTTATTATTTATATCTTCTAAGTATGTTACATCATAAGGAACCAAGGATGCTACCATAGCAGTTTTGCCTAAAGGAAAACCTAATGTAGATGTTCCTTTTCTGGCAAAGCCTTGGGAGAAGAGAAGCTGAAAGTATCCTGAAAGTGTAAATATGTAGGAAAATCAATGGCTCTCATCTAGTTGGAAGTAGCAATAGGATTTAGGCCAAAGCCTCATAGCAGTGGAAGTCCTGCAGATTTGCAGAACACAGCAAGAAACAGACAATAGATTTGCCTTCCCCAATCCAGTATCCTCTAGATCTGTTGGACCACAATGCCTATCATCCCAAGCCAGTGCTATGAAGCTGGGGGTGGTTAAACATGCTCAGAACTAACAAGCTGATGTGAAGATTTTAATGCTGCTACTTGCTTTACTTGGTCAGCCATCCTGAAAAAATGGAAAAGGCAAAGTACAAAGCTAATGAAATCAGTTAGGGTGTTTGCCCTTTAACTGCTGGATACAAATGTCTCTGTACCAGGCGTTAATTAAGCATGTACTCTGATGTTCTTATTTCCTTTTGGGCAGAAAAATGGCAGACATGTTGAGATAGGCTGCACAATAGTTGTACTAAAAAAGGAAAAAGGAACTTTCACCCAGAAAGTCTTTAATGAAATATCCAAGCCTCAAATAGAGTAAAACTATTGTATCAATGGGGACTTAGTAAATCAACACTCCTGTAAGTTCAGTTGATTCAATGGATCTGCTCTAGATGGGACTAGATTTAGGCCCAACGATGTGGGCTAGATTTCAGAGGAAGGAACTGGCAAAACCACTTCTGACTATTCCTTGCTTAAGAAAACCCTATGAAATTCATGGGGTCACCATAAGTCATCAGGCAACTTGAAGGCAAATACATATACTGTACATGACCTACACAATGGGAGATCCTTTCACAGCACAGTAATTCCATGGGACAAGAATAAAAAATGGAAAGAAGGAGAAGCAAGCACAAAGTGCAAGAAATATATTCAGAAATGCTAGATGCTTGGGAAAAACTTATTAGGTCATCTTCTCCACACTTTGCTAGCACAGCCTTTGCTCCTTAAGTCTGGAGCAACAGGCCGGAATTCAGCTAGGAATAGAAACTGCCAAAAGCACTGTGAGTCTGCTAACAGTTCTACAAAAAGAAGCTGAGCAAATGAAAGTTTTTGAGTCACAGTTTTTGAGTCAGAGATGATTTGCATTGCTGCCAGGAAAAGTTGATCTATTCGTAATGCTTGCCCAGTATAGAACAAAAGGGATTATATTTCACATAGATCACTGGACGACCAAATTTTCAAAATGAATGATGGGGATTAGAAACCAGGCAAAAGAAAGGCTTTCCTTTTAAGAATGCTTTGGAGGAAATTGACATCAGCTGCATGCTGTAGAGAGTGCATTTACTGAAGCTATAGATTCAAGTACCTTTGGTGACATGCCAGATATATGTGTGTTCCTTAAAAGGCAGAAGTTCCACCATATGAAGATCTTGACTTAATGACTCTTACAGATTAGGTACTGAGTACACTTACTGAACACTAACACAGATATATACTTTGAAACAAGGGAAATCATGTGGCCCTCTAGACATGTTCGGACTGCAACTCCCAGCCTTCCATATTACTGGCTAAAGCTGCTGAGACTTGCAGTCCAACAACATACGGAAGACCACACGATTTCCTCATCTGCCTTAAAAGCATTAGGAAGGGACTGGCTTTGCTCATGAAACAATATCTCTATATATAATTCTCCTGGATATGTTGCCTCTTCCAGTGTGCTGATTGGCTGCTCAGGAAACACACCCAACCTACACCTGCAAATTCCCTCTCCACATCACAATCCACTCAATCACCGCCTCACAAGGGTCCCTCCCTTCTCTCCTTCCTTCAGCCACTAATCAGTCACAGGCTGTGATGGGATCCAGGTAGTGAACTGGCAGTGGCTGCGGCAGGGTAACAGAGTGAGTCACCCTCAGCAATTCCAGAAAAAGTGTGGAACACTGAGAAGGGGGATGAGGAAACCCACCAGCCTACCATAAAGGGTTGTTGTGAGGTCTACTGGGTGTTTTGGGGAGAGTTTTTTAATGGGGTATGGTACACCGAGTCCAGCTAGTATTTATAAAAGTCCCAGAGCACAGGCCTTCTAGTTACTAGAGTAGGCTTGGACATGCAATGGCCATTTGCAGCTTGGACACTGCTCCTTGTTATATTGTTATGTTATATTATATTATATTATATTATATATTATATTGTTATATTACTGCCCCATTCCCACGTAACTGAAGTGAACTGCATGGGGCGTGGGCAGAGAAAACAATTGCCAAAAAAAACTGAAAATTGAATATTTAATGTGAAAATGACCCTCAAGATGATACTTGAGTGCTTTACTTTTTTGTAACGTTTAGATAATTCAGCCTTGTGTCCTCCTGGTAGTTTCAACTACAGTAGACTCACCGAATAAAATGGGATTTCTGCATGTGTTTACTCTAGTCAGGACTGCCAACAGGATTCAGGCCTCAGATTCTCAGGTGTCTAACAATAACCAGTTCATCAGTTCACCGATATAACACAAGTATATTCCCTATATTCCCTCAGACAGCAAGCTTGGATTTCCAATAACTACAGGAGTGGAGCCAAAACAAGGCCAATGTGTTACAAAGAGGAAAATATCAACACACTCAGGGAACCCAAGATTTTCAGAAATACAACTTCTTCTTTTCTTTTTTTTGCGGAAGGGGGGCTGTCTATAGGGACACTTACTTCCTTTGCTCACCAAGTCCTTAATGGGACAAGATGTTCTTTAGAGGACTGAGTCATAATGTTCAATAGCCACAGAATGATGATGTAGAAAAGTGGGACTGATCTCTGGAACAGGAAAATGGCCAGGCAGGTGGAGACAATTGCCCCTAAGCATCCCCTCCCACAAAGTGGAGCCAAGTAAGCCCCCTGGTTCACAAGGGAGCTGGCAGAAATGAAACAAGTGAGATAGATAGTAGAGCAATGATGGCAGAAGACTCAGGGCTCATCTACACAATGAAAAAAAAATCCGGCAAGAATGCAGGCAGAATACCTTTAGTTTACATGAGCTCCTGTCGGGATTCACCATATCAAGGGGGAGGGGGGCTGAAAACTCCACATAGACCGCTATAACAGCTTTCACTGTTTTACACAATCTTTTTTAAAAAGTGCACAAAAATGTGCAGAATAGGTAATCTGTACAACCAATTCAAAAAGGGAACAGAGCAGAGCTGAAAACTGATTGGTCAGACCTTGGAGGGAGCAGGCTTGCAAGGGAGGGCTTGCAATGCCGGAGCCACCATTGTTATTGTTTTTGCTGGCACAATCAATCAGCCAGCAAAGTGGCAAAGCAAAAGTAAGAAGCTTCTTTTAAGCAGAAAACAGCTCTGCTCTTCCACATCTGTCACTTTAAGAAAAAAAAGCGGGATGAATGGAGGGAGATTTTCCGGACTCAGCTCACTCATGGCCAGCTTTTTTTTCCGTGGATGTAAACTTCAAAATATTCCCTTCCAGGTCTGCTAATGAGCCGTGGGCACAAATGGGCACTGTGGCAAAAGGGACATAAGACGATATTATTCACTATTAATTCTCCTGTCTAGCTGAGCCCTCAAAGTGAGTCTGCCCGAACATAGGCTAGAGTTCATTGGAAAGTCTATGCCATGGCAATGGCGGCAGCAAAGAAACTATACTTCTCTGCCATCATTGCATCTGCATAGTGTTGTCTACCAGAGCTGTCTCATGTGGTCAGGGACCTTTTACATTCTGGCATACAAGAAGAAAACAAAGACCACTCTGCAGCCCACTATGAAGAATTTGCAAAACAGTTTGCAGACAAAATTGCTCGGAGTCACTCTGACTTGGATTCTGTAGTTGAGGCAGGTCCAGTGAATGCAACCTTGGTGCCTGCTTGTCCTATATTATTGTATAAGTTTCAGTTTGTGCAGCCTGAGAATGTGGACAAGATCCTTGGAGAAGTGAGAGCCACCACATGTATACTGGATCCCCTTACTGGCTCCTAAAACAGCTAGAGGGAAGCTGGCTGAGTGGGTAAGGAGAGTGATGAATCCCTCACCACAGTAAGGGTAGTTTACAACTTGCCTAAAAGAGGCTGTGGTGGGTGAGGCTGTTACTAAAAAAAGGCCTCCCTGGATCCCACCATTCTGAATAGTTATCAGCCAGTCTCTCACATTCCATTTTTGGGTAAGGTTCTAGAGCATGTGGTAGCCTCCCAGTTCCAGAGGTTTCTGGAAGAAACTGATTATCTAGATCCATTTCAATCTGGCTTCAGGCCTGGTTATGGGACAGAGATAACTTTGGTTGCCTTGGTGGGTGACCTATGCAGGGAACTGGACAGGGGGAGTGTGTCCCTGTTGGTTTCGCTGGACCTCTCAGTGGCTTTCGATACCATCAACCATGGTATCCCTCTGGGCTGCCTCTCTAGGATGGCACCTGGGAGTACTGTTATGCAGTGGTTTCAGTCTTTCCTGGACAGGTGCACTCAGAAGGTAGTGCTGGGGGACTCCTGCTTGATGCTCTGGCTGTTGGCCTGTGGGGTCCCCTCAGGGTTCTGTTTTGTCCCCCATGCTATTTAACATCTACATGAAAACACTGGAAGAGGTCATCCAGAGTTTTGGGGTGTGGTGTCACCAATATGCTGATAACACTCAACTCTATCTCTCCTTCCCATTTGATTCCAAGGAAGCTGTCTTGGTAGTGAACCAATGTCTGGTGTTAGTAATGGACTGGATGAGGGCAAACAAATTGAAACTTAATCCAGACAAGGCAGAAGTACTTCTGGTCAGTCAAAAGGCAGATTGGGGAATAGGGACTCTGCCTGTGCTGGATGGGGTTACACTGCCCCTGAAATCTCAGGCCTGCAGCTTGGGTGTTCTCCTGGACTCAGCTCTGAGCCTGGATGCCCAGGTCTCAGCAGTGGTCAGGAGTGCATTTGTATAGTTAAAACTAGTGCGCCAGCTGCACCTGTTCCTTGAGACATCAGATCTGACTACAGTGACACATGCCTTGATTCCATCTCATTTGGACTACATGGGGCTGCTTTTGGAAATTGTTAGGAAATGTCAATGAGTCCAGAATGCTGCAGCCAGAATGCTGACCGGGGCCAGTTATAGGGAGCATATAACTCCCTTGTTAAAACAGCTTCACTGGCTACCTGTTTGTTCCCAGGCACAATTCAAAGGGCTGGTCATAATCTATACAGGCCTATATGGCTTAGGTCCAGTCTATCTGAAAGACTGTAAACTCCCCATATGAACTTGCAAGAGCTCTAACATCTTCAGGGGAAGGTTTTTGTTCGGTCCTGCCATCATCACAGGCTTGCCTGGTGAGGACACAAGAAAGAGCCTTCTCAGTGGCTGCTTCCACCCTCTGGAACTCCCTTCCGCAGGACACTAAGCTAGCCCTCTCCCTGCTTTCCTTTTGCTGGCAGGCAAAAACATTTTTGGTTACATAGGCTTTTAATATGTATGTGCCCACAGAGGCTTTTTATTTGGGGGGGTGGGGGGGTTGGTTGTTTTTTTTTTTTTACTTTGGAATGTTTTAAATAATTTTAAATTGTTTTAATTTTGATTATTTTAATTGTTCTTAAAATTGTACTGTATTAGTAGATTTTAATTGATGTTCTTTTGTGAACCACCCAGAGAGAACACCTCCCTGGGCATCTTCTAGGTTCTCCAGCATGACTCTACGGTCCGTTTCCAGTGGAAGCATACCATAGAATTGGGCTGGAGGACCTAGAAGATGCCTAGCCAGGCCATTTTTTTTCAGATGCAGGTAAGTGAATCCACAGATATGGGAGGTCACATTGTACAGTAACTTGAATTCACTATTGCAGGCCATCTTTTAAATATTGTCAACTTTTAAATACTATCAAAAATAGGATACCATTTCATTTCAACTAACGGCATGCTGTCCAAAACCCAAACATTAAAATCAAGTATAATATCAAATGCCAAGCTCTGAAATAACTACCAGTGATTAAACACTGATATTTAACATACACAGCATCCAAGGATTATTTGCCATGAAATTTAAAGGGCAATGTGGTACATTTGTCACAGTGATACAGATTTTTCCAGCATCAAATAACAGTCATAGTGGTGGTGATCATAATAACAACAACAATGATAGCATTCTACTTTTCTCTCAGGGCTGGCATCTAAGGAAGCTTACAAAAATTAAAACCAACTGGTAAAAACACACACAAATAACACATGCAAAAAGTTATTTTAAAATTGTAATTAGACCGTCCATAGAATTAAAAATCATTAAAAACATACCCATTAAAAGATAAGATAAAAGTAGTCCACACAGTAATAAAAGTCCTTTTAAAATAAAAGAGTCAGTTGCAAAAACCTTATTGGGATAAAAAGGTCTCTCACCTGCTGACAGATCAATAAGGACACAGTCAGCTTAGACTCTTTAGGAAGGAAGTTTCAGAATACTGCGAAGCCCCTCTCTCACTGCTCCACCAGAAGATAGCAAGACTTGGAAAAGATACTTCTCCCTACCCCAAATCTTAAAATTCAGGCAGACTTTTATGGGATGATATGGTTAGACACCTTGGACCCAAGTCTGCGACTTCAAAAGAGGTCATGAGCTCAGTCAGTAGCTAACAAAGAGAAAACACTGGGTTTGATATGTTCAGGAAATCAGCTGAATTGTCCAACCTAGCACTAGACCTGGCTGGCTTCAGTGAGGCTGTTGCATCAAATGCCTTTGGACCGTGCCATTGTCCATCTGCCAGTTTCCCTCCCTTTTGTACTGCTAGGCAGAAACAAAGAGTTAGGAAATACATTATAGGACTGCCAACCCAATTTTCATCTTTCCCTGACAAAATATCCAAGTTCTATCCCTGCAACATGAAGATCATACTATTCTTGTCATGGTGTCATCATAACCCAGACAACTAGGGTTGTCTGGTTCATGACATTTTCAGATCATTTGCAGCTTGTAGTTCCAGTCTAAGACTATCACACTTTAGCAGAGCCAACCTACAGGAGAGTTGTAAATTTTTGCTAAAATGAATTGATTGGCCAGCCACTGACAGCCACATTTGCAGATCAGTCTCTTAACAAATGGAGAAGAAGCACCCAAGGGTATCAGATGTTGCCTGTTATACTTACCATGGTTTAAGTGTCTGATGCAATCATTCAGTGCTGTGCTGAACTGCTTCTGAGCCTCTGCATCCGTGAAGCAGAAGTAGCTATGTCTGAGGAATGGTTGCCACAGGTAGACTGGAAATTCTTTTGGAAGAACAACAAAAGCTGGGGCATTCTCCTTTTCATTGGAACCTTAAAAAAAATTGAAATATTTGCAAGTTTCAGAACCTGAAAGCATTTGTCACAAACAATTATATACAAAAGTGGTGTAAGATGCTGGGTTGCAGGGAGGTCTCCAGTTAGGGGGCCCAGCAGTAAATTCAGATTACCTTGCCTCTTGCACAGAATTTAAATGTTAACAGACTACAAGTAATAATGTTACCATAACATTTTACTTTTGGGAGCGGGGTAACAAGGACAATTATGTCCTGATTGTGACTTAATGTTAGCAACTGGTAACACTGGGGTTTTTAAACATGTAATAAAAACATTTACTTGCTACTCCTAAACTGTTACTTCTGGGGTAATGGGGGGGTTGGGGTCATTTTTGTATTTTTACTTGCAAATAAAATAAAATAATTATTAAAAATTAACAATTTAAAGAAATACCAATAATAAAATAAAAATGAAATAATGTAACTCTGTAATAGCTTACTCATCAAATAACGAGCATGTGATGTTAATGAGTTCTTCCCACCCCAAAAAGGGTGAAAGCGTAATTAATCACTTTAAAATGTTCCAAGCTCTGCTCTTGCACCAACACTTACTTTCCCCTCTCAGAATGAGCTCTATGCTTTGAAGGAACCATCTAGACCAAGTGTGGACAACCGCTGAAGGTTAGGGGGCCACATTAGCCCCACAGGAGACCTTGGAAGGCCACATCCCACACTTTACCTGCTCCTTTTTAAAAAAGCATTTTTGCCCCCAAATGCCCCAAGCATTCACTAGGGGGCATTCTCAGCGTGTTTAGGGTCCTTCCTGAGCCCCTAGAGGGCATTGTGGGGCATTCTGAAGCAAACCCCCCTCCTTTAAAAAAACTTTGCAAAAAAAATTGTTTTGACCCATGGTGACCCAGGGGGCCTCCAAATGTGGTGAAACTACTCTCTTTATTTATTTATTTATTTTATTTAGTTATTTATACCCCACTCTTCAGCCACAAGGTTATCAGAGTGGCTTACAAATTGTTTTAAGCAATAGCTATTTACACATCTACACTGCATTAAACAGTTTCCAATGTGTGTTAGCTAATTGCCCCCACAAGCTGGGTACTCAATTTACCAACCTACGAAAGGATGGAAGGCTGAGTGAACCTTGGAGCCCGGTGGAATCGAACTTGAACGTGGTGGCTTGCAGTACTGGCATTTAATCACTGCGCCACCAGGGCTCCCTATACTCTCCCTACTCTCCATATCCCCTAGATTTTTTTTTTATTCCTGGGGGCCTTGGGGGCTGCATGTAGCCCACAGTCTGCGCTTTGCCTACCCCTGATCTAGGGTGCACCGGCACTGTAGAAATAATGCAGTTTGACACCACTTTAATTGCTGTAGCTCCATTTTACCTAATCCTGGGATCTGTAGTTTTACAAGGTCTTTAGCCTTCTTTGCCAAAGAATGTTGGTGCCTCACAGAACTACAAATCCCAGGATTATGTAGGATGGAGGCATGGCAGTCAAAGTGGTGTTAAACTGCATTATTGTTACAGTGTAGATGCACCCCTAGACTATGTTACCAGCCTATCTGAGCATTCAGTCAACAGACAAACAAGAGCCAATCCTAGTCCACCACATCCTATAATTTTCTAGACTCAGAATGTGCTCCTTACTTGGAGCAACTTGTCTCTGGTGCCAGGACCATACCTCAGCCCTTGTTCTCTTTTTCTTGGATTTTAAACTTTGTTCATCTTTCCTTATGCCTCTGCATTTCAATCTCCTGAGCCCTAAATTTTGCCATATATTGTCAAGCTTTTCGGTTCACATGGACTAACGTTGTCTACCATGACTAGCAATGGCTTGCCTTTCATCTAAGCACCTGATTTACAGAGGTCTTCCACCTATACTCTGCCCTCCTGCTGTCAGGGTTCAGAAAGACAAGCTTTGTCTGGAGGTAGGCCCATTTTGCTACCCTGCCAATTTGCCCACTTTATTATTAGCTACACTAAGTGGAACCTGGCTGCAGCAAAATTTTGTAACTCACCCCTAACTCCTGTTCAAACTGCCAGCAGCCATGCCTTCTCTCAGAACACTTCTAATTGATTTAGGGCTGAAACCAGCAAGTTCCTTCTCCCATCCTTGTATGCCCCACATTCCAAATTTCACCTTTTTGTCTTCTAGATGCATTTCTTTTGCTTTTTGATGCACAGAATGCCTGAGGTAAAAAGCCAGCCTACACATATTAAATATATGCCTTTCTCTAACACCCTCTTCTCCCAACACTCCTCCTTCCTTCACACACCCCAACAGTTTCACAGAGGTTTGCAAAGCAGACAGTAGATACCTCTTCTAGCATGTCTGTGTCTTTCTACAAGGCCTGTGAGATTCCACATGTACTCTGTGACTTCAGTAAAATAGCTGCATCAGGAGGCTCAGCTGACTGCCTTAATAGGTGGTGTCTGTGTTCCCTGTTCCTTCTTTCCTCTCCTTTCTTTATGTAACCACATGCAAATAAATTCTTCCTGCTTTCTTTAGAGGTGAGGGAGTTTGCCCTATGAAGCTTTTTTTAAAAGGATACACACCCCTAAATACTTCTGAGAACTGTCAGGATTCATCCTCTTTGTTTCTTGCTCAGAAGCAGTTGTGAGTGATACAGCATGTACTTGCTGCTATTATTCTCTTATGGGGATGCAAATCTTTTATTTGTTTTATTCTCCTGCACAAAAAGGAAGGCTTTCAAAAGTTTTTCCCCAGTGGATGAGATTACAAGAGTTTTGGCTCATTTTTTCATCTCAGAACTTTTCTGCAAAAAAATAAAATAAAAAAGTCTGTACAAATCTTTGGTGCAACCCCCCCTTCCCATGTTCTTTTACCAAAAAATAAGTGTATGATATATTTTGCGCAAAATGTTCTATGTTGTTTGAAACAGTGATTGAGTATTTTCTCACTGGGCTGTTTTGATGTGTTGGAACTCACTTTCTCCCCAAAAGCAAACAAAAAATGTCTGAGCATCCTCTACAACCCTATTCATTTACATACATATTCTAATCCATTCTTTTTAGTTTTCTTATTGTGCCCTTAGAACTGAAAGAAATATTAAAAGGATCAGTATTGCCTGTGGAAACCAAATTATCCCTAAAGTACATCATAGTTTGAACCCAGATCTGGCCAAAATTGGAATGCAATATAAAGTATAATTGTCTATGTATCTCATCAAGACATGGTGGGATGGAGATGGTGTCAGAAAGGTAATTATACACACAGCTACAATAGGCAAGATTTTTGGAATGGGAGATCTATTGTACAAGACTCCCAGTCCAGACAGAGCTGCTGCAGGGAGAGACAGATCTTAGAGGAGAAGAGGAAAGGAGGCAGTAGCCCAGGAAGGACATAGAATCTCTAAAGGCAGCATTTCTCAACTGTTTCTCAAATCTTTCTAATTTAAGCAGGCAGTGTCTTACCATTAGGATCTGGAAAATGCTTATCAGATAATAAGTTATATTCTTCCTCTGTAGTCAGTACTTTGCCTCCCACAGGTAGAATGCAGCTTTTAGCACTAAGTCCCTTCCGGAAAGCCTGGAATTGAAAAAAAGAAATAAAACATAAATGCACACACATAATATAAGCCCATGGAATTTCTCTAATTCCTTTATAGAATCATAGAATCATAGAATTGCAGAGTTGGAAGAGACCACGAGGGCCATCCAGTACAACCCCCTGCCACGCAGGAAATCACGATCAAAGCATCCCCGACAGATGGCCATCCAGCCTCTGTTTAAAGACCTCCAAGGAAGGAGACCCCACCACGCTCCGAGGGAGTGTGTTCCACTGCCAAACAGCTCTGATTGTCAAAAAGTTCCTCCTAATGTTGAGGTGGAATCTCTGTTCCTGGAGCTTGCATCCATTGCTCCATGTTCCAGTCTCTGGATCAATAGAAAACAAGCCCGCTCCATCCTCAATGTGACACCCCTTCAAATACTTAAACAGGGCTGTCATATCGCCTCTTAACCGTCTTTTTACCAGGCTAAACATACCCAGCTCCCTAAGTCTCTCCTCATAAGGCATTGTTTCCAGACCTTTCACTATTTTAGTCGCCCTTCTTTGCACATGCTCCAATTTGTCCATATCCTTTTTGAATTGTGGTGCCCAGAACTGGACACAGTATCCTAGGTGAGGTCTGACCAAGGCAGAATAGAGTGGCACTATTACTTCCCTTGATCTGGACACAATACTTCTATTGATGCAGCCCAAAATTGCATTGGCCTTTTTAGCTGCCACATCACACTGTTGACTCATGTTCAACTTGTGGTCTACTAGGACTCCTAGATCCCTTTCGCATGTAGTCTCATTCAGCCAGGTCTCCCCCATCCTATATCTATGCATTTCATTTTTTCGCCCTAAGTGCAGTACCTTACACTTCTCCGTATTGAATTTCATTTTGTTAGCTTTGGCCCAGCTCTCCAGCCTATCCAGTTCATTTTGAATTTTGATCCTGTCCTCTAGGGTATTAGCTACTCCTCCCAATTTGGTGTCATCTGCAAATTTGATAAGTATGCCCCTAATTCCCTCATCCAAGTCATTGATAAAGATGTTGAATACCACTGGGCCCAAGACCGAACCTTGTGGCACCCCACTGGTCCCACCTTTCCAAGAGGAAGAGGAGCCACTGCTGAGCACCCTTTGGGGTCGGCCGGTCAACCAATTACAAATCCATTGAACAGTTAACTTGTCTAGCCCACATTTTACAAGCTTGTTTGCAAGAATGTCATGGGGAACCTTGTCAAAGGCCTTACTGAAATCAAGGTATACGATATCCACAGCGTTCCCTTCATCTACCAAGCTGGTCATTTTATCAAAAAAAGAGATCAGATTAGTCTGGCATGACTTGTTTCATATTAAAATAGAGAACAAACCAGAGAGCAAGGTCAAATCCACACTACACAAATACTCCAGTTTGAAATTGGATTACAGTAGGACCCCATATCTGCTGATTCATTATCCACTGATTCAGTTGTCTGCAGTTTCAGTTTCAGAACAGCTACCATAGAGACTTCCTAAAAAATGCATCCTCTCTAGCCATTTTCTAGGTCCTCCAAGGCAACTCTATGGTATTTTAAACTGGAAGTCCCATTATTTTCAATGGTGTTCACTGTTATTCATGATTTTCGGCATCCATGCCCCCCAAGAACTAATCCCCACGGATATGGAGGTCCTACTGTATTTGCCATGGCTCCTTCCTACGGAATCCTGAGGTTTGTAGTTTGGTGAGGCACCAGCACTCTTTGACAGAGAAGGCTAAAGACCTCATAAAACTATAACTCCCAGGATTCAATAGGAAGGAGCCATGGCAAATAATCCAGTTTCAAACTGGATTATCTGTGTAGTGTGGATTCGACCCAAGACTGTTTGCTCTCTGGTATTGGGAACAGGATTCAACTTCCTGGGAATCTCTCTTTTCTTTTATCTTTTGTGAAAGGGCCTTGTCTGCAATGGCCACAATACTCCACATTCTGGCCAAAGAATTCTGACCCCATAGCAGCCCCCAATTCCCCACATTACCTTGTGTTCCATGGTGGGAATGGGCAGCTGTCTGTACATGCATGCTTGGTTGCATCGGTGGGTGTCAGCGACACTGCTTCTGGTGTCGCGCATCGTGCTCTCCGAGGCTGGAAATAAGGGGCCCAGCCTTGATCACACTCTGGGGAGCTCATTGTGTGGACCAGAGGTGGCAGCACCCACTGATACAGCTGAGTGTGCAAGTGTGAACCGCTGTCCATTCCTGCTACAGAACGTTCTCTTTTTTCCCACAGGAACTGGGTTTTCCCAGGTATTTTAAAAGCCATTTTAAGGGGGGGTTGCCCCAATTTCTAATCAGAACTGCCTGGACGTTACCTGGACAGTTCGGACTAGAATCAGGGCCAAAAGCTTGCATCATCTGAACAGCTGGAATTGGGGGGAGACCATTCCATTCGGGCTGTATGGACAAGCCCCAGGTCCTACAACTTGGGAGAGTGTGGGCCATACCTGTTGAAAGCTCAGAAGCCAAAGTGGGGACTGAATAAGGCTTCCGCTAATCCTCTTGTTACTTTAAAATAAAAACTGTAATTTTTAAACTCATTCACTACCCTTCAATAGGTTCCCAGAGTGGTTTACAAAAAGTTAAAATTGGTATGGAGCAAATTAAATCAAAACATTTTAAAAATGTGTAATATAAAATGAATTATGCAAATATTCTCAATAAGAATGAACATTATGGAAACTAGTTTTTCTTGGCACAACATTTAGAATGCCTGATCCTATGATATCATCATCATTAACTATTTAACCCATATTGCCACTATCCCTCCTCCCCACTTCAGAAGTTCACTTCTCAGATGTGATATGGTATATGCATTTATTCCATAAATTTGTCTTTGTAACAATACTACTGAAATTAATGCAGAAGTGAGTAGAGGACTTTGCATTGTAATGAGATAACAGGGACAGGGAATGCTACAAAATGGCAGTGATCAAGAAAAGCAGTAACAGGACTGAACCCCTGAAGTCATAAAGAAAGGAATAATTGGAGGGCAGCATTTAGATTGCTTCCTCGAAGAACCATGAACTCTCAATCAGTAGTGGTTAGTGGCTTCCATGGCACTGGGGTGGAAATCTACTTTGGGGTTTAGTCTGAACTTTAACAGAGATATCTGAGGTGCTCAGGTGCAATCTTGTGTGGACAGACTTCAGCTCATTGGAGAGTTCCTTCAAAGTCCAGATTAAAACCTAGAGTGCATTCATCTCTCTGCTGACATGGAAGCCACCAGCTGCTACTGATTAGAATCACTCTACATATGAGAACAACACAGCAGCTCTGGTCTGGATAAAAATTTCCAGCAGAGTAGCTGTGTTAGACTATGGCAGTAAAAACAACAAAGGGTCTCATGACACCACAGATACAGAAATTTTTGTTATGGCATAAGATCATGTGAACCACTGCTCAGTTCATCTGGTGCAGAAGAAGTGGACTTTGGTCCATGACAACAATAACATATTTTTAAAATGCCACAAGACTGTTGTTTTTACTAAGGCTCTGCAACTGTTATGGGCAAATCAGGCCAATATGAACCAATCTAGATGGGGTCCAAATTCAATCAGATTGGTCTGGATTGGACCTGGATCTGTACTTGTTTAATTTAGTTTGTTTGCTTATTTGGGGCAAGACCCAATTGGTAGTCACAACCAGAGTAAATCCATTGAATTAACTGAACTTATATCACATTTCCATTGAATCAATGGGTCTACTCTAATTGGGACTAACAATTGGATCTACCCCAAGTGTGAACAAAATGTGACCCTTCCTAATGTTGGACTCTTACAACTCATGCAATCTGGCTGAGGTAATTACTGTCAGGAGTTAGAGAGTGAACTCCATTATAAAATGGCCAAACAAACTGCAGAGTCATGCCTAGTCAAAATGGCTGACTCCATGAACTGCCTAGTCTGCCTTAGCTACAGAAGGAGGGTTCTTATTGGTGTGTAAGATCATGTGATTGAGTAAGCCAATGCCATGTAACTGTGTATATGGGAGGACTCAGAACAGAGCTCACTTCTCTTCTTCTTGTGAATTCTGAGACCTGGTAAAGCAGTTTCTCCTTGGATTGTAAATATTTGTATATATTGCATCTGTTTGAGTCTGAAGATAAAAGTGCCTCCTGCTTATTTGGAAAGCTCAATCGTGGATTTGGGAAGGGTGGGGGGGTGGCAAAAAAGCACCTTTCCCACCAACCCCCCGCTCTCCCGGGGCTTGCCTCTCCACCCCAAATGGAGCCAAGCCCAGGAGAGCGGGGAGTTGATTTCCTGGCTTGCTCAGCAAGCACTCCGTTTACATCGGCTCCTCTCCCTTGCATGTGAGGAAGAGAAGCTGATTTAAATGGCCCCGTAGCTCCCTTGGGAAGGCAAGGGAGAGGCCGGCAAGCCTCTCGCCCACCCACCGGCGTCCCTGGCCTTCCCAAGGTGGCTCCGGGGCTTCAAAACCCAGGAGCTGCCTCAGGAAGGCTGGGGTGAGGCCGGCCAACCTCCCGGCCACCGCCACCCTGATGTTCCCGAAGCAGGTATGGGGCTTGAGAGCCCCATAGCTGCTTCAGGAAGCACGGCAGGCAGCATGGGGGGTGGCAGCCAGGCAGGCAGGAGGCTTTTTAGCCACCCCTGCGCTTCCCCAAGTGGCAATGGGACTGGAAAAGCCCCATCACCACTTTGGAAGGGCAGGGGGGATTGCGGGCGGGCAGGGGGAGGGCTTTTTTATTTGCAGTTTTTTCACATTCGCAGGGGTCTCGAGACTCTAACCCCTGTGAATGTGGAGGGACGACTGTATTGCTGTTTTGGTTTCCTAATGCAAGTCAATGGGAGGTTTGAAACTTCACATTTCAAAACTTGGATTTGGAATCTGAATTGCTTGGATCAGGTCCAAACTGGTTGAATCATACTGGGTCCCATTCTGAATCACCAAATTGGATGCAGAATCAGTCAAGGACCTTTGCATATCCCTTGTTTTTATCGGATGAAAAACAAACTCCTTACTATGCTGAGTAACATCTACAACAGCCATTCACTGTTTTTGCCCTTAAGGAAGACACTAGGATCTCAGAACTGAGCAGGGTAGTTCAATGCATTTGAACACCAAGTCTCGCCATTTGATAAACTCTCAATTTACCTCTTTGCTTTCAAAGCTCTCCACAGCATAATTGTTTTTAATCACTATGTATCTGTCTTTCCATTTCTTCAAGTCTTCAGCAAAGTGTAACAATTCTCCTTCATAGAAGACCATGCTAGATTCTGCAGGAGGCTAGGGAAGATTTTAAAATGTTACAGAGAAATAGAATTAGCTTTCTGAATTCTGTCACGCTTTATTCTTTCAAAAGAGAAAAAAGTTAAGAAAAAGAAGGGCTGGCAGTTATAGCCTATTGCAACGATACTGGCTATATATATATTTTAAAAAATCCTCATGACTCTATGGGATGTATTGTTGTATTTTACAGTATATTGTTTTTTTGGGAGGGGTTGTTTTAATTAGCAATACAGTATTAATTTTTTGTGAGTTGCTTCAAGTATGAAAATTTTATATTAAAATCTAACAAATAAACAAATGTACTTTGCACTTGCTCAGAGGCACAATCCTATCTTAAATCCTATCTTCAATTAATAGCTTTCAAAGTTATTAGCAAGGAATCACAAGGAAGGAAGAACAAATTTTTCACACAGAAACCTGTTTATCCATGAAGTAGCTGACATTCACATCCCAGACAGAGAACCTTTGCTGCTCAGAATGTGTTATATAAGGTTGTTCTTGGGAGGATAAAATGTCATGTATATTCTATGGTGATTAAGTTGTTGAATTGGAACATGAGAGATTAAGGTTCTAATTACGGTACCTCTGGGCCATGAAAACTCCCCAGGTGACCCTGAACCAGTCACACTCTGAACCTTTTCACACTACACCATTATAACACTATGATTCCACTTTAATTGCCATGGCAACATCCTATTGAATCCTGCAGTTTATAGTTTGGTCAAAGACACTAGAGGAGCTCTCTGGCTAAGAATTCCAAACGCCCCTTCCGAAACTGAAAATCCCAGGATTCCATTGGATTTTTCAATGTCCGTTAAAAAAGAATCATAGCACTATAATTGTATAGTGTGAAATGACCCTCTGACTCAGACTGACTCACCTCCTAGGATTGTTGTGAGTATAATGTAGGGAGGAGAAATATCACAGATACCACCTTGAGTTCACTGGAGGAAAGGTGAGATATAACTGCAAATATTAAATATAATGATAAATTAATTAAATGGGAGGTGTGGAAGATGTATGTCATCCTGTGCTTCTGTGAAGTACAGGAAACTGAGGAAAGGTGATTAAAACAAGGTCACCCAGTAAACCTCACAACTAAGTAAAGAATTGAAGTTTGAATATGAGTTTATAGTTTGTTGTATATAGTTTGTCTGTTTTGGATACAAGAACAACCAGGAAATCAGGAAGGGAACTGAAACATGTGACCTGAGACTGGAAAGGGGGGAGCATGCAAAACTGCATCTTGGCAGCAAAACTGAAACAGCCCACTGTGACCATTAAACTGACTTCCAGTACGTTTAAAAAGTATTATGTAGATGCAACCACAATAATAAACACTCCCTATTACCTTTGTTTTTAAGAACTGGGATTGCAGGTCTCTGTTTTGTTCCAGCTCATTCTGGATGTGCTTGCAAAAGGACACAGCATACTGTCGTTTATAGTGTGGGCTGAAGTTCTTGATCACTGCTTCTGTCTTTCCTGAAAGGACATGTTAACAGGTATATTACATCTTGCCTCAATCTCTTCAAGGCTCCACAATTGTGAAGTTTCCAGAACTGCTGCAGGAAGTAAATTCTGCAAAAGACCTACATAATTGCATGTACCTGATAACGTAAAACAATGCAAGTTCCTACCTGTTATCATCTGGAACAATAAATGTTCTTTGACCTGGATATGAGTCTTTAGTTCTGTTTGACATAACCCTGATCTTATAACTTACTATATTGAAAAAACATAGTAAGAAAGGATCTATTATCTCCTAAAGAAATCTTTCCTGTGTTCTTGTTCTAGCATTTGATGTAGCATTGGATGGGCTACCACAAAAGATAAAAGGATTAAGCATAACATTTTTCTCATATTTTATTTCAGGTTGTATGCCTGGTTCAAAGTCTCTAAAAAGTCCTATAAGTCTCTATAAAAGGAAGCATCTATTTGCCCCTTGACCATTATACCAGAGCATCCTCTTTTTACACTACAGGCCATATGAAAATTATTTAAATTCATTGGTGGAGTAGTTCATATATTGAAAGCCGAGAAATGTGCAAATACTCTTGCACAAATAACTATGTGTTTATAGGGGCAAGAGAGGTACAGCTAGTTACCTGGTGAGTTCCTCTTTATCTTGTCTGCTCTGTTGCTTCCTCACTGATACACTAATATTTTAAGGCATGACTTCACTTCCTCCAACAGACATTTGCCTCTCTTAGAGCCTTACCGCACTCTAAAGAAAAGCGGCAAAGCAGCAGCAATGCAACATTGCATTTTTCCTGCTGCCTTGTTGCATGACGTCAGTGTTCTTTTGTTCCAGTCCCAGAACAAGCCATCTGCAAAAAGACGTGCTTTTACCTCGGTCCCCTGCAGGACTGGAACAAAAGAACACCAGAAGAACACCAGTGCCATACGGTAAGGCAGCAAGAAAGATGCAACGTTCCTGCTGCTTTGCAGCTTTTCTTCAGAGTGCAGTAAGGCTCCTAGAGCCATTTTGCACAACATAATTAAAGCACTATAATTCTACTTTAACCACCATGGTTCTGTCCTATGGAATCCTGGGATTTGGAGTTTTGGAAGGGGCATTTAGAATTCTCAGCCAGAGAAATCTAGTGCCTTATTAAACTAAAAGCCACAGGAGTCCACAGGAAGTTGCCTTGACAGTTAAAATGGAATCATAACACTATAGTTGTATAATGTGAATGGGTCCTTAGTCCTTAATTGTGTAGGGTACCCCATTTTCCCTCTCACTGCCTAAAATACAGTTTTCTAACAAACATCTTTCTCTTTAATTAAGGCAGTCTCTTGCTAATGATTCCAAACAATAGGTTGTGTCCCACTCGGGACACACATGAATGGTTTACTTGTGGTAAGGCATGGGGGGGTGTCCTTCTGGCTCAACCAGAGCTTGGAAAGGTTAGTTTTTTGAACCACAATACCCAACATCTCTCCACCAGTGGCCTTCTTGCTGAGAGAGTTTGGGAGCTGCAGTAAAAAAAAAATGTTTTCAAGTTCTCAGCTCAGAGCTATGCAGGAAATCAAAGAACCACTCCTAAGAAACACTTTGATATTTGGTCCTCCATTTTTCCCCCCTGGATATATGTTACATGGACAGGGATGGCCTGCAAGACAGAGCAGCTTTCCATATGCAGAGGGGTTGTTTGTTTTCTTTTTCCAAAGGAGAGGAGTCACCATTAAAATTTACAAAGCTGACTGTCCTGCATGCTGCCTCTGTAGTCTGGAATCAGTCACTGATATGCCATACATGGGTGAAGGCCAAAATAAATTAGTTACAAAGGTGCTTGGCAGGCATGCAGATTCTGTGTGCCTGATACCTGCCTTCTAGTGGAATAATAGTGCTATAACACTGTAGTGTGATAAAGACCTAGGGTCTTTATCACACTACAGTGTTATAGCGCTATTATTCCACTTTCACTGCTCTGGCTGCCTCCTGTGTAATCCTGGAGTTTGCAGTTTAGGGAGGGCCATTTAGCATTCTCAGCCAGAGAGCTCTTAGGCCTCACTAACCTACAAACCCCAGAATTTCACAGGAGGCAGCCAGAGCAGTTATAGTAGAATAATAGCACTATAACAGTGTAGTGTGATAAAGTCCAGAGACCACTAACAATTCCTGTTCAAACTGCTCCTAATCTAGTGGAGAATAGCACTGAAAATGGAGCATAACAATTGCATCGCTTAACAAACCAACCATCTGGAAGCATTTTGAAACACAGCATATTTTTATTATTTTCCATGGATAATAAATTATTACAAAACTATTTAGGTTACAATCCTTTATTTATTTATTTATACCCCACTCTTCAGCCACAAGGCTATCAGAGCGGCTTACAAATTGTTTTAAGCAATAGCAATTTGCACATCTACACTGCATTAAGCAGTTTCCAATGTGTGTTAGCTAATTGCCCCCACAAGCTGGGAACTCATTTTACCGACCTACTCATTTTACCAACCTATTTCTGTAGGAGCGAGTGCCACTGTACTCAACATGACTTATTTCTATGCAAATGCCTAGAAGTGTGTGCTGTTATCAATTTAATAACAAAAGTTACCTGAACAACAGCAAGTAACTCACTACAATATTTCAAATAAAGAAACAGCACAGCAGCTATAAGACTGGGAGGTAAATTACATATTATATTTGTTTTTTAATAAATGAAAAATAGCTTTAGGAGGCTGCAATTTCAAGTAGTGGAGTGGCAGGAGAGAAGTGGCTGCTTATCTTTGGCCACTTGTTGGTCGTTTTTCTGCTTATATGTTGACCTTCCTCATGTGCTTTTCTTGTTGCAGGGTTCTCTACGCATATTCACATGAGTAATTTACATGTATGGAAGCCCACTGAAGCAAAAATATTTTGAATGGGGAGGTTCTAAGTGGGAAAATGGCCAGAGGGCAAAGTGTTAGTTTGCTTTGTTTAATTTAAGAAGTTACCATCTGATTTTTTTTCACAAACCAGCTCACTGAATTAACAGATTCCAACAAATACAGCCAATATAAAAGCACACACATATACCCAAAAGAACAACTCATCCTTGAATATCACAGAATATGATAAACATCAGTAGCAGAGGTAACATCACTGAAACAACCAAGTCAATAGCTACATTATTGCCAGAATAAAATGTGTATGGGGGTTATGCATACCCTCTCTGGTCCTACTTCTCTGCTTCAAGTGACACTCTAATGAGGTTAGTGATAGGGAAAATATCCATTAATACTTCCACCACAGACAAAAATGTGTCCCAACACTGAAGGCCTCCCAGTGAAGCAATAATTGTAACATCTTTGGGTAGAGATGTAAAATTTCTGGAAATGTTGAAGCTGTGGGAAAAAACTGTTTTTTTCTGGAAAAATGGAAATTTTCAGAAAAATTGAAAAATGCAACATTAGCACTTTTCACAGATTGAAAGTCACTCTGTTACTTTAGGCACATGAAATATGACTATGTACAATTTGATTTGGCATAAAATTATCACAATTGGTATATTAAAAATACAGTATATTCAAACAATTATTACAAATGGAATTTACATTTAGTTTATTTATTATTTGCTGTACAGAACTTCTTAGGTTTTGCTAGTTTATGTGAAACAGGCAAAAAAAAAACCAATTAAAAAAAACCCAGAAGAAACCATCAACATTAGTAACAAAGAAAATTATTTATATTTCCTCTCCACAGTATCAAATAGACATAAAGCACCCATTCACGTAAAAAGAATTGGGGGTGGGGGGAGTGTGTGGAAGGGAGGAAGGAGGGACTACGATTCAATGAATAGGCATGAAATTTAATCACTTATTTTCTGAGCTATAGTTATCAATATCAGTTTCAGATTTTATTCATCATGCTAAAATAAAACATTCCATAATCAATTTTCTTCCTTTTTTTTTCAATTTTTCCAATTTTTCAGAAAAAAACAAAAAGGCTTCAGGAAAAAATGGGGATATTTTTTTTTCCTGAATGTGTCTGTTTTTTTTTCTGGGCCTTCACATCTCTATCTTTGGGGGAAATTCTGGAAATCCTCCAGAAATCCATGTGATATTATTTCACACACACACACACACATGTTTGGCCCTGAAACAGAGTTTTCTGCACAGGAAATATGCTCTCTCTGCAAAAGTACTGTGTGTGTGTGTTTTTAAGAAGAAAACACGTTTTCTATACATGCACACCCACAAACCCAGGTGTATTTGTCTGCAGACCAATTTTCTTGAAGGACACACTGAACAATGAAAGTCAAAAGTACACAGAAGTCCTCGGTATTCTTGACAGTAGGGAGAACATTGCTGACATTACTTGTATTTGCCTGTAATATCAACGTGAGAAAATGTTCAGGACCCCAAATGAGACCAACTTTTAGTTGGGCAGAAAGGACCTTGATTGGGATTTCATTATATGTGTTCGCATGGACAGTACAACCCCCATATCTGCAGGGGATACATTCCAGGACTTTCCTGCAGGTAACAGCAAAAATAGAGCATTTGTTACCTCCGTGGTGACAGAACTCTACTTGCTGTGTTTCATTGCCTGGGAGAAGGCCAGGTAGTGGGGTGATTCTCCCCAGTGATGAAGCACTTGTTGTGCTTTGTCACCTGGGTGTAGGCTGGGTAGTGCGCTGAATTCTCCCTGGCAATGAAACACTTGCTGTGTTTCATTACCTGGGAGAAACTGGGGAGGTGGTGTGGATTCTTCCTGGCATTGAAGTGCTTGCTGTGTTTTGTTGCCTTGAAAAAGTTGGGGTGGTGGAGTGGCTTCTCTCCAACAACAAAATGCTTGCTGTGTTTCATTGCCAGGGAGAAGTCAGGGTGGCTTCTCCCTGGCAATGAAGCAATGGCGGTGGGGCGATTCTTCCTGCTTCTGCCCCCAAAACCAACACAATAATTAAAGCCGCAAATATGGGATCCGTGGATATGGTCTTACTGTAACGTGAAGTTTGACTGGCCTAAACTGAGAGCTAATAGGCAATTTTTAAAAGATATATCTGCAATATGGAGATAATAATAGTGAACTACTTTACAGGATTGTATGTGAAGCCAACTCCAAAGCACCATATAAATGCTAAGCATTTTTCCATTTTAAATTAATCTGACATATGCTTACTCTTAATTCTAAGATTTTATTTCTGTGCAGCCCATCAGCCTTGCTTGATGAGATAGGCTGGAATCTTGTTGGGCCATTACGCTAGTACAACTGCAGAACTGCACTAGCACTTCTCTTTCTGAGCTTTTGTAACAAGAAATTATCTGATAACTGTTAGGGGAGTGCAGGCAGGTGGGCTGCCCAGGCTATCCAAGGAGATCTTTTTGGAACTCTCTACTGTATGTTTCTCCAGTGGGATGGCAGGCCATAGATGCCAAGTGTCTGGACTCCACCCTGCCTATTCCCATTCCCTTAAAAGTGTCCACGAATATCTGGTCCTTGGGTGGGAAGAGTAGCTCTTGCTGGTGGTAGGCATGAGGCTTCTTGGACACAAGGCTTCTTGGATGCAAGAGGTGTCCAACTGAGGGAAATATGGTCATTATGGGTATCACAAAAACACAAGAGCAATCTTTCAGTTACCAACTTCCTGGTACCACCTGTTTTTAGCTACAGCTCTTCTAGCATTTTCCTGGCAGGTAGGCCGCATATTATTCATGAGCTGAAATCAGCTGCTTTCATCTTCTAAGGAAGTCTATTTTATCATCAGACTAGCCAGAGACTCTGGCAGACCTCTTAAAGACCATTTCCCTTTTGGAGTTCGACCCCTAGCTTTGGTATCCCAGTTGCCTCTCTTACCTAAAGATCTCTGTTTCAGCTTAAATACACATTGCCAGTCCTTTCCAGCATCCCTCCTGCAAGAATGGCTGGCCTTTCTATTTGGCCAAACATTCCCAGAAGGCAATGCTATGGAAGTACCTCTGAGCACTTATTATAAAATTGACTGTTGTTAGGTATGCGTTTTGTAGCATCTTATTTTTCAGCTCTTTGATTTGCCTCACTGACTTCTAGTTTGTTTCCAAGCCAGATTCTATATCCTGGTTTTTATTTATAGAGCCCTATATGATTTGGTCAAGACTGGAAGGGGATATGAGGGAACTAGATAAGCTCTTCAAGTGTAAAGATACATAATTCAATACCAAAGTCAAAATCATCCATGTGTATTTCCAATTTCTATGTATGGTTGTGAAAGCTGGACAATGAAGAAAGCTGACAAGAAGAGAATTAACTCTTTTGAAATGTGGTGCTGGAGAAGAACTCTATGGATACCATGGGCTGCCAAAATAGGTCCTAGAGCAAATCAACCTTGAAATCACCTAAGTACTAAGTTGAGGCTATCATACTTTGAATATATCATGAGATGACATGACTCATTAGAAATGACAATAATGCTTGGTAAAGTTGGAGGTGTTAGGAAAAGAGGGAGACCACATTACAGGTGGATAGACTTCACCAAAGAAGCCACAGCCCTGAGCTTGGAGGACCTGAACAGGACAGTTGACCAGAGCTCTTGAAAATCTCTCTTTCTTAGGGTTGCCATAAGTCAAAGTTGACTTGATGGCACATAACAACAAAAATGGTTTGGGGCCAGGATATTTGAAAGACTGCTTCCTCCTGCATGAACCTTGCCCACAATTTGCATTTATCATCAAAGTCACATTATTTAAAGAAACTGGTTTGATGGGCATTTAGAACAAGGCTTTCCCTATAGCCTATGCTTCTATAGCAGCATCCTGGCTATAGCACTCGCTCCCTAGAGAACATACAGTGGTCCCCTCTTCATTATGCTTCAGATGGGCAGTGAAAACTGTTGTGTTCTGTCATGCTTTAAACAGTCCTTGGCATGACTTTGTTTTTATTATACTGAATGTTTCTTTCTTCATGAATCTATTTTCTTGTTATGATGTCTTCCTTTAATTTTGTTTTTATTGTTCATTTATCTGAATTTGTGTATTGTCTAGTAGGCAGAGGAGCAATACCTCACTATGTTCAAATAAATAAATAAAACATTTACAGGCTTTAAAAAAATGAGATATGACTCTAAAAAATGAGATATGACTCTATTGTAACTATTTACAATATTGCTGCATTCCATCTGTTTCATATTCTCTAGACACTTTCATTGGGTTTTCCCCTCTTACTCTTGGGGAATGTCCACATCTTGGCATTTTACAACATAGATAATTAAAGGTCTCTGAAGACATTCATGATGAATTCTGTATCACAAGTCTCTCTCTGTCTATTTGATGCTCAGAAATATTCTGATCTGGTTTTGGTTGCAAGCCATTCCTATGGTGACCTCAGTGTTTCAGCACAAGGCAAAATAATAGTAGGCAATAATTGAAATAATTTTCACCATCCTCTGAGCTCTACTCACCACTCAGCAATCACTTTGGTAGCTTTTTAAAGGTTCTCTTATTATTTGTCATCATTTATAAATCATATTTTATCCCATTTTTCTGCCAGGAAGTTCTGTTGCAGAAACAAGAAACTTTTACTTACTTTAGGTTAACTTTGTCCAAACACAATGGGCAATGTGTTAGTGCTTTACTCAGACAAGATTTTGAAACAACATGAGGATATCAGTAAAGCAGGTCATAAGCCATTCTGAATCAGTTTCGCTGTTTTATATTCTTCCTTGCTGGAGCAATGAGACATTCAGAGCAGTCACTGTAGTAGCATGGAGCTAAACATATTTTTTTATAATTCAAGAATGAGTGTCCAGGGCTCCAATCTGTATCAGGACCTATATGCACAGGTAACCCTTTTAAAAACCATAGGTTATACCTCTATCTTGTCACTGGAGAGAAAAGCCAGAGTCCCAGATCCTGTTGGGTTCAGGCATCATGAAAAACACATACAAACAAAGATATTCCACCCAGAATACTGTGTCCAGTTCTGGACACCACAGTTCAAGAAGCATATTGACAAGCTGGAACATGTCTAAAGGAGGGTGACCAAGACAACCAAAGGTCTGGAAACCAAGGGCTCATCTACACAGAAAAAAAAAGGGGGGGGGAGAATTTGGGACGAACCCTATTGGTCCCCACATTTGGTGGGTATTTGGAAGGCTGGGAAGCAAAACCCCCACAAAACCCGTGACTTTCCATCCCTCTATTTTCTGCTGTCTTTTTTTAAAAGTGCAGGAGAAACCGCACTATTGGTTGTCTGATCAATCAGCAACCATCCTGGATAAAGGGCACACAGCAGAGCTGGATTGTGATTGGTTGTACCTCGGAGGGGTTGGGCTTGCAAGGAATGCCTTGCTATTGAGGATCCGCCATTGTTGAAAGGCCCTGCTTTGGGTGCCACCCTCCCCAGCTTCTACCACCGAGTGCCCATTCCTCCCACATGTCCCCGCCGTCAGGCGGACTGCATTTACTCATGAGGAAGCCCCAGGTCAAAGAGCAAGAAGGGCAAGACAGTCCTCTGCAGCAGAGCCATCGCTTTTCAGATCACCCTGCATGAGAGGCGGCCTTTTCTTTTTCCCAACAACTCCTCCTCTTCAGCTTCTTGATGTTCTTTTCAACTGGGCTTCAACCGGGCTGTGTGCTCCATCAGAAGGGAATGGTAGCCCCCACTTGACCCCAAATGAAGTGGGGAAGATGAAGGAGAAGAGCCTTGGTTGGCTGTGTCGGGGCATCCCCGCTGCTCCTTCCTCCGGGGCACTCCCCCGCCGCTCCTGCCTTGGCACTTGGGACAAGCAGGGCTGAGCAAGAAGAGGTGACCAACCGGGAGGCCAAAGGAGGTGCTAGGCATGGCAGGGAGGGAGGGACAGAGAGCGCACCCACTCAGCGGCTAGAGGCCTCTCACGCAGGGTGACCCGAAAAGTGACGGCTCCGTTGCAGAGGACTGTCTCGCTCTTCTTGCTCTTTGGCCTGGGGCTTCCTCATGAGTAAATGCAGTCCACCCAACCACTCTGCCTCCCTCTGACAGCTGAGCCCTTGCCCACGCTGGGGAGTTTTATTTCTCTCTCTCTCTTTCTCTCTCCCACTCTCCTCCTCCTCCATACACTTGGTCTCTCGCCGTGTGTGTGTGTGTGTGTGTGTGTGTGTGTGTGTCTGTTTCCCCCCTGCCGCCTGCCTCTCTCCATCTCTGTGTGTGCGTGTGTGTGTGTTTGCTTCTCTGCCCCCTGTGTGAACTGCAAAATTGCTACTTTTCAGATAAACAAATTCCAAACAAAATTGTGGGAATAAATGGGGACTGAAGCGAAAGGGCCATAACATGATATTTCCCAGATTTAATTCTCCCATGTAGCTGGGCCCCAAGTCTCATGAGAAATGGATTAGGGAGTTGCATGTATTTAGCCTGCAGAAGAGAAGGCTGAAAGGTAATATGATAGCCATCTTTAAATATTGGAAGGGAAGTCACGTAGATGATGGAGCAAGCTACTGATCTGCTGGTCTAGAGACTAAGATATGAACCAATGGATTCAAATTATAAGAGACTCCAGTTAAACATTAGAAAGAACTTCCTGTTGGTAAGAACTTTTCAATAGTTCAACAAACTGCCTTGGAAGATGGTGGACTCTCATAGAATCATAGAACTGTAGAGCTGGAAGACACCACAAGCGCCATCCAGTCCAACCCCCTGCCACGCAGGAATCACAATCAAACCATCCCTGACAGATGGCCATCCAGCCTCTGTTTAAAGACCTCCAAGGAAGGGGGCCCCACCACACTCCAAGGGAGTGTGTTCCACTGCCGAATAGCTCTTACCATCAGAAAGTTCCTCCTAATGTTGAGGTGGAATATCTGTTCCTGGAGCTTGCATCCATTGCTCCGTGTTCTAGTCTCTGGAGCAACAGAAAACAAGCTTGCTCCATCCTCAATGTGACATCCCTTCAAATACTAAAACACGGCTATCATATCGCCCCTTAATCGTCTTTTTTCCAGGCTAAACATACCCAGCTCCCTAAGTCTTTCCTCATAAGGCATGGTTTCCAGACCTTTCACCATTTTTGTCGCCCTCCTCTGGACATGCTCCAATTTGTCAATATCCTTTTTGAATTGTGGTGCTCAGAACTGGACACAGTATTCTAGGTGAGGCCTGACCACGGCAGAACAGAGTGGCACTGTTACTTCCCTTGATGTAGATTACTTCTATTGATGTAGCCCAAAATCACATTGGCCTTTTTAGCTGCCGCATCACACTGTTGGCTCATGTTCAACTTGTGGTCTACTAGGACTCCTAGATCCCTTTTGCATGTAGTCTCGTCCAGCCAGGTCTCCCCCATCCTGTATCTATGCATTTCGTTTTTCCGCCCTAAGTGTAGTACCTTACATTTCTCCGTATTGAATTTCATTTTGTTAGTTTTGTCCCAGCTCTCCAGTCTATCCAGGTCATTTTGAATTTTGATCCTGTCCTCTAGGGTATTAGCTACTCCTCCTAATTTGGTGTCATCTGCAAATTTGATAAGTATGCCCCTAATTTCGTCATCCAAGTCATATGTTGAATAGCAGTGGGCCCAGGACAGAACCCTGTGGCACCCCACTGGTCACATCTTTCCAAGATGAAGAGGAGCCACTGCTGAGCACCCTTTGGGTTCGGCTGGTCAACCAGTTACAAATCCATTGAACAGTTAACTTGTCTAGCTCACATTTTACAAGCTTGTTTGCAAGAATGCCATGGGGAACCTTGACATTCTTGTGACAACCTTGTGACCTCTCCCTCTTTGGAGGTCACAAAACAGAGGTTGGATGGCTGTCTTTTGCGGTGGTTTTTAGTTGTGTATTCCTGCATGGCAGGTATTGGACTACATGGCCCTTGTGGCCCCTTCCAACTCTGTAATTCTATGGTCTAGCATACATCATCAGCAAACAGGTTACGGAGAAAACTTTTTAAAGTGGACACCTCTTTCAGCCCAATGTAACAGCACAGCTGTAGCATAGCTAGTCTTTTAAGGATGACTACTATCTTTTACCTGATCTGATATCCATCAAACACAAAAAGAGGTTATGTACCTGAACATCACTTGATCTCAGTGGATAATCTATATATCAGTCCATAGGCTTTTGATAGCTCCTACCATCCCTTAGTCCAGCTCCTACCTTTCATTTGTGCAAACAATTTCCCATCAATTTGAAGCAGATTTCCACAGGAGCATTTTTTTCACATTACCCCTCTTTCCAAACAACATCCTGATGTATATTTCACAAGGAAAAGAAATATAGCCTCAGTACAGGTCATTTGAAGGGAAACAAAAGAGTTGAGCCAAAACAATGTTCCCCTTCTTTCAAACTTTATTTCCTGGAAGTGCAAAACTGTAACACAAAATTGAGTCAGAAAAGGTATTAGCACCATGATTACTGAAACTGCCTTGAAGGCTTTTTGCATCAGACGCAGAATGTCAACATGAAGCTTTAAGATGGAGCTTAAATTTAATTAGAGAAGGAAAAGAAGGAGGTAAAAAATCGCAAGAGTGCATATGAACACACACCAAACCTCTTTTCAAAAACAACTTTCATGCCTACATGTAGCTTGTTGCCAAGACCAGTGAGCAAGTCAGACTTGGAGGTTTTTATAGTGGTCAGAGAATACCATGTGACCAGTGACAATTAGTGGCTCCCATGCCCACACTGGGCTCAGCCTGAACTTTAAGGGACCCATCCAAAGTCCTGCATCTATTTGGGGGACAGAGTATAGTAACTTGGATGTTCAAATTAAAACTTGGTGAGGATTCCTCAACTGGCCCTACAGTTGTTGAGAGGATTCCCTGATAGGTCTTCCTGTTTTGCTTCTCTGTCTCTTGCTCTCTCTTTCTCTGTCCTTCCCTTCCTTTAAAATTAGAACTCATTGGTGGCAGACAGGCTGAATTCTCATTTGAAAGCCTTTAATGTTGGCGTTCAGGATGATATGTTGTTGAAGGAAGATGGGGCATAGCCAAGGGAGAAGTGATTGGGAACAATCATGATCCCTCCCCTTGTGCCTTGAGAAAATATATACACAGTGTGAAAGGAGCTTTTAATGCCTTTATCTATGTGAAGTGAACAGGATTTATAGCCTATTAAGGATCTGTTAAACTAAAGAAAAATGTCTATGCAAACGTGGCTTAGGAAATAAGAATAAGAATGTTACTAATAATTTTTCTCCTTGCAGATTTCCAAAAGACTGGAGAAATGTGCTTCCCTCATGCCAGCACTTTTCCAAATTTATTACTGATTTAGCTGTTAAAGTTGAAGCACAGTCAAGTTTTTTTTTAATTATTATTATTAGTTTGCTTAGCTGGAATGCTGGTACACACTTGGGAAGGTGAAAACAGAGCCAAGGGTTTAAGGAACCCATCTTTTCAGGTGAAATGATAGGGTCCCAAAGACACAGGCTATGCCTTCAAATGTTATTATTCAGAGGAGAGCACCTTGTGTTACTAGACTACAATCCCCACAGTCCTTCACCGCAGGTTATGCTGGCTAGGGTCTATGTGAGTTCTGGTCTCAAAACATCTGGAGGGACATACATTTACCACTCCTACTCCAAGCACTCACATAGGATGCCACAGCTATGCTGCCTGCTCTCTCTAGATGAGAACCTTCTCAACAGCAGAACAAGTTTTGCATCATGGTGTATTTTCAGAGAACCCTTTCCCCCAACATTACTAGTCTGCCAAGGAACTCCCCCGCCCCTCCACTCTTAAGGAATCCCTGTGCACTGAAGAATTTCACATGGTGTATCCCACGGCACAGAGAGAGCTAGTCCAAGGGGTTAGTTACACAGCAAAATAAATCCGCTAAGACTTCGCAAAGAGTCCTAATAGTTCACATGTCTTTCGGATCAAAGTTGCCGTATTCAGAAGGAGGGGGCAAAAAACTCATAAGGCGTGCAGTATCAGCTTTTGCTATTTTCCCCAACTTTTTTGATAAAGTTCGCAAAAATGCACACAATCAGTTGTGTGAACTACCAATGCGCAAAAGGCTGTGGGAACTACCAGCAATCTTCCCGAAACAGTCACAGCAGAGCTGAGCCATGATTGGTTGGACCAACTGTGGAGGGGGCAGACTTGCAAGAGATGCAAGGAGCCTCAAACAAAAAGATCCAGCCACTGTTGTAATACCAGTGCTATCCCCATTCTAATCGCCCAGCTGTCTGCCTCCCAGCTTGCTTGGCTGCTGCGGCTGAGGGAGCCCCACTTAACCATAATTACTGGTCCTCTGTGTGTGTGTGTGTGTGAAAGAGAGAGAGAGAGAGAGAGAGAGGGGCAGTCTGCTCCACTGGGCATTACACGTCGCAGTGGGTGAGGGAAAGGGGGGCTTGAGGGAAGCAGGGCGAAGGGGGAGCCTGTGACTCCATTGCTTCTGGAGGCTGGATGACCAGCCTCCACCTGGGAATCTAGCCTGCTTTCCTTGCCTCCTTTTGTCATTATTCCTTTCCCACCATTGTGGTCTCCCTTTGTTTTTGGTTGTTTGTACATCTCTCGCCCCCCCCTCCCACCCAGCGATCGGGTGCTCCAGTGGCAGAAAACTTACAAAGCAGAAAACTTACCAGATCAACCAATTTCACACTAAATCATGTAAACTACGTGGCACTGGTGTGAAAATACGCTAATGTGCAAACTATCACAATAAAAACTGCTGTGCAACTGAGCCTCATGACTTTTTGCTATCTGTGACAAGGGTCTCCCAGCTCCATTCTGCTTATAGAAGTTGACTAGGCAGACAGTTCAAGCTTGCTCGACCATGAGACCTAGGCTGGCTATCTCTTGGCTGCTCCCTTTACTAGTCACAGACCTTTTCCAGTGGTGCCATTTGTGTGGTTTCCTTTATCTTCCTATCCTATATACTGCCTTTAACAGAGTGGAGGAAATGACCCGTATGTTATCTAAATGCACAACATTTGGCCTGATGTGCCTGGCAACAACATGGGACAATTGGTAACCATCAGTAAACTGCTTTTCAACACTCTCTAGAGCACAGTTGAGTTCTCATGAACCACTGCCTAGAACCGGTTTCTGAAAAATGATCTTCCTCATACACAAACTAAATAGGTTAGGCTTTTCCAGTGCACCATCTGGCAGGTCCAGATCTTAGACAACTTGTCAACCATTTAATGCTGGGGCTGCAGTAGGTCAATAAACCATTTTTAAAAATTAACCATTCCCATAACATGAATTACTAATGCCTCAAAATGCTAATGTACATAATTCCTGTGGCTGAGTACCCATGCAATCCCATGCCTATTTTAAAGTATGCACAGTTCAGATTAAAAGAAAGAGCAGTCACATAAATTGATTTCTAAAAATTATGCCTGTGCTGCATTCTTCAAAGGCAGACCCATGAAAGCTAGCCTCACATGAGCAGAGAACCACGTGGGTTGTTTTGTTAATCATTCATGTGATTTGGTCCCCCACCCTTTCTTCCTTTCCTCAGATGCACACAAATGTCTGTCTCATCTAGCATCTTTTAATATGACTGTGAAGCTCAGCTGCACTTTTATCATCTTCTCTTAATTTCATTTCCCCAGACTTGTCCTCTCTTTTTTTTCCATTTTAAACAACTTTTTAAAAAGTAGAGGCATGAGTCACATGTACTTCTTGGTAGAATGAAATGTTTGGTTGCATGAAGTCTTGTATTCATAGAACTCTCTCCTTAACAAACCATTTCTGGTTTCAGATAAGAACATAATGGTCAAGATCCTACACTGGGGTTGCTAATGTAAATCTCTGCATGCACAGTTAAAGCCTGTGCTACAAAAAAAGCCAGTGTGGTGTAGTGGTTTGAATGTGGGAGTATGACTCTGGAGACCAAGGTATGAATCCCCACAGCCATGGAAACCCATTAGGTAACCTTGGGCAAATCACTCTCTCTCAGAGGAAGGCAAAGGTAAACCCTGTCTGAACAAATATTGGCAAGAAAATCCGACCTGAGGGTCACAATAAGTTGGAAACAACTTGAAAGCGCACAACAACAACAACAACAACTGTAATACACAAACCTTCTGTTGAGTGGCAATGCTGTGCAACTGAACCAAGACACCAAATGCACAAATGAATTCACAACCTCACAGGCATGCACATCTGTGCACAATGTGCATCCACATGCAACAAGCAACGCATCAATGCACAATGCCCACCTGCATGCCCAATACATGCCCAACTCCACTTAAACTGAATGCAGACATTCTGCATAGGACAAAAGTATCCAGCTATTTATGTGGGGGAACACATGTGTGAAACACCAACATGGTTCCAGCCACTCGGTTATGGACTATCTCCCACCACCCCCCACGTGCCCTGACTCCACTCTTTTCCTTTTACAGCAACGTGATGCAGAGCAATGAAACAGGCAAAGCCTTTCCTATAAATTTTATCTCCATGACTGCTGTCACAGTGTAGAAATAACGCAGTTTGACTCTGCTTTAACTAGCATGGCTCCATCCTATGGAATCCTGGGATCTGTAGTTTGTTGTGGCACCAGAGCTCTCTGACAGAGGAGGCTAAATATCTCACAAAACTACAAACCAGAGAATTCCATAGCATTGAGCCATGACAGTTAAAGCGGTGTCAAACTGCATTAATTCTGCAGTATGGAAGCAGCCCATGCACCCAAAAACTTCCTCTACTACTTTCACAAGAGAAGGAGCGATGCACAAGAACCACAGTCCCAGATCTGCCACCACTGCTTACTGCTGATGCTGCAACTGGAAAAATGGTAATGTGCTGGCTGTTGGGGAGGTATTCCCTTCATAGGATTGAAATGGAAATACTGCCATTACATTAAATTCTGCATCAGATTTATGAGGGCTCATTTCTACCCTAAAGGACTTGTTTCTGCTCTTTGCTTCAAAATATGGATTACTGTATTCCCATTGTCCCAAATTTTATCTTTTGAAAACTGGAAAAAACTGAAAAATATATAATCAAAAGCTTTAAAATACAAAGTTTAAAAAGAATTAGGCGAGAACTGATGCCAACCACTTCCTGTCTCTACATCCTAGATGTCTCCTTCTTCATATTCCTTCAACAGGAATATCCATGGGCGGAGGTGACTAAAACCACCGCATTGTCATGGACGGATCACTTCCTGATCAAGGCTGAACGCAGAGCCACTGTTCATCCTGTCAGGGGTGGAGGACCTATTAGAATAGTCCATCCTCCAAAGCTAATGGAACCAATTGGATTCCAGAAAGCCTTAGAGGGTTTATTGGTTGGTAACGCCAGTGATTCTGTTGAAGCCTTGGTCAATACTTGGAACAACAACCTTACCAAGGCTATCGACACAATTGCTCCCAAGCGTCCTCTCCAACCCGCTTCAAATCACCATCCATGGTATACTGAAGAACATAGGACATTGAAGCAGGTTAGACAATGACTAGCGTGCATCTGGCAAAAAACTCGGCTCTTATCTGACAAGACTCGTCATAGGAAATTTCTTCGTTCCTATAGAGAAGCAATAAGTGCAGCGAGAAAATCCTTCTCTTCTGTACTGATTGTGTCTGCAGAGTCTCATCCAGCAGAGCTGTTTAGGGTGGTGAGGGAACTGACACAGGTTCCACCTGTGCAGAACTCATCACTAAACCCGACAACGGCCTGCTGTGATGCATTTAACAACTTCTTTGCAGATAAAATCTCTCAGATCAGAGCCAATTTGGGCGCTGGGGTTGGAGCAGATTCAATTGATGAGGTGTCCAGTAACTCTGTTGATGAGGTTATACTGGATCAGTTTCAATCTGTAAGTACCGATGATATGGACAAGCTCCTTGGGAGAGTGAGAAAGACTACCTGCCCTCTTGACCCTTGCCCTTTGTGGCTGGCCGTCCAGGGGGGTGATGCCTTGAGGATCTTCATCAGGGACATCATCAATGCATCCCTTATGGAAGGTCACGTTCCATCTTGCTTGAAGGAAGCGGCGGTTAGACCGCTCCTAAAAAGACCTTCCCTTGACCCTCTGGATATGAAGAACTACAGGCCAGTCTCCTTATTACCTTTTTTGGGCAAGGTGATCGAGAGGGCAGTTGCTCTTCAACTCCAAGCTGTCTTGGAAGAAACCGATTATCTAGATCCATCTCAAACTGGCTTTAGGATGGGATTTGGAGTTGAGATGGCCATGGTTGCCTTAGCTGACAACCTCTGCCTGAACATCAACAGAGGTAGTGTGACCCTGTTGGTGTTACTGGATCTCTCAGCAGCTTTTGATACAATAGATCACCACATCCTCTTGGATCACCTGAGAAGGTTAGGAATCGGAGGCACTGCATTGCAGTGGTTCCACTCCTTCCTCTCAGGTAGATTCCAGGGGGTGATGCTTGGGGACAGTTGTTCTGCAAGGAAAGAACTTAATTGTGGCATCCCACAAGGCACCATCCTGTCCCTGATGCTATTTAACATATATATGAAGCTGCTGGGAGAGATCATCCGGAGGCATGGGGCGGGATGTTATCAGTACACATATTTCTCCATGTCTTGGTCTTCAATGTCTTTTCATTGCATACATCTCCTTTATAGTCATATTTTTGCTTCCTCACTATCAGTCCTAAATGAGCCAAGATTATTAATGCAAAAACTTAAAGACTTCTTAATAATATTGACCCTATATATATATATATATATATATACACAGAGAGAGAGAGAGAAATACATAAACACACATATATTTATACCCCTACTCCTATATATAGCATCTTTGTAAACATCTCAACATACGTAATTTAACTTATCACTCCACTTTATATATGAACTATCCTTATTCAGAATGAAAATTACTTCAACTGTCTATCCTTTCTTTTATAATAATAATATATTCTGAGCCTCATCGCTATCTCCATTATCTGTCCAATATTTTATCAAGGTATCCAAGTATTTATAGATTTATTATTTGGTATGTTTCACAATCTATTTGTTAAACTGTCTAATTCAATCACGTCTATCAATTTACTTAGCCAATCTTTAATTTCTGATGGATCTGTCTTCTTCCATTTTTGTGCTATTATTAATCGTATTATGTACAATGTGATTTTCCAGTACCAAACTTCTTTTTCCCCCAATACACTCATCATATTCAGATGATACAGTTCAAGTTTGAGTTCATATTCTATCTTCATAATTCTTTTAATCTTCACATGTACTTTTACCCAAAATTTTCTAATCACTTTACAGTTTCACCACATATGTATTGAGGAACCTTTATTACTACAACACTTCCAACAGTTATTATTTAAGATTGCTCCCATTCTGTTAAGTCTTGTTGGTGTATAATACCATCTGTGTGAGATTATAATATTATTTTCATTAAACCCTGGCAAGCCATGAATTTATTGGTTTTATTTCTTGCATTTTTTCCATGCCTCTATTTCTAACGTATATCCAACATCTCTTGCCTATTGTATCATATACTCTTTTATTATGTCAGATTCCAAATACCTAGTTACCAATAGTTTATAGTATTTTGCTATTTTATTTTATTTTGTTCGTCCCATAGAATTTTATCTAGCTCATTTTCTTCCATCTCAATTCCATCTTTTTTTGGTCTTTCTTGGATCTTTCTTTTATCTGTAGGTATGTAAACCAACTAATTTTTTGTTCTATTTGTTCCCTTGATTTTAATATGAATTCATTATTAATGTCTTTTATTCTAATGTCTTTATATCTCAAATATTGAGTTATACTGTATTCAGCTACCTCCCAAAGAAAGCTTCTTGGGGTGAAATCCATGATGGAATTTTACTATAGAATTTGTTTTTTATTCTTTTCCATACTGTTAATAACAACCTTCTTACGTAGTGATTATTAAATTCTTTATGGTTTTTTTGGTCTTCTTTGTACTAAAGATAGGTGTGCCAACCAAATCTGTTGTTATTGCCTTCGATAGACAGTAATTTTTCCCCTTTTAGCTTAATCCAATCTTGAACCCAGACCATAACCACGGCGCAATAGTAAAACTTCAGGTCCAGGAGCTCCCATCCACCTCTGCTCCTGAAGTCTGTCATATAAGCCCACTTAATTCTTGCTTTCTTTTTGTCTCATTTGAATTCTGTAAGATCTTTTCTCCATTTCTCCATTTCTCAAATGGTTTTTCATTAATTATTATAGGAAGATTTTGAAAAGTAATTTTGGAAGCTCATTCATTTTGCAAACTGAAATTTTCCGTAAAATAGACAAGTTCAATTTCTCCCATCTTTCAAGATTTCCTTTTATTTCTTTCCAGATTTTCCTATAATTATTGTCAAAAAGATCCAATTTCTTTTTGTTATCCACAAGCCTAGATACTTAACTTTCTTTTCTACATTGCATCCTGATTTTTTAGTTAAGTCTTTTTCCTCCTGTTCTGTTATGTTCTTAGTTAGTAATGATGCTTTCCCCTTATTAATTCTGAAACCTGAATGCTTCCAAAATTACTTTATCGATTCCTTAAGCTCTTCAATATATTCTAGCGGGTCTTCAAGAAATATAACCAGGTCATCTGCAAAAGCTCTGAGTTTAAATGTATGACCTTTAATCTTTATTCCTGGAATTTGTGTATTCGCTCTTAAATTATTGTTAAATACTTCTAGTACTAAATGAATAACAGTGGTGATAGTGGGTTCATATGGCCATTTGACAGATACTGCCTCCTTCCCCCTGCTGGGAATGATGTCCTGCCATTTGCAGTGTCTACAGCTATTTTTCCCCTGTGCACTGTGCTCTTAGTCCATCTTTTACCACCAGTATGGATTTGGATCTTGACTGCCCAGATTTTACAAGAAAAGTTGTCTCCTTTGCAATGCTTAGTAGGCCATACCATGTGCCTTTGCCTGCAGACATGAGCATTAGGCTATGAGTGCATGACAAAGGATGGGCCCCCTGGTGGTAACGTGGTGGATTTTTGGAACTCTGAGGGGCGGGAATAGAGTGGCTGTGTAACCCAAGAAGCTTCTCAGTCAAGGCCTTGCCTTGCCTTTGCCAGGCCATAGAATGGGTCTTTGGGCACCCCAGGAAATGGCTGCATATATATCCATGTCTGTGTGCAGAGACAGATCCTTCTTCCTCATGTGATAGCTGGTGCCCATGCATGTGTGTACATTGGGCCAGGGTTGGGTAGGGGCCAGCAGACTGCCTGGGGGCTGAGGCCTCGCACTGGAACTGACTGAAGGACTCATTAGTTCACAGCCTCACAACACTACTTGGTGTTCCTCTGTGGCATTTAGCACTGCCCTTGGGACCATGTTGCTTTTGTGGTAAGATGGGGGCCTTTGGACAACTGCAGAACACATGAGGATAAAGCTGGCCTGGATCCCTCTCCCATCTATACCTCTGAGCTTAGGGTTGTTCCTTTTGTGTATCTTGCACATACAGAATCACCAAAAGTGCCTAAAGCTTGGCTATACCAAGTGCAAACCCACTGTGTGAATGAGTGCAAATTAAAGGGTATTCAGACTCATATACTATACTACTATGCAAGGAATATGTTGGGGGTATCCAGGCCTGTAACTACATCTGCTAAATGTGTTGTTCTTACTGGCCTTTGGTGGGGTTTGCTTCTGGACACTCCGGTGGAAAAATCTATCAAAACTAGCTGGACTTGGCATACCATACGCCATTAAAAAAACTCCCCCAAAACCACCCAGTAAACCTCACAACAACCCTGTAAGGTAGGCTGGTGAATTTAAATTCCTCCTCCCCCTTCTCAACATTCCACACTTTTCCCTGAATGGCTGAGGGTGACTCACTCTGTTGCCCTGCTCCTGCCTGGGTCCCATTGCAGGCAGCCTGTCACCACCGCCACTTGACTGCCTGGGTCCCAATCTGGGCCACAAGTTGAGTGATAGGAGTGGATTGTAAGGTGGAGAGAGAATTTGCATGTGGGTGGTGATTGGTTGGGCATGTTTCCTGAGCAGCCAATCAGCACACTGGGAAAAGCAACATACCCAAGAGAATTATATATATAGATAACTGGAGTTGCAATATATAGAAATTCCCCTCCCCATTGTAATTAAAATAGTGTACTTAATCACATTGGTTTTCCCACAATACTAAATAAAATTCACCAGATTATCTGAAAGGCCTGTCATGAAAATTCTCCCGACTCCAAGATTTTATTTATTTAATTTGCTCACATTTTGTAAAAAAATTAAATTTAAATTAATCAACAATTCTGTCATGAAAGCAACAGGTGAATGATCTTAAATATGCCTGTTGGCATAGGAAGAGTCTCATCAGCATAATTTTTCTTTCAATGTGCAGATTTCAATTTCTTGAAACTTTTTTGATGCTAAGTTATTTTCACCACTCCCACCTCCTCAACAGACTCACTAAAACGTCACACAGATGGAAGTCTGGGCTTTAATTCATGAAGCATATAATCTCATCACCCTTTCATTTCTGTTATGTTTGCTAGATTGGAAACTCCCCAGCCCTAGGAATGTCCCACAAGGATGAGAATCCACCGTGTCACCCAAGGCAGAAAAAGAAAAGAGAGCATGTTTACAGTACAGTTGTCCCTTCACATTCGCTGGGGTTTGGTTCCAGGACCCCCCGTGAATACCCAAATCCGTGAATACTCAAGTCCCATTATATGCAATGGCAGAGCAAAATGGTATCCCTTATATAAGATGGCAAAATCAAGGTTTGCTATTAGGATTGTTATTTTTTAAAGAATATTTTTCAAGCCGTGAATACTCAAATCCGTGAATGTCAAATCCGTGAATGTGGAGGGACAACTGTAATTACAAACCAAGTCTCACAGCCGCAGTCTAAAGTGACAACACTGTTAACCAAAAATTGCTAGTACCCAAACCTCCTCACACTTCTCAAATCTTTAAGTGAAGAGCATAATTATAGTCTAAATGCATAATGTGCTATTCCAAATAAGGCCTAAAGGTTTCCCTGAGTGACCAAACCTGTGGAAGGCAACCTTGGCACTTTCTACAACCCCCATGGCCACTACATTTAGTTGGCCTGTCTAAGACACCTGAATCTTTGCAATATTACAGTTTCCACTATATGTTCTTACTACATTTATAGGGACTTGAGAGCTTTCATTAATGCAAATGGCAGTGCTGTGGTATTTTGGCTGAAACACTCATGGCCAAAGCTGCAGGCCCAACACCAAAACATTTGTATGGCATTGAGGCTAAGGCTAGATGCAAGGTTCTGCAACCTCAGTTATAATGTTCAGTTGCTACTGTGCTCTGTATCATCCAACCACAGCATTGTATGTTGCTTTCATAAACACTTATATCACTGATGCATATTATGTGGTCAGCACAGGGAGGTGGGTTTCAAATCACCCCGTGACAGCTATCTACATATACCAGGGAAAACCATACAACCTTCCAGATGTTGTTGAATATCAACTCCCAGCATTCTTCACCATTGGCTATGTTGGCTAAGGTTGCTGGGAGCTGCAGTCTAGTGACACCCGGAGGACTGCTTCCTACTCTGGACAGACACTCTAACTGTCCCTGTTTATACATGGTTTATACTGCCAGTCTCAATTTTCTGTACCTGTCCTCAGTAAATAACATCACTGAAATGTTTGGCCAGAATACTCCAACCATGTGCTGGCTAGGGGTTTCTAGGAGTTGTAGTCCAAAAGGTACTTTTTTCTGCCTACTTCTAGCATTTAGGAATGTCATTCCAATATTTTGTTAGGGATCTATCACTCTACCAGCTCTATTACTCTTTGGGATTCAGCTCATTCTCTAGGTTCTCTGAAGTTAAATCTCTGGGTTGGCAGTGACTGCATCTTCTCCCTAGCACTCACACAAGTAAATTCAGTGAACAACTTCACAGGGTTGAGAAAATTCATTGGACAACCACTTACCCATCAGAGACTGCAACCTGGTACTGGCTGCCATCAGTGGGAACTGTCAGTGGTGCAGTGAATCCACTCCAGGGTTTGGACAGCATCAAAGGAGCTGTCCAGTGTGCTGAATATGGAGGGGATAAGGTTCAGCATCTCAGAGAGCTCCTTTAAAGCCTAGATTAAAATCTAGAGTGGATTCACCACTCCATGGACATGAGAACCACGAACTGCCACTGGTTGCCATGCCTCTTGCCACTGCTGCAATTGCTACTGAAATTGTCTCTAGGGTACTACAGAGTCCTCTTGCACCATACAGCCTTACAAGTTGGCAGGGCAGAATGTTTCTTTCCTTTCCAGAAACCCCTGAAAGTAAGGGATGGAAGATCTAGTGTTTGTATAGACTTGACCTTTCAACAGAGCAGGAGTGGGCCAAGTACAGCTTTCTAAATGTTTCTGGACTAGAACTCCCAGTGTTCCTCATCACTGGCTGATGGGAGTTGCAGTATGAAAACATCTGGAGGGACACTCTGTACACTCTTGCAACAGAGTAAGCATACATATTCAGTTGTAAGTCATATGACACCAGGCCTTAAAAGCCATCTCTGAATCTTTGGTTTGGCTATTTTTAAGTGGCTAAGAACAGCTGCCTCTTTGTGTAGGGCCTGAAATCTCTTACCCTTGTGTATACCTATGTGTGCAAAGAAATAATTCAGTACTGCTCTAAACTTGGATCTTTACATCTACATTTCCCTTTTAGAAGAATGGGCCAAGAAGTCATGTCTTCTGATGCAACATCATCTCCAGATGGCTTTTCTTCATCTGAATCCCTCTGAATGAATTTGACAGCAGAGTCCTCTCCCCCCACCACCCCAATTCCCAATAGCTCTGTACACATGTAAATTCCCTTGTCTCAAGCCATCTGTATTTTCTTGTACTATGGAAGACAGATTAGTTGCCTTTTTGCCAAATAATGGGAATTACACTCAGATGAGCGACTTGTACAAATATAGCTCTGGAATAATAACAATAGCACTTCTTCAGCTGGAGCAAAAGAGAGAGAAAGAAAGAGAGAGAAGGAATAAGCATCAATGAATCTAGCTCCACTGACATACTTTTTAAAAAGCATACACAGTCAAACAGATACAAGCTAGTAAAGTGAAAAAAAGATTAAGCCTTCTGAGACAGAAACAAACTGAGAAGGTTTTGGGGTAAGGGGACATAAGGAAGTGTTCAGATATGTAGCCTGAAGTGAAACAGTACAGAAGATCCATCTGTGGGTTTCCCCCTAACCATCTGATATATTTTCCTTAAAGTTTCTACTAGAGCCAGCATGACGTAGCACTCTGGGAGACCAGGATTTGAATCACTGCTCAGCCATAGAGACCCTCTTAGTGACTTTGGGCAAGTCAAACTCTTTCAGCCTAAGAGGACTATAATTGAAATCCTATGATACGGTTGCTATAAGTCAGAGTCAACTTGAAGACACACAACAACAATAACAGCAGCAGCAGTTTCCACTGGAGAGAAATACTGAAGGGGCTAGAGATCAAGAGCAGTGTACTTATTTGCAAAACTAACTTTATTCCCATAAATAAATAAATAAATAAAGGTTTCCCCAGAAGGCTAGGAAAGACCTGTTTCCAAGACCTTAATTTCTGCCAATTAGAATGATAATTAGTAGGCATAATGAGCCAATAATATAATCCCATCTAATGCAGTGACCTGTATTCCTTATAGTAGCAGTCACGAAACATACTTTAGATGGCTGAATAGTTTGTACTGTACAGCAAAAAATTAAAGTGGATTCCAGGGTGAAAGAAAGGAAACTCTGAAGAAAAAAATGCCAACAACTTTATATTTAATTGGGCATGTTTTGAAATCCTTTTGTCATCCAGACTAAAATGAATCTGTTTGTATTAGAAATGCTGTTCCCAAATAACATTGTTTTTTTGCTACAACAAAGATTCTAACACTGGGTCAATTTCTCTCTTTTTTTCCCCTCTTGGATTTCCTTCCCTTTTTCTTAAAGGCTTGTGGTGGCACTGTTGACAGGACAGCAGAGTAGCGCTTGTGGTTGTGTTGCCACAACAGTGTTTCCTAAAGTGGGATGTGTGATAATCTGAGGAAGCACAGGCTGTTCCACATGGCCAGTCAGATTGGGAGGAAGGTATTTTGTGGGCTTTAGGAACTACAGTAATTCGTAACTTGTTGTTTCATGGATATGCTGCCATCTGAAACATATGGTGAACATTTTGCTCTCAGAAGTGCACTCAGAAATTGTTGTCTATAAGTGCAAGTTCAAACATTCATGGTTATCATTTGATGGCCACTGTGTCAAATTGGGACTTGTGTGTATCAGTGATCCATCACAGCCCAAAATGCTGCAGAGGGAACTGTCATATCCCATATCACCTCTTCTTCAAAGGCATTTCAAATTGAATCCATTCACTTTCACCTACTAGAAGCTGTCAAGGAAGATGTATAAACCAACCTGCAGTTACAACTAATGAAGGGGGGCTAATTAAGTTCTTCTAATTCCCAGATGGCTGCAACCAATACATCTGCTTCAGTTCAATATCTGGCAGTTTCTGGGTCAGTTCAAAATGTGGTCTTGGGATTTAAGTCTGTGGTTGAAGCTCATGTACCAGCATTACATAGCAACATTTTATTTATTATTTATTAAAGGTATTTATAAATCACTTTCTTTGTACTCCTGGATCCCCAAAGGTCTGTACAATGAAATCAAAATATAAATTGGAATATAGAAGAAATTACAAGCGGACACTTTTATTCATCTTGCTTTACCCACAGGACTGCTTGCGCTGTTGTTTTTAGGGCAAGGGTAGAATTGTGACCCTCCAGAGGTTGTTGGCCTACAACTCCCAGAAACTGTAGCTGGCCTGCCAATGGTGAGGAATGCTAGGTGTTGCAGTCTGACAATATCTGGAGAGCTGCATGGTTCCCATTCCCTTTTTGAGGGTCTAGTGCAGTTCACTTGCATGGTTTTCTAAAATTATCGCTATAGTCCTACCACCTACCTAGACATAAGCCTGACTGAAGTCAATGGGACTTATTTCTGAGCAGGGATGCATAAAACCACTCTGTAAATCCCTCAGTCTAGATTGTCCCACCAGATGTAGTCTGCATGATCTGGGGGCATGGGAATGTCCTTGAAGCAAAGGGGTAGGTAGCATCACGTTAACCCTGGGTGGCCACCAAAGCCAAGGTCAAATGATCAGCACCTTATGTGGAAAATGTAATCATGAGAAAAGGATAGAGAGAACCTCCATATTTCCCCTTGCCAATGAGAAGCCAAGGAAGTGGATCTACCAGTGTGTGTGTGATTTAACTTTTGATATATCACCCAAAGCACAGAAAAATTGATGTTATGTGATAAAAATGTCTTGCTATTTTCAATTAGATTGTTGCAAAAGGGTCAGCAAACACCGATTAGCCGTGCTAATCAAGGAACAGCACCATAAAAATGCTAAAAACCTTAACAAACATTGGAACAGAGTTTAGAAAGTAGCATACAGCAGAAACAGAAAATTAGGTCTCATACTTCAAGAGGACCTTAACTGCAGCTTACTTTCCTAAGCTTATCAGTAGTTTAATTTTCTTTTCTTGAGGTGCAAAATTCTAGATATTTATGTGACACAAGAAAATATACTATAGGAACAATATGTCTATTAACTATAATTATATACTTGTAGTCTTTTCACATTCCACAGTTACTGTATCAGGAAAACAGTTTTAGCCAACAGCTGGAAAAGTCATTGGATTATTCTACAAGGAGAACTGCATTGATTTTACAGATGTTGCCATTCTCGTCTTTCTATGTAAATTACAATACTGGTTACAGATGTAATCTACATTACAAATCTGGATTTTTCATCCTTAACACCAGAAATATTTAGAATATAAACTCTTTCAGGCATTTAGACCAAGGTGTATATTTTGTATAGAATCATCTCTAAAGTAAATTAAGTAAACTAACTTTAATGTTGTTTCATAGGAGGAGTTTGGAAGCTTTCACTTTTAATTAACTGGTTTTAATTAACCATACTTTGCTATGCCATCTAAACTAGGGATTGTAGTTAATATAACTATAGTAGTTTCAGTAAGCCATGTTCATAAAATGTGGTTTGAAGCTGACTTGTTTAAAATGAACCATACCTACTGTTAATCATGACTGGCTGAGCCAAACATCATGACAAATAATGGTCGAGGCAGAAGTGGGCATGGACACAGGGTCCAAGGGGCCGCCTTCCAATTGATCAGAGTCCACAGGCCTAGAAGGAGTCTGGATAAAGCCTAGGGACTTAAAAAAAAAAACACCCTAGTGTTTATGTGCAACACAGGGCCCCCATGTTTCCTATGCCTACGGTAAATTAAAGAAAAAGAGGAGGGGAAGAGAAGTTTCTTGTGGCTTGAGCAGCTGTAATAAATGATGGTTTTCAATGACATTGTGTTCACGTGACTACATTTGAAACAGACACATACAATTCTAAAATAATCAATAAGTCTTTATTATGCAGTCACAGACCTGAACAATGATAACATAAAAGACTACTGAACATAATTCAACTACAAATCTTCCTCAGGAGCAAATGGCCTTAATGTTCTAGTTCACATGCTATGCTGACCATGAAGAGAGCTCACTCAAAAATACATATGCTGTATCAAGTTTCTAAGAGCAACTAGTCAACTAATCTAGATTTTTTTTGCAGCTCACAATGAGTCAACAGGAAATCAGTATGTTTCCAAAAAAGAAAAAAAGAGTAGGATTTTTGTGAGAACAAATAATCTGATCATCTCTCCCCCCACCCACCCACCAAAACCAAGGACACATGTGGCCAATCAACATCAGAGTGTTGTCAAGATAGTAAAAAGTATTAATGATGGGAAAACATGCAACCTAGGAGAATCTGCAGCAGTTTACCTTTGCCCGAGCATACTGGGAAGGGCAAGGCCACCCTTCTCTCCCTTTCCCCTAGCTGGATTAATTGGGTGCAACTACCCAGTTTTCAGGACTTGAAATAAGCTGAGAACAATGGAGGTAAGTGGGAGGCGGAGAGAGAAACTGGGGCAACAGGGGATTCACAGGGACTGTCCCCACCAAATTGGGACAGTTGGAGGGTACGGAATTAAAACCATCAGGAAGGAGTATTTACCTCAAAGGAGGGTGAAGTTTATCTCATCCTGGTACCTGTCTTCCTCCCCCATGTATATATCCTTGTTCCCACATTCTCCATTATCCTGGCAAAGGTGGGACTGGCACAATGCTCATTTGCCGAGGTAACTTATAGTTTTGTCCCTAGCTACTTAATTATTTAAGAGGAATCAGGCCTGTATGCAAAGGACTGCCACATTGCAGCTGGTGATTGAAAATTTGTTTGTTTCCATTATAACCACTCTTACAGCAGAAACCCAAGGCTTTAAATATCCTTTGAATCATAGAAGATTATCCGATCAGTGCCTATTCCTTAGCACATAGTGTTATGCAGGCAGTTACTTTTATATTAATGAAAATAACACCTGCTAATGCTGAATCTAACAGGAAAAGCAGAATATTTCAGTTGACCACATTTCCTGTTGCTAAAATATAGGGCATGCAAGGGGGAGGGTAAAAGCTTAGTAACTCCCAAGCCACAAGTTTTCACTGAAGTTACTGTGCAGTATTTTAACTCGCGCAGATACAATTTGGTGTACTTGTTTATATCATGGTATCCAAGCACAACCTCTAAGATGAATCATGGTCAATTTGTTACAGCATACATGAAGCAACTTCACATTTTCCCTACACAACCAGGCAATGACTAACAAGAACAAAACAAACTGTATCATTCAGGATTCTATACCACTACCACTAGTCAGTATAAAAAGGCTCCACATCTAGTGAACAGATTAAAGATCAATTTATCCATACTTTATGGAACAAAGTTGGTTGATGCAAAATGTATGGCTCACTGTGTGACACTGGAGATACATGTTATATATTATCAGTAAGAATGATAGGTTTGCATCCTTAATGTGCCAATATCAGGGATCTATAGCCTAACATCCTGGCACACAGAGATGTTTAATGATGTAAGTTTATTGTTCAAATTCCACAGACTGGGTCATAAGTAAGATATGCTTAGAGGAGACCTGTTGAGATCAATGGGCCTTGGTCATTGCTAAGTTAACTTCCATTGATTTCAGTGGGTCTCCTCTAAGTATGACTAAATCTGGAAGGATCCAACCATATGTGCTTGCCACAGGAAATGCATATGAACCCTTGACAAGAATGAGCACCTTGTAAAATGGGGTACCATGCGTAGTGTTCATTTTTTTCTGAACATGAACCAGGTCTGTATGCAAATGACTGCCACACTGTAGCTGGTGATTAAAAGTTTCAGCTATATCTGTCCCATCACTTTCACAGGTACATCTGGCAGGAATACAAGAGTGGCTGTCCCCAGGCTTCGGAACTCCCTTCTCAGAGAAGTTAGAGTGGCACCTTCACTACTTTCTTTTTGCAGACAAGTAAAGATTTTTCTGTTTAGACAGGTGCTTGATAATTGACTATATAAGGCCTGTTTTACCAGAATAATGTGCTGAATCTTGCTACTTGTGCTGGGGTGTGTGTATGTGTGTATGTTTAATGATATATGTTTTAATCTGGTTTTAATTTTTTTATTGTTTAGCCTCCTTTTAACTTTTGTATCTTGTGGATTTTTAATGATTTTTTATTTGTTTTTTGAGTTGTTCTTAGCTGGTTTGAGTCCCAAACTGGGAAAAAGGAGTGATAGAAACAGCAGCAGCAGCAGGCTAAATAAAACTGTTAATCCTAACTAGACTAGACTCACTGAGGACTTTCAGAGAATCAGAGAATGATAGAGTTGGAAGAGACCACAAGGGCCATCTAGTCCAACCACACAAGGCTGCTAAAGCAGCATTTCAGCAGGACAGTTATGAATTTGGCCAGTATTTATCAGACAACGATGTGGCTATCCTGTTGTTGCTTCGCACTGCAGTCATTACTGTTGTGTCCCTTTCAACGGATGGGGAAACCCTGTCAATAGCTGCCTATATCACAATTGTTCTGCTGCTGCCCCTTTGCGATAGGTCCCTTTGCTTCAGTTCCAGGATGACTGCAGTCACATGTCATGAGGATACCTGATTCTCCTTCTCTGTCCCTCTCTCCCTCCTCCCCCTCATTATTCCAAAGCAGCACAGCCTGCAAACTTTCCTAAAAGTAAGGAAAGATGGGAATAAGCTGATCTCTTTAGAGAGGGTATCTGCAGGAGAAGTCTTGTTCCATGTTTCCACCAACCTTGCATCTCTTGGTGGGGCATCCAACAGGACCTCTAGAGATTATCATAACCCATGGGAAGGTTCATATGAAAGGAGGCCATCTTTCAGATAGGAATAAAATTTTTTTTAAAAAATTAAGGAAAATAAGGAAATTTCTAAGTATGGCAAAATCAGGCCAGAATTAAGTACCTCCTTCCCCCTGGTGTTCGGCCACTGAAAATCATGGAATCATAGAATTGTAGAGTTGGAAGAGCCCACAAGGGCCATCCAGTCCAACCCCCTGCCCCAATTTCAAGTTGCCTGTTGACTTATGGTAACCCCATGAATTTCATAGAGTTTTCTTAGGCAAGGGATACTCAGAACTGGTTTTGCCAGTTCTTTCCTCTGAAATATAGTCTGCAGCACCTGATATTTGTTGGCAGCTTCCCATATAAGTACTAACCAAGGCTGACCCTGCTTAACTTCCAAAATCAGACAAAAAAATTAGTACACCTGAAAGAGCATTCTTTTCTTTAGGAGACATACCTAAAAATAACTGTTCCTTATCTCTTAATTGTTCGGTTAGAGTAATCTTCTGGGTTTTAGAAGTATTGTAGAAAAATGGCAGGGGGTTGGACTGGATGGTCCTTGTGGTCTCTTCCAATTCTATGATTTGTAAGGTTTGTTCTATAAGTAGTTTAATTTTCTTTTCTTGAGCTGCAACTCTCTGCACTACTTAACAGTTCCATTTCAAGTTGAGAAAAATTGGATTGGCCATGCTATTTGACTGAAGGATTGATTTTAGTATAGCAGCCCAAACAACTATGGAGAAATGTGGCTGCAGAAGATGTATATGCAAATGTAGAAACATTTCTACTTCACCTCGCTGAACTGCCCTCTTCCACTATTTAATATGGATGCATTCCATCAGGCAGTTTTCATGTGCAAGCCCCACTGGAAATGGATGGGAGCTTCTTACTTCATTACAGTAAAGCTTATACACAGATCAGTTTCCTGGTAATTTTGCCCATGGGTCAGATCTTACTGTCTCTTCTACTCTGCTGTCAGGAACTGCATTCAGAATCTATCACCTGCGACAACTGTCTCTCCTTGCCTCATGGGAGGACCAACTTTCAATAAGTACAACTTAACATCTATACTTGAAAATACTTTCCATTTTTCCTTCTCAAGCTGGGAATTCCCTGCTGTTTGTTAATAAAGTATTTCAAGAGATACAGCAATTCTCCAACTCACCACCCAGGTACTTTTCCTGGCATCGAGCTCCAGCTACTTATTTACATGGTTACCTGAAACCTCAACATGTGGAAGCAGCCTGGAAGGATTTCAAACAGAAAAACAGAAAGGATCAAATAAATTCATCTCCCTCACTATTGTACTCAAAGCTATAGTCTCACAAGCCTCTTTTCCAATTTTAAAAAAGACTCTCTCTGGCTTTTCTTCGCAAACGAAGATTCAGGAAGGACTCATCCCACGTTTTCTGTAAGCGCGCTGATGACTAAAAAGGCCAATCTGAGATAGACAAGTCCAGTTGCAGAAAGCACAGCAGAAGGTCTCCTTGGGTGATGTTTCCAGGTTGTGATTCTTTCTGTGTTGTCGTTTCTCTTCAAGACTTGTTCGGCGTGAGATCTCAAATAAGGCTGCAGCATTGTGCATAGTGCATCTCCATGCCTCCCAATGTGAGGCCAGGGCGGACCATTGTTGGTGATCAATTTGGCCGAGCCTGAGATGTTGTTTCAGGGAGTCCTTGTATCGCTTTTTTGGAGCACCCCTCTTACGCTGACCCATGGCGAGTTCAGCATAGAGTACTATTTTTGGGAGGCGATGGTCCTCCATCCTAGAAATGTGCCCTGCCCAGCGCAGCTGTGTTCTCAATATCGTGGCCTCAATGGTGGTGATCCCTGCTTGCTCAAGGACAGCAACATTCGCCACATAGTCGTTTGAGGAGTCGTAAGTGGTGGCGATAGGTGACCCATGTCTCAGACCCATAAAGGAGAATAGACAATACAATGGCTCTATACACACTGATTTTTGTGTTTCGCCTCAGGTATTTATTACTCCAGACGCTTTTGTAAAGTCTTCCAAATGTGCTATGTGCCTTTGCTAAGCTGTGATCGATCTCTTTGTCAATCTTGGCATCTGAGGAGATGATGCTTCCCAGGTAGGTGAACTGCTGAATGGACTTAAGCACAGAGTTGCTGACGGCAATGTGGGGATGGTGGTGTTCATCCTGTGGTGCAGGCTGGTAAAGAACTTCCGTTTTCTTCAGGTTGACTTCCAGCCCAAACAGCTCTGCAGCTGTTGCGAAGCAGGATGCTAGGCGCTGCAGAGTTGCTTCTGTGTGAGCAACAAGGGCATGAACACTTGTGTAAGTTCTATTGATTTAATAAGTTTACTATAGCTGGGAAGAACAACTGGATTTAGTTTACTTACTTTGTTTTTATTGCATTTTTGCTGCTAGGGATGGGAAGAGCTGCTTGGAGGACTGTTTGCTTCATGTATCAAAATAATTTACCTAGCTTTGGATATTATGGGCCTTAATTTGGGTGACCATGGGGAACCATGTACGGTTCACTTCATAAAATAAATAAACAGATGCAATTATGCTTTCACAGAAAGGAAGAATTGGCTTTTGAAAAATCTCTAGCCTGGGTGACATATTATTCTGTTTTAGAGACAGACACGTGGAGGCCCAACAAAGTCCAATCATTCTTATTATCCACCTTCATTTCTTTCTCCTATATTGCTGGCCAAGGGACCTTCTGACCTGGTGACCTTCTGGGGTATTGGACTACAACTCCCATCATCCTAATGGCTATGCTGGTTGCAAATAATAGGTGTTGCAGTAAAACACATCCAGAGAACACCCAGCTATTTGGAGAGAGTCACTTTGTCCTTTATGTAAACAAAGTTCAGAAGCATAAGGGACATATTTTATTGCTATACACATGGGTAGTGTGTGTATATGTGTGCGCAGTCGGTCATTAAGCAGTTATTTGTCCTGTCAGGAAGTGAGGCATTGTCAAGGTTTCTGCTGCAGCAAAGCCTTCTTATCTGTGTCCTGAGTTCAGCTCACTCAGAAATCAGTCAGTGGTGCTAGTCCTTCACTTTGTCCACTTGCTTTATTCCCATCAAATGTTTACTGGTAGGCCTACCATCAAACCAATGACAACTTCCTTTTGATTAAGGCTGTGCTTGGAAGGAGATACGATCCTTTGTTTATTCCTGGGATTTTCACAGGACACAAAAGGACTTAAAAGTTTACTTAACATGAAAGATAAATTGTTTTGGGATTCATGAAACGTATCAGTTTTCCTTTCATGCAAATACAGAGGACTCGCTTTTTTAAGAAATGGAAGGCCTGTTAGCACCAGTATCTGCTTCTCAAGTGCAACCAATCAGATCAACACAGCAAAAACTGGCCACCAGTAAAACAGTGACTTAACCATGCTTTACTTCTGTTACCCACTTCTTGCATCGTTTAAGTTAAGGGCACTGGGGAAGACTACACCCATTTTGAAACCAGCAATGTCCAGAACTGTGTAAAATGTTGTTACTGTTCTATCACGATTACACTGTTATAACACTGCATTCACTTCAAACGTCAGGGCAACATTGTATGGAATCCCGGGATTTGAAGTTTAGGGAGGTGCATTTAGAATTCTCAGCCAGAGAGCTCTTGGGCCTCACTAAACTACAAATCCCAGAATTCCACAGCATGTTGCCATGGCAGTTAAACTGGAATATAACACTGTAACAGTATAGCATAATAGGTCAACAGTGACACTGCATTTAATTGCAAATGACATTCTTGAACAAAACAACTGCTAGGAGCAGAAATTTAGAGCTGAACTCAGCCACAACTCTGAGCTATTGGGTCACTTCAAACTATCATGCCCTTCACTGGTTACTGATTCCCAAATTATGCCTGTATACTGGGCATTCCACTGAAATGAATAGGATCCCCACCCACACTCATCCCTGTTTGTTTAGAAGTACATGGCAATGCCTAGCCAAGAAACAGTTTGCCTGTTGGATGCCTCTTTGCTCTTCAGACAATATCATCCAACTCCAGTGCTATAAAATTAAAATGTTTACCATGAACCACCAGGAGGGCTCTTGACTTTATTAAGAAGAAGTCAATAAAGATTCATCACATTCAACTAATCCCTTGACTGAATCAAATGATGTTACAGGAAAATAAAGTGACCATCCCTTATCTCAGTGTTAACCTGGGAAATAACCTTTATTTAAGATCTCTCTAATTATAGGTTTATGTTGCTATATAAAACAGATGAAGCCCTCAAGTTAAAATTCATAGTGATAATTAGCACTAAGCACTCTTGCAAGCCAGCTCTGCAATTATTTTCTCACTCCCTTTTATGTACAGAAAGTATCATTTTTTATTTTTTCTTGTTTTTTTCTCCTTTTTGCTTTGCTTTGTTTGAAGATGATATGTCTTACGTTGCAAGGACTCTACCCCATTCCTGTGAAGTCTTTCAAATCTAATTGCCAAGGTTGTTTTTCCTGACATTCAACCTTTTTGTTAATTTTTGCCCTGTTCTGTCAGTCCTTTGCTGTACCACCCTAAATATTTCTTCAACTTGTTTGGCGTCACACCCATTAAATATTATGGGCATGCCTAATTATAGTCTATACCTAGTCAAGCAGACTGCAACAGCTGTGTTAAGATTTTGAGTTAAATCAGCCCCCGCAACCCTATAGCTCTACTTAGAACTACTGTGAACACTGATGCTTTCTTTAAAATGGTAAGCCTGGATTCATTCCCTCTTTAAAACAAGTGATGCTGGAAACAGTGTCTTCTGATATAAGAAGCCCTTTCTCCTAATCTCCGCTGTGCAATGGTTCAGTGGATGATTTCATACATTATAATAAATAAGATTGCCAGAGAATCTTGGCTTATAATTTACAGGCAACATGCATTAGATACTGCCTGATCACTCCCAGTGTAAACAGGAATGGTTTATTAACTTAGTACTCTGGCTTAAACTTTAAACAAGCCAGAGTCATAAGCTGACACCAAACCATGGTTTATTGATTAGCTTCTTTAGGAAGAACAAAGCCAGAGAGCCAGATTCCGATATCACAGTAAACAAACCAGGCATGAGGCCTCTGGCTAATTGCGCTATCTGGCTCAGAATAAGCCAGTGTGCTAAAGATTAGGATATGCAATAGTACCCTTTGTAATTATCAGCATCAGTGGTGAGGGAAATGCACTTTGTACCTGCTCGAGAGCATTTTCATTGATGGTTACAATACATGTTTGAGGGTGAGCCTGAGCACTGAAAGCACATGACCTCACTTTTAAATTGCATTAGAAGCAACCTTACTGGGAATTATCTTTAGTGGACCTCAGACTATACACTTCACTTATTCAATGAGGCATTATTGACTAGTAGCATATCTAAAGAAAAGTTACAAGTCTTGTATTATAGTTTCTCTCCAATATATTTTCAGGGGGGAAAACATTTTATTCTATTCAACAGAGGAAAACATGCAGAAATAAATCCTGCTAGGCCTCTACAATTACTTCCATTAGCAGAATTCATGTTCTACCGGTACAAGTTTCAAGTGGGACATACCCCAAAGCAACAGGAAATTGCTCTTCCTCTTTTCCCTAAAATTTAATTGGCTATTAAAATGTGTGGGTTTGTGCCTTTAGACACTTAGCCCTCAATAAAGTGAAGGAACATATACAGTACAAGGATGCTGCATCTTTGTCTTGATATTAATGCTAAACCATAGTGCTTCTCTTTGATAAAACAGAGAGATATAGTTTCCCATCCACAGAATACCGAAGATTAATAGTTACACACTAGTAAAATGAACGTATTCATTATTATGATGGGAGGAGTGCATGGTGGAAAGGCTTATCTATTGCAATTGACAAGGACAGTCCAGAGATTACACTGCAATCCTCTGCAATAATTTGATCAATGAAATCTCATTCTCTGAGTGTCAAATCAGAGGCACTGCAACAGTATCTCCAAGGGTGCAGTCCTTTACCTTTACTTTTCTTCATAGGAATGAATGGCAACCAGTCACTTATAAAGGGGATGATTGGGCACCATGAGGAAAGGGCTAAATCTATTCCATTTCTAGAGTCCAGCAATTCATAACTGTTCTACACGCATAGCTCTATCCTCTGTTTATTGGGCACATTAGAGGACGACAGGATCTTTTATACTGAAGATTCATGAAGTACCACAGTTGAGCACTTTATGAGGTAAAGTATGGTCCCCATTCTGAAGATTTAGATAATCTCACAGGCAAGAAGATGGAAGAAAGAAAACAGGGTTACTCAAAAATGTGTCAATGCAACTAACCAAATCAACAGTGTCTGGGAACTGAGTGTAGGAGAAAAATGTTGTGGAAGCAGGCTATTGAGATGGTATTTTAAGATGGTTGCTAACAGTGTCCATTTGAGACATGGCTCCCCTCCCTTTCAAGCAAGTTCAACGAGTAATCAAAGGGACAGAGGTGACTGACGCACCATGAATGAGGAAGTGGAAAGACAGCAAAACTGGGGAGTCTCAGTAAAGATGTCACAACAAGGGCTGGGTTGGAGAAACAGCAAATGTGTACATGTAAACAAGTAAGAGTTTCATGTTAGATCGTATGACTGTAAAAACGCTCTTTCCACCAACATATTTGCAGAAATGGACCCAAATGAAGCACTTTCTATTCGCCTGCCTTCACTTATTTATAAAAAGAGATGGGTTGAATAAAAGCCCTAAGGTTCAGAAATATGTGAAGTTGAAGGCTTTCACGGCCGGCATCCATAGATTTTCCTTGCGTTTTTTTTTTCCAGGCTGTGAGGCCATGTTCTGGAATAGTATCTTTCTGACGTTTTGCCTGCATCCATGGCTGGCATCTTCAGAGAATGCTTGGGTAGGAGTGTGTGTGGAGTTTATATATTGTGAACCCCTGTTGGGGAGTATATGTAAATTTGTGTAATTGAATGGTTAGTTTCTGGGTATAGAAATGCAAGGATGATTAGTGTCTGTTTGGCTAATGGTTGGTTGATGGGCCATTAGCTGCTGGAAATCCCCTGGTCCCTGTGTGGAATTCCTTTTTAAGTGTTGAGTTTTTATTCTATTGTTTTTGAAAACTGGGAGCCAGATTTTGTTTACTTTTAGGGTTTCTTCTTTCCTGTTGAAGTTGTCCAGGTATTTGTGGATTTCAATAGCTTCTCTGTGCATTCTGACATGATAGTTGTTGGCCTGGTCCAGAATTTCGGTGTTTTTAAATAACATTTTGTGTCCAGGTTGGTTTATAACATGTTCTGCTACTGCTGATTTTTCTGGTTGGTCCAGTCTGCGGTGTCTCTCACATTCCTTGATTTGTGTTTGCACACTGCGTTTAGTGGTCCCTATGTAAACTTGTCCACAGCTGCATGGTATGCGGTAAACTCCTGCAGCTGTGAGAGGGTCTCTTTTGTCCTTCACTGAGCGTAGCATTTCTTGGATTTTCTTGGTTGGTCGGTAGATTGTTTGGAGGTTGTGTTTCCTCATCAGTTTCTCTATTCTCTCTGTAACTCCTTTGATGTATGGTAAAAATACCTTCCCTTTGGGTGGCTGTTTTTCTTCTTCACCCAAAGGGAAGGTATTTTTACCATACATCAAAGGAGTCACAGACAGAATAGGGAAACTGATGAGGAAACACAACCTCCAAACAATCTACCGACCAACCAAGAAAATCCAAGAAATGCTACGCTCAGCGAAGGACAAAAGAGAACCTCTCACAGCTGCAGGAGTTTACCACATACCATGCAGCTACACACTGCATACCATGCAATCTACACATTGTTTCCATTCTTAGACTAGAAGCTTTTGAATTAAAAGCCTTTAAGGCTAAGAATGACAGAACAAAATATTAAGAGGACAATGGATAAAAATGAAACGATAAGATTAAAGGAATTGGTAAAACTGCGCATTTAAGAAAAAGATTAAGGGAACGGTAGGAACAGAGGTAGTAGCTGTTATTTGTAAAGAAATAGGATCACAATTTGCAAACATGGTTTGTTTTGAAAAGAAGGTTAAGGTGGAGAAAAGGTATATAACCAAATCGAGTATACGCAGCAGGGGAAGTCAAGGGAGAGAATGTGAAGAGAATGGAAAGAATGTGAAGAATTTGGATGGGTGGGATGGGTTGTCTTTTTTTTTGGTATGTTTATAATTGTATGTTTATAATTGAATGTCTATAATGTATGTTCATAATGAATGAGTTTGGATGGATAAGATTTGATTTATGAATGACTATATGTAATGTAAATGAATGAAGATATGTGAATTTGGAAAATAAAAAAAGAAAAAGAAAAAAGAAAATTGCCAAGATGTATGTATCGTCTATGCTCTCATTTGTCAAAAATCATCCAAGTCTTGTCTGCATTACAGCATTTAATTTATAGCACTTGGGCTGCTGACACACTGCAGAAATAATGCAGTTTGACACCTCTTTAACTGCCATGGCTCAATGCTATGGAATTCTGGGATTTTGTGAGATATTTAACCTTCTCTATCTGAGAGCTCTGGTGCCACAACAAACTACAAATCCCAGGATTCCATAGGATGGAGCCATGATAGTTAAAGTGGTATCAAACTGCATTATTTCTATAGTGTGTCAGCACCTTGGCCACTTCCTGATTTTCTCTAGACCAGCAACACACATAAGGCAAGAATTTCTGTATAAAATCAGTTTTGGGAACAAGAAGAGGATTTGGCCCCTGAAATCCACATGTGCTCTATCTAAATTTTGGCTTACAGGGAGCGTGGATAACTATAGTATAGGTGTGCCCTGATGACACACCCATCTCTACAGAACAAATGTTGTTCAGCCCAATGTGAATTAATTATTGAGAAGAGCTACTCCCATTCTGATTTTGCTTTGATTACAACCAGACTCCTAGTGGTTCAGTTGGATGCACTGATCATCGGCTCATGCAGGATTAACTTATTTATGCTAAATCACACATGGTAGGATTTTTATGTGAAGGGAAAAAAGTCAGGCTGCCAACCCCTTTTATTCAATAACTCCATAAGGATTGGCAAATGTCTTATTACATATGTATTTCAGAAAATGTTTTAACTGCTTTTCATAGCTAAAACTCTCGATGTGGTTTGCAACAATAAAACTAGTAAATTACAAAACAGTCAGCCCTTCGTATCCATGGGTTCTGCATCCATGAATTCAACAAACCATGGCTCAAAAATATTTGGGGGGTGGGGAGAGTTCCAAGAAGCAAACCTTGCTGTTGCCATTTTATATAAGGATGCCATTTTACTATGTCATAGTATAGTAAAATGGTATATAATATAGTATATAATGGGACTTGGGTGTCCACAGATTTTGGTGTCCACGGGGGATCCTGAAAACAAGTTTCAGCAGATACTGAGGGCCCACGGTGAAGCCAAGAAATAAAATAATAAAACCATGATGAGATATTAATAAGAAAAAGGGGGAAATCACCAAAGAAGAATTCAAACAGATAGCGAACACGCGTAGGAGTAAAGTCAGAAAAGCTAAAGCACAGAATGAGCTCAGGCTTGCTAGGGAGGTTAAGAACAATAAAAAGGGTTTTTTGGGGTATGTCCGCAGCAAAAGGAGGAGGAAGGAAATGATAGGGCCACTACATGGAGAAGATGGCAAAATGCTAACAGGGGACAGAGAAAAGGCAGAATTATTCAACACCTTCTTTGCCTCAGTGTTTTCAGAAAAGGAAAAGGGGGACCAACCTGAGAAGAATGGAACAGAGGACACAATAGGGGAAATCCAGCTCAGAATAAGCAAAGAGGTTGTACAGGAATACCTTCTTAATCTAAATGAATTTAAATCTCCAGGACGAGATGGAATTACATCCAAGGGTATTAAAAGAGCTGACAAATGTAATCTCAGAGCCATTGGCAATAATCTTTGAGAACTCCTGAAGAACAGAAGAAGTCCCAGCAGACTGGAGGAGGGCAAACATTGTCCCCATCTTCAAAAAGGGGGAAAAAGAGGATCCCAACAATTATCGTCCAGTTAGTCTGACATCAATACCAGGGAAGATTCTAGAGCAGATCATTAAACAGAGAGTCTGTGAACATTTAGAAGGCAATGCCATAATCACAAAAAGTCAACATGGGTTTCAGAGAAACAAGTCATGCCAGACTAATCTGATCTCTTTTTTGATAAAGTTACCAGCTTGGTAGATGAAGGGAACGCTGTGGATATCGCATACCTTGATTTCAGTAAGGCCTTTGACAAGGTTCCCCATGACATTCTTGCAAACAAGCTTGTAAAATGTGGGCTAGACAAGTTAACTATTCAATGGATTTGTAACTGGCTGATCGACCGAACCCAAAGGGTACTCAGCAGTGGCTCCTCTTCGTTTTGGAAAGATGTGACCAGTGGGGTGCCACAGGGTTCTGTCCTGGGCCCAGTGCTATTCAACATCTTTATCAATGACTTGGATGAGGGAATTAGGGGCATACTTATCATATTTGCAGATGACACCAAATTAGGAGAAGTAGCTAATATCCTGGAGGACAGGATCAAAATTCAAGATGACCTGGATAAATTGGAGAGCTGGGCCAAAGCTAACAAAATGAAATTCAATACGGAGAAAGTACTGCACTTAGGGCAGAAAAATGAAATGCATAGATATAGGATGGGAGAGACCTGGCTGAACGAGACTACGTGCGAAAGGGATCTAGGAGTCCTAGTAGACCACAAATTGAACATGAGTCAACAGTGTGATGTGGCAGCTAAAAAGGCCAATGCTATTTAGGGCTGTATCAATAGAAGTATAGTATCTAGATCAAGGGAAGTAATAGTGCCGCTCTATTCTGCCTTGGTCAGACCTCACCTAGAATACTGTGTCCAGTTATGGGCACCACAATTCAAAAAGGATATTGACAAATTGGAGCATGTCCAGAGAAGGGCAACTAAAATGGTGAAACGTCTGGAAACGATGCCTTATGAGGAGAGACTTAGGGATCTGGGTATGTTTAGCCTGGAAAAAAGAAGGTTAAGAGGCAATATGATAGCCCTGTTTAAGTATTTGAAGGGATGTCACACTGAGGATGGAGCGGGCTTGTTTTCTGCTGCTCCAGAGACTGGAACACGGAGCAATGGATGCAAGCTCCAGGAACAGAGATTCCACCTCAACATTAGGAGGAACTTTTTGACAGTAAGAGCTGTTCAGCAGTGGAACGCACTCCCTCGGAGTGTGGTAGGATTTCCTTCCTTGGAGGTCTTTAAACAGAGGCTGGATTGCCATCTGTCGGGGATGCTTTGATCAAGATTTCCTGCGTGGCAGGGGGTTGGACTGGATGGCCCTCGTGGTCTCTTCCAACTCTACAATTCTATGATTCTATGAAAGGTCTGGAAACGATGCCTTATGAGGAGAGACTTAGGGAGCTGGGTATGTTTAGCCTGGAAAAAATACGGTTAAGAGGCGATATGATAGCCCTGTTTAAGTATTTGAAGGGGTGTCACATTGAGAATGGAGCAGGCTTGTTTTCTGCTGCTCCAGAGACTGGAACATGGAGCAATGGATGCAAGCTCCAGGAACAGAGATTCCACCTCAACAGTAGGAGGAACGTTTTGACAGTCAGAGCTGTTCGGCAGTGGAACACACTCCCTCGGAGCGTGGTGGGGTCTCCTTCCTTGGAGGTCTTTAAACAGAGGCTAGATGGCCATCTGTCGGGGATGCTTTGATCGTGATTTCCTGCGTGGCAGGGGGTTGGACTGGATGGCCCTCATGGTCTCTTCCAACTCTGCAATTCTATGATTCTATGATTCTTTAAAATCACCAGGACTAGCTGCTAAAGGGAAATGCCCAAGCAAACAAGTAAGTCTTCAATTGTCAGTGGAAGCACTCCACAACAGATATCCTCCTGATCTCAGTGAAGAGATCAGTATTGATACAATTTTGCCAAACACTTGAGTTTTGTTGATTTCACCAGCAAAGGGTTCATTATGTATTTTAACTAGTAGGATTGAAAAGAACTAAACTGTGGCTGGATCATGACCAAAGGTTAATTACATGGGACTTTAGTCTTTGGGCCAAATTCTAATCTTTGCACTTCTTTCGAGTTATCAAAGAACTACAGGATGGAACACACGTACTACAATGGGTCTGCTTCCATACCGGTGCCCTATTTAATATTTCAAGCTGCCTATTTTCTCTGTGATAGAACATGTCCCTTGTTTTTCCTGAAGTGATTTGTTTGTGTGTACCCATGAGTGTGTGTACATTATAAACTGCAGCACAGGAACAAAAAGGTACAATGAAAAACAAAGTTATCAAAAATTCTGTTTCCCCACACAGAACAGTACCCATACAACCGGTCTAGGACAGTGAAATGTTTATTCCACAGTTATGTACCAATGAATGCAATATTCAGTGTTATAAGAGCAGTTTTATTTTTATTTTAAAGTAAATGTCTAGACTTTATGTTTATGACATTATCTCCAAAGAAGTAAAAACAAAAGGATTATTAATTTCCAGTGTTTGTGGCAGTGCTTCACTCGTCTGTATAGCTATTTGTAGAATAGAGTAAGAAATTATGCAAGCCGGCATAGTTTGAACCATTTACATAGATTGTATTTGTTAACACAAAAAGAGCCTTGCAGGAAAAGATGGGGAAATCCTTCTTGTCCAACCACCTGTTCCCACCAAGTACAGTACTTCTAAATCCAGATCAGGTCGTGAAGGCAATAGTTCCTACATCATTAACCTTCAGCAAAGTGACATGCAGTTGCATGATATCTCTGGCCATGAAGGTTATATGAGTACAGCTATTGTGATTAAAGGCTGATGCTAGACCCATATTCCATTAATGTGTCTAGTTCCCTTCTAAAGCCATCCAAGCCAGTGATCAGGACACCTTCTTATAGAGAATTGTACAAATTAATTATCATGTGTGTAAAGCAGCACTTTCCCCACTCACATTATTGTCAACACGTGTTCATTTTACTAGAACTTGTGCTCTCCGCCCCCCCCCCCTGCTCTGAACTGAGCAACAGTTCTTATTTTAATTCTTGCCTTTCATAGGTTTCTTATGGCATCATCTTGGGCCAAATTTGCCATGGCTCCTTCCTACTGAATCCTGGGATTTGTAGTTTTACAAGGTCTTTAGCCTTCTCTGCCAAAGAGCTTATCTACTCCAGTTAGGATACACTGGCTCTCCTCTGGTGTATCCTGCTGCAGAGGTGGCCCATTCTGCCCCAATTACCTGAAGGAAATGGGCCGGAGTCCATAGAGAATGCTGGACCGTCACTACAGCTGCCACCTTTTTCCTCAATCCTCTGGATCCAGGGAAAGCCAGCCGCACCATGTGACAGGCCCCCTGCATGTGACCAGCCTTGGTCACATACTGCGGGACTGCTGCCCAGACCTGGAACAGAAGGGTAACCGGCAGCGGCAGCAAGGGCCGGCCTGAGAGGATGGACTCCCGCAGACACACGGGGCCCAATCTGGTTTTACCCATCAGTACCAGATTAAACTGGGTATGATATTATAACGGTGTATCAGGCCTTATCTCAGCTTGCCCCCGTCTGAACCCTGTATCTGCCCCAAGAGTGGTGAGGACTGCCCAGGGGCAAATGCCCTGCATCATATGAACTGCAGAGCTCTGGAAAGGGGGCAAGCCAGGATATTTAGCCCATGTAGCTAAGCCCAAAGAGCACTGGTACCTCGCCAAACTACAAATTCCAGGATTCCATAGGAAAGAGTCATGGCAAATAATCCAGTTTCAAATTGGATTATTTGTGTAGTGTGGATTTGGCATTGGACTCATCTGTTTCTTTCTCAACCTGTGAACTATATTCTAGCTGAGCTTACAATGTTGTGGTTTTAAATAACTTCCAAGCAGCCTGAGATGTGGTTCTCCCTTTCAACTTTCTCTTTTTAACTAATCTAAACGTGATTATTCTAAGCTTCCTGGGAAACTTCCACATGTGTAGCTCCGCTTCTGTGGTCGTGTGCATGCACACATGCATTAACAGTTTTATTTCTCTTGCTGGGTTGAATCCAGTCTTAGTAAGTTAGTGCAGGCATGCTAAAATCCATGAGATTCTGATTTAAATCACATAGATTTCCATAAGTCTACTCTAAATTGGAATCTAGCTGAAGCGTTGTTTTTTGTTTTTAGCAATAAGTTCCTCAAATTCTCTTTTTCCCTCTCCATCTTATTGTAGACTTGTATTTGTTTTGCCAGGGTTTGGCTCCTTTTTATTCTTCTCATTTGGGCAAAATTCAGTTATACCTGGCAAAAAATTAGTTACAGTTTGTGGTGGGTGGGTGAATTAGGGCCCTTTCACTCTACACAGTTATGGTGCTATGATTCCGCTTTAACTGTCCAGGTTCCATCCTATGGAATCCTGCAATTGGCAGTTGAGGGAGCGGCCTTTAGAATCCTCATCCAGAGAGCTCCTCTAGTGCCACTGATCAAACTCCAGGGTGTCAGTTACACGGCAATTTTTATAGCGGGGCGTACCGTGACTTCCTGAGCCCGTATTCGTCCCGCGCTGTTTAGACGATTTTTGTCACTCTTTAGGAAATCCCGGAAGATCCCATGATTGATATTTACACGACAAAAGTTCCATTTCTTTTTATTGGTCTCTCACACTCTTATATCCCGTGCTTTTCTTGTTTACACATGTTTAGCGTACCGGGATTTATTTTTATTTTTTTGGCTGTCAATCAAGGATGTGATTACTCGTGTTTTCACAACCTCGGTGACGTACTTCCTTTAGAGTTCCGCGCCAAGAGCGATGCTATTGACTGGCTTGGGGGGTGGAGAGATCAGGGGGCAGAGGCTTGCGTTTGTCCTGTCTCTTTAAAATGTTAACCCTTTAAGCAGGGGCAGCTGTGGAGTGAGGTTTCAAGCCAGTGACACACAAGGCATTTTGAAAGACCCAGACGCTGGCAGTTTTTAATTTTTTACTGTGATGAATGAATGTGTGATCTTTCGCTCAGACGCTGGCACAAAGCTGGAAGGAGGCAGGAACGATCAGGGTTAAACCCTGTGCTTTCCTTTTGAAATCAAGCCGAATGCGGAGGGGGGAGAGGCTTGCGATTGCCCTTGTCTCTTTAAAATATTAACCCTTAAAGCAGAGGCAGCTGTGGAGTGAAGGTTTCAAGCCAGTGACACACAAGGCATTTTGAAAGACCCAGACGCTGACATTTTTTTACTGTGCCTTGTGGGGGGGATGAATGTTTGATTATCCATTCAGACCCAGGGAGGTGATCAAGGGAGGTGGTGGGCGACCCTCTGCCCACCACGATCTCTTTGTAACATGCAGTTGAGGAAGAGGTTAAAGTTGACGGGTTTGCAGTGTAGAAATCCATTTAAAAAGGTGATTTAGTACACACGTGCACACACACACACACACCTTCGTGCAGCTGGAAGGGATGCCTTGGTTTTCAGCTGGTGAGGCTGAATCTGTTGAACGGGTGCTGTTGTTTTTTTCCCCTTTGAGCTGCCATTGAATTATTCTATGCTGCTGTGATTAGTTGCTGTATGGTTTTTTTATTATTGTATGTTTTTAATCTTTTCTAGTTTAATATTATTTTAAGGGGTGGGTGGGTTGTGTTTTGAGGTAATTATGGAGTTTTTGTACTGTAAGCTGCCCCGATTGCGTTGCAGAGGGGTGGGATAGAAATAAATTTGATTATTATTATTATTATCCATTGCCTTCCATAGTTCACCTCTGCATGGTCAACAGCATTATTTCTGCCTTCCTTTGCACTTGGTTACCTCTATTGTTGTTTTCCAGATTAGAGGCTATTGTGACCAAAACAGCACAATCCCATGCATGTCCACTCAGAAGTAATCCTTATTATCCCCAGTGGGACTTTCTGCCAGGATAGTATGCGAAAGCTTGCATATTGCTATTTTGTATACCACTTGGAAACTTGCAAGAACATCCTGTCATGAGCATGATGCTGTTCTTCATATTTCTTGAGGCTTAACCAAACATATGGAAAGAGATGAGACAACTGTCATCGCATATATCCCCCTTCCTTTCTCTCTTTTTGTATATGTATATATAAAACTTTTGTCCTACTCTTAGATGGGATTCCCAGTGGCTTCCCATCCAAAGATCAGACAGGATCCATGTTAGATTAATTTCTGGCAGCTGCAATTCACAGGTTCTTGTGAGCAAATCTGTCAGAAAAAGTAGTGTTGGGCTTACTCACGGTGTGTTACAGAAATGGCAGAATATGGAAACAATAAAAGGATTGTCTTCTCACGTGTATGGATCCCCACAGGGTTCTGAGATCTTCTGAAAAGGAACTGCTTCAATTCCTCCTACTTTCAGCAGTCATGCAGGTGATAAAAAGGAAAAATTGGTCGTGACAGCTAGGGGTTGTTTAGACGACAAAATAAATCCACAAAGAATGCGGGCAGAACACCTTTTGTTCAGATGAGCTCCTGCCGGGATTCACCATATTGGGTAGGAGGGGGGATGAAAACTCCAAATAGATTGCGATAACAGCATTCTCTGTTTCTCACGATCTTTTTAAAAAATTATGCAAAAATGCACATAACAGGCCATCTGAACACTCAATTCAAATAGGGACACATAGAAGAACTCAACTGTGATTGGTTAGACCTCAGCGGGGGCGGGCTTACAAGGGACAAAGTGGCCAGAGCCACCATTGTTGTTGTTTTTTTGCTGGCTGAACAATCATGTGCACGATCGTTCAAGTGGCAGAGCAAAAAAAAAGTTATTTTAAAAGCAGAAAATAGCTCTTCAACATCTATCATCTAAGGAAAAAAAGAGGGGGAGAATGGAGAGAGATTTTCGGCAGGCAATTCATTCACGGCCACCATCTTTTTTCCGGGGGCATGCTCCATGTAAACCACAAACTCAGCCAAGTTTCCATGCCAGTGATCTTGCAAATGAGTTATAGGCACAAATGAACACTGCTGCAATAGGGAGGTAAGGTGCTATTTTTTGCTACTAATTCTCCCGTCTAGCTATGCCCTGGTTTGTGGAATATCTTGCCAAGAGAAGCCCAGCTAGCTCACTCACTGGCCTCTTTTACAAAGTTAATTCTCAGGCATATCAGTTTAGAAAGGAATTTGAACCAGGAGCTAAGTATTAAATGCATTTTCAAGTTTACTATGTGGTACTGAAGTCTGGTTTTGTGTCCTTGTAAGGGAATTGATTTAATGTGTGAAGTCGAAGGCTTTGATTTAATTGATATTTCATTGCGTATAAAATTATATTCAATAATTTGTTTATAGGCTTAAAAGGTAGGATATATATAGGTATATATTTTGGGGGGCTGTCAGTTTCTTAAAGAAATCCAAGTTTTATATCAATTACATCTGCATTAATCTGGACATGAGGGGGAAATAGCAGATATCATATTAGAAAAAGTCTGCCTCCCTTCTATTTCCTGCTAGAGGGAATACTTTTGTGTGCAATTTTCAGTCTTTAAAAGTACTGGTATGAGAACATTTTTAATAAAAAATCTGGACCACTTTTTACTAGAGCAAAATGCAACCAATATACCCATCTAACTGATTAACCCATAAAAATCTATAACTCTGAAATCAGCAATGTGATTCTGAGAAACCCTCTTCAAGAAGGTTTGAGCAACTCTGTGAACATTAATTATAGTATTAGACAACAATTATTTCTTCTCAGTCAGGGAGCCAAGACTAGTGTCGTCCTCCCTAGAGTTGAGTGTAATAGGGAAGTCCCATAAACACACAAATATATGGGCAGGGACCTCCAATATCTGGTGGTGGTGATGTGTGTGTACACGCACCTATACCACAACAGATTCAGAAGTCCCGATCTGCCTGTTCTTGAATCACTGCCACCACTGCCATGGATCCCAGATCCTTTTCTGTTTTCTGAACTGTGTTAAATTTCATCACCTTTCCTATTGGCCCACCAATCTCTTTCTCTTATTCATACTTCTAGTGGAATACATTCTCTAAATTCTCTCCCTATCCCCTTCTGAAATATGGGCAAAATGCCATTGAGCAGTTACTTGGAAACAAGTCTTGGTCTGCTTGAAAGTGAACATGTATAGGATGGCGCTGTGCGGAGCATGCTTATGCTCACACGATGGCTAAATCAGCCACCAACTCCTAGCCACATTGAGATGGAAGTCAGTCCCCCTGAGTTCATGCTCCACTAAGGCCAACCACCAGATGAATGCATATAGTACAGGGCTGGAGGTTTCCGGTCTCCCGCCTGTGCAAGCTCCCTGTCTTATGCGTGGATCAATGGTTATTAGGGTCCATTATTAAAGATGAAGAGTGTGTGGGCTTGGTCGATAGGCTAAAAATCCACTGGTTTGAAGAAGTCTTAAACCGGTGTCAAAAGAAATAAAAGACATGCAAGCCACATTCATTCTTAAGGGTTGCTTGGGTTTGGGAGGATCCCATATGTGATGTGCCTCCACCTTCAAGATACAACCTAGGGTGCATCTACAGGGTACAAATAATGCAGTCTGTTACCACTTTAACTGCCACAGCACTTTCCTATGAAATCCTGGGATCTGTAGTTTTGTGAAGCACCAGCACTCTTGGGCAGAGAAGGCTAAAGGCCTTGTAAAACTACAAATCCCAGGATTCCATAGGAAGGAGCCTGTGGCAAATAACCCCGTTTCAAACTGGATTATTTGTGCAGTGTGGCTTCAGCCTAAACATTCAAGCGCTTTTGTGAAACAACTAAGGCAGGGCAAGGCTCCCTTCGCAAATTTAGGGACAAGACGCCTGGCCACGTTTCTCAGGGGCTGGGTGCCGCCTTCTTCCCACCCATGCGCCTTCGTGGAAAACAAAAAAACCGTTTCCCAGTTTTGGGTGGCAGGAGAAAGACCTCCGTCGACTGCCTTCCCGCCTTTTAGCGCCTTCCCGGCTCCAAGAAATACCTCAATATACCCGCCCCAAGCCGAGCCTCGCGGCTGTACCGTACCTCGGATGTAGGTGCACTTGTTCTCGTCCAGCAGGCTCGAGCCGGAGCCGCCCATTGCGCTGCTGGTAGTTGTGGTGGTCGCGGGGTAACCGCGGAGGAAAGCGCGGGAAGATGCTCGGGGTAATCTCCCCGCCGGAGCGAAAAGGGCGCAACGCCGCCGCCGCCTCCTCCTCCTCTCGTCCCCTCAGCCCCCGACTCCACTTCAGGAGTTTCTCTCTCGCCTCTCTGTGCCTTTCCTCCTCAGCAGCCTAAACGCAAAGCTTCCTCCAGCCCAAGGGCGCCTCCTTCCCTCGCAGGCGCCTCCTTCCCCCTTCTCTGCCTGGCAGAGGGTCAGGGAGGCAGCCGGGTGGGGACGGGAAAAGGCCACGCTGGGGAGAGGGGGGGGAAGTCCCTCACGGTTTCCCCTCACACAGGGTCGCTTTAAGACACCAGCGGGGTCAGCGTCCCATCATTGTGGGGGTCCCTCGTAGTAACCCTCCTCCTGCAAAAACATTATTAGTAATAATCTCAATATCCTGTACTGTGAATAGCTTAAGTTACATTAACCTGAGATAAACATATGGGGCCCCCCAAAATAAAGCATTGCAGGGGCCCCGAAAATTCCTTAAACCGGTCCTGCCCTCACAGAGAGCTTATTTAGTCGGACAGCACTTCAAACGGTCGCGGCTCCCTTGGGCAGACTCCTCTGGGGTGTTTCATTTAGTGAAGGGGGTCCTTCGGCTTCTCTGCGGGACACCTTCAGCGCTGCAGCTCAGGGGAGGGCGCGTTTGAGCAGAGAATTCCAAGTACCGCCCCGTACTGCAGATCCCAAAATTTAAGGGAGTGGAACCGCCACAGTTCAAAAGGGTCTAAAGCAGAAAATACTTTTTCTTTGCTAGGGACCCCCTTTAGATATCTTTTGCTGCCACAGACCCCCAAGATTTAACACAATACTTAAAACCGTAATGGTAATGATTATAATACAATTACACCATCCATTAAACCTTCCTTCAGAGGCACTGGAGGAGGAGGGAAGACTTTTCTTCTGCTTCTTCCTGCAAATTAGTGGCTTGAGCGGATTGAATGGCAATGCACAAGCCAAGCCAGCCTTTGCCTTGGCTCCTGACACATGCCCACTCCACTGAAGGGAGGAGGTGGGCCAAGCAGCCTCAAACCTTCATGGATCTGCCCCCCACCCATGAGGACATCGGGAACCACTGGGGGTCCCCAGACCACAGGTTAAGAACCACAGGTCTAGAGCTGTAGTAGAGACACTCAGAGGCACTCCTAGGTTTCCCTTGGAGAGTTGTAGCATCTAATTTCCTTTTCGTTCTCCCTCCCCTTTTCACTTACTTTTCCTGTTTGCATTATTGAGGGTTACCTAACTAAAATTCATAGCTCAGGAAAAGATGTGTGCTGCTGGTGCTGGATAGATGGAGGTCTTTACATATCACGTGGAAACTGTCATTTGGTAGCACGTGCTTATTTTTTATTTCAGTATTGGTTACATTTATAGCCAGCCATTCGGCCAAGGACCTCAAAGCTGCAATCCATGGCTGTGTTCTCCACATTTATCCTCACAGCAACCCTGTGCGATGCAGGGAAGTCTGCCATGTGCAGGCATCCAATTTTCTGAGCAGGGATTAGAATGTGGAATCTGTGGTTTCATCAGGGCAGGACTTGGGGGCAGAAAAGGACTCCCTTCAGCAGAATCGACCAGAGGGCTGCCAAAAGCAGCAGGGTCAGCTTGCCACATTTCAAATTAAGTCATACACATCATCACTTGAGGCAAGGAGTCTCTTTCGGACCAAGGCACATTATTCTTCAGAAAAGAAGGAAGGGGCAAGGGGCTATATTCCAGTGGTGTGTGGGACCCACACCACCAGCATGTTTAAAATTTACAATTCTTCTTACTGCCAGTAAGTAAGCCTTTAGAGAAACATTTCAATGTTCTGGAAGGGAGGAAAGCCACAAAAAAGTGGAAAAACCACGTCGGATCATGGTGGAGGGGTATGGCCATTCAGGAAACCCCCAAAAGGCCAGACTGGAACCTGAGAAGGGCTGAATTGGGCCCAAAGGATTGAGGTTCCCCACTCAGATCTAAAGGCATGCTTGTAAGACCATGACTTCCAGAATCTAAAATCACATAAATGCACCACTGCTTGGGATTTCCCACATGTGAGGCTTGGACTTTGGCTACATTACCACACTGGTTGAGACAGGGCATTACTATACTATTGTAATAGCTGTTCTTTCCATCCTTCCAATGTTCCCAGACTCCCCTCATGCAGTGCTCAGATATCGTATCCCATGTCGACTGGAATCTGTACAGAAACAGCTGCTGTTTCTCATGAGATTATACCCACAGCCATGATGCCACATATTTCAATATAATAATGAGATTATACCTGCAGCCATGATGCAACATAGTACGGTATTTCAACTGCTACTGTTGCAGGCCTTCCCACATTCTCCAAATTACCTACGGAAAGCCTGGTTCCTAACAAATACTGTCTTTGCAAATGTACCCTGCAGGAACATCACACAGAGATTGACCTATGTGTGGTGGTGGTGGTGGATTTAGATTAGAGAGTGGTAGAAACAGATAAACATCTACTCCTAAAGGCCACTGCTCCAATAAAATAACAACAACAGGACCTTTCACAACCATTTTAAAGTAAAAATATGTTGGGAGGTCCAGTCACAGATCTCCTTTGTTCACATGTCCATTGCACCTGACTGAACAGACATAATATATTTTGTTGCCTGAGGCAGAGGAAGAAATGGCACTCCCTGCCTCCAATAAAGGCACACAGTACCCTCAGTGAGCCATGTTATTTTGGCATCTGAGGTAGAAAATCCTACGAATGATTAATCCCTTCCCTTTCAGATGTTTTAAAAAGCAACATATATTAAATAACTACTTGCCACCCTTTCATGATATCCAAACCCTTTTGCATGAAATCGCCTACTTACTCTTCCCAGGGTCTGCTTTGGGCCCTGAGGTGATCAAATTTGCGGCCATTTCACAATAATTTCTATCATTCTCACAATTCTTGCTTTGATCAGAGATGTTTAAAAGAGAAATATCCTTTTATTTCACATCTCCCCTTCTCATCTGATCTTCACAGAATTTAGACAATGTATCCTCCCCACTCAGACTAGGATTGAAAGAAAAGCAGAACTACAGTAGTTCTATGCACTCAAAGGTGCTATGAGTCTCTGTTTTTTCAAACAGTAGCTCTTAATGGCACAAGTCAAACTGGTTTTGTAACTGAAGTCCCTTTCAGAAATTGTTTGACATATGGTAGGGGCACCTCCTATTTAGAGATTTTTTAAAAAATGAAGTCCCATGGGCATGTCCAAGATTTAAACAAGCTCTCTAGATCAGTGGCTCTTAACCTTTTCTTCACCAAGGACCCCCTTTAAATATCTTTTGTTGCCACGGACCTACAAGACTTAACTCAAGATTTAAAACCCTAATAATAAAAAGGATGATGATGATGATGATGATGATGATGATACAACAATTACACCATCCATGAAACCTTCCCTCAGTGGCACTAGAAGGGGAAGGAAGACTTCTCCCCTGCTTCTTCCTGTGGATTGAATGGCAAAGCTCAGGCCAGCTTTTGTCTTGGTTCCTGTCATGTGGCCACTCTACTGCAGGCAGGAGGTCGGCTGAGCAGCTTTCAAGCCTTTGCGGACCCCTATGAGGATATTGCAGCCCCCTGGGGGTCCCTGGTCCACAGGTTAAGAACCACTGCTCTAGATCATGGCTAGAGAGAGGGAGAGAGACTGACATACAGTACTAGCTAACTTTCAAATGTTACAACAGTAACATTGAATGCTCTTATATGGAGAGCTCTATATAGTGGATACAGCATTAAAGTTGGACTGGGGCTTTGGAAAATTGGGGCCTAATCCACACTACACAAATGATCCAGTTTGAAACTGGATCATTTGCCATGGCTCTTTCCTATTGAATCCCAGGATTTGTAGTTTTACAAGGTCTTTAGCTTTCTCTGCCAAAGTGTGCTGGTACCTTACCAAACTACATATCCCATGACTCCATAGAAAGGAGCCATGGCAAAATAATCCAGTTTCAGGGTGTAGATGCATGTTGGAAATTACTCCTAACCATGAAGCAAGACAACGGGCAAAGCTTTACAAGGACACTCACATTCAGAGGTGGACCATAACTTGGGGCCAGAAGAGGAAATTTACATTCAGAAACATTTTTACAAAAGATTATTGTTGATACAAAAACCAAAAACAAACAAGTGACAAAAACATTCATCAATTAACAAAACACCATATCCAATACTAATTCAAATGTAACATTACATAAATACATACATTTCTACTTTTATAAAACCACACATAACACATATTCTACTAGATTTCCTACCCTTTTCGTTGTTGGGTATAGGTAATTAATATTCCAACTTTCTCTTATTTGATTAATTCTTGTATAATTATATCATAAGCAACTTATTTAATATATAAGTACTACTACTGGTTATGCATTAGTATCTACTTTTGAACAACTTTTAATATGTATCAATTTGTATACATCAAATATATATGCTGCATATTTTAGTTTAATACCTAATTTTCAAACCAGGATCTGATAAAATTACCCCGTTTTTCAGCCATGTAATTTGTCACTTCTTTCCAATCATTCTTGAATTTGACTGTAGATCCTTCTTTTATCAAAATACTGTAGTCAATTTGTCCATCTCAGGGTTACCCAAACTGCATAGGGTCCATGGGGAGCCCACTCATGTCCGAATCTTAATATGGGGAATTCTAATTAGCTCAAGATGGCAGTGAGAGGCTGGGTAACAGAAGGATCTTTTGACCTATGTATACCAGTAGAGTTTGGGATGATGGGTCATACTATACCTGTCTGAAGAGCAGAGATTTGTGCAGCAGGAGAAGAAGAACAGCTGGAAGTGCTGGGTGAGCCAGTAAACCAGCAGAGTGACAGCCTCTGGGAAACTGAGCACACTTTGGTGGTGTTTTGGGGTGATATTTATATTTGATATCCCTCCTGAAGGGGTGATTTTGAGTAGAATATAATGTCTGCTAAAATTTCCCAAGATTAGACAATGGATTCTCTGGATGTGTTAACGAACACTAATGGTTGAAGCATTAAAACTGGTGAGTCTCAGGCAAACCTCTATTGCTTTAGGAAAGATGCAATGAAAAACCAAGTAAAGAGTGTCCGGCTACCTTGATGGGATTTTTGAATAACTAATTTCTATGTACGTCCAGGAAAATTAGCCCATTTCCTCCCTAACTCACCAGTTCCAAGGGGGTTTGCATAATCCTTTCCGGGGCGCGTCTTTTAGGAATTTTAGCAGGGTACTTCCTTAGGTTTTCTGAGCAAACTTTGATTCCTTGTACTTGGGAGTCCCTGGTCAACCATGTGGAGTGCCAATAATAAGCCAATTTATGAAATATTGCCAATTATTGAAGTACTAGAAGAGTGGGGGTGTCAGGTAGGTAACATCAGCTAACTCAAGAAGCTTCATCAACCATTCTTCTTGAATTGGTATCAATTAATCTTCCCACTTCTATTTGTTTTAAATCATAACTCAACGTAAATTTTACACCTTTCCCCCACATTTTCTCCCTTTGTTCCATATCTATTTCATAACGCACATTTTGTGCCCACTTAATCATACACTTGCTCTTCCTCCATTTCTAAGTTGAGTAACATCTTGTACATTTTGGTTCTTAAGTGACTGTCATTTGCTCATAGCTGTATCTCCAAACCTGTGTTTAACCTTACTGTTCCACAAAACTTATTGTCCATTTTAAATCTTTAATTAAGTTGACAATATAAAAACCATTGACAATTATAACCATCAACCTCTAATTCCTCCTTTGTTTTCATCTTGTACTGACCATTTCGCAATAACAAGTTTCTGTACAGCATCCATGTTACTCTTGTATCTTTAAAAAAAAATCTTGATTATACAAGCGTCTTGAGGTGAGACCTAAAGAGGCACCTTTGGGCAAAGTCTTGGTTTGTATTTTAACCTCACTCTCAACAATTATTTTCTTACAAAAATATTATTAAATTCCTTATTCACCTTTACTGTATCATAACAAAGATATCAATGCCATCTGTATTTCAAATCAGGTCCCTTTAATTGCAACAGTCTTTCATTTTTTAATGTTATCCACTCTTTTATCCAAACTAAGCAACAAGTATTGAAATATAGTTTCAAGTAATGTGTAATAAGCAATATAACGTTTTTCAAAGTAATATTTAAAACACTGATGCTAAAACAGAACAAGGTACAGTGGAAACTCGTGACACTTCCACCAATATGGTGGTGAGAGAACCTCACACTAGTTCACAGGCCATCTAAGACAAGATATCAAGGCAGAATAAACTCAGAAGCAGGGAGCTTAACTCAAAAATTCTGAGAAACTGCATAAACAGCTATCATCAGGGGTTTTTTTCCTTATAAAACAACTACTACTAAGGCTAGCATTTTATTAACAATGGGGATGACGATATGAATCATATACTTCTGCTAAGTCTCTGAAGACAACCTAACAGGCCAAACCAGTTCAGCAAAAAGACTGAGTTGACAAGCAGAAGTATTAAAGGGCTGTTTTTAAAAAGCGGTTCTTACTTCTGCTTTCATTCACCTGCTATACAACACCTGTGCATTCCTGCAAGTGGAGGAAAGATGGACAGGGGTAATGAATGGAGAGATAAATAGCTAGGAGAGGGTGCAGCATTTTGCTTTTGCCTGAGCCTACTGGGGAGGGCAAGATTTCACCCCCTCTTCTCTTCTCCCCCCAGCTGAGTTAATTGAGTGCAAACTATTTTTGCACTTTGAATTCAGTTTGCAGCAACTGAAGTAAGCACAGGATACAGAGGGATAGGGGGAGGAAGGGAAAGAAACTAAGACATGTACAAAGCAGTTGAAAAAGTGCGGTAACAAGGATTATTCTGGACTGTTAAATCTGGTCAGCTGGATGTTATGCTTCTGAGTACTATGTAAAGTGAGGCATGTGGAGAACGGGGGAAAGGGCTGTGTAGCTGTGATGCTCCACTTGTGAAATACTTTCACAAGTGATACTTGCCTGGCAGAGCCAGCCTGCTGCCTGAGATAAAGGGCAAGACAGTAGCCCCAGTTCCATGCACAGAAATGAACTAGATTGGCAGTTGAATATTACTTCAGCAGTGGCGACAGGACAGCTTCTTCTAGAGGCTATAGGGTGAAGAGGATAGGTTGTGTGGTTTACATTCTTTCTCATCCAACAGAAGGAAGAGGGGGCACTGAGGCACAGGTGATCTCACAGGGCAAATTACCCACAATACCTGGCTGTAATGTCTTGCTCAAAGTCAGGAATTTGAGGCTTGATTGACTCTAGTAAGCTTCTCCAGCAGAGAAATGGTGGGGCTCTCCTGGATGAGAGAGAGATTTACCAGTCCCAGAGCTCTCCTTTCTGAGGTGGGGTTCTCAATTTCCCTCACAGGAGGACTGGCCCTCATCAAGTTGTTTTTGTTTGTTGTTATTGTTTTACTGCTGCTGCTTTAGCTTTTATTATTGCATTAATAGGTTTGATGTTGACTTATGTTGTAAATTGTTCTGGGATATTTTTTTATTGAAAGATGGCATATAAATGGAGTAATTTTCTAATAAATGAACATCTTGGACAACACATATTATGCTACAGCCACTTCCTTACCTTACTAGATTACTGGTATACCTTGCTACACACATCCTTCATATCAGCCAAAGCTACCCAAAAGATGGAAGAGCTCCCACTACTGTATGGTTCCCTTCAAAATCTCCACAAGGTGGCAGTAGGTAGTAATACAAGAGAATCTTCTGAAAAGATGGGAAACTGAACTTTTCAGCTCAACAGCTGATTTTTAATTAAATAAATTAAAATTAATAGGTATTTGTGGGTGTATATACATTATATGCATTGTCAATGTAATAAAATATGAGTTATTTTTCTCACTTATTTTAATTTAGGGTGATCAGGTGAATAACTAATGGAGTGAAGCAAGGTTGTGTTGTGCTCCAACTTTATTTACAATCTTCTATCTAGTTTGTGAGCTGCTCTTCGCTGATGCTGCTGCCCTTGTTGCCCACACAGAAGCAGCTCTGCAGCGCCTAACATCCTGCTTCGCAACAGCTGCAGAGCTGTTTGGGCTGGAAGTCAACCTCAAGAAAATCGAAGTTCTTTACCAGCCTGCACCACAGGACAAACACCACCATCCCCACATTGCCGTTGGCAAATCTGTGCTTAAGTCCATTCAGCAGTTCACCTACCTGAGAAGCATCATCTCCTCAGATGCCAAGATTGACAAAGAGATCAGTCACAGATTAGCAAAGGCATATAGTGCATTTGGAAGATTTTACAAAAACATCTGAGGTGAAGCACAAAACCCAGTGTGTATAGAGCCATTGTACTGTCTATTCTCCTTTATGGGTCTGAAACATGGGTCACCTATCACCACCACTTACGACTCCTCGAACGCTTTCATCAGCACTCTATATGCACAATCCTAAATACACACTGGACTATGTGACAAATGTTGCTGTCCTTGAGCAAGCAGAGATCACCAGCATTGAGGCCATGATATTGAGAACAGAGCTGCACTGGGCAGGGCACATTTCTAGGATGGAGGACCATCCCCTCCCAAAAATAGTACTCTATGGTGAACTCGCCACAGGTCAGTGTAAGAGGGGTGCTCCAAAAAAGGGATACAAGGACTCCCTGAAGCAACATCTCAGGCTTGGCCAAATTGATCACCAACAATGGTCCACCCTGGCTTCACATCGGGAGGCATGGAGACGCACTATCCACAATGCTCCAGCCTTATTTGAGAACTCATGCCGAACAAGTCTTGAAGAGAAACAACAACGCAGAAAGAATCACAACCCGGAAACATCACCCAAAGAGACCTTCTGTTGTGCTTTCTGCAGCCAGACTTGTTTATCTCAGATTGGCCTTTTTAGTCATCAGCGCGCTTGCAGAAAGCGTGGGACGAGTCCTTCCTGAATCTTCGTTTGCGAAGAAAAGCCAGAGAGAGAGAGAGAGAGAGAGAGAGAAAGATCAGGTGAAAAGGAAACTCTTGTCAGTTGTATAGGATCAGCCCTTGTATCTTTTTTCATTTTTGCATTTCAAATTGTACTTGTAACAATTACCTTGTTTACACGGTGATAAAAGGTACAAGATCTCTTCCCTTCTTTACATTTGATCCCCAGATTTCCCAATCACATATCCATAATACATTTTTTTAAAGTCAACATGAATAGGGACTTATCCTGAGCCCATATTTTGTCCTGGATCTGCAAAATTGAAGGGCATCAAACTTTGGCTTCTGCAATCAGCCAAGGAACGATCTACAGCAGGCTGTTCGTCCACCTTCCAGGTGGAGCATCATGGCAAGGTGAAGACCACCAACCTGGCTCTATCCATCAGCCAGAGAAGGCTGCCAGACTTTGCCCTGCCCCTTCCCCAGAAAGAACAGTAGGGCCCAAATCTTATTGTCAGGACTGGATTGTCAACAGTACACTTAGAACAAATGTTCCAAGGCCCTCAGCAGCTTGAGCCTTCATGCTGCTATTGGTGCTGCACAAACTGACACACACATTTCTTATATTGTGATGCTTCCAAGAGATAAATGTTCCTGGGAAGAGAGGGAAGCTAAATATGTGTCACCCCTTGCCCCTCCCCCCCCCAGGGCTGGCCACATTTACCATCCTCCTCAGCCGCTTTCTGAGCTGTGGTGAGATTGAAAAGGCAAATGGTATGTTGATGTTACTGCTCCTGAGACTCAGCCATGCTGGATGGGATACAAGCGAGTTACCAAGAATTGTCCCTCCTCCATGCCTGAACCAGGCTGGCTCCGGTCCCACAGAGGGCTCCTTTTCACCCTTCCACCACCGCCACAACCCCACCAAGTTTCTTAAAAATACATGCCCATTTTTGGACAATTTTCACCCCTGAACCATCTACAAATGTCTTCACACTGACTGCAAATGTCCCCAAACCATCTGCAAATGTTGAGATAACGGAATTTTCTTGTTGTCCGTCTTTTCATTTGCGAAATTATTGGATCACATTCTTCTGTTATAGTAATGTATTTGAGACTGTAGTTTCTATACTTGTAATTTTTTGAGACTAAGCCTAATTAAAAGCAATAGGAGTAAACAAGCATAAGATTGCAGAGAAAGATTTAAACACCTCTTTCTCTGTTTCTATATATTTATATAGTGAGGTGGGCTTTCTGTCACCAGGCAGATGGGTTTTGGAGTCCTTGTTAGTATTAAGGCTAAATATTAACAGCTGTTCAATGTAGAGAAAGCATTAACATGTATTAATGGTTTTGTTTCTTTTTGCATTAGGTTGGCAATGTGAGGCTGGGAAAAGATACAAAGGCTGGAAACAGAGTGGGGGAGACAATTTTGCTCTGCTGTTAACCTGCTTGTATAGTTATAGCTACAAGAGGAGAAATGGGCCATGCTTGTTCGCTTCAATTTTCTTTGCTTCTCTGCTATATAACCCTTGGGAGTCCATCTTGGCCTCAACCAGTTTTGGGGGAGGTGTACCCCTGATCAGGCTCCCCATATATCCAGCAATGGGGAATCTGATTGCTAGCTGAGGGATAGCCTGGGTAAAATTAATTTGGGGTCCCAGTTCTACAATTGGCTGTGAGGGAATGCTGGAGCCCATCAGCAAAAGGACTGGAATGCTTCTCTGCTGTGTACCATCTGCTGCAGCATTTACCACAATAAAGTTTATTCTATAGCAGTAACATATGCCGATGTTGGGCACCAAAGAACTCTTGGGGGAGGCCTGGTACTGCACCCAGTTCCAGCACAGAACAACTTAGAGCTGCAGCCTTACGAGCCTGCTTCCCATTTTAAAAACATGCACTTGTATTTTACATCTAGTTTGCTCTCCAAATTTCTAAAATGGATGTAATAAAGGGATTATTAATCAAATATGGGTTATTGTGTGTCATCTGTCTTAGCAGCAAAGAAGCAATATCCATCTGTGCATGTGATATTTTAATTTTAAAACATAATTTAAAGTGAAAAAAATATTTTCAGTTCTGTGATCTGTCATAATATTGGTCACATCATGCTCAGAAAATCAGAGGCAGAATCTATCATTTCCGTTTATCAATATTGTGTATCCTCGTCACAAAATCTGGTGACACCCTCTAGCTGTTAGATCAGCTTCTGGTATCCAAGGCTCACTCCTGCTTGGTCCACTCACACCTGTCAAAGCATGCTGAAAGTAGCTGTCACTTTCTGTCAACATCTGTCCACCTGTTCTTAACTTTACAGGCAGTATATGCTTTAGCACTGCCCCTTTTGTTATCACCACCCCCTCTGCTATTACCATTCAGCTGCTTGGAACATAATAAGGTTTACTGTCTTTGACATGGCTGACAAGCAATCACCCTCCAAGATGCACTAATCCCTCAAGCCTACCAGCTGTACTGTGTACAATGGCCCTACAGAGAAGTTAATTCTAGTTAGAGAAATGTACATGCATGTTGAAAACCAGAACTGAGTAGGAGAATGTTCTAACTCCTGTCCTGCATTCTCAAGCAGAGCTGTATCTTCAGCAGAACAAGTGGAGAGTATGACAGTATAACAAATTATAGTGCACAGTTATAGGAGTTAACACCCACCATTCAGGTTTTTCCAGCCCATTTTCAGAGGCAGAATTGAACATGAGGTAGATAAAGAAGAGCTAAAAAGAATGCAAAACCACACATGCTCCAAAAGAAGAAACAGCTCAAACTAGCTTGTGAGGGGGCATTCAGACTATTAAAAAAACCCTCAAATTCCCCCTGAATCTGGCCTGATAATGCCATATAACGTGAGGCCTTTTCCCTCATTCTGTGTGAAAAGGGCACACCACATATTTGCACCAGACTCAGAGAATCCAGGTTTAAGAAAACCACTATTTTATCTGGAGTTTAATTGAAATTTCAGAGAAAACTGCCATGTGATCAATCCATCCACTCTGGATTCAGGGTGTATGTGGCGGGGGGGGGGGAGGAAAAACAAATACTGCCTGAGGTGCTGCCATTTTCCTTTTCCTTGGCACCACTTCTCATTTCAAAGGTAGAGCCCTGGCAGTAGTCTCTCCCTGAGGTCAGAACACCCAGCGAACCCAACCATCGTGAGGCTAGTCACCCATTCTGCCTTCAGAAAGAGCAGTTACCATTGTTTTTTCCAGCAACCAATCACCCACTTGTGCACTGTGATAGCAAAGCTCCAGTGGTAGCCACTCTCCCTGAAACCAGAATGGACAGCTAGCCTCACAATGTGTGTGTGTGGGGGGGGGGTGCTGCCCATTCTGGCTTCAGAGAGAGTGGCTACCACTGGAGCTTTGCTTTCATGGAGCTCAATCGCCCACCCTCTGAGGCTGAGAGAATGTGACTTGCCCAAGGTCACCCAGTGGGTTTCCATGGCCAAGCAGGGATTCAAACCCTGGTCTCCAGAACTGTAGTCCAACACTCAAACCACTACACCATGCTGGCTCTCCTCTGTATCCATACAATGGAATACATGTGTCCAAGTAGTTACTAGAAAGCTCTATGACAAACAAACAGAGACTATGGACTTTATCAGACAAGCCTTTAGAATCGTTCTTTTACCGCATATTTTAAAGTGTTTTTCTGCAGGCAAAAGAACCCTTCCTACCAGACCTACCTTCCATAGTGTTCAAGGGCAGCCCCTCAGCATGAACGGTGCATAAGCAGAGCTCTGTCCACTTCCAGGTTCGAGATCTTGCTGATTCCCATGAGAAGACACAAGTGTGGTAAAATTGAAAAATACAAAGACACAAAAAGTACACATAAGCACAGAAACTCACTTTACAACTTAAAAGCAAACCGGGGAGGTTCATAAAAAGAGCCTCCCCTACCTGGCTGTCACAATCTCACCCGGAAGTGTTCTGTCATTGTCACTGTATTCATGTGAGCACAATGGTTCAAGGTTTCAAATGCCAGCGATACTGGCAAAAAAGTGCCATGGGAGATCTATTGATGGCTTGGGCCGACAATAAAAAGGAACAGCTTTTTGACAAGAAAAAATTATGAAAGGATGACGTTCATGTGATATGCATGCCCTTTTGCATTAATTAGACATCGTTATGACACCATATTTGCTGCATCTGATAAAGTCCTATCAACACACCTGCACATTAGAGACAGCAATTGCATATCTTTGTACCTCCTTACTCTGTTACAAAGTTCTACCTACTTGCCTGTATAATAAAACATTGGGCTTCTCATCCTCCACAACTCATTTTTTATTAATTTTAATACATTAATTATATTTATGTAATTTATATTTAAACATTTTTATATTTAATTACAGAAAAAAACATTATTTAAACTATAAACAGTTATGTTTTGTGTTTGTAACAAAGAAAAAAAGTACAAGACAGAATCAACACAATATCTCACATTTAAATCGATAATATATCATATACATTCTTTCTATCTTCTCATTTCTCCCTCTGATACCTTGTCCGTGTAATTTCCCTTCTGAATATCTACATGACTTTTGCTGGCTATTAAATCTTAAAGACGTTTTGAATTGACTTTGAATTTATGTAACTAAATTTTCATCTAATCTCTTATTTGTCTCATCTAGCTTTTTTTCTTTTATCCCATACTTCTACAAAGTTTATCTTATAAATTTTTAAAGCTTGAATTGTTGGTCTATATTCCTTATTCCTGTCTTAGTATATTTCTGTTTTACTGCAGTAGTTTACTCTCCCAGTATAAAGTAATTGGTACCCATATTTCATCAACACATTTTGTAGATCTCTGATTTATCATGGCTGTTAATTTGTCAAGTTCTTTCATGTGTAATAATTTGTCTAACTATCCACCTATTGTTGGTATATAAGTATTTTTCCAAAATTTGGCTAACAACAATGGAGCTGCTGTGACTGTGTAAAGTATTGATTTCCAATGTTGTCTTTTTATTTTCTTATCTAATATTGATGTCATATTCAATAGATATAAATGGTGTTTCATTCGATACGTTGTTTGTAATATTTCATTCATGGTTTTATGAATTTTATCCCAAAACTTCTTTATTTTTGGACATCCCCACCATGAATGGTAATAAGTTCCTACTGTTTCCTGATACTTCCAACAATTATTTTTCCCAGTTTTGTATATATTGTCCAACACAGCGGGTTTCAGGTGCCATCTATTTTGCATTTTTAGAGGGGAAATCCTTTAGGTTTTAGCTTAGTGTAAATTTCTGTGTATAATTTCAAACTTTTCTTTTTTCATATAATTCTTTTTATTAGCAATTAATAATAAAAATAAATATATTCATCCACATTCAAAAATCATAAAAGAATAACATCAGCATTTACATATGCATAGACAAGTAAAAAAAACATAAAATAAACTATCTCAAAATTTAACATCTCTCCCCCTTTTTTTTGTTAATTCCAAGCTTTCCCCCTGTATTCTAAATCTACCTTTTCTCCAAAATGTTTAGCCGATGTTATCATTGATCATTGCAATCAGGACGGGGCACTCCAAAAAAGTGATAAAAGGATGCCCTGAAACAACATCTCAAGCTTGGCCAAATTAAGGAGACCTTCTGCTGTGCTTTCTGCAACCAGACTTGTTTATCTCGGATTGGCCTTTTTAGTCATCAGTGTGCTTTCAGAAAGTGCAGGATGAGTCCTTCCTGAATCTTCATTTGCGAAGAAAAGCCATAGACACAATTATATTTGCAGATACTTTATATTAACTTATCTTTCTTCCATGATATACATGATATCATATTTCCATTTTTTTCACCATATCTCCAACAGAAGATTCTTTCTTCTTAATATTATTTTTCCATTTCTAATCTATAAACCATGTAACAGCATGTTCACCCCATTTTGTTTTCCAATATTCTATAAATTTTTTCCAATTTTCTCTAACTTTGTCTACTGATTGATATTTGAGCCAACAGGTGAGTTGATCCATTTGTGCTGACTCTAACAGTTTAAACATCCACTCCTCGCTATTTGGGATCTCAGTCTGCTTCCAATATCTAGCATAAGTAATTCTCTCTGTAGTGATCACATAAAGTATTACATTTCTTGCTTCTTTTGGGAAACCTTTGTCTATTATATTTAGTAAGTACAATTCTAGTTTTAGGACATTTTCAGACAGTGCTAAACGGAGCTTAACGAGGGATGAGCTCCCGGGAGAGGACGGCACTCTTGCGCAGTGGGGGGTCGTTTTCGGACGCCACCGTCCCTCTTCTGAGATCATCAGTGTCACTTCCGTTAAGCTTTGGAAGCAGCCGCACCATATTTTAAGCACGGAAGTTGCCCGTGCTTAAAATATGGCGCGGCCGCTTCCAAAGCTTAACGGAAGTGACACTGATGATCTCGGAAGAGGGACGGCGGCGTCCGAAAATGACCCCTCCACCACGCAAGAGCACCGTTCCTCTCCCGGGAGCTCATCCCGCGTTAAGCTCCGTTTAGCGCTATCTGAAAACGTCCTTAGTCTGTAATCAAAATGTATTATTTTTCTTATTAAGTTATGTATGCTAATCCAATTTCCCCCCTACTTTACATGACCACCACATATGGTACAAAGAACCATTCGTATCTCCACAGTTCTGGCAGTTACTTTTCTTTTCTCTGTACATTTTCGATAGTTTGGTGGTGTCATATACCATCAGAACAATAACTTACAACAGTTTTCTTTAAGTTCTATACATGGTGTGAATTTTATATTCATCTTCCATACAGTTTCCCATTCCTCCATACAAATATTTTGGCCGATGTCTTGAGACCACTTTAACATGTAATTCTTTACAGTTTCTGATTCTAAATCTAATTTAAGGAGCAGCTTATAAACATCTGATATTGTGAAGTCATCAATTTTCGTTATCATATATCCAGTTCTGTCCTTAACTGCCCTATTCCCAATAATTTCTTATCCATGTTATATCTTTCTACAATTTGGCGATACTGAAACCAATTACATTTTATATGTTCTTTCTCTAATTCTTCCCTTGTTTTCATTTTACATTCTCCTTTCTGGAATTTTATTAATTCCTTGTAGGTCCACCATTTCCCCTCGTGTATCATCTCTGTTCGTTAGAAAGCTTCCAGTGGTGAGACCCACAGTGGCAATTTAGTGTATGTCTTAGATTTTATTTCCTTCCATGTTTTTAAAAGGGCGTTTCTAATAAAGTGGCTATTAAAGTTTTTATCAATTTTTGCCTTATCATGCTAAAGGTATGTGTGTAACCCAAATCTTAAATTCACTCCTTCTAATATTAATGTCCTCTCATTGTGTAATGCAAACCCGTCATATAACCAAATCATGGCACATGAGTGATAATACAATTTTAGAATGGGTAATCCTAATCCGCCCCTTTCCTTCTCGTCTTGTAGTATTTTCCACTTAACCCTAGGTTTTTTATCTTGCCATATAAACCTAGAGAGGTCTTTATCCCACATTTTAAATAACTTATTGTTATTTAATATTGGTAGATTCTGAAACAAGAAAAGCATTTTCAGTAATATCGTCATTTTCACTGCTGATATTCTTCCTAATAGGGATAAGTTTAGTTGTTTCCATTTTTCTAAGTCTTTTTTTATTTCGTTCCAGATTTTCTTACAATTGTTATCCACTGAGTCCATATTGTTTTTAGTGATTGTTATTCCTAAATATTTGACTTTATTTTCTATTCTAAAGTTTGTTCTTTTACTCAAAATTTCTTCTTCCTTTTAATCTAATTTTTTTGTTAAGATTACTATTTTTTCTTTGTTAATTCTGAATCCAGAAAGTTTACCATATTCTTCCACAATATCTTGTAAAGTTTGGATTGATTCTAATGGGTTCTACCCCTAATATTGATTTTATAGCAGAGCAGGTGAAAATAATCTTGCATACCTATCTCAGCAATATGCACCTAGGATACCTCTTGTTTTTTTAGAGAACCTGAACTACAAGTAAGAATTTAAATTACCTTCATTTTTACTGTTGTCTCTTATGTCTGCAGAACCTAATAATAAGGTTCAAAAGTATTCAATATTTAAATAACTTGTTGGTCAAATAAGACCAGATAATTTAGTCTAGCAACATAGTCAGGCGGCTATACCATGTTTCAGCATTTTTAAACTAGAAGAGAATGTTGTGCAGTGAAGAGGGTTTTTTTTTGCCTTGGATGGGTGATATCAGAGGCCAATCTACACGAGGGGAAAAAATCCAAAGTACCTAGTAGTATGGGTATCTCGCAGCAGCAGCAACATGTCCAAATGGTTTTTCTGGCCTTGGAAGCCCCCGTAAGCCTCGCATTCCTGATGGTGGCAGTGAGTGATTTACTCATGTTCTTCACTGCTGCTGTTTTTTTTAAAAAAAAGTTATCCAAGGCCCACTGGTGCAATAGAGCGATTTCCCAAATTTATAGAAAAGCAAAATAAAAAATATTCATCCTATTTTATTGCCTTAGCAAGTGATTGCTAAGGTGAAAATCCAATATGGTGTCAACAGGAGCTTGCCCTGCTAGCAAGCCCCGCCCCTGCTCTCACCCAGCCAATCAGCTTTGTGCTTCCCTTCAGATTTCCTATTTTCTATAGTCCAAATGATCAGAAATGTGCACCCCCCCTAATGGTTTTCCAACAAGTACAGGGAAATCTGTGAAGGATTTTAGTGCATTGCTTTTGCAATTTTGGACCCCTCTCCTTCCAAATAGTGAGGATTGGAGCTGGATCCTATTTAGACAGGTAGGATTCCCAGCAAATCCCATGGGGGGTATTTTCACCATTTAGATGGGTGCCGGATAAATTAACTTAACTGTTTGCAGGCAACTGTTTCTTCTTTACCTCACAAAATCTACCTCATGTAAAGGATGAAGATAAAGAAATGTTCTAAGCCACTGCAGTAAATACATTTTTGCAACCTAGCATTTGATCTGTATGGTGCATTTGCCTAGCCGACTGGACCAGTGTGCTATCTGAACTCGGTAGGAGACAATATCATTTGAAGTACCTTGATCCTTCCTAACAGGAAAGGCTAGAAAAAGATGGATAGTTGATAGGAAAATTTGGGCAGGGGAAGTAGTGGGTGAGTTAGGGTGGTTTTTAAAAGGGGTGTGCAAGCTAAGGACCTTCAGATGTTGGATTTCAGTTCTCATCAGGCCTAACCAGTAGAGCTCATGGTGAAGACTGGTGGAAACTGCTGTCCACCATCTGAAAGGCACAAGTTGCCTACACTGTTTTTCAGTAAGGTGCTGAAGCTTAACTTTAGAGTAGGACCCCCTTATCCACTGGTGATTGGTTCTGGGGTATGTGTGGATACAAAAAACTGTGGTTAATAGTGAATGCCATTGAAAATAATGGGACTTCCAGTTTAAAATACCATATAATTGCCTTGGAGGACCTAGAAAATTGCTAGATAGGATACATTTTTTAGGAAGACTGTATGGTATCTGTGCTGTTTTGTGTCCCGTGGATAATTGAATCAATTGCTAATGATTCAGTGGATTTGGGGGTCCTCTGTACATACATATTCGATCCTGATATTTAGTAAATTATAGCTGGCTGTGGGCTTTCATTGATTTTCATTTGTATTTATAAATGCCTGCCTATCGGGACTGTAGGCTACAGATTAAGCAGGCTGCAGTGCAGAAAAGCTTATGCCAAATTGATCTTGGGAGTCCTTTCATACTGCCCAGTTATAGGGCTGTGATTCCACTTTAACTGCCATGGCACGCCATGCAATTTGGTCATAAGCGCTGAAGCTTTCTCCCTCAGAATTCTAAACACCCTTCCTTGAATTGTAAATCCCAGGATTATATAATGACAATGCTGTAATTGTGCAGTGTGAAAGCCCCCCAATGTACTGTAAGGCTATTTGGGCTCTTCCTGATAGGACAAGCAGGTTGGGAGGTGCTAGCATTTGTGCTGTAATCACCCCTCCTTTAAAGATCTAATAAACATTTTACAAGTTATGCAATGTTCTGAGCCATTACTTCCTCTTTTCCAGAGTATACTGAAGTATTTTGTGCCTATCTGAGGCACTTTTGATCCCTGCTGCAACTAAGTAGGATAGGGAAGGGACTTTGATCTTCCAACCGCAGCAATAGCATTATTAGAGACCACCACGCTAGCACTAAAACTATAGAATATTTTCAGTCTTTTAATTTGCAGGGGATACATGTTGTATGAAGAGAAACAAACCAAATCTGTTATAACTAGCAACAAAACAAATCAACAAGGTTAAAAACCCCATGTGTGATAAAGGGGGAAATTGGATGTGGAGGTGACAACAGTAGCAAAATGCAAGGAAAAATATACCAGGATGTTCTGAAAGAGTTATTCACTTTGTTTGTTGAGAAGAGATTTTAGTCTATAAACCTTTATAAATATATTCTCAGGGCTTGTCTATACGAGCGGCGGAAAATACGAACGCCTCTGAAAAAGCATCCATTTGCAATGCTGCGACCTGTCTTAATGGTCGAAACAGCCCCCCTAAACTCTGCATGACCCCTAGTTAATATGGTGGCTGTGAATGATTTATTCACAATTTTAAATCTGCTGCCGCCATTTTTTTTTAAGTTTACAATGCACATGCGATATTTCATATTTACAAATAGGAAAAGAAAAAAAGAGAGAGTATAACATCTCCATTTTATTGACTTACCGGACCCTCACTTAGCTTAAAATCCAACATGGTAGCAGTAGGCGCTTTCCCTGTTTGCTAGCCCCCCATGCTCATCCAGCCAATCAGATTACAATGCCTGCTTGTAGTAACGCGAATGTGAGTGTCCAAACGATCGCACGTTTGCATGTTGTACAGAGCTTTTAAAAAAATCTGGTCAAAGCCCTGGACGCTTCCCACACAGACTTTCAGGTGGATTTGGCTGCTCCGTTTCTGAATTACACATATTTATGCAAATGTCCGTTTGCACAGATCGCCTTCCATGTGATTGCCATTAGGATTATTTTTACCATATAGACAAGTCCTCAATTTAAGCTGAAAATTAGAATGTTACCTTCAGTCTTAACAATTGCACAGTGGATCTTTTACATATTTATAGAAAGTAGCAGCTTCTTGTGAAAGATAAGGCTAATGAGAAGGCAGCTAAAATATCAGGAGAAACCAACCTCTAACGCAGGACCAGGGCCGGTTTAACCAGTTTGCCAAATTAGCATTGGCGGGGGGGCCCCTGGAGGTCAAGAGGGCTCCCTAGTGGCCTCCTTATCTGACGAAGCTTATCTGACAAAACTGCTGCTTTGTAGCCCCCTCCTACCCTCCTCCTCCAAAACCTCCTGCAGGCTTTGTTAAAAAACCGAAAGAGAAAGAGAAAGAAGCAGCCACCCTCCCTGACAGAAGCAGGAGGGAATTTGCTGTTTAAAAAATCAGCCAGGCACGGAGAGGGGTAAGTGTGTGTGTGTGTGTGAGAGAGAGAGAGAGAGACAGGGGATTTGAGGGTTGTCTATTTCCCTCAGAACGGGCTTCTTTCTTTCTTTCTTCCTTCCCTTTCCTTCCTTCCACATAAATCCCCTCCAGCCCATATTCCCAGCTGTTCTTAACATGGTTTCCTGGGGTCTCTGCCTTTCCCCCTTGGTCTTCTTCAGCTTCCTCCCCTTGCTGCCAACTGAGTTCAGCCTGCATTTGTGTGTGTTTGCCTATGTGCCTTGGAATCATTTCTGACTAAGGACTTTTTCGGATAATATGACGCTCAAATCTCCCTGTGGTACCGCAACAGTACCGGCAGGGGCGAGCGTCATCCAATACTGACGCTTTGCAGCACAGCAGCCTTGCAAGCTGACGAGGCTGCTTGCGTTATTTTTCAGCGTCCGAAAAAGTCCTAAGGCTCTAGGCCAATGCCTCTCACATAGCACTAATGGGATACTGGTGTTTTAGTGACAACAATAAAACAATTGTTCCCAGTTATATTACTCCAAATTTTAATTTATATTCTTTATATTCTTCTGTTAAAAGAGCTAGAGTGTTGTAGAAGTTTCAGCATTGCACTATGACTATGGAGACCAGGGTTCGAATCCTTACTCAGCCATGAATACCCACTAAGTGACCTTGGGCAAGTCACACTCTCTCAGCCTCAAAGGAAGGCAAAGGCCAGCCTTTGCTTTGGTTCCTGTCATGTGGCTACTCCACTACAGGGAGGAGGTGGGCCAAGCAGCCTTCAAGCCTTTGTGGACCCCCTGTGAGGACATTGCAGACCCCAAGTTAAGAACCACTGGGCTAGAGAGTGATGGAAAAGGAACAATGCAACCAGACCTTGAGAAGGGTGCTGGCAGGGGGATTCTGGGAGGTGTAATCCAAGAATAACTTTCCCAGGCTCTGAATGCAGTCTAGAATCATATAATCATAGGGCTGGAAGGGACCCCAAGAGCCATCCCATCCGATCGGCTTCTGCCCTGCAGGAACACACAATCCAAGCATTCCTGACGGATGGCCATCCAGCCTATGTTTAAAAAACCCAAAGAAGGAGACTCCACCGCACTCCAAGGCAGTGGATTCCACTTCCGAACAGCTCTTACTGTCAGGAGGTTCTTCCTAATATTCAGGTGGAATCTCTTTTCCTGTAGTTTGAACCCATGGCTCTGTGTTCTAGTTTCTGGAGCAGCAGAAAACAAGCTTGCTCTTTCCTCAGTATGATATCCCTTCAAATATTTAAACATGGCTATCACATCACTTCTCAACCTTCTCTTTTCCAAGCTAAGCATACCCAGTTGCCTAAGCCGTTCCTCATAGGGCATTATGGCTTCCAGACCTCCCACCATCCTTCTCAGTATCTTTTTTGAATTGTTGTGCCCAGAACTGGAAACAGTATTCCAGGTGAGGTCTGACCAAAGCAGAATGGAGTGATACTATTACTTCCCTTGATCTAGACACTACTCCTATTAATGCAGCCTAGAATTGCAATTTGCTGATGCATTTCAATGCCAACTCATGTTCAGCTTGTAGTCCACTCTTTCTTTTCTTTGAGGAAATCTACACCATTACGTTAATTGCTAATAAACAAAAAAATATTATGTTAGTGCCTATAATATAGTTTTTAAACTAAATTATTGGTGGCAAATTATGTAATACAGTAGGCCCCTCTTATCCACTGGGGATTGGTTCGGGGGGGGGGCATGGATTCTGAAAACCATGAATAATAGTGAACGCCATTGAAAATAATGGGACTTCTGGTTTAAAATACCATAGAGTTGCCTTGGAGGGCCTAGAAAATGGCTAGGGAGGACACATTTTCTAGGAAGACTCTATGGTAGGTGTGCTGTTTTGTGTCCCCTGGATAATGAATCCATGGATACGGGGGTCCTACTGTAATCTGAACATCCTGTATGATGAATAGGTTAGGTTACATTGACCTGAGATAAACATATGGGCCCCCCAAAATAAAGCATTGCAGGCCTCCCCAAAATTCCTTAAACCGGCCCTGCGCAGGACTCATCTAAGTGGGCCAGAATACGGCAGCTCACCATTGGTGTATTCTGCCATTCCTCCCCCATTACCGGCATGAGACTGGATGGAGTTCAGACTGCGATGCCATACTGTCCCTGCAGCAACTGCCACCCGCATCCCACTCTTGAAAGTCAGAAAGCCGGCCTGAAGCACATGAGCAAGGCCCCCTGCATGTGAGTAGCTTGGTCACATGCTGCAGGCCTGCTTCCAGGATCTGGAGAGTGCAACACAGATGGATGGCAGCTGCAGTGATGGGCTAGCATTGCAAGTGTAGGCTCCTGTGGTCACGTGGGGCCCAATTGGCTTTTTTCTGGCTGAAGCAGTTTTTCCTAGGTATTTCTTAAAAGCGATGTAACTTGCACTTTCAATTGTGCCTGGAAATGGATCTGAAGCCAGATTAGATGTTACAACAAAGAGGTTATATGCTCCCTGTAGCCGGCCCTAGTTAACAATTTAGCTGCAGCTCTTTGGGCCAGATAGCCCCTCATAAAGCATATTACATTTATGCAAATTAGATGTAACCAAGGCATGTGCTACCGCGGCCAAATCTGAAATCTTCAGGAACAGGTTCAGCTGGCCCACCAGCTTTAATTGTGCAAGTGCACATGAAATGTCTGTGTTAAAAATGCACAGATTGAAGCTGAAAGCTGCAATTTTACTCAGCCCTCCACTACTCCTGTTTTGAGGTTAGGAGAGGAGGAAACAGCTATATTAATTTTTGAAAACCCAATTTATCACCCACCCACCAAAATCTTATCTCTTGCTCTTAGTGTCTCCCTTCCTTATAATGTCATTGCTTTAGCCTTCTTTCTTCCATTTATTGATTCCCACATGGATCTTGGCAAAGTCCCATGTTAAGAGCATCAACATTCAATTTAATTGGACAGATGAGGAGCCTTAGTCTATGCAGTATATAGGTGCTGGCTCATTGTTCATAGAGTTTACTCTAGTTAGGATTATTTACTGGTTTTAGGTCAATAAGTGTTTTGTAAAGTCGTCTAAAATTGTGTTGTTAAAGTTTAATTTTTATCTATATATTGATTCATTTGTTCCAATGGCTTTCTGAAGTCCCCCAGATAGTATAGATATAAAGATATGCTGGTTTCTGTCATATAGATATTTGATTATTTTTAGAAACGGGTAGGGTGGGGAAGAATCAGTTACTGTGACTTCTAACTTTAAAGCCCTTTAAACAATTCATGCCATTAGAACTATTTTGGAGTAATTTGAATCTTGTGACTCAAAGTTCATGTTTCCTCCACCCTGTCAAACTAAAAATTGAAAAGAAAAGAGAAAAAAATCGAAGAGGCTATGGATAAATGGCCAGCTGGGAAGTATAAACATTGCTGGCTCTTTAGCATGGTCTTTAATATAATCAGTCAATCAAAACCTTAAATCTGGAATTGCAATCATCCTGAAATATCAAATTTATTTTTAAACTAAAAGTTGACTGAAATTGCCCCCCCCCGCCTTTTTGAAAATTT